>JAWWES010000041.1:6344699-6423164 GCA_035583135.1 Lophotriccus pileatus
GCTCCTGAAGGTTTTTTTTCTATGCTGAAAATCCTGTCGCGGTTGCTTCTGAGCCCAGTCTTCTGGTTGCTGAAGCCTCTGCTCTCAGCATGCAAGTCCTGCTGCACCAGAGCTGATGCTGGGTGCCTCTACTCCACGTAACAGGATATCTGGTTCAATAAAATCCCAGTTCTGCTGTTACCTGTGGTAACTCAGCTCTCCTCTGCCCGCCTGGGTAGTATCTGCTTGGGTGTGGGAGATACAATAGGCTGTATTTCCACTTTGCTGAAGTTCTGAACTCTTTAACCTGGGTGAACAAAAATCATGGTCATGCCAGGCCTGTACAGCACTGCTGTATGTCACGTTATCTTGGACTCTTATGTTGGTAGAGTTTAACCCTCTTCTTGTGTGAAAATATAGCACCTTCAGGCCAATATCACTGTGTTGGCAATAGGCATCTTGTATTGGGCTAGTAGATGTGGTACAGCTTTTCAGGACAGGTAGGGGCTTGATAAACCTGCTGTTTTTATTGATGAGAGTGACACTCTAATTACACAAGTGAATTGAAGGCAGAAGGCACCAACATTGCTGCTGAAAGAAGAGCTCCTGCCTTCTTTCTGCCCCTTATCCCAGCCATGATGCCACCACCCTTCCCATGCCAGCACAGGCATGCAGCCACTTACTGAACCACACCACAAAAAAAAGCGGGCCAGGGCAGTTGGAGAACGGGTTGTTTTCTGCATCACATCTGCTGTTTGGGCTCAGAAATGAGCAGGAGGGTTGGGATTGCTGCTGGGGACAGCTCTGGTTTGTACCTGGCTTACCGATCATGATGCTGTAGTGTTAGATGCAGGCAGAGCTTGATTTTTAAAGCCTCTAAACAAAACTCACTTGTGACCCTGGGTTTTTAAACTCCAGGTCATGTTGAGTTTCTTTATGAAAGCATATCTCAAGGCTTTGAAAACAAACTGATTGACTATCTCTGAACATAGAGCTAGAGATAAAAGCTTCTGAGTGCCAGGGGTAGATGGATAAAGGCAGGAACAGCTTTTTTCAAATTCTGCTTACAGCAAGGTCAGAAACAGCTCTTGGTGTTCTTCCATAAAACTGGGTCTTGAGAAACTTTTTTACAAAGCTCTCTTTGACACTCCTCAGAGAAGTCTGTACAGCACCTCCCCATTACCTCTTGACTCACTAAGCAGCTTAGGAAAAGCCAGGATCACTGTAGGATGCAAGAAATCTGAGTAGTGGAAGTAGGAAATAAAACAATGTCTCGGTGAGGGGGTGTCTGATAACTGTCACATGTGTTATTGCAGGTAACTCTGAAATCAGGGAGCAACATATTATACTGGAGAACAACAGGGATTCTCATGGGCTCCAAAGTGGTAAAACCAGTTCTGGTGAAAAACATCACAATTGAAGGTAAGAGTTATTTGTCTTTTAAGTCTTATCTCACTCTTTCTTTATACTGTTTGCCAAGTGTTATTTCTACTGGTGTGCCTACAGCATTGAAGTAGATTTGTTTAGGCCCTTGTCCCCTGTCTGGTCCTCTAAAATGTAGAAACAGAACAGCAAAACTTCACAGTGGCAGGAAAAGACTGAAAAATTAATTTATTTGGTAAATGACACCGTCTAGTGGAGAAGTCTGTCTTAGCACATAGAGAGAGAAAAATAATAAGCAGGGTTTCTCCAGTGTAGTATAGAAAGACCATGGTTATTGGTAAGCCTCTCAACAGTGATAAATAGATATATATCATAGTGTTGACAGTTTAATTAGTATTTAAATTATTTATTTCACCTGGGGTTGCTTTTTTGGTCCTGTTCTAAGTGGAATTCTGTTGATTTTATGCTGTTTTATGCAGATGGCTTGCTCTCACCCATGAGCAGGTAGGCAGCAGTTATGGAGCGTGCCTCTCTCTTTCAGTGTTTTAATTTATTTACAGGAGTTGCATACACGTCTGAATGCTTTTCATGCAAGCCTGGTACCTTCAGTGACAAACTCGGTGCATCTGGCTGCCAGCTGTGCCCACGAAATACTTATTCCGAGAAAGGAGCTAAAGAGTGCACCAAGTGTAAAGAGGAAATGTATTATGCAGGTACATAAATCAAGTGGGTTAAGCAAAACCCGGAGGGTCTGAGTACGTGAGGTCATCAGATGTTTGAGGTGTGAGAATGGCTGTATACAACAACCAAGTTTAGTCTCCAGTTGATATGAAAGGGGGAAATCAACGTGGAACTTCCCAAAATATGCAGAGGGCACATATATATAGTGGACTAAAGTCTAATTTGGTTAAGGTCATCCACATTAATGTGAAGGGATGGAGATATTTATGACCTGGAAGGCAATAGTTCTGAAGGATTTAACAGTCGTGCTGTGCCCTCTTGTGGTAATTTTTGTTATGGGTTGGTGATGACATGCATTTGCTTCATTACTCCTTCAGAATTAACATGTTTTGAGTAATGTCCTTTCCAAATACTCTCTCTGGGCTTGTCCCTGCCTCGGCTGTTCTTGGAAGATGTGGTGATCTAGTTTGCAAAACCTAGTCCCAAAGTCCTCTGCGTTCCAGCTCTGGTTAGCTGGTGACCATCAAATAACATGGTCTTAATCTATTCTTCACTGTCAAAATGTCTTCAGTTTTCTCCCTTGTAGTAGTTTTCTTGAAGAATAAGTTACCAAACATAGAACCTGCTATCACTGATTATGGCAAATGCCTGGGGACCTGTGCCTGTTCTCACAGTGGGAAAGGAAATATTGCAAAAATATCTGGGAGAAGGAAAAATTGGGCCAGTGTTATAAACAAGTTTCTAACAGGTTGGAGTAATTTTGTTCCTTATCAAGTGAGAACATATTTCCATAGTGGCAAACTGCACAAATTACTGCTTAAAGATGAAGGGTTGGGGTGAGGGTTTGGGTGAATCATAGAATGGTTTGGGTTGGAAGGGACCTTAAAGATCATCTAGTTCCAACCCCCCTGCCATGGGCAGGGAATCTTCCACTGGAACAGGTTGCTCCAAGCCCCATCCAACCTGACTTTAATTGTTTCCAGGGATGGGATATCCACAACTTCTCTGGGCAAGCTGTTCTAGTGCCTCACCACCCTCATAGTAAAGAACTTCTTCCTAATAATTCTCCCTGGGCATACTGAATCAGTGAATTTCATTGTGGCAGCACAAGCATAGCTGGTATTTTCCCTCTTCCCACACTTCAGTTTCAGGGGAATGTTCATGCAGACTCCATTAAGAGTTTGATTTTTTGTTTTGTCTTTTTCTGCTGAATCACTTTAATCTCCAGATTTTAAGCTCTGTATGTTTGTTCCCAGGGATCACTTGATAGTTTAATATCCTGTTTATCACCTTTTCTTTTAGATGAGGGATCCAGTGCATGTATAGAGCGTCCTCCATGCACAAGCAAAGACTTTTTCCAGATCCATACCCCATGTGATAAGGAAGGAAAAGTAAGTAGAAGGCATGATACTATTTTTATGATGATTGAGCTTACTGCTACCTCTGGATTTGAAAACAAGGTAGGGTTTCTAGGAATCCCTTTCCCAATTACTTTCCCAATTTTAATTCCAGCCTTGAATCTCTCTGAGGCTTAGGGTTTGTCCTTTAGCTGCCTTCTCTCCAGCCTTTATCCCTCTGTAAGAATCTGTCTGTCATGGGTCTGCTTAAGGGATCTGTTGTTGTGACATGATAAGCTCCTTGCACTTGTGATGAGTCTGATGGGGTCACAGGTGATACCTTCATGCTTCCATGCTTGTTGGAGCAGAGGTTAAGGGCTGTCCCAGAATAAACCTGGCGTTTTGGTTGTTAGCAATCTTTCCTGGCATACTTTGGGCTTGTGATAATTTGCCCTGTCCCAGCAGTGCCTGGGCACAGGATCATTGGATATCACCATTCCTATTTCAAGTGGAGGAGTGTTTGGCTGCATAGGTATGATGTATGTCATGTCCCTTAGCTTTAGTGTCAAGGGAGAGTTCATGATCTGTTGAAACAATGTTGTATACACAGCCTGGGAGTATTCATGCTCTGTAGCAGAGTTTAGCTGCTGGTGATGTGCTTGCCATGCCTCATATCACCTGGACTCTCAGGAGATTGTTTCACCCAGAGATCTTAGGTCCACTGGGTTTCTCATCTCATAGAGGGACCTGCTGGTAGAGCAATCTGGATTTGGAGCTCTCCTGTCCTTTGTCCTAGCAATCAAGTGGGAATTTTGGTGGAATTTGGAGAAGAAACTCCTGTTTAGTGGTATAAGAAGCTCACAGAGGTGTGGACACAGGGTCAGGCCTGTTTTGTCTCTTCCCATTTCCCTTAGATCTGAATGGGATTTTAAGCAGTAAAAATTCCTAGCACCTGTACATTGCTGGCTTATATCTGCTAGCAGGATGGAGTATTTTGGAGTCTCCTGATCAGCCAGTTCCAAAACGCAGCTGAGATCTTGTGTGCTTTAATAAGGAAGCATCAGCGAGTTTAACCTAGAGCTGGCAGGCTCTGCAGCCTGGTCTTGACTCACTGATTCTTGCTCTGTTAACTGCCTCTAATGACTTGAGAAATTAGCAGTGGTGTTTGCTGCAACATCCCCAGGTGCTGCTTTAATTGCAACCTCCTGTGGATTACCCTGTCACTGCTTTGTGTGATCCAAGTCTCCCTGGCACTAAATAGGTTCCTACTGTTGACCATTTTCGTGGCTCTCACTGTTTAGTGCTCTGCAGCTCTGAAAATTGGTCCAGGTTTGCCATGCCTCCCCCATCCATCCCTCCATGTGATGCAGCTCAATGAGAGGGCCTGGCTGTGCAGGCCATCTTCAGGTGAACAGTGGCTGTAAAGAACCAGCCTACTGACCCATGGCTTACTAAAATAAGCCAGGATTTTCTCTGGACATTAGATTGTTGTCTCCCTCCTGTTCCACTTCATGTGTTGAAGGGGACTCAGGAGATTTAGGCACTTGACTCCTCTTGACTTTTCATCAACCTGCTGCTTTAAAAATCCCAGGCTGAGTGCAGCCTCAGTGTCAGAGACCCTCATCCTCACCCCATGGCTGCAGGGACCCTCTGACCCTCTTCTCCCTGCTCAGATGCAGTAGGATTCCTGTGGTGTGCAGTGTGTTTGGGCTCTGGGCTGCTTTGCCAGCTTCTGAGCCTTTTTGTTTTAAACACTGGGCACCCTGCTGCTGCTGAAGCATTTCTGGAGCAGTACTCCAGAAAATCCTTTAAGTTCAGGAGCAGTGAGGGCAGGCTGATCCATAGGAACAGGTGCCACTCTGACAGAAGGAGCAGTCCCTCAGCACCTGAGCAAAGTGGGCAAAGCAGACCCAGTGCCAGCGGCCAGACTGAGCCAAGGTGGCCAAACAAGTCCATCGTGATGAGACACGACCAATGTCAAGCTGGGGCATTGTGTCCATGGGCCAGTCAGGATGTGGGTCAGCCAGGGTACACGACCTGGCACAGGCAGGGCTGCAAAGAAGTGCAGGCATGGGATGAAGTGTGAAAGCCTCAGCTTAACTGCAGCTCCCAGGAGACAAGGCTTGAGTCTGAACTGAAGCACCTTCCAGCTTATTTTTTGAAACAGTTTCAAAGAGGATCAATAGTACTTGAAGTGCTCTGTGTTATCAGAGGGCTAACCTTGAGTGCAAGCAGCTCAATGTCTGGGATGACAGGGGGTCTGGATCAAATTCATAAGGTGAAACCTTGCTTACCTGAGCTACTGGCCTCAAAGCTCCCTGATTGCGCTGCTGGGACCAAACAGTGGAAGTACCCAGAGCAAGAGCTGTGGTGAGGTTTAACTCTTGCCAGGTGGGTTTCTCAGTTATGCAATTTAACTAATTTTCATCTTGAGATATAAAGAGATATTTCAGAGATAGACCCAAAGTAAGATGAAATTTGAAACCCAACTTCACAGGTGCTGCATCTCACCTAAAGCTTCTCCTCACAGAGAGGTGATGACAGAGAGGCCATACTGCTGTGTATGGTAACACCATGGACTGACTCATTTGGTGTCCATAAATGGCTCCTTAGGTGATGCAGAGGGACTGGAGGGGGGCTGGGAGAGCTCCTGCATGGTTTTGGCATTTGCTCAGTAGGCTGAAAAATGGCTGTAGAGAAACTGGGGACTTTTCAAAGAACAGGCCAGTATGGAGAAAAAATGCAGAACTTGTGTTCTCTAACAGATGCCTTCCCAATTTATAATGCAGAAGTTATATTTTGTGTTATTGTGATAAAAATGCAGAGATTATTTATGCAGTCATTACAATTATTTATCTGACTTTCCTCAGAAATGTCTCCATGGGGATATTTACTAATTAAATAGGAATGAACAGTAGTAATTATTTTAAGCTTCATATTTTTGTTTTGTTCTTAGGATCTGATATCTTGGAATCTCCTGTGAACTCAATTACTTCTGTTTCCCTTATCCAACCTTTGCTTTATTGTCCTGGATGTTCAATGTCTTGTTCTGGCCTCAATCATTGGGAATACCCTGATTTAATTTACAAGGGGGACCTTGATTTGTGCATCTAGTCCTAAAGCTTCATAGCACACTGTGTGAGCTCAGTGTCTTCTCATTCCAGACTCATATCATGTACAAATGGATTGAACCCAAGATCTGCAGAGAGGATCTCCCTGATGCACTGACCCTACCTCCTTCTGGAGAGAGGCAGGACTGTCCACCCTGCAATCCTGGCTTCTACAACAACGCCTCATCTTCTTGCACTCCCTGTCCACCAGGCACATTTTCGGATGGGACACAGGGTAGGAGTCTGCAAAACAATTGCATGTGTCCCCAAAAGCAGTTGTCTGATTGCATGTGACTTAGTTAAATGACACATCATATGGAAACCAGAGTCCATTTTGCATAAAATACTTGTTAAATGACATTGGAGAGAGGGAGTTGGATATCTATTTTCTCTCAGAAGTCCTTTCTTATCAGGGACTGCTGCTCTAAGTTGACTTGCTGTGTTCTGGATTCATTTCTTGGCTGATATAAACATTCTGAGAGTTATTTTAAGTGATTCTGAGAAGGGAATCAGAATTTTTACAGTCATTACAATTCTTCCTTACCCATTCTTCTGCCCAAGCCAAGTTCTTTCGTGTGAAAACCTCACTAGAAGCACTGTCAGATTTGTAGCCTGCTGACATTGTCTAGTCTAAACTCTGGCTTGTTGATTTTGAAATGTATTAGCTCAGTGGTCCCTTACAGCATTTAGTGAGAATTCTTGTTTACCAGCATGATCAAACCTTCATCTGAACCCATTAAAAAGGAAATGTAGCTTTAGGGAGCAGCTGCTAATTACGTACAATGAACTTATGATCTACAGTTTACAAAATGCTGGTCTCATTTCAACTTTTCTGGTCCTGGTAAGTCTTGGACTGTTTAATTACAAAGAAATAAATTATTTTCTTTGCTTATTACTTGCATGAGAGAGTAAAAATGTAGTACCTATGGTCTTTAAAACACTGAGATGTACTGTGGCCATGTGATATCCTTTTCCTGCCCTCTTGGCCTGCAGAGTGCAAAGCCTGCCCTGCTGGGACTGAACCAGCCCTTGGGTTTGAATACAAGTGGTGGAACATCCTGCCAGGCAACATGAAGACATCTTGCTTCAATGTTGGCAACTCGAAATGCGATGGGATGAACGGTGAGCCCAACTCCCTGTGTTGCTGTGTGCCTGCCTTTCTCTTGCACGGATCATCGCTGTAACGGAGCACCCATCAAAATGTGGATGCTCTTTGTTGTGTGACTCACAACACAGTTTTCCCCCCTTTTCTTTAATTGCACCAGGCTTGAAATTTCCTGTAGGAAGCAATGTCACAGTATCACAAAGAAATGAAAAATCTCTTGTACACCAGAAGAGGGCAGGAGTTGCAGCCTGTGTGAAGTTCACTCAGCCAAGGACCTATCCCACCATAGATTTTAATGCATCTTCAGATGCATTCATATCCCCGTTGAAAAAAGCACTGTTTGACTTCTCACTAGCTTACCTCATTTTGTTACAACTATGCCCATCAAGGTTATACATAATTCTTTTGGAAAACTTAATTAAAGTCTGTGATTTAGTTGCTTTAGCATTCAGAGCTTTCTCTCTGCACATGTGCTAAAATTGCAGCAGAGAGCAGTCACAGCTCACCAGTGAAAATGATCCCATTTGGGACTTCTTCCATCTCCAGCCTCCTCTGACAGATTTTCCTCAGTCTGATCCACCCTGTCAGACTGATGTAACTCAAGCTTTGAATTATGTGTGTTGAGCAGAAGGGAACTGAAGAGTACATGCTTAACATTTAACACACGGATTCATTGATTCATCTGTTTTAAGGCTGGAAGATATCAGATGGATCATCCCCCTTGAGCTGCACAGCACAGGTCAGGGAATTTCAATTGCTTTGCTGATTTCAAAGGTGACAATTGCCTGTATTATCAGCGGTTCATACAATTGCTAAAATTTTTCATTGAAAAGCATTATGATATTGCTCTATAGTTTATACCAGGTATCTTTAAAGTACACTGCAGTACTGAATTGCTTAAAAAATATGATAACATAGATTTTTTTTTTGCTATCCATTTATTGAAATTTTGTTCTTTTCCTGCCCTTTGTAGGTTGGGAGGTGGCTGGTGATCACATCCAGAGTGGGGCAGGAGGCTCTGACAATGACTATCTTATCTTGAACCTGCACATCCCGGGATTTAAGTAAGGAACTGGATTTTTAATTTTCCCCCCTATGTATTTTTTTGTATATCTCTGTCTCTTACACCTATTTCACACTACCCCTGGAATCATTCGGGTTTTCCTTTCTGAAATGGAATAATGTAATGAATGAGAAACAAGAGGAACATTCGGATTTATTCCAAGCAATCCCCAGTCAGTCCACTGATCCAAACAAGTGTGTAAGGCCTTAGTTTTTATCAGTGTTTGTTTCATTCCAGGATACCAGACATTTGGTTGTCTGGAAACTGAGAAGAGATACTCCTATTCCTCTGGTTTTAAATTGTTCCAAAGCAACCAGCTAAATCTGCCATGGGGTGGATACTGGAGCCTGCCATTGCAGTATTTTAGTGCAATCCAAGTTAGTTTGCCCTGTGGCTCCAGGCAGCCTGCACAGTCTGTGCTTCCCCTGGAGCCAATGGGGAGATGCAGGCACTGCAGGAGAACGGGAGATCCCACCTCTGCTGAACCCTTGGACAGGGTGAAATATCTGCTTGTGATGGCTGTGTCTCTCTGTCAAAAGAGTGAGATTAAACTCCTAGCTCAGACTGGGTGCAAAATAATGAGACAGGTAATAAGGTATGGCAAGAGGAACATCAGCCTTCCTTTGCTGCATTTCAGCTGAGGGATTTGGTGACTTCTTACACCCACTGAGCAAACTCTGGTTTTTAATTTACAGTAGGGGCAGACACCAATTAAATTAGAGGTGAATAATAAGGGTTGGAAAAGACCTCTAAGGTCATTGAGTCCAACCGTTAACCCGGCGCTAAACCAGTCCCCATGTGCCACATCCACACACCTTTTGAACGCTTCCAGGAATGGTGATTCCACCACAGGGCAGACTTTTCAAATGCCTGGCCACCCCTGCAGTGAAGAATTTTTCCCTTATATCTAGTCTAAACCTCCCCTGGCACAACTTGGGGACATCTCCTCTGGTTCTGTCACTTCTACCTGAGAGAAGAGACCAAACCCCACCTGGCTGCAACCCCTTTTCAGGCAGCTGTGAAGAGTGATAAGGTCACTCTTGAGCCTCCTTTTCTCCAGGCTGAACAACCCCAGCTCCCTCAATCACCCCTCATAAGACTTGTGCTCCATACCCTACACCAGCCCCATTGCCCTTCTCTGGACATGCTTCAGCACCAAAATGTCCTTCTTGCAGTGGGGGACCAAAAACTGGACACAGGATTTGACATGCGACCTCACAGGGGGAGCACCCTGAATATTTCTGGTTTGTGTGAAACTCGTGAAAGACATCCCCCATCAGCAGAGGGTAGTTACAATTAAAATGGTGTAAATCACTTGAAACATGCAATGCATTTTAAGAATGAAATTCCCTACAAATATGGTCAAATTTGGGTGTTCATTAGAAGGAGGGAACTGTACAATAAAGAATGACCCTGTGCAGAGCCACTGTGAAACCTGCCCTCTGCTGTTCTGCAAGGACAGGCTTTCTGTGACAGGACTTTGATGGTTTCAACATACCAAAAGGAATTTGAAGGATTGACTGCTGCCCATCTGGAGAGCACCGTTTAAATGTTTTGTTCCTTCTCTGTTAAACAGACCTCCGACATCAGTGACAGGAGCAACTGGGGCAGAACTAGGACGGATTACTTTTATTTTTGAGACCATCTGTTCAGCAGATTGTGTGCTGTACTTTATGGCAGTAAGTGAGACCTCTTTCTCCATGACTGAGGACTGAGCCTGATATTCCACATGTCACTCTAATACCTCTACATAGGTGTGATTAGTTGCACTTGGTTTATTATGATTAAGATTAAGTATGACATTAGTTTAGTATCTGCAGTGCCCTTGCAGGAAGGATTTAATGAATGACCTAGAGAAATTCCTCCACCCTGTGAATTATGAGCCATTCCTGATTATCTGTTTATTCTAAAAGAAATTGTTGGACACTAAAGAGCTAAATTTTCCCCTGTTAAACTGACTGATGAACTTATCAGTGTCTCTTGTGCAGTTGAGTTGGCCTCCAGTAACAGAACCACAAGTCAAGATGTGGGATAGAGGGATGGGAAGTGGACAATTTGGAAGTTTAGACTTGATCCTGTCAATGACCTGGGGGATCAGTAGGGCAGCAGGCAGATGTTTGCTTGTGAAAGCAAAGTACCATTTTACTTACTTTCATGGTCTGCTTATTGAAAGCCCATCAGCTGAAGAAAGTAACTAGATCTGTGACAGTTCCCTTGTCCCTTCCAGTGAAAGGGGACACTTTTTTTGTGTTTAGTGGCTCTTTAGAGGAATCTGCTCTTAATTTAAAGAGAACTGAGTGGAAATTAGGTGGTAATTTAAGAGTCTGCCTTTAGTCGTAATTTAAAGGAATCTGTTTTAAAGGAAAAGCGTCTTTCACTGGAACTTTTACAGCCAATAGAGAATAAGAAACATGGATTGAACAGATTTTTGTCACATAAATCTTGCTGCTGTACTACTGACTTCAGTTCTGTTTCACAAGAAACATCATCAAAGTGGGTATCTGAAGATGCCAGAAACTACAATTTACCTTTGAATTTTTACCTTCCCCTTTCTGTGCTCTGGTACCCACAAGTTTTACATACAAACAAAATTTCAAATCTGAAAGAACCACTGTGCTGAATCTGTCCTCATAATGGCTATAAACTCCTATAGGACTTTGAACTTAGCTCTTATATGAACTAGAACATCTTTTGGAACAGGTGCCCATTCTCAATTAAAAATCTACCAGTTGTGGAAAACAGAATAAGTATGTTTGCTCTCCGTTATTAACTGCTAAATGTGATTGTAAAGTCCTTTTTATATACTAATCTTTATATCATAAAATGCTGGTGTTTAGTGTAGTGTGACCACACTTTTATAGGTGTGTGTGTGTGGTGTTTTTTGTTTTGTTTTGTTTTTTTTTTTTTTAAATATATCCATTTTGTAGGATGTTAATCGAAAAAATACCAATGTGGTGGAATCATGGGAAAGAAGTAAAGAAAAACAATCCTACACTCACATCATCTCCAAAAATGCTTCCTTCACATTCACCTGGGCTTTTCAGAGGATAAACGAGGGCCAAGATGTAAGTACTTCTTTACATACAGGTCTTTAGAACACAGCTTTCCTTGGACACTCATCCCCAGAGCTCTCACCCTCTGTTGAAGCTCACAGGCTTCCTGTAAGGGGCGAGCGACTCTCACCATAAAGCAGCCCTGGAGAGGCAGCTGTGGATAATAGATCCATGAGGAGGGACAGAGCCATGGATAAGCTGATCCCTGAACTGATGCATAGAGATGTCTGTCTGTCTGTGTCCAAACCCAGTGGTGTGACGACAGCAGGGTGGTTTCCTTGGCTCTCGTTCCAGAGCAGACAGTTCATCAATGACATGGCCAAGATCTACTCCATCACGGTGACCAACGCAGTGGACGGAGTGGCCTCTTCCTGCCGGGCCTGTGCTCTGGGCTCCGAGCAGTCGGGCTCATCCTGCGTGCCCTGCCCGCCGGGACACTACATCGAGAAGGAGACCAGCCAGTGCAAGGAGTGTCCGGCCAACACCTTCCTGTCCATCCACCAGGTCTACGGCAGGGAGGCCTGCATCCCCTGTGGGCCTGGCAGCAGGAGCACCAAGGTACAGAAACTGAGTGTTCCTGAGAGATGGGCAGACAGGGTTTTTTGCGGGGGCTATAAGCTCTCAGAGGGCCAGTTTTAGTGATTTCCTACAGGTATGTGCCTTGTGAGCAGTGGAGTGTAGACATAACCAGTGAGCCCACTCTTCCAGAGATGTCACTAGTCTAATTTCTGTTTGTAAATATGCAGTAATAAGATAAAATTGACAACATCAGCTCAAAAAAAGAGGTTTGTTTCAAGAAGCTGTGGACATGTACAAACAGGGCAAGCATATCTCTTGCTTCCCCCTTAAACTGTCCCAGACACCTGCTTTTTTAAACTCAGGGACTTTCTCTGCTGGATGATGTGTCTGCGCCTTTAGAAACCTGTAACAAGTTCCTCTTACATGAAATTGCCCTTAAGCCTGGGTAAGCATTTATTACATGCAAGGAGCTGCACAGGTACTAGAAAAACCGGTTCAATTTGTTCATATTCTGCCTGATTTCAGCTGGGTTCATATGTAGTTCTTGTGTCTTGGGCTGTTTGTTGTTTTTCCCTTGCAAGATGCAAGTGTAACCAAGGGCATGTGCTGGTCTTTTTACAGGGCTTTAAGCTGGAACACTGGGATCCTAAAAGCACACAGAACAAAACAAAGAAAGAAACTTCATTTTCTTGGCTAATGCAGCAAACAGCAGAAAAACCAGGCTTGGGCAACATTATAGTCCTCATATGTGATTGCAAGGGACTGAAATGAGAATGGGAATTCTCCCAATGGAAAGATGAATTAGAGGAATAGGACAGAGTTGCCCTTCATCCTTAACAAGGAAAGCAGTCCTGTCTGCACCTGCTTGCTTTAACTCCCAGAGGAATGGTTTGCTGCTGTTCCATTACTGCTCTTTAATGGATGCCTCTCCTTCCTCACAGGACCACTCTGCCTGCTTCAGCGACTGCCTGGTGTCCTATGTCAAGGATAACCAGAGCCTGAATTACAATTTTAGCAACCTCAGCCAGGTGGGCTCGCTGATGAGCGGACCCAGCTTCACTTCTCGAGGGACCAAGTTCTTCCACTTCTTTAACATCAGCCTGTGTGGGAATGAGGTGAGCTCAGCTGGTGTTGAGCGCTGGGGGGATGAACCAATTTGTTGCCTGTGCTGATGATCTGGGGTCACACTGAGGCAGGACAAGGACTCCCCTTCAGCTGAATTATAACCAACACTGTGCAAACACTTCCCTTTGGATCTTGCTTAGCAGTGCAAGAGGATTTTTGAGCAGCCAAATTACTTTCCAGAGCAGAGATGACAAAATTTTAGGCCATAAACAATGCTCAGAAGAAAACCCCTGTCACATCCTTGCCTTTTCTTAGTTCTTGTGCCTTCAAGTCACTTGAATCAAAACCCTGACCTTTCTGTGCTGCCACCAAGGATCTCAAGTGAAGAGTCTGAGTCTATCACCTGGCAACTTCTTCCCAAATGTTCCCCTCATGACTTGACTGGAGATATTGTTGTCAGCAGAGCCCTTGGTGACCCTGCTGTCTGCCAGTGGCCAAGGTGCCCAGTGATGACTTTGATGGCAGCCTTTAAAGTGGTGGAAAAATGTATTTAGTTGATGAGTCAAACAGTTTCTGTCCCAGAGTCAAGAGACCTCTCTCTGGGGCTTGGACTGTACCAGAGCTTTTTGTCACATACATAAACTGACCTTTCAGAGCAGTACCAGTGTTGTGCATTGCCCCATGGAAACCAGCGTGTGTTTACATTAATGTTCAGCCCTGTAAAGTTCTGAAGTCTTTTTCCCATGTACCAAAGGATTTGCATGAGTTGAATAGTCACATTTCTTTATGGCATTTTGCATACTTTTAGACTTAAATGTGTGTTTAACTACCACCTGGATTAGAACTGCTGACAACTAGATTGACAAAAGTGCAGCTATGCTGACTCCCCTGTGGATCTGATCTTAATTTTCCCAAATTACTGTGATGGTACTACAGTACTACCAACCATGATTAGGTGGTGTGTGCTTGACATTTTGTCAGGAAAACTGAGTCTGGTGATTTGCCTTTCATAGCTGTTGCTCTGATTCTAGCACTGGTCTTGACATGTGATATTAAGGCAGCCTTGAAGGCTATATATCTATTTAGGGATTTCATGTATTTGTGCTTTGAAAATATTTTGTCTGGATTAAATCCCAAATAAAGAGGTATTCTACATTATATTATTTGAAGGGAAGGGAAATAGGGTTTTCCTTTGGAAGCCATTTTATTATGCTCTGCAAGTAAACACTGTGCTGTCAAGATAAACTAAGAGGAGTGCTCCACAGCACAGATTTCTGATAAGACACATGCCAGAGGTGACATTGTGTTTCTGAGTGTGTACAAGGCTTTAATCGGAGCTTTCACAATGGCACAGTTTATTACTGCAATTTGTCCCTCTTATGACAGACACATGGAGACATCAAGTTCTTATAAGGTAAAATAATGAATCTCACCCAGTTTGCCATCAGAAAGTTTGCAATCTTTCCTTTCCCAAACTTTTTCACATCTTATCAACAACCAACAGCTTCCCCCTTTTTTTCCTGATTGTCCACAGGGGAAGAAGATGGCGATTTGCACTGACAACATCACAGATGTTACTCTGAAGGACATGGTTGCAGAATCAGAAGATTTTTCCAATTTTGTGGGAGCTTTTGTCTGTCAGTCCACCATCATCCCATCAGACAGCAAAGGTTTCCGAACAGCCCTGGCTCTGCAGTCCAACAGCCTTGCTGACAGGTTCTTAGGTATATGGTTTGTCTTCTGCTTATTATTATCATGAATGTACTCTTATGTATTTAGGGCAGCAGAGTAAATCCTTCTGGTCTCAGCTGCATTAACTTGGGAGAGAGCAAAGGAGCAGCCCAACATTCAGTCTCGGATGGTTCCTGAGCTGTGAAGCAAACCCCCACAGATGCCATTGTGTTTTGCTGATTTTCAGTTCAGGTGGTGGCTGGAGGAGAAGGGTAAAGGTTGTCCCTATACTTTGTTTTCCACATCCGTAATGCTCACTCTTCCTTGTGCTTGGTCTGGTGGGTCCCATGGTGCACAGAATTTCAGCATAAAGATCTGAATAATGTAATTGAAAAGCATGGGTTTTCTTTCATGTTTCCTGCTCGCCTTGCTCAGGGCAAGACCAATGACTGTGCTAGTCACATTAGTCTAAGTGCTTCTGCCCATGCCAAGACCCCACTTGGGCAATTTCAGAAGAAGAAACAGGTGTTGGGACATAGTTAGTCAAGAAAGGAAGAGGTTTGGGGCAGCATGGGGCTGCACACATCATTAAGTCTTACACTGGTCTGGCTCACAAGTTCCTAGAGTGTGAGGCCAGATTAGACAATGAAGTCATGTAGTCTGCTCACCTATCCATTACAGGCACTGAGTGCTTGTACTTTCTCCCTGGCACTGAGCCCAGAAACTCATGTTTGACAAAAGCACATCTTTGGAAGAGTATTCAACCTGGACTTTTAAGACTGCCAGAAATAAAAGCTTTGCCACAGTCACTGGTATTTTTTTTTTTTCCACTAGTAAAATATTGTCTCCGTGTGTGATTTTAAAGCAGACTTGTTTCCTATTTTAATTTCCCTGGCTTCAGTTTTCAGCTCTTACTTCTTGCTATTCCTTCTCCATTTCACACTCGCATTTTCTTTCTTGAAGAAATATTCTATATACTGGAATCCTCACACGTTCCCCAGTGTGCTCTTCTGAGAAAATAAGTAGACCAAGTTCTTCTAAGTCTCTTGCTACCATGTATTTATCTCTAGCATCTGAATAATTTTGAGGTTCTTTCTACAGCTCTGTAACCTTTAATATTTTCTTAAAGCATAGAATGGAACACTATTCCAGTATCTAACTCACTATAATGGCAATAAAAATCACTTCAATCTTTGGAATCTCTGAGTCCTTCTTTCTCCAGACTCAAGGGATTTCACGATGGCTTCTTGGTTCTGATGTCCACTCTGGATCTTTTTTCGGAGTTACAATTTCCGAAGGAAAGACTCTCTTCCTTAAGAGACTGGGCTGACTGCCTTGCTCCACTTGTCTTCACTAAAATATATTAATTTGTTTGGGACCACCTTACCAAATGAACCAAGTGGTTACACTTGGAACCACCTCTGTATTTTATTCTTGTTCCTCTTAATCTTTGTCTCATCTACACACTTTCCCAACAGTGATTATGTAGTTACTGGCAGACCCTTGCCAATAATCTTGCATTTTGCCACTTCAATATTGATGCCTAGAGAAGCCTGGAGACATACTACATTTCATGACAGTGTTTCCCATGGCCAGATAATTTTTTAATTACTTAGCTAAATAGTTTTTAATTCAGAGTGTGCATTCAATTGCTATTACACTGTTAACTTTTTAATTAGAATCTCGTGGTAATTAGTGAAATACTTGATAAATTTACATAATTTTTTTTTAGCAACCAAATTCATCAACATTCAAGGCATGAGAACAAATTTGTTCAACAAGAGCTTTTCTGATAAATTTATGTTGACTTTCACTCATTGTGTATCTATCCATGGACTGAAACCCATTTTCACTTACCATTATTTTGCCTCATCATGATAGCCACATTGTAATTTGGGTCACCATATTTCCTCTCCATGAGTCTTTTGACAATTTACTGTCATTAAAAGCTCTATTAAAGGTCACTTTTAGGTATGGGTTTGCCAGTTCATAAGCAGGAATGCCAAGCAGATGTCAATATCCTTTCCTGCCACTGAAGGAATCAGGTGTTTGAGTCATTGTCTTGGAAAGCAAGGAGATACTCCTGGGTTTTTTTCCTAACACAGAGAAAAGATATCAAGCTCTTCTGCTGCCTTTTTTTTTAATATCAATTGCTATATTTTTGAATGGTTAAAGTTTGTCTTTCCTAACGTAAGAAGGATGTGGACTTGCTGCAGTGAGTCCAGAGGAGACCATAAAGATGATCAGAGGGCTGGATCACTCCTCTTGTGGAGACAGGCTGAGAGAGCTGGAATTGTTAATCCTGAAGAAAAGAAGTCTCCAGGGGCACTTTAGGGGTGCCTTTCAGTACCTAAAGGGGTTACAAGGGAGCTGGAGAGGGTCTTTTTACAAGGGCATGGAATGATAGAGCAAGGAGTAATGGCCTTAAACTGAAAGAGAGTAGTTTTAGACTGGATATTAGGAATAAATCCTTTACTGTGAGGATGGTGAGGCAGTGTCACAGGTTTCCCTGAAAAACTGTGAATGCCCCATCCCTGAAAGTGTTCAAGGCCAGGGTGGATGCGGCTTTGAGCAACCTGGTCTAGTGGAAGGTGTCCCTGCCCATTGCAGGGCATTTGGAACAAGATGCTCTTTAAATTCCTTTCCAACCCAAACCATTCCATGAGTCTGTGATTCTATGAAGTGTTTCAAGAACAAGCAGAAAACTTCTTTTCTTCAGTCTTTCCCATCCTTCCACCACTTTCTGACTTCTACTGCTTTCTCTTGTTGTTGTTGTAGCAATTTTTCACCTCCCTAGAAGGATGCATTCCCATTTGTACAGCTCCCTCTTCTGAAACAGGATCTCTCACAGTACTGCAGATTGTTTAGGCCATTACATGGCTATGACATGTGAGGGTTATACATTCAAGGCATATACTTTGCATGTCTGGGTCAGATGTCTTCAGCAGTCCTTTGCCAGCCTAAATTATTTTATGATGCTTCAATATCCAATGATTGCTGTAAATTAATATAAAAGAGTAAAAATTATTACACTGGTGTTTTATTAATTTTTTTTGTTTTGTTATGTCTATGTGAGTAAATCAGACTGTATGAGGAACATATAAATTTGCAAGGTTTAGTTAGAATAAAAGAAAGTGTATAATGTAATGTATAATAATGCCATTAAATGCTATTAAGTGAGAGATATACCTTTCAGACTGAGAAAATATTACATGTTAACTGCTCAAAGATCCATTCTTAGATTGCTCCTTTTTTTTTTCCTTCTCAAATTTTAGGAGCTACGGTTGAAACAATGCTGGAAAATATCAGCATAAAGGCAGATATGTTTCCTCCCTCTCCAAGCAAAATACCTGATGTGCATTTCTTTTACAAGTAGGTAAAAAATACTGTTTATTGTTATGTCAAATGTCTTCATTTGTTTAAAGGAAATTAAAACTGTAAGGGGGTATCTGTAATTCAACTTTAGTCTTTATCACTTTAATCAGGATCTGGCTGATATTGATTGGCATGTTGAAGAACATCCTATAAAGTCAGCAAACACTGTTTACTCAATCTGAATTACGCTTCTTCTGTAGGGTGTGATACCAGAGCTTTGATTCATCCAGAAGCCACTTCCAGTATCCTATTTCTTTCCATATTTTCTCATATATGACTTCGATATGTCCACTTCCCTTTGCATATTTTCTTTCAATTTCATTTGCACTTACTTTGATGCTACAAAAAGGAGGGACACTGAGGTTCTCAGATTAGCAGGTGAGGAGTGAGCCATCATAAGCTCTCCAGCAGAGTAACACACCAGCCACAGCACCTGCAATTCTCTTTTTCAATTTTTCTATTCTGCTTTGTGAAAAAGTTTATTCCTTGACTCAGCAGATTTCAAACTAGCTAGAGAACCACAGCAGTTCCCTGAGTGGCATCTCAGAGCACTTTGAGATTTAAATGAAGTGGTGAAACCCACCCTGCTCCTGTTGCTCCTTTATCTTTCCACCTGACAAAGTCAAAAGCGCTGTCGTATAAAAGGTATTTCATCAGTATTGAGCTGCATGAATGGACAGAGACTCATGAAACAGAAACATGTATTTATTGTGGAGGAAACTTAGTACTTTTCTCCTCTTGTTTGACATTAGGTCTTCAACAGTGACAACCTCCTGTGAAAATGGTCGTGCAACTGTTGTGACAATGAGATGCAACCCCAACAAACCAGGCCAAGGAGAGCTTTCTGTGCCCAGGTACTTGAGTGTTTGTACCTTAGTAGTGCCAAAAAGCTTTTGCTACTCAGGTAATCTTTACAAAACTCACTGGTAATTTTAACAGCAATGAGGAATGCTGTCACCCTCATCAGCCATTCAGGAGGTCTCACTTGTTTTTCCTAGGTATCCATCACCTCCCAGCAGACAAACTCATTTGTGTTTAGGCAATGCGATGAGAGACATTAGAGCTCAGGCAGGTTGTTCTGAGCTTAAAGGCAAAAAAAAAAAGTAAGGATGTTTTCTTGTCAGGGGTTTGAGAATTAGTTTTTCTTCCTTGATCTACAGTAGTGGCTATGGACAAAATTATTTTTTTGAAAAAGAGCAACCTGTCCAAGGAACTATGAAATCCGCTATTGCGATGCTTTTCTGAGCCCTAAACTGTCCCTAGTTAAAGTTCGAGATGTATTTATTTATGTGTCTCATCACTCCAGTTTGCATCCTAACCCCCTTGTACCAGTTGTGTTTAATTTTCCTGACCTTTTCCCTTCTCTCTTATTCAAGCGACTTCAAAAAGCATCTTTCTTACAAAGTCCTGTTTATGCCTGCATAAACATAACTTAAAGCATAACTGAAAAGTTACAGAGAAAAAGAAAGCAGTAAAAGAATTAATTCTATTACTCTTTAGCAACACCTTGTGATTCTTCAAAAGTTCCACTCAACTCTGATGACCCTCCTTTTGGGCTGTCAAGGCCCATCTTAGGGTGTCTGAGTGTTACCATGAATCTGCATAACTTAGCCCTATCACTCATCCCCATTCTCAAAAGCTAAGTCCTCTTCCCAAGTGTGAGAAGTGTGGCATCTTTTCATCCCTGTCCCTCTTGGGACAGATGAACCATGCTCAGCTGAATGAAGGCAAATCAGCATCTACTTCACAGGTGATGGATGAGTGATTGATGTTTGAACACTTTGGGAGATACTTACCCAGTTTCTGAGAGACCTGACACACTACAAACTACACTGGGCAATAAGCCACTGCCTATCAGCTGCTGTGTGAAAATCCTCCAGGTGTTCTCCTAATGTCACAGGTTAAACATGATGTGGGCTGTCATAACTCACCAGTAGTGAGGGAGGAACAGCCTACCTTGCTTTTAAAAGTGTGAGCTTGGGCAGAAATGACACACAGCTGACATATGTACCTTATCTCTGTTTGTGTTGACTTCTCCCTTCCTATCCCCCTTTGATTAGCTCAGCAGTCAGACAGCAGTTTTCACACAGTGAGGTATCTGATACATGTCAAATAATACAGCAGGTAGCTCCTTGATCCTCCAGACACAGTGTTTAGTATCACATGAAGCTACAGTATAAGATGAAAGCAGTTGAGGAGAAAGGTCTGTCAGTGCTCTTGCCATGGAGTTTGAAAAATGCTCCGTAATCCAGAGAGGACAGTTGTCAGGTATTCAAACCAGGATAAACCAGAATAGGATGCTAGGGCTGGAGATTTTTCAGTGCTTCTGATCAGGATAACAGGTTTCCAAATGATATAGAACAACATAATTTTAAATGCATTTTTGGTATGAATATATTTCGTATTTACATAACTGAGCTTCTTGCATGGAATTTTGGCCATTGCTGCTGTTAGACGTGATGTGATTGTCAATAACAAAAGCTATGTGAATGTCCTGCCATTGCCAGTACAGCTTCCTTCTTCAGGCTGAATGCAAAATAGGCCATTAGTTTTTCTTAGACTAAGAGAAGCTGTTATCTCTTCATTAACTTGAGAACATCCTTCCAGTAATTAACCATGACAGGACAAGTCCATTCCATATGGACTAAATCACCCAGGCATCATTAGAACAGTGTCAGGAACCAGATAGCAACATTCATATGGAACAGTTTCCCAGCACAAGAGAACAGTGATAGAGGCATGTGCTGAGCTAGCCCATGCTGGTGAAACGCTGGTGTAGTTCTGCTCCTCTTCTCTTCATCTCCTCCCCTCCCCTCTCCTTTCCTCCCCTCCTCTGTGCATGAGTACCACTCCCTGCCAGGAACTGAACTGTTATTTTAGACCTTTGACAGCTCAGCATCTGTTTTCACTTGAGAAAGCATTTTACAAACTGGGGAAAATTCTTCCCCAGATTTTTCCATCTGCTGACTTGATGGATGTTTACCCATTTCTTGTACTTCTCATTCCCAATCTTCAGCAGCAGAATGTGAAGTGAGAATGCAAACCCCAGAGTGTTTAATAACTGATCGCTAAGCTTTGCTCTCCTCCCAGCTCATGCCCTGCGGGCACCTGCGATGGATGCACTTTCTACTTTGTTTGGGAAAGTGCAGAAGCTTGTCCTCTCTGCACAGAGCAAGACTACCACGAGATTGAGGGAGCCTGCAAAAAAGGATTTCAGGTACAGGACCCGTGTCTCCAGATGGGTTCATCTGGGTATAACTCAGATTTATGTTGAAATTTGGTGGGCAGACTGATATGTCAGTGCAGGCAGAGTCCAGGCTCTGAGCTATCTGGGTGCAACCACATTGGGGTGCTGCATAGAGACTCGGAATGTTTGTGCCAATGGCAGCGTGGCTCCTGGAGCAGACTTGGCTTGTGCTGAGCAGCTGTATGAGTAAGGATGTGAACTCTCTACAGAGTGCCCAAATAAGTCCAATTCTCAGTAGCCATTAACATCAGGGGCAGGCTAGGAAAGGATTGCAAATTTCATTTTAGAAATTCTTCCTCCCTTGCTTGCAATATTTTTGCTGCTGCCTTCTCTAGTCAAATGTTAGGAAGTCCCTCTACAGCTTCAAGCTGTCATGTTGATCACCAGCTCCAGTGCAGGCACAACTGATTCCCAGTAGCTGTCCAACCCATACTGTGTAACATGAAGAATCACACAGAAGAGGAAATCATTTTGCCATGCCTGAACCTGCAGGCACAAGTAGTGGGGTGGCTGATTAGACAATAAAACTTCACCTAGATTCTGAAAACCTGAAGTACAGGTTTTGGTTTGCTTTCACTGAAAAGTTATCTAACCTTTCTACTTCAGAACAGCTTGTTTTCTGCAACTCTAAGTAGTTCTCTCTTTTCCTACAAAAATCTCATCTGTTTTCTGTTTGAAAGGAAACCTTGTATGTATGGAATGAACCAAAGCACTGCATTAAAGGAGTTTCCTTGCCAGAAAAAAAGACCAGCACTTGTGAAACAGTAGATTTTTGGCTTAAAGTTGGAGCTGGTGTTGGTGCTTTCACAGCTGTTCTGCTCATAGCCTTGACTTGCTATTTTTGGAAGAAGAACCAGAAGTAAGTACTGCAAATTGTGTTCCATATGAAAGTAAGCTGAAAGCTTGATGGAGTGAACAGAAAGACTTTTCCTGGATCTGACCTTATGACAGCGCTGATGACAAGTACCGTGCTGACTCATGGTTTATACATCATGGATCCTTGTTTATACATCAAGTTGATGTTTCTTCTGCCAAGAGGGGTGAGGAAAGTATAGAAAATCCACAGTAATATTTTTATGACATAATTTCCCAACAGGAACTAACTTTATTTTTAACCCCTGAGAGTTTGAAGTTGACCTTAGGTTCTGAAGCAATGTGGATTTTTCAAGGTCTGAAGACCAAAAGTATATCTTCAGTCTAATTATCCCCTTTCAAGTGGGTTAAAATAAGGTTATTGACTGTATATTGCTTAGTTCTACTTTAGTTCTTGCCCCAACCAGAACACAGGTCACACCTCTTCATGCAGGAAGCCCTCCTTTCCTACGTGTGGTCTTTTGGGAAAACAAAAGACTTTTATAAGGATGGAGGACTAATCTGAAGAGCAAGAGCTTGATGTATTGTTAATACTATTTTGGTTATTACATATTTTTAGTGATTGAAAAGGGTCTGATTTCCAGTAAATACATCAGAAATGACTATGTGGGAAGACTGGTAGATAACCTAAATTACAAAAACTTTGAGTATGAGACATTTGTAAAAAAATCTATGCCTGTCTGGCTTTATCTCTTCAGGCTGGAGTATAAATATTCCAAATTAGTGATGACAACGAACTCAAAAGAGTGTGAACTGCCAGCTGCTGACAGCTGTGCTATAATGGAAGGAGAAGATAATGAAGAAGAAATAGTATATTCAAATAAGCAGTCACTGCTGGGCAAGCTCAAGTCCTTGGCAACAAAGGTGAGTAGTAATTTCTAATATTAATACTAAAAGTAATTATTACATATAATTATTACTGGATGTGATGAATCTGTGATGGTAATTTGCACACTAGTGCAGCCTCCCACACATGATTCATCCAGTCCATAGTGATCTGCTGAGATCCACTGGCTGAATAAAGTTAAGAAATGTTGCAGGATATTGAGTAAATGCTCCTTCCTCCATAGAGAGATTTCAGTAGCATTTTTTATTGTATGGGTGACACCTGAAAAGAGTGGTTAATGGTGGAGAGAACCTCTCTGCCCAGAGTCCTACGAGATACCTCCATTGCTGAGGCAAACACCGCTATTAAAGATATTAAAAATTAACATTGGGAACACAGCCACCAGCCAGCTCTTGCAGCTTAACTGGGTTTCCTTCATGGGTAACTTGAGAACCATTAGTAGGATTCAGCTGAGGAGGCATCAGACTCAGCCTGTTGCCCAATACAGAAACTTCCTCCAGTTCAGTGGGAAGCAACACCAAAAAGCACTTTTTTCTGTTGCACACGTGATGTGGATTGTAGCATGTCTGAATTGATACTACAAAAATCTTTGGTGTCCTTTGAACATTTCTGGGAAGAGCAAGAGCAGACCATCATGGTAGATCCCATAAGTGCTTTGGTGTTCGTTCCAAATGCCTTGAATTCTGTGCTATAGCAAGGGTAGTGTTGTCTTTAAGGGAGTCCAGCTGAGGCATCTGATATAATCAAGATGAAGGCGAATGAAATTTTCCCTTTCAAAGAGTTTTGCGGAAGTGAGTTTCTTAGGAAAGTTTCTTAAAAGGAAGAACCTTCATAGGGAGGTTCTCCTAAAAGATCATCATAAAAATGAATTCTAAAACATCACACTCTTGTTTATTGTTCAAATAATATTTCAGAATGTTGAATTTTAGATTTTTTGTTGTATTCCCTTTTTTTTCTTTCTGTGGTTAAGTGCAATGTAATTAAAGCTTGTGTGCTACCTTTCTTTTCCTTTATTCTCTTCTCTTCATTCTTTTACTTTTTTTATTAGACTCGTGTCCACTTCCCACTCTACCTTCTCCCCAGATATCCCTCCTAGGAGAAGTTACCATTGCATAGATAATATGCAGAACTTCCCCTTGACCCTAGCCTGGCTATTTGTCTTGCAAAATCAATATTGTTCCTTGTGGAAAGGGGCAGAAATTCAATATTAAATCTTAATTCAATATTGAGAATATTGAAAAGGTAAATAAAATCAAATCACATCAAATTTTCTGGTAATGTTGCAAAAATAAAAGTTGATTCCATTTTGAATCCTACAGGGACTAACTTTGAAATACTGATGTTGTTTTTTGTCTAAAAAGTGTCTTGGCTGGCTGTGGCTGAGCATAGTGAGCAGCACTGCTGGTGAGGGTCATGTTTTGTGGTACTCCTGATAAGTGCCAAAGTTTTGCTGACTCTATTTGCAACACTAGTGCCTGGCTCGGTCCTGGTTTAATTTAGATATTGTTGTATATTATTATATGAAGGAATTCTTCACTTTGAGGGTGATGAGGCACTGGCACAGGTTGCCAAGAGAAGCTCTGTCAGGCCCAGAGAAGATGTGGCCCCATCCCTGGAAGGGTTTGAGGCCAGGCTGGATGCAGATTTGAGCAACCTGTTCTAGTGAGAGGTGTCCCTGCCCATGGAAGGGAGGTTGGAATGAGATGGTCTTTAAGGTCCCTTCATAGAATCATTCTGCGATTCTATGAGAAGTGTTTTTTTTTTTTCCTTCTTAAAGTAAACTTTATTATTTCAGTACTCAGACAACTTGAATGCCTATTTGGAGTTTCTTAATGTTCCTGTATCCATTGTGACAGTTTCCCTGAGTATCCTCTCCCTTTTAAACAAGCCTGTCAGATATTTCTAAGCTTGTTCCTTTTTTACTGCTAGACAATCATAGCTGGCAAACTCAGCTTCCAGTACCTCATTAGCTTACTGAACTCTGTGTCCTGCATGACTTCAGATAACACGAATTTAATATATATTTATTGAAAACAAATGTTACAGAAATCAGTTTTCATTTATGCAAAAGATGAGGAAATTCATCTCCTGCTACATATGCACATCAAATATGGAAAAAATATATGGAGGAAAATGGGAGAAAAAAGGGTAAATGTAAAATGAGAGAGAAAGAAAAATCTGCAGTATCCTAATTCTGTGTTCATGCTTCAGCATTTCTGCCAGCGTGTCATGAAGATATTAGTTGTTTTGAGTACCCAAGGAGTCTGGAACTAGGCCTGTAATATAGAAAGGGATGACTTATTTTTAATGAGAATATGGGAGCTAAAAAACTACAAACCTATTTCAGATTGGAGGCTGTTCTAGTTCCATCTGTTGCCTCCAGCATAACAATACCAGGTTCTTCAGAACACATACTCTGCAGTAGACTAGCATAGGACAATTTCTCCCCTTCTTTCTCACCTCTTCACCAGGCTGTCCTGATCTGAATGAGATGGCTTTAAAAATCAGATTATTAAGTTAGCTGAGCATAGTTTCCAAACTATTTGTGTACACGAACACATATAAAAGGTGGGCAAACAAAGCAAGAACCAGTATTTTCTAGTGAGTACTTTTATTAAGGGTTCTTCATTCGCTGCTTCTTCCTGGACCCTTGGGTTGGTCACATGTGCAATAACGTGTATGTCCACATTTCTCACCCTGATCTCTGCTGACCAGATGGCCTAGGCTGTCACCCAGCAAATGAAACCAGAAAGAAAACTCACCCCTGATTTTTAAGATAGCAGAGGATTTGTAGACTCTTTTTGTCCTCCCAGAGGAAGAGCTGAGGTTGGAATCCAAGGGCAAGGCAGTGGTATTCACAGTCACAGATTTTGTTCCAAACATTTTATTCATTGTAAGAAACACACTGGTAAGTGATAATAACCATAGAGATGATTATCTTGCAATTCCCCAACTCTGACTACCTGCCCTATACTATGAGTATGAAATGTAAACTTTCCATGTACCCTCTAAAATAAGTACCATGAACAATATCTGTAACATAATTTTATTATGTCTGCAAGTTTTTTGCAGAATTGGTAGTGTTATTAAATATTAAAGGCTCAAATTATGCACTTAATAACTGTGGTAAAAATAAAGTGAAGTTTTTGGCAAAGGATATTGAGAGAAATGACTGTGGTAACTGCTGGTGAGAATCTGAGGAATGCCACTTGATGAAACCTGTCTTTTCTATTGCAGGAAAAGGAAGATAATTTTGAATCTGTTCAGCTGAAATCTTCAAGATCCCAGAATATATGAAGAATTAATGCTGCCTTCAGAGAAACAAACCTAATTTCTATTTTTACAGGACCATATTTTAAACATATTCTGGCACACATTGTAATGGCGATCTTGGTGAGAAATGCTTGGCCATTTAGGAAGAAAGAAGACAGGAAAGCAAACCAGAAAATTGGATTGCCTTACCATGTGATTGAGTACCTTGCCAAAAAAAGAAAGCAGACGCTTGGATTCCATACTGGGAATGAAATTCAACTCAGGAAGAGATAAACACACTGCAAATAACATGGATTTTTTGCATTCACCTGGGCATTGCTCAGGCATGCCATATGATTTATAGGTACCTTTCATTTCCTCTCACTCCTTCTACGCTTATTCCCATGAAATGATTTTCAGAGAGGCCTGCAACCTCCTGTTAGTTGCTTACTAGCATAATTATGAGTCTCTCTCAAAATCAAAATTGGGAATGGTACTTAGAATGAGCCTCAGGTGAGTTTTGAACTTTGAAAAATACTTTTGGTCTATTGCTTTGAAGATCTGGATGATCTGTGTTGACCTTTATTACAAGAGGAATGGTGTTGCACCTGCAAGTTGAACCCATTCTGATGCCTAAGTCATGGCCATCAGGGCTGGGGTAAAACCTAGCACTATTAAATTTAAATGTATTAACTGCTGTTGTATGAATTGTAGGTCTGGGCCCATGGGTTTACAGGTTCAAACTCCATAAAGAGAAGTAAAGCGGTACCTACAGTGCGAATTGCACTTGTTCCCTCTTTGTGAAAGCTTGTCCTTTCAAGACAGGCCTTTTGGCAGACCCAGCATCCTCCCTTGGGCTGCATATATGTCACCTTTCCCTGGGTTGTGAACCAACAAATCCTGAACTCTGGAGGTACAGCAAGAGTCTCTACTTTTGGAAATCAGAGATCAGCACTGTCAGCTGGGAGGCTGAGTAGAAATACTCAGCCACCTTTACTCCTGGACCCACGCAAGGAGGAGGATGGATGCCCAGCAGAGCTGAGCATGGGTCATGTACTTGCGCAGCCCAGCGTGTAAATTCTTTCTGCTGTCAGTGCAAGTACCAGCTTTGGAAGAAGGGCACAAAATGGTGCCTCAAAAACTGGAGGCTAGGTGGACTTTTTCATAAAATCAGCCACATTATAAGCATGTGACCTTCATGATATCCACAGTAATAATTTCCTGAAATTCCCATTGAGGTTGAACTCAAAGGAATCTGAAACTTAAGCAAAAAAATATTTGAGTAAAATTATGCAAGACTTGTATAGAGCCAGGAGAAAATGAAGAATGATTCTTGTATTGACCTCTGGTCAGACTCATATTTCCATTACAGCAAATTTGTGTGAATTGTGGAATGCATCAAAACCAGAAAAGACACATGGGCAGAAATAGTCTTTTTACTATAAGGAATATAGATTTTTGATTTTATATGACTGAGCTAGATCTATCAATAAAAGAGGGCCCACTTTTAAGTAAAATTTAAATTAAACTGAATTTTCTGCACTCTAAATATTTTATTATACTATAGATGTGGACAAAAATTTTATGAAGTTTAGATTTTTTTTTTTCATTAGGAAAAATTGAGCTCAGTTATTTTACAGTTCCAGTCAAAGAACACATGCTTTACTCTTTTGATGGGAGATACTTCAGGCATCCTGACTGAAGTGGTGTACATTTTCTGTTGGTCTTGAAAAGGTACTTCACTTTCCCAAAAAAAAAGAGATTTTTATGGGGTATTGTTGAATGTATATTAAATACACATTCCTTTTTGTATATTTTGTACCATTGCACACTTATTGTACATTGTATTTGTTGTCATGATGTCATTTATATATGGTTGTCAAAGATGATATGCTCACAGAGTAAATGGTTATGGCTTTGGGATTTCACTTGGGTCTTTTATGATGAGGGTTTTTATGTTGTTGATTTTTATTCAACTAGTGTGTTGTAGCATCAAAGATATATATCTGATGGACATTCATAAAATAAAGTGAAAATATATTTGAAATTTTGGACTTGAGATGTTCAGCCTTTCCTGAACCTTGCAGATCTGCTGTGATGGGTAGAGCCTTTCACTGCCATCAAATTGCATCTGTGTACACCTCCTTTAATTTTTTCCCTTCTCTGTCCATATGTTTTCTAAGCCAAAATTACGATTCATTCTCCAGAACACCACTTATTTTTTCATCACTGCACCTATATCCCTGTAATGCAAAAAATGCCTTAATTTTTATGAGCCATATTTAATTTGACTTAATACCACACAGGGTTAGTTTGGTTTCCTTCTCTTTCCATTTTATTTTCCAAATAAAAATACAGTGGATTTTTTTGACAGCTGTGACAGACTTTGCTGTATGACTCTTCTCAGCTCTGCTTCCAAATGGTTTGTCATGATATTGAACGTTCTCCCAGGCAATCTAATAGTGTATCTGGTGCAGTGCTGGCATAGCGGGATGCAAACCAATACTGTAGACTTTATTTACCTTTAAACAAGAAAACTGCATTTCCTAACCATTGAGCAGGTATAAACTGGCATATTTTATCTGACTTCCGCCATTCTTTTCTTTTGTGTTAAAGTTGTAGTAGAGAGAAGTTTCCATTTTCCTGTAAAAGATGAATTTTGGAAGCCTTTAACACTTCATTAAGAAATCAGTTGTCTGTGACCTCTTCTACTACTCTGCCAAAATACACTTACAGCAACCTCCCCCTTTTCTCCCACATCAGAAACTGTTATTTGATGCCATAAAACAATGTGAATCAGTCTGTTAAATGTTCACTTGATTAAACAGAATGCATTTTATTGCTGCATTTGCATGCTTTTCTTTGAAATCTGGAGTCAAACAACTGAATCTCTTTGAGGATTAAGCCCATTTTAGGGGTTTCTATGTATAAATTATTGGCAAATTAGCAGAATGTTATTGTCTCAGATTTGGCAGTGCTTGCTAGGGGGGAAATGAGCAAAGAATGGATTCTAGCTTGGCTCTGGTTATGTTGGTTGACATTTGTAATATATAATACGATTGATTAAGTTTTGGGAAAAATTAAGTGTCTTAGAAACACAGTGGGAATTTACTGAGTAGCTTCAGTGATCTGTCATCTTTGCTCAAAGAAAGGATTTGTCTTTTGGTCTTAAAAAATGAGTTCAGGGATTCTTTATTAGTTAAGGGGAAGGTTTACAGTTTCTGTCCTGCCAGAGCCAGTAGTATGCATAAAATCAAGATACTTAATTATATTCAGATAGCAGCAGGTGTTGCCATTTAGGAGCCAGTGGTTGTTGACTATTGTCCAGCAGTGGCCAACATAAATGCTTCAGTGTAAGAGTAGAAGCAGCTACAACTGGTGCTGACACACAACGGGGATGACATTTTCTCCTTGACAAGGAATGCTGCTGGTTGTTGGTCCATACCATGAAACATGACTTAATATAGCAATTCTAGATAATGTAACAGGGAATGATCATAGAATCACAGAATGTTTTGAGTTGGAAGGAACCTTAAAGATGTTCTAGTTCCGATCCCCCTACCACGGGCTAGGACACCTTCTGTGAGACCAGGTTGCTTAAAGTCCCATCCAGCCTGGCCTTGAACACTTCCAGGGATGAAGCATCCACAGCTTCTCCAGGAAATCCACCTCTGTCCCTCACCACCCTCACAATGAAGTATTCTTTCTAAAATCTAATCTAAATATGTCCTATTTTACTTTAAACCCATTCCCCCTTGTGCTATTATTGGATGCCCATGTAAAATGTTGCCTTTTTGTGAATCCCTTTTAGGTACTGGAAGGCTGCAATGCGGTGTCTCCAGAGCTTTCTCTTCTCAATGACAGCCCCAAGAGAACTCTTGAGAAGTTCTGCTTATCTTCGGTGGTTTTCTGTCTTAGTCTTTCCCCTTGTGTACTTCTTTCACTGAATCCCTCTGTTTTTATTTCTTTTTGAGGACTTCTGCTTTGGAAAGCATGTAAGGAGACAGGAACAGAAATAAAAGGAGGTCAGGATTATCCTGATGCCACCATGTACAGTGACATCCCTGGCTGGATGTGCCCACACTGAATATATACAGCAGGAATGAGGGAAACACAAGAATTGAGTTGATCAGTTCATCATAAACTGTCGCTGTCTTTTGATTGCTCCTCTGGATCTGTGGAGTGGGATCTCATCAACAAGAATTCTCAAAGGTTCCATGTACTGTGAGGCTGGTCCTGTAACAGCATCAAAAAGCCAAACCAAAGCTGTGTGATGTGTATTTACTACCCCATCCCCTCCCTATTGCAAACGTGGCCCTGGCCTCTTTTCTTCTTACAGTCACAATGCTCAGTTTTGTCTGTGTTTATGTTGCTGAGAAGCTTTGAGGTGGCTCTGGATAAGCAGCTTCTGCCTTTTGTCTTGGAGACTTGGAGCATTAATGAACAGGCAATGGCATCATGGACATCAGACTGCATTTAGTGATGAGTTAAGGGTTTGTTTTGGTCTCCCTTACTCTAATTTTGGATTGCAGTGTAAACCTCTTTAACCAGATCCAAAATTTCTGGGTGGAATCCATGTATTTTGGACATTTTTTTTGCTGATTTTTGAGTTTTGTTCTGTTCAAGTGGAACATGTTATGTTTGTTTTTTTTTTTTTTAAATAGGTTTTGATTTTTAAAATTGAAAAGACAAGTAATTTTGAAATTGGTTTGGCTATGACTGAAACTAGTTGTGTTTAATTAATTTAGAAAAAACAATCACTTGAAGACAAAATAAAATATTTTGATTTTTTAGAGTACATTTTTGTTTTGTTTTCAAACTTCATTAAAGACTTAAAAAACCAAATTCTTCCCCTAAAAAATCCCCACAAAACCCCAAACTAAAACAACACACCCAAACCCAAGAACAGAGACAAAACCCCACAAACCTTGTTTACTTCAGAATGACCTGTAATTATTTTTTTGTTTTATTTTTCTATTCTGCCAATATATACCAAGTGCTCACTGCTTCAGAAATCTTTCTGTACTTGGAGTTATGGCTTCTGAATAAAAAACTAGTTTTCTTCAGCCTCCAGTAAGGCACTGTAAGGCAAGGTTAAGCCTTGCTCTCATCCACAGCATTCCCTCTGCTTTCAGCATTTTACCCCTGAGTGTGCAGGGCTCAGAGCAGTGGCTCTCAAGGCTCACAGCTGAGGTACTTGGGGCTTCCCTCTACCCTGTGAGGAATTGCTCAGATCTTTTCACGTGGTGGGAGCAATAAGGAGCTCAGAAGAGGTTTGTTCTCTAAACCCAAGTTTTACACAAATGGGAACAAAACCTATAAACTGTTTTAAACAGAGAAACTAAAATAATTATGTCAGACAATGGCAAGGAAAAAAATATTTAATATTTCCTTTGTCAGGGGGTTTTCATGATAGTATGGTGTGGAAAGCCTCTGCCAGACTTTGACACTTTACTTTTCTCATCTGCTGTCTTTTGAAACTGGGTTACTTTGAATCAACAGGCAATACCAGATAATCTACGTCCCTGGACATCCAACAGAAAGTAGTGAAAAGCTTTCAAGACAAAACCAAGTGAAGTACAGGAATGTCAGGAGCATTCTGTAGGGCTGGGTCTCCAGAGCTGCATGTTTTAGTTGTTGGGGTTTTTTTGTATGAAAAACCCACAGGCAAGTGGCTCTCAAACCAGCTAAGTACTCATGACATGCCCAGACACAGACACTGGGTCATTTTCTCAATAGTGCCATTGAAATGAATGAAAACTCCAGCACAGTACGAACCTCACCTGCTACAAATTAACTTCAGTGGTGTCAATTTAGATTCTGGGGTTGGAATCACCTGACACAATGCCTTCATTTTCAGTGCAAACTCCGTGATCTGAGCAAGCTGTGCTAGCATTTATTTGGAGAGATTCATCCCTGCCTAAAGTGGCAGTCTAAAATAAGCCAGGGGGATTATGCCTACTTCCCTGCACTGAGTACAAAGGGAGAAAGGGTTCACAATCTCAGATGTAGCTATTTACTTAGTCATTGTAAACAATAAGTGTTAGATGAGATGCTTTTGACCCTAATTGTGGCTTTCCATAAAAATTGAGACAAAACTCTCATTGTCCTGGACATTTTTAAGAGCTCCATAAAGTTGGGATGTCAGCACTATGGTCATGTATTCTAACCTTTTGCCACACTGTGAACAGCCTCTTAATCCACAAAAGAGCACACCAAAGTCAAATGAATGTAGCTGCCCAACCTGAGATGCTTTAAAGGGTGTTAATTTGGAAAGCAAGACTCCCAACCTGTCAAAACTTGACCCTGTGCCCTGCATCAAAGTGGGAAACAAATCTGAGACATTAGGCATATCAGAACTTGTGGAGAGAAAAGAGTTGAATGTAAAGCTGTGCATATAATGCAGGCTGACTATATTGTGGGGAAAGTCACAGGGATTTTTATGCTGGACAGCTCCATGATGCAGAAGCTTAAATGGCAGCCTGTGAAGCCAGTCACAGGAGTGTTGACATCAAAAGGTCTTTGCTGGTGGGTATTCAGAAAATATAGGTGTCTATCTATGAATAGGAATTTCAAGATCCTTCCTCTTTAATTTTTGCATTCCAAATAGCGGCTACTTCCAGTGCTAGTTCACCCCTAAGGACTTGCACCTTTACAGAAATGTGTAAAAACCTCTGCAAGTGCAGGAGAATTGGACTCTGGAGAACATGAACATCCAACAGTATGTACCTCTGGTGTCTGACTTTCAAGCCTCGCTGGTGCTGCCTTTGAAGTCAATGAGAATTTTGCCACTGACCTCAGCTGGAATGAGATCAATGGGGAATAAGCCCTTAGGTAAATATGCTCAGGAACATTAATCAAAGGTGTGTTTGTTTCCTTAATGACTTTTTGGACCCATCAGAAGGGAGGATTTCAGTTTGTTTCAGTAAAGTGAGGGCAGCTTTAAGAGTTGCAGTTATAAAAGCCAGACTTTTAAGGTATTTTGCAATTGTCTAAGTAGGTGGTATGTGTGTCTTGAAGCATTTGGTTTGAATGCAAAGGTCACTCCAGAGATGTGCGTAAATGTCTCCTGGATTTCTCTTTTTTGACTTTTTTTTTGCGCTGTCTCTGTGGTGCTCAAATTACCTTTCACAGCACTGTTGATGTAGGCAAACTGAACCAGCTTTGTTTTGGCTGGAGATATAAAATAGTCTTAGCTAATTTTCTGACAGATTTTCTTCCAACCTAATCTAAAATCTCTTTGTTTTTATGTGCTACTAATCTATTGTGTGCATGATGGCATTAAGTCGTGCCAAATGAGTGAAGCAGACATAAAAAACTTTTTGCTAATATCTCATTGAGATGCAATTAGGCATTTTTACGTTTGAAAATTACATTTTAATAACAAAAAGAGAACTTGAGATGCTTTAATAATGTGCTTTTTTTTTTCAAGCGAGGGAATTTTTGTTTGACACTGACAAAGCATTAATTGTAAGCACATATTATGTGCTATGGATTTCATAACACAGGCACAGACCAACACAAAGATACCTATGTACACACACTCCAGGCTTTTTATACTTTTTATCTAACCTGCTCTCTAGAAGAACGTAATGACCTTGAAAGAGGAAGAAACAAAAATGAAACCATGCTGAAAAACTTTTATCTTTTTATTATTGGTGCCTTTACATTAATACTGCTGTCTTGTGCTGAGAAAACCAATCTGTTACACATAAGGTAACTGTAATATACAACATAGAAATGCAGTCTAAGTTAATTACAACAAGGAGCTACAAAAAAAATTCGTAGGAAAGAAGTCACCTAACATTGCAACTGTGCTTGCAACAAATCACTCCCTTACTGCAGGACTATGCACATTGTGAACCATGGTTATTTACATGTCCCTTACAACCGTTAACAACAGAAGGGCTAAAATCAGTCTAAAAAGTTCCAGAACGTCACTATATACTGTACAATCCTCAAAAATAATTTATTACACTGTTTCTAAAAAAAGGTACTAATTTTCCTTTGATTTCTTTTGTTTTCTGGTGTTTTCTGGAGTGCACAACATGTGCAAAATTTTGCCTAACAGTCTAAAAACTCAAGAACTGAACCACGAGCCACAATCACAGAGACGAAGTGGTGGAGTCCAGAACTTCCCTCCCATTGCAGACGGTGGGTACGTACATACTGGCAGATGCTGAAAGAGAAAGAGAAGGGAAAATCAACTCACTTCAGGACAGCAAAAAATGACACCACACAGGATTAGAATTTGTGTCGATCTGGACCGTCTCACCCAATTTAACCTAATGAAAAGTCCCTCTCCATGCCTGTGTCAGCAGCGGAGCTGATGGAGGTGATGCTTGTACCTCTACATGGCAATTCAGACCTGAGGCTGAAGCATCCTCTGGAGAAACCTGATTTCACTTTGCTGACCACTGGGAACATGCAGGGTGATTACACTTCTACAAGAGGTGTTGGAATAAAATACATAATTTTTTTTTTTGATGATTCTGCACCAGTGGGTCTCACTTTATAGCACTTCGCATGGTAGTGTGAATTAGTACAGCTAGAGTGGTGCTAAGATATCTCAGTGGAATTAAAAAGTGAATCTTTGGATTCTTTGTGTTTTATTGGCAAGAAATACTAAGATCTGATCCTTTGAGCTTTCAGCTAATTGGAGTGGACATTCCTGTAAGTAAAATATATGCAACTTTAAATCCAGCTCTGCATATTAAAACTCTGTGTTGATCTACTTTTTAATTATTAAAAATAAGAATTATAATTACATGTTGGATTCAGTAAAGAAATTTTTAATAACTGAATTTAAAAGTAAGATTATTTCTCACCTAATCCCAGAATAATTTCTGCTTGTAATACACTTCATTTCTAGGAGCTCTGGATCAGGATTCAATACACATCCAGAGATGAGGGCCAGATTCTGACAAAATTGTTTGCATTGTATAACATTTTATACATCATCTTTTCATTGCTCCAGTGATATCAGATGGCAATTGAATCTGCGTACCAGAATCTGCTTCTAAATGTATTTTTAGTTTGACTGTAGAATGTATTACCCCATTCTGCCGAAGTCTTGTGGATTTTAATTTAAAAGCAAGCTGGTTTGTCCATCTTTGTTAAAATCATCCACTGGGCATCAAGAAAGTGTTTTCAGATGCTCTGTGACATCTCTGCTCACAGTACCACAAAGCTGTTTTTTGAAAGATACATTAGGTTAATGGTAACAGTGACCCAGAGAAATGTGATGCCTTCATCAGAGAAAACACACAGCAAGCAATGACTTAGTAAACTCAATCATCCAGTGTAAAAAGCAATTTATTCATCTGACAAGGGCATGCTCAGTCTTTCAGATCTGGTGCTGGCTACACTCTCAGTTGCAGACTGGTTCTTTAAAGATGCTCAGCATTATTTTTAGAGCAAACAATTTTTTCTTCAAAGTGGCTACTATTTCCAATTCTTTCATTGACTGAATAAATATCTTATGTAAAACAGAACTGCTTTAAAAAGAGAAATTTAAAGCCATGTATTGGACTAACTTACTACTCAGAGGGCAGGACATGTTGCTGATAAACAGGAGAGCCAAGAATGAGGCCCCTGTTCTGGATTAGGTAGACGGAGTTTGATATCTCACAACACAGATATGTGTTTTGAGTCACAGATGTGGAAGCAGTCACTGTAGGTAGAAGGCCACAGGGTATCATGTTTGCAGTTTGTGAAAATTAACTATCAGGTCTTGTGTTCTGTTTTTCACTGGGTATAATATGGCAGCACATTGACCTAAATTCTTTATTATTATTGTTACTTTTATTTCTACTTTTTGTTGGAAAGCAGAAAAATCAGTTCTGCTCAGGAAACCTGATTCAAATCCCTGTTCAACTGCAGTATGGCTACAGGCAAAAGCATTTTTTTACCCATGAACATCAGTCACTCATCCAGTACCTTTTCAGCTTCTGGTTTTTTTTGAAGTCCAACACATTGATGAGCATGAATAGCTCAAATACTACGGTAAGTGGGTCAGGAGGATATCAAAATTGGACAGAAATATATGGTGGTAGACAAGAAAGTAGTGTCCTTGCCTTTTGAATTCCCAGGATTTCTACACAGCACATACCCCTCTTGTGCTGGGATGAAGTTATTAACTCTGCTGGGTGGAGTAAAGAGTTCACACCAAATATCCAACTCTCCTGAGACAGTACAAAAGATCTTGCTTTTCATTACAGACCTCAGCAGTGTTAATCACTGGCCCTGCAGGGTTCTGAGTGTCCTGAAGAACCAGCCAAGGGGTTTTCTGAAATATTGCAGGATATGCAAGAGATACTTCACCTTCATTTTGCCTTGTGTTGAGACCAAGAGCAAATGTGTGACATCACCAGAAGTTGTGATTTGGCTCCAGTTCATGCTTTTGATCTCCTCTTTTCTGGCTGTCCCTCATTTTGCTTAGACAATCCAGGGAAAAGAACCAGAGGTACAATGCAAGAGCCAGCACTGCTGTGGTCACCTTGCAGCATTCCTACAGAGCCAGGAATGGGCAGATCCTAATGTGCTGTCAAGTGTGTCACTTAGAATCATAGAATATCCTGAGTTGGAAGAGACCCACAAGGGACATTGAGTCCAGCTCTTGCCTCTGCACAGGGCAACCCCAAAAATCACACCATGTGCCTGAGAATGTTGTCTCCTCTACTCATGCTCATAGCTGGATAACCACGAGTTAATCATGTATAAAGGTCATATACCAGGGTTGGTTGGAACAAGGCTTGGGAAAATAAATTCAGAGAGAAAAAAATGTACCAGTCTGGTTATAAACAGTAGCTTCAGTTCTCCTTCTGACCCATTTGGAGGACACCTGGAGGAGCTCAAGTGTGTGTGCAGCTCTCCATGTGGACATAACTTGGAAGAATGATGTCTTCTGGGTGTAAAACTTTAGCCTTAATCATCTAGGCACTTAAAATCAGTCCTGAGCTCTCTGGGAAATTTTACGACTGTTGAAATCCACAAAATAGGCCTTAAGAAAACTGGGGAACATCCCAGTGGGGGAAGCACTTCAGGGGAAGCAGAACTTATGTAGCACCCTGCCAAATGGGAATTTTCAGATTGAAGTGTGTACAGATATACATATTTCAAAACATGTACACCTTGGTACAGACTTACCCTGCCTCTATTTGTCCTAAACCTATATTCTTTTTTTTTAGTCCAGACTTTAGCTATCAAAATGATCAAAGCTCGGTGCCTCTAAAACAAGTTTCCTTGCTGAGCAGTCAAGTATTCACCTCTGCTTGCTTTCTGCAGAGCATGTAGCAAAGAAGAGCTGTGTTCAAATGGCTGTGTGAGGTGCTCAGTTTAACTCTCATGACCACTATCACACCACAGCATATAGAGCTGACCACTTCCTCAGGCTCTCCCTCCAGTGCTCAGTTTAGGGATGTGATTGTGACAGTCATTTAGAGCTAACACTTAGACTACCCAAGAGCATCATGAGTGTCACTTACCTTTTCTCATAGTGTTTGACCAGTTTTGATGGTTCAGGGAACTCTGTTGAGAACTGTCTGTGTGTCTCTTACTGTTCGTGACTCACTATGCTCATGGAATTAATGATCAATGGAGAGAAGAGGTGGTGGCAACCTTGAGATGCAATGGACATGGGAGCCCATGGAGACAGGAAAAACACTGCCCATTCAAGCAACTTGGGTACTCCTGACCTCTAGAGCTCTGATAATGAATAAGAACTGGCTTTTAAAACTTACTAGAATGCCCTGATATCAGTCTGATATTAAGAAGTTTCTGAATGATGAAAATACCATCAAGACCAAAATGAAAACAAGCTGACAGTCCCGGGAATGATGAGAGGAATATTTTGAGATTAGAATTGATTTGGATGGCAACCTTTTTGGGGTTCTATAAATGATGAAACAGTTAGGAATAATAATAGAAATTTATTTAAAATAATCTACAAATAAATGAAAGGAAGTAAGGGAAAAATTTTCATCTTGAAAATATTGGTATTTTGATAGAGACTAAATTCTCGTATTATTTTCCCAAACAATTGTACTAGATGGAAACTATAGGGCTTTTTCCATTTTATGTGATGTACCTTTTAGCTCTAATTCCATGTCTTTCTATGGTTCAAAAAGTTCAACAAGACATCCCATATTCAATTTATTGTAATCAGTGAAAGTACATGACTGGAGCAACCTTTCTGAACAATGAAGCAGAAAGAGATTCTAAGTCTGGATTTTTATGCTTTTATTAATATTTTAAAGCTATTCACAAACCTGAAAACACAGGCTTTAATGCAAAGATTTGCACTGAGGATGTCTCTCAGTTGCATGCATGCTTGCATGCACACGTGTTATCCAGCCGTTAAAATAAAAAGATCAAATTCCTAAATTTCCAATTCTGAAATTTAGGTGACACTTAAAAACCTCAGCCTAGGTTAGTGTGCATTTACTAGCAAGCCTTGTTCTGTGCCAACCCCCTCCCCCTCCATCCCTTTCTTATTCCCTTCCTCTTTATAGTTGTAGTGTGATTTCAATTAGAATTCCAGGGTAGATATGCTGTCCACAGTGCTCTGTGAACAAGGTGCTGTGTGCTCCCACCTTTGACTAGTTAGGCCAATTAAGCTAGATTTAAAAAAAAAACCCAAACAACCCCCCAAAACAAACCCCAAACAAATATACAGGTGACCTATTTTTTTTTTTTAATCCAAAAAAATCTCTGAGTAGCTCACCCAGATAAGCAGCAACAGCCTCAAAACAAAAGCACAGCCGTGAATGTGCTTGCAATGAAGAGAGTAAAGAGGAAGGAAAGGAGGCAAGCAGAGCAGATGAGCTGTCCTTGCAAAAGAGCACTGATTGCTTCTCCTGGCTGTGGCACTAACAAAGGGTATTGATCATGCTCTGCATACAGATGCCGTTTATGGCATCCCTTGGATGCATCTGCTGCAGACTTGGTGCCTTTCCTTATAATGCAGGTGATGAACCATTGAGACCATGCTGCGCTGTGGCCCAGGTCCTGTCAGCATGTCACTTTGACAGGAATACTCCAAGGCAATCTGTTCCTGTCACAGCTGCCAGGGTGACAGTGAACCGTAGGGTCTATTTGCAACAGGCTGGAGGCAAAACCCGCCAAAAACTTTCTGTTGACTTCAGTGAGCTTCAGAGCAGGCTCTGAGCTGATTCCCATGGGAGGGGGATGAATTTTTCTTTCCAAATGCATAGAAAGTGATCCTTTCACAGAGTACAGAGTTAAACCTATAAAGATCTTTCTCTTGCTGGTAAAAGACCTGTTTTGCCTTTACCCAAACTCACCACTACCCCACATCCTTATAGAAAAGTGACAGTTTTATTACTTACACTGGGAGTAAGTTGTCCCGGTCCCACTGACACTGAACCTGTTGAGATGGAGTCTGTGAGTGACCACGTTCTTCTGGGGCTGGAAAAGGATGATGTGCACCTTGGGTGCAAACAAGCAGCCCAGCACAACGAAGCCGCTCAGACTCACAGAGATGCACATGGTGGTGGTTTGCACCTAGGACAGAGTGGGCACAAAACAGTGTTTCAATACAGAAAGCTCTCAAATGCAGAATACTGGAGACATTATCATACAACAGCAAGAACCACAGTCCTGGGGGTTTGCATCCTTTTCTTCCACAATCCTAGGATTGTATGAGTGAAGTGCATGGTGCTGTGTCTGTGCATATCAGGGGGAGGTTGACTGAGTGTGTTCTCCCTCTGTTTAGTACAGAGAGGATAGTTCTGCACTCTTTCTCTCACACTCTTGATTTCTAACTTGATGAGGGAATCCTCTGTAATGCCTTTCATGTACTTTCTGAACAATATTGGCTGCAGTGGGAACCAGCTCACACACCATACATCACATGGGTTTATATCAGGTGTCTCATGCAAAGCATCCATCTGAAAACCACTTTAGTCTCCAGCCTCAATCCTAATCAGAGAATTTGAGTAACTTCTTGCAGAAATATATGTGTAATTTGGAGTAAACATGATAGCTAGTGACTGTTGTCAGACTGGGCCTGAAAGGTGTCCTAACTCTGAGACATCAGTTTCTGGGCTAAGAAATGAATTGTTTGTAAGGCTGTAGGATTTTAGAGTGGTTGCTTCAGGGCATTTGTTAGCATAGCTTTGATGGTGCTGTCTATCTTTTATCCTTTTTATTCAATAGTATGACTAGGTGCCAGTTTATTGCCTCATTTTGAGTTTATAGTCTTTTCTTCCAAACAGATTCCTTAATTAAGATGTTGAATTAAACTGCTTTAAACTCTACTGCTTAATTTGAATGATTATACATCCACGGCTCATTTTTCCTTAGTCACACTCCTGTAGTTCTTGGAGATTAGCCTTCATCCATGGGAATGCCTCTTGTACCTCCTTGTCAGGAATAATTGGTGAAAATTAAAATATAGAGTAGGGAATGAGCTTTTTTGCTTTATATATATACTGAGCACGATTGGTGTTTTGTCATCAATGAGTATAATTAATGCGATCGTATAATAATTACTCTTTACACAACGTGGATGTGGCAAGCACTCTGAAAAGGTACTCAGCTTTCATGTGGTGAGTGAACATGGAAGATTCTGCAGAGGTTACGTGAGAAAGGAACACCGTAGTTCTACTTTCTCCTTCACTTCTCTGCATTTTGTCCGTGGGCCTATGTGGTCAGTTCAGATGAGTATTGAACTGGGTGCTGGGCAGATAAGACAAGATGGAGAGTTTTCTTATAAAACAAGAATAAATGAAGCTACCTTTATTTCCCTTAGTTTTAAGGTAAGTTCTCTTCACTATCAAAGCTCTCCTCGCCACTCTGCTTTCCTAGGCTTTGTGCCTCCTGGAGCAGTTCAGCTGTGCTGGCATAATTACACACTCAATCAATTAAATGATTGGGGTTAAAAATAGCTCCCTCCCACAGGGTTCCTTTTAATCCAGGTCACTCCAGTGGTTCATTGTTTAACCTGGCCTCACAGACTGGACTGGTTTGCTGGTGGAATGGGGGAAATCCTGCTAGACTGCGTGTAACACTGAGGCATGTGGAGAACAGGGAGATGATTCAGGACAGTCAGGAGAGCTTCACCAAAGGCAAGTCATGCCTGACCAACCAAGTGGCCTTCTGTGATATAGTGATTGCATCAGTGGACAAAGGAAGGGCTACACATGCCATTTATTTGGACTTCTGTTACGCCTTTGGCACAGTCCCCCACAACATCCTTCTCCCTAAATTGGAGAGATATGGATTTGATGAGTGGACTGCTAGATGAATAAGAAATTGGTTGGGTGGTCACATCCAGAGGGTAGGGGTCAAAGGCTCAGAGTCCCAGTGGACATCAGAGACAAGTGATATCCCTCTGGAGTCTGTATTGGGACCAGTATTATTTAATACCTTCATTAATGATGTAGATGGAGGGATTGAGTGCACTCTCAGCAAGTTTGCTGATGAGTAGTGCAGTTGACACACCTGTAGGATGGGATGCCATCCAGAGGGAGATGGGCAAGCTTGAGAAGTGGACCCATAAGGTCCAAGACCAAATGCAAGGTCCTGCACCTGGGCAGGGGCAACCCCTGGTACGAATACAGGATGAGGGATGAGCAGATCAAGAGCAACCCTGCTGAGAAGGACTTGGGGGTGCTGGTGGGTGATAGGTTGGACATGACCCAGCAATGTGTGCCTGCAGCCCAGAAAGGCAATTGCAGTAGCTTAAGGGAGGTGATTCTGCTACTGTACACCCTCCTGGAGGGCTGCATCCAGGTCTGAGGCTCCCAGCAAAAGAAAGACATAGACCTGTTGGAACAAGTCCAGAGGAGGGCCACTTGGCTGATCAGAGGGCAGGATAAGCCCTCCTATGAACACAGGCTGAAAGAGTTGGAATTGTTCAGTGTGGAGAAGAGAAGGATCCAGGGAGACCTTAAAGCACCTTCCAGTACCTAAAAGGGGCCCATGGAAGAGCTGGAGAGGGACTTTTCACATGGGAACATAGTGACAGAACAAGGAGGAATGGCCTTAAGCTGAAGGGTAGATATAGGTTAGACATTAGGAAGAAATTCTGTACTATGAGGGTGGTAAGACACTGGAACAGGTTACCCAGAGGGGTTGGGGACTCCCCATTCCTGGAGGTGTTCAAGACCAGGCTGGATGTGACTCCAAATAACCAGATGGTGCCCTTGTCTGTGGCAGGAGGCTGAAGCTAGATGATCTTTAAGGTTCCTTTCAACTCAAGTCATTCTATCATTCTGTTCTATGAAACACACCATTTGCCTTGGAGAATTGTCCAAGAGTTTCTTAAATTCTGGCAGGCTTGGTCCTGGAATGACTTCCCTAGGGAGCTTGTTACAGTGCCCTACCACCTTCTGGGTGAAAATTCCTCTTCTAATATCCAGCCTAAACCTCTCCTGACACCACTTCATGCCCTCATCAGGAAGCTTCATCTCCCTTCAGTCTCCTATTCTCCACGCTGAACAAACCAAGTGACCTCAGCTGCTCCTCACATGACTTCCCTTCTAGACTCTTCACTATCTTCATAATCCTCCTTCGGACTCTTTAAGAACCAGAAAAGGATGGATTGGGTCTTCTCTGATGCTCTGCACTTTGAGAGCTTGCTCTGTGCTAGAGAAGAACTAGGCAGCCTATGTTTGTTGAGACGGGAAATAGAGACTGCCATGGTGAAGGCTGGAAATCTGTGACTTGTGGCAGCAGGAGAATGGCTCCTGCTTTACTTGCAGATCTGCAGTTAGAGCATGGCTCAGTACCCAGGTAGCAGGGTGAGAAGAGGAGCTGTGCTGTGTATGAGAGAGCAGTGGGACTAAATGGAGCTCTGCCCAGCAATGGGGTTTGGGTCAGCTGATGGATTATTGATCAGTATTAGCAGGCAGACCAAAATGAATAACATTGTGGTGGGTGTCTACTATAGACCACATAATCAGGAAGAAGTAGAAGAGGCATTATTCAGATAACTGGAAGAAGTCTTCTGTTTGCAGACCCTGATTTTCTTGGGGCAGTTCTCACTCTAATACTGACTGGAGGGACAACACAGAAGGGCAGAAGCAATATAGAGAGGCAGAGAAAGTTCTGGCTGCTGCGTTCAGGAAATTGGATTCCAGTGGAATTCGGAATTCCAAGAGGAGAAAGCCAGACAAAAAGACAAAAAGTCCAGAGAAGTTTGAATTTTTCAGACAATTTCTTGGAAGAATACCATGGGATACAGCCCTGGAGAGTAGAGAGGTCAAGGAAATCTGTCTGTTTTTCAAGAATCATTTCATCCAAGCTTAACAATGGCAAGTGGCCCATCCCAGTGGGCAGGAAGTAAACGTTTCTGGATGTTTGCATGGATGAGCAATGGCTGCCAACAGTCAGTATGGATTGACAAAGGGAAAATTGTTTAACCACCCTGACAGACTTCTATGGTGAAATGACTGGCTCGGTGCATGGTGAGTGAACAGTGGATATCCTTTGTTTTCAGTAAGGTTTTTAACAGTCTCCTATGACATTGTTGTTGACAATCTGACGAAGTACAGACTAGATAAGTGGTCAGTGAGTTGGAATGAAAACTGGCTGAACTGCTGGGCTCAAAGGATTGAGATCAGTGTCTCAAAGTCCAGACAGAAGTGGGTCACTAATTGTTGCAGGGGTTGATATTAGAACCAATGCAACTCAAGACCTCCGTTAACAGTCTGGATGCAAACAGCAGGTGTATTTGCTGCAATCCCAACATAGCTAACATGCTGTCTGTCATATGACATGTACCTGTCATATAGGCTTCACAGAGGGACATTTCTGCTTCAGTATTGGTATGAATGTATCCTATGTTGAACTACCTTTTTCTTCAATTCTTTAAATATGGTGGTGAGTTCAATAACAAATCTCTGGACAAATTCCCGGGAACTCTCCCTTTTTTTTTAGAAGGGTGAGTCCTAACTGATGTTTGTGCTTAACCATGAAATCTCAAGCCAGCCAGCATTAATTATTTTATTGCTGCTATTATGTTTCTAGGGTTTTTGTTGGGGGTGCTACCAGAATTGGGCTACACTAGGATGGCACAAGTTGATTCATAGTCAACATGTTACACTGTATGAAAATTAAATACGGGTTTCTCAAAAGAACTGCAGCAGTGCAGACTTGTCATGAAAGTATTAAAAAAGGTGTTAAAAGCATTTTCTGCTGATTTTGTAGGACTTGAGTTGGCTTATTTGGAATCTTGAATTTAAATTAAATGCCTACAAGTGGTTTTGAAAACCCCAGTCAGGACATAAGGCTGTAGAATTCTGCTTGAACAATCAAGTCATGCTCCTCTTGACCATTACTGTCTGTGCTGTCCACTCATGTGACTGTCTGCACTGATATTTCCCTTCTTCTGTGTCTGTCTTCCTGATTGCTTTGGGTGTCCGGAGCTGTTCCCTAGTGCCTTCTTTAAACTTTTCCATCATTAGTTTCAATCCATTACTCACTATTCTAACTTCTCCTGAGACTGAATAATCCCTTCCTCTCTTTTTGTTGCCTCGAAATTATTTATAGTCTGTGATCACATCTCCCTGGGTTTACTCTTGTCTAGACTAAATATATTTAGCTCTTTTACTGTCACTCTGCATGTCCTACTGCGTCATTTGTTAGCTATCCGTGTTTTCTCAAGATTTTCAGTACCTTTCCTAAGCTGAGAAAAGTAGTACTAAATATATTGTTCCAGGGTGGTCACACCAACATTAAGTTAAATGACATTATTAGCTCCAGTTTTATATGCTGTTTCATGTACACACTAATAGCAGTAATACCCACCTAAGCTAATCTACCTTTCTTCTGGGCAGAATGTTGAACTAATTCCCTGCAAACTGCTGCAAGAGCCAACCCCCTCACTCATTTCTCACATCATAATAACTGTGAGATTTCCAATGGAGCAGATCTGAATTTTTTTCTCAGACAATTTCCTTCCTTTCAAAAATACAATTTTATTGAACTTGAGGCTTTGCAGCACTATGTGACAATTTAAAGAGTTTAATGTTTTTAGGGTTTGTTGGTGTAGGCTGACCCATATTTTATGCTCAGTGAGGCATGTGTTTTACAAAGTGCAGAAAGAATAAAAATTCTATCTATTCTTCTTAAAGAATAACATTTTTTTGATTTTTTTTAACAAACCCTGTTTAATAGGAAATTTTGAAATTCTATCCTTGTATTTTTTACTTGGAAGAAAATACCAAGTTTCAATAGCAGATTCTTTTGCAGAAGGAGACTACCTAGCTCAGATTTTAAGTCCCATTTCTACCAAATAACTCATTATGACTCATTCTAGCTCATGATCTACTAGGTTCTTCTGTTAGGACTATGATGTCAGATACTCATGAACCTACATGAATACTTAATCCATACTCTGTGTCTCTCTCAAGATCAGACTGATAGTACTAATCATTTCCAGCTCTAACTGTACATGCTCTTTTTGAAATGAGACCATCTTTCTCAGAAGTAGGCCAAAATCTGCTAACATTGAAAGAGAACTTGTTTGCAAGGGATCCAGGGGACAAATGAACTGAAAGAATCTTTTAGTGAATGCTGACACGGTCCTCTAAAGTGATGAATATGATTTATGGAAACAGATATCCAAAAACTTACTCTGTAGTCACTGGATGTCACATAAAATATAGGGAGAAAGGCCAGCCAAATGATGCACGTTGTGTACATTGTGAAACCGATAAACTTGGCTTCGTTGAAGTTCTCTGGACATTTCCTTGTTTTGAAGGCATAAACAGTGCATAAGACTACGAGGATTACATCATATGTTAAGGAGATTAACATACTGGAATCCTTGACATTGCATTTCAGTATGACAGTCTCTCTCTTCTCTGGAACAGTGTACCGCCTGGTGCCTGGGGCCTCCAGGATGAGCCACACGGACACCACCACAATCTGGACCAAAATGAGACTCAGGCAGATGAAGACCTGAGAACTGGGGCTGATGAACTTGGGCCTTTGAGCACCGTTCTTTACACCATCGAATATTCTGGCTATGCAGTTCGTTTTTGTCAGAAGGGCAGAGTAGCAGACGGCAAAGGAACTTCCCAACCCCAAGCGACGGAGGGTGCAGATGGCTGGAGAAGGCTTGGCTATGAAGAAGAAAGTCATGCTGTAAGACAGGAAGACCCCAAAGAGCAAAATGTAGCACAGTTCACGGCCAGAGGCTTTGACCAGGGGGGTGTTGTTGTGCTTGATGAACACCCCGATAACCATGAAAGTACAAATAAAGCCTAGGCATGCAATGGTAACAGGACCTATTGCCCAAGCATCTTCCCACTTGATGTAGTCTTCCGGTAGGTCGTAACAGCCAGTCAGGTCAGCTGTGGGCCATTTTCCAGGCCCGCAGTCTGCACAAGTGAATTCATCAGCCAGGTACTCATAGGTTTCACAGGGAATGCAAATCCAACAGCAGACATCTCCTGGTTGCATATTCTTCATCTCGTTAGGAGCGCAGGGGTCACTGCACTGGGAGACAGGGACAGCGCTCCTGGACCACTGGATAGAGTCCACCTCAAGTGACAAAGTTTCTGCCCACTGACCAACCTTCACGTAGGAGTATTTGTCTCCAGTGTACTGGAAATTGAACACATTGTACCGTCCTATCCCATCTCCATAGGCGTCAAATTTGACCATACTGTCCGGATCATTGGGAGGGTTGAAGGGAGCTGTGGGGAAAAAACAAACAAACAAAAAAGAACAGCGAATGTTATTATCAAAGCTGCATCTGACTTTTTCTCAACCCTTTAGCAAGCACAGGCACCTGACAGCTCATAGAGCCCAATTGTCAACAGGTAAATCAAGAGGTCTGTATTTGCCTCAGTTTTGAACTTGGAGGAATAAAAGAGCTTAGATAGTATAATTCTATTTCACTTTGCTGTATGAGATATATTTGTAAGTGTAAGATGACCAATGTCCTTACTGTTTTTTGTCTTTCATCCAAATAAATTCTCCAGTTACTTCCCCCAGTATGCACCACTGTTACCTTTCACATTTTGTCTTGAATGAAAAAGGTCTGCTTCTAACTGAGACTCAACATTGTTTGGTGAAATTTTGCTGCCATGATACAAGAAAATTTAAATGGTCAGATCAATAAATGCTGTTTTGAGGCCAACACTGAATACAGGTGAATAGGGGATTCATTTTCAGGATGATGGAGAAGTAACTATGAAGTCCTCAACAATTTCTTACTATGTCTTTTCACTTCTCCTTGTGTAGTAGGAAGTTTTGAATCCCTTCTATTTTTTTTTTTTCAATTTTACCAGCTTCTGATATTTCTTGTCTGGTCTTAGGTTCCCAGCACATGCTGCTTTGGTCCTGTGTCTTGTTTGGAGAATAGATGAAAAAACCACAAACTGTATCTGTGACTTTCTGTGAAATCAATATTGTAACACTTCCAACTGCTAAGCTCTGGAGAGTTTTGTTTTTACTCCATCTGAGGCTTCGGCAGGGAAAGAAGAAATATTAAAAATGTAGGAGGAAATTGCATTTACCATGTGATTTATTGGCTATTTGCTGTAGCATCAAAGGTGAAAGGCTTTATAGGCAGGAAGTGAAAGGGGTTTTTTTGCCACTGATGAGCAATAAAGGTGATTTTATTCCCCAGTGTTTTTGGTTACAGAAGTAGTTCCACTGTCATTGCTGGAATAAATCTCTTTCCCTGCCTCTGTACCCATGCTGTGCTGGAGCATGAGCAATATTGTATAAGGGTGTAATGTCTCCTTCCACTTCAATTTCCAGATACTTTGGATTTCTTGTGGTAGATTTATTTTGCTTCTTTAAAGCACTGAGGCCAAATTCTTTCACCTTTATTCCTGCAGAGTGTTACCTTATTTTGCAGTACACTGGCTGAGGTCAGTAAAAGGGACACTGGATTTTGGCACAGAAGCCCAGCTGGAGTGTTGAAATGTAACCTGCATCTCCTCGGGTGCTGCACTTGGAGTGCATTTCTTTCCCAACTTTCTGCTTATTGTAGAGTAAGACTGGAATATAATTTAAGTCACCTATACTCTCTTCTGGGTTTGAGTCAAGACTGCTTGTTCTTATCCCTGCTCACTCCTGCACCTTATCACCTCACCTGTGTCAGCTCCAGTGGTGGACAGCCTTGGTTTACAGGATTACAGAATCACAGAATTACAGAATGATTTAGGAAGGAAGGAACCACTGGTGGGGTCATGTGGTCCAACCTCCCTGCTCAAGCACGGTCATCCCAGAGCACATGGCACAGGGTTGAGCCCAGATGGTTCTTGAATATCTCCAGTGAGGGAGACACCACAATCTCTCTGGGCAACCTGCTCCGGTGCACGGTCACCTGCACGTAAAAGAAGTTCTTTCTCATGTTCAGGTGCTCCAGTTTCTGCCCATTGCCTCTCATCTCATTGCTTGGCACCACTGAGAAGTGGCTGGCTCCCTTCAGATACTGATACAAATTTATGAGGTCCCCTCTCAGTTGTGTCTTCTAAAGGCTGAACAGGCCCAGCTCCCTCAGCCTTTCCACATAAGACAGATGATGCAGTCCTCTTACCATCTTTGTAGTCCTCTACTGGACTTGCCCCAGGAGCTCCATGTCTTTCTTGTATGGTACAGAGTAGGACTGGGTAGCCAAGGAATTTGTAAGAGGTTTGTTTTATCTTTTTCTACACTGTTTGCATCTATTTGTACCACCCTGCAGTCCAACGAGACTTCTGAGTGCACAAAATTTAAAACCAGCATAATACTCTTCTAAATGGCCAGTCCTCCTGGAAATTACATGCTCTAAATTAAACAGGTATTCAAAATATAGGTCAACAAGAAGAATATTAAGCAGCTTCCCTTCTCTTCCTCCTACTCCTCATGCACAGGCATGCGAGCTCTCTCATCCAGGAGCAGCATTAAAACGAAATCATAATGCAGCACTTAACAGCTCTTCAATAATATGTTGTCACTGCCAGTGTCTTATTTCATTATTCATGACACTCATATAGATTGTAGAAGCTGTTACCACAGCAGCCCAGCTTTAACAGCCAATTTATTCACTTCAGTGTTATCCAGGCCAGCTCCTGAGGTGGGCTGAGAGCCTGTGACTGCTACTGGCACCAGCGGAGCTTCATGTAAGCAAACTGGTTGCTTGGCATCAAAACCTGGAGGGCACAAATACCCCATTGTAAGTTACCTTATGGTTTGAAACACCAGCACTTTTCAGGAAAGAATTCCCTCTGTTTAACAACTTTTTTGTTCTTATAGCATATTTATCATTGAAACAGAGCAAAGTATTTTCCTTAGACTTTGCAGGTAGGTACAGAAGGCAGAGCAGGTAATCTCACATACAGTTAGCTTGAAGCTCATGTGTACTTGCCTTCCACGGGGCTGTTCTCATGCTACAAGTATAAAAAAAGATGTCTGTAGGACAATCTATTTTAAGTTGACCAAAGCTTGTAGCTTGAAACATTCATTTTTAGTGGCTACTGATACAGGAAAATAAATCACCCTCTTTCAGATGGAAAGGATGAAAGCATTAAACCAAACAGTGATGTATTTAATTATAGTATGGTAAGCCAAAGCCTACAAATGAGCCCACTGGGTGGCAGCAATTAATATAGCCACGGATTACATACAAAATCACTAAGGCATTTTAATGTATCATTTATCAACATATCGTAGATCCTGTAGGATCACTTCCAAAAAGTAATGTTTTCAGAAAATATGGTGTAATATTCACCATAAAAATAAGACATTTATAGGCAAGAATGTAATATCACAAAAAAAGCAGGATTTTATTTTTAGTGGAAAAAAATGATAATTTTTGCAAATGGCTTTTCCCAGAGGTGATATCAGGCTATGTCATAAGTCAGCCTGCAAATTCTCTCCAGTTACATTTCAGTTTTGAGAAGAGTTACAGTTTTTACAGTAGGTATTTCTGGCAGGTCTTTTTCAGAGTTGTAGCTGAGCTGTTTTAGACTCATCCCTTGGGAGAGGAGAGACAGGAGTCTCTGGATCTATCCACCTATTGGCTAAGAAGCTATCTGAGTGACAATACAAACTTTGTCTCCTTTGAGCACTGTCTTTGAATCTTGATTTTCCCTTGCACTTCATGAAATGAATTATCCCCGTGCAAAGCAGTTATCCAAGAAAAAATTTGGAAAATAAGTTTTCAAGGAAAAGGAAGGATAATTAAAAGTGACTTAAAGATAAACCATTGATGCTTCGTGCTCCAGCTTGCAGCAGTTCAGCAATGAAGGTGCCACAGCAGTGACGTTTACGTGCGCAGAAGTGCAGAAGACAGAAAGTTATGGAGCCCTGGTGGAGGCAGCCACCTCTGTCAGCTCACTGGAGAAATCCTATTGGAGGAGAGGATACCGGTGTGCAAGTGGAGAACAAACTCCATCAGCTTCAGATAGGCAGAAATCATTGCAGATTTATGGCTGTCTCAGTAGCAGATGTGGATAAGAACATAAATAACATTATAGCTTTTATGTAGTGAATTATATATAATTTGTTTCCATCTTCCTACATTGGCATCAATTTTTTCAGAAGTCAGGTAACTTGTGAATATGTGCTTATGTGCTGTTGAAAGCAGGTGAGTCGCTTTCTTTTAGAAATCTTTATTATTTTTGGTGTGAGTGATGTACAGCTCTTGGCGACATGAAAAATTTCAAACAGAAAGTTCTGAAGGGGAGGGAATTTATTTTTTTCAACGACAAAACCATTATTTGAAGAAGTGGTATTTAAAGAAGTATTTTTAAAATGCTTCTAAATCTGCACATTGCCTCAGTTGGGTGAAAAATACTCCAAGATTTTTCAACCAGGAATGAGTAGATGAGGAGAACAAAACAGTTTAAAACCTAATTAGGCACCAGGAAACTTTTAAGAGGCTGAGCAGCAGTCCAGGAAAAGATGAGTGTCATTTTAACTGGCTTGGAATCAGACTGGATTTTGTTTGTCTGCATCTTTGGGCCAGAAAAGATATTTTGCATAGAGTCTTGCATGCATCTGTCACAGAGCTGAATTTATAGATGTTGCCTTATAGAAAACATCCTCAGTTACACTTCCTGGTAGGGATGATGACAGATAAGCCTACATCTGAGAACACCTTTCATTTTCATAAAACACACATCTGTTCCTTGCTTGCTATGTGTATTCTTTCAAAACAAGGTACAGATCACTACCTAGGAGGCAATTCATTGATAGCAAGCCTTGTTGAAAGCACTGCAGCTTTTCAGCTTGGCAGTTTGCAAATCTAGGAGGTTTCATGGGGTTCAGAGATGTAAAAAGAACTATTTTGTTCACCACAGGTACCTTCTTCCACATTTTGTTGGCCCCAAAGACTATCAGACCAACAGACTATAAGGAGATCAAGATTAAACGGAAATGTCAGTGTAAAGAGGGAGCAGGCTGGAGTTTCTGAAAAGTTGAGTAAAGCCTGCTTAGTCTCACTAGATGGTGCTGCAAAAACTTCTGATTTAAGACTGAAAAACAAGACATTTGTTTATGTAACAGAAAAATATAGTTATTTTTTTAATCCCCCCTACTCCTTCCTGTTACATATCCTGGGTAATGCCTTTTTAAAACACTGTAAGGAAGAACTTTGGTAATAATATTACAGGATATGGTGTGTTTGTCCAACAGGCTCATCTGCATGTATGATGCCTTATCTTGAAAAGTATCAGAAAATATCCTGAGAATGCACATATCTTTTAATTCTCTCTTATTTTTAGCTAGATATGGCTTGTTGAGGTCAAAGTGACTTATTTCTGCCTGGGTGAACATTGACCTGATGCACCCACTCCTGTTTCTACCTCAGCATAATGCAGCTGGTTTCATACCTGATTGACAGAAGGCACGTTGAAATTTGGCAATTTAAAAGTTAGCACAGGGAAAGCTGAGAGTGAAGTGTCACTGGTTTGTACCTCTCCACAATTAATGGATAACAAACAGGCTTAAAATATCAGTTTCCACAGAGACAAGCAGTCACTTTTAACCTCTGCACCATTGTTTCTTGATGTGTTTGGGTCACATGCAGCATTGCTTCTTCTCATTCAAGAAGCGAATGAGACTGATTAGTCTTCTACAAATGTAGTTTTCCTATCTATGTCTGCAGATCTTCCATTCAGGTCCGTGGTTTCTCTCTTAGGTTAGATGCTTGCTGTAGGGAATTTTAACACGTGTCATAGACACCCCCTCAGGGTTTGCAGTGGTCAGAGACAGAAATGTTTCCCCAAGCCTAGTTGCAAAGATCTACCACATATCACAGATATCTGTAGGTAGGTTAGTTATCCCAAGCTTCCATCCTACAAAAGAGAATGGGTACTTCTAGATTCACCTTAGAGAGGTATCTAGCATAGCCCAGCTAAACTGCACCTGCTCTTTTTCTGCTGACCATAATGACTGTGAGTAGCTAAAATACGTCCACAATATATGTATCTGCTGTCAGGTGAGATGAATATCACCAATATCTGGAAGAGAAAGACTCACAGCTGGAGCACCAAGTGATAGCAGCCTGTGCAAGCTCTCTGCAGTGCACCTGTGAACGGGTGTCTTGTGCAAGCTGTCCACACAGGCTGCTGTTGGAGAGCATGCCTGGGAACATTGGCAAACCAAGCTAAGAAGTGTCTGAAAGATTAGAAGAATTTGTTCAGCTTGTCACTATCCTCAGCCTGGCTGAGCACAGAACTCCCCAGCTGCCTTTCCTGTGAAATGCTTGCCTCAAGCATCGTGTTTTACATTTTCAGGTATACGTTGTCCTCTTGCTTGTGTGGCCCTTAAGCATATGTGTGGTCTTTAGAACTCAGGAACAATTAACTAGATGCTAAGTTACAAACCTTCACGAAGGAAATTATGAAATTGCCTTTTTTATTTTTAAAGGAAATTTAAGGCATTTAAAAAAGAATTTCTTCCTTCTTAAAGCGTTTGGACTTTGAGACATGGAAGGTAAAAAAGCAGGTAAGAATTCTGCAATCATTATATTTCTCCTTGAAAATACAAAACATCTCCCTTGAAATTAAGAATGTTTCTTGGAGTTTTTTTTGTAAAGGTCTCACCAATGCAACTTTAAAATAAAACAGACACTCATGGAAAAGGTGTTTTTCTTTTTTTAATGTCTTCTGGTGTTGATAATTGATATGAATGATTTGTGACATTCCAACATAGCAGTGCATTTCAATTGATACTGTTCTTTTAATTTAAGATTATCCACTTAAAGAAATGGTTGGCACAAGAGGCAAAATGCATGTAATGTAATTCATGCCAGCAATCAACTTGCAATTACAAAGGAAATTAAACCATGACTTCAAACTGCCTAACTCCTCCCTCAGGCCAACCAGTCAGATATTTTGTAAACAGAAACAAAGGGAACCCATTCCCATTATGAAGAATTATGGCCACTGTTAGGGTGACAACACATGCTCAGGAGCTGGAACTGTAAGTTCAGGGCTGGCCTTTGGTAGCTCCTGAATCGTTTTGGTCTGAGGAAAAAATGTGTTGGCTGGTGAGTTATCTGTCAGTTACTGAACATTAACATTACTGTCAGAACTTGAAGTTTTGGTTGGGACTTTCTGCCAGTTCAGAGTTTCCTGTTCCCACTTGAACTTCTGTTGAAGGACATTCCCATTTAAACTCAAAGCTGGGAACTGGTGCCATACCTTACCCTTCTCTCCCCAGTACATCTGAGGTACAACTGAAAGAGACTGAAGCTGTGTTTTAATTTTGCTAAAATTTACTTTTGGACTAAACGAGGGACGTGGTTATATCACAGGAACATGACTCTTTCTCTTTTTGGAGGCACCATTCCATATGTGCTAATTCCACCCCAGACTGCACATCTGTCTAAGGAAGTGTTAAAGAGCTAATAATATTTTTTTGTCCTTCTTTGTCAGCCTGAAGGAAATACGAGTAGATTCAGTTATTAAGATATTAAAGGGACTTGGTTAAAACATTCTCTTCTCTGTGGGGACTTGAGGATTAGAGAGGTGTTTCCAGACACAGCTCTGAATAATTTAGTTAGATAGTTTGCCCTTAGAGATCAGAACCAAATGAACCATGAAATAGACCCTCTGGCTGTTATTTCCTAATTGATGTGATATGAAGACACTCCCAAATTAGGTGGACTAACATGGATTTAATGAATTATACTGCAATATTTTTATTTAGTAGTAGTAATATTGTAGCTGTTACATTCCAAGATTCAAGAAATTTCAAGTGCATAAGAAAGGTAGTATTTCTTATTAGACTAGTCTGTAGATGGGAGAAGTGCACCAGCCTTCAGGCACAAGGTCACTCCATTAGGTCATCAGAAACATTGCTCAATAAATTTGACCTTCATTTATTTTGAAGGAACAGCTCTGCTCAGTTTAGTATTTTATCTCCTCCTGGAAACAAAATTTCACTTTGCACAGAGCCTCATTACTATCCATTTGCAGAGTAATTGCTGAAAGCTTTTTTTCTCTTCTTTAAAAGTATGTAGTTTAGAAACACAAGGGATGATCAAGATGCAAGACAAGATGTGACAAAGGGATGTTATGCCAAAAACTTCTGTTTTTTCCAGATATGTGGGCAGCCTAATAAAGGTAATGCCTCTTCCTACGTATCTTATGACTCTATGCTATTATTTTTGTTAAGGAGCTACTGAAAACTTTCAGCAATCACCCTACAAATTGCTAATAATGAGGTAATTTGAAAAATGAAATTGTATTTGCAGTAGGAAAATAAAACCATAAGTAGTGAATTCTAAAGAGGACATCTATTTGAAATAACTGAAGCTCATATTTAGTGAACATTTTGTGGAAAAAAAAAAAGGAGTTGTAAAATGCCTCAGAGCTGGAATAAAGAAACACTGCTATGGTGAAACACAGGAACCTTTATGCTCAGTTACAGCTTTTGCCACATCTGACATAATGCTGGTGGAGGACAAAGAACACTTGGAGTTCAGCTGGAAATGTAAGTGCTTCATGCATCTCATGGTGTAAGATTCTGGAGTGGATCAGTTTTCTCTCTGAATATAACACATGAATGAATAAAAGTGGCCTATATTTCTTTAGCCTAAACTTAATTAGTATCAATATTGGGAGTGCAGTTTTCTTGCAGAGCTCCTATAATCAAGTGGAGAGAAATAGACACCGCCAAGGCTAACATGAGCTGCCATCAGGAGGGTGGGTAGCTTCCTCCATTGATAGATCTCCAGTTATTATATTACAAAGTGTATCAAAGATTACATGAAAGCTGGGTGGCTTGAATTTTGGCCACTGAAGGATAAATCAAACTAATGTTTTCAATAAGGCTCACCACACACATGGAATGTACTCATCTTCCTTTGTAGAGGTTTGAGTCTGGATTTTATTTTTACTCATTTCCTTATAATAAGGCAGTGACTGAAAATGCACATCTACTGAAACTCCAAGCAAAGTCAGTATTCAGTAGAGTTTATGTCATGTCTGGCCAAATCTTGAGTCAGCCAGTCAAGAGTTGAAAGTGGGCTTCTCACAACAATGAATTTCAGTAAAAAGATAGTGAGATAAAGGATAAGAACTCTTGGCTTTTAAGGTTATTCGTGCATATTACACACCAGCTGCAAAGGCAGCATGTCATCTCTCCCAGTATCATCAGTTGTTCATTGGCATGCCTTATGCTACAATATACAAGCTGCATGTTCTATTAATACTTGCAAATTCTTCTACTCTCAGGAAGAAAAGATAAAGCTGAAAGCACAGGATCATTTCTAGTAATGTTTTGCTCCAGTGAATAAGTTCAGCAAGAGCAACCACTGGACCTCAGGGAAAAGTGTAAAAAGAAAATGTTGATTTATTTGCCTGTTTTATGGTGGAAGCAGAGACACATTGATAGGCTTTGACTGATATAGTGTTTCAGAGATCTAGAAAGGACATCAACAGCACTGCTGCAGACCTTCCTCTGACTTGAGATGATTTCTTCTCCAAAGAGCCTTTAAAGATGGGGTTTTTTTTATTCTTTCAGTTCCTGGAGCATTAACTAGCCATTAGCTATTTATTCAAGTAGATACACAAATGCAGTAGAGGAAGTTTAACAAACTTTTTCAGCACATTTCCATTAGTCCCCAATAGCAGCTTCATACAGTGTTTTATCAGCCACTGGTGGAGACTTGTCCTGGCACAGCAGGCCAATCTTTGACACAAAACTGATAACTTGGAGCAGTGATCAGTTTCTCCATTCATAAGGACAATAGAGAAATGTCATGCAGAAATTCTATTTTTTCAGCAACCATAGGCAAAATTTATTTATAGGTGCACATGATGTATAATTACTTATGTCGAGGGAAAGAACTATAAAAACACAACCTTTGGCTCTTACAGGCAACGATGTCATTGCTGCTTAGGCTAGAAGGGTCCAGCAACCCCACTCCATACACTTCTGCATATAATCAAGCATGTCCTAGTGTTTTGGATCGAATTTAAAACCTATTGTAAAGATAAAGAGCGACAAAGAAACTCTTCCCATGGGAAGAGAGCAAGGGAGTTCTGTAGCAGAAGCACAGGAAGATGCTTGAGTGTCCAGAGCTGCACACAGTCAGCTACTGATCACTACAGAAATTTAACCTTGGGAAGAAGGGAGGATTATTTTTAGGGCATAATCGATATGAAGAAAAGCCTGTATGCAGCATATGCAAAAAATCCTGTGTATGGTGAAAAGACAAAAGTGATAACAAGAAGGTACAGTGGCAGCAACGTCCTCTGCAAGTAAAAGAACAAAGGGAAGATTGAGAGAAGAATCGATCTGGGACTGTCCCCTGGAACTCATCAGTGCTGCTACGTCAACACCAAGAGGTTCTCCCTTCCCTTTGGTATGGAAAGGTCGCTGCTTTGGGATTTGCTGTTCACTTTTTACAAATGCAAACTCAACAATCATACATCAAGTTACTATCTTTTATTATAGAATTGCGTTCAACAAATTTAAGGAACAATGAGTGAGTGTGAGTGCTGTTGTGAACGTGCCTGTGTGTGTGTGTAGGCCTGTGTGTGTCTTTCACTCCAAACTTCCTATAAAACAGTGTGGTTGATACTGAGTCACAGAGTCAAAGTTATACCAGGTGTAGCCCTTAGGAATCACATTCCACCCTGAAAATTCATATTCTCTCAGCTACAGTCACATGGCACATATATTCTGTGTGAGGACTTTGTTCAAGGCTGTGTTTCCCTGAGCTTTCTCACACATATTTTCTCTGTTTCCTTTTGCATCCCAGCAGTGAGCAGGTGAGTTGTCTATGGCTGGAGCAAGAGGTAAGAAACCAAATCAGAAGATTGTTCCTGTGGCTGAGCCATGCTACAGCTAGGATTTTGTGAACATTCAGTTAGAAGTTTCTCTGCCTCTGATACCCCTCTGCACGAACATGTGTTCCCTATATTCTTTGTCTTCACTTGTTATATCCTCAGATGAATATACTTTCATGGCAGGAAGAAGGAAACAAAAGGAAATGACTCACCCAGATAACAGTAATGAAATGTATTTTTCTATTATATTCTATATCTGCTAACAAAATAACCATAAATGGTGCAGTGATGCCAAAGTAGACATTCTCTGAGATGCTTTTAGGGGTGTTTAGAAATGTGGCTCTCACAGATGAGGAAATGAAAGAAAGTCAAACACATTTCTCTGTCAGGTCCACCCAGTTTACAGTTGATGAGAATTGTGCAGAGGGTCAGTTTGTGGCAAATATGCATAAGCAAAAGGAGTTTCTACTCTGTGAAAATATAGGCTTGATTGCTTTTTGAGAAACAGAAAAAATTTTGGGAAAAATATTTTAGCAGAAAAATTTAAACAATGGTTTTTTTGAGTTTGGTTTGAGTTTTTCCCTTTTAGATAAAGAGACTTGTAACACTGAGGGTTTTTTCTGCACTGTGAATCAGAAACAGGCAAGACAAGATTGAAGGGAATAGTTCAGGCTTCCCAGAAAGCTGAAATAGATTCACATGCTCATCTGGGCTGCAGTTTAACAAGCACAGTACAGCAGTCATCTTGGGACAGGTTTGTCTGGAGACATGCTACATGGAAGTGATTCAGACCACGATCCAGGTAGAGATTGCAACACCAGGCTGGGCTGAGTGCCAATGTCATGCTAATGCAACTATACTGGGCTGGTTCCTCTTCCTGTTTAGCCAGTGTTAGTCTGGGAATATCTTTGCACTGTGCTCTACTGGGTGAAGAAAATGTGTCTTTCAGGGATGTAGTGATATTTAGTTTATTTCAGGAGAAAAGATACTTTTCTACAGATTATGCTTTCACTTCTGCCTTTGTAGGATACTTATTATCTGCCAACAAAGATAGAGGTTTCGTAAAAATAACATAACATTTAATTATCTTTGGGATTAGACATCTGGGTTTGTGACTTTCTGTAGTTTTCTTCATCACTTTTTGGAAAGACCAATTTTCTCAGACTCATTGGAAGTCCAGGACACAGCTGGATTAAACAAAAGAGTAAAATGAAATCTCCTTCTCATGTCCTTGTCTTCATCCTCATTAACACTTGCATGGTCATGTTCTGAGCAGAACCTCTGCCTTTGTCATCCCCTAACATATATCTCAGTGTCCAAGTGAGACTAACTGATATTAGTTATGAAAGAGCTAAACTACTCTTCTGTAGCAGGTAGTACAGAAGAATCTTGTCCTCCCTTAGGCTTCTTGGAGCCAAATTAGATGCTAAAATGTAAGCGATAGTAATCCTGAACCAAATTCTTCTCTCACATGATAACTTGTCCTTCAAGGCCACAAGCAGAAAGAAGCAGACCTGACATCACTTATGTGTGAATGTGTCTCACAGGAAAATCTGCATGAAGAATAAGAATATAATCCCATGGTTGCCCCCTATCATAAACCCCAGTAGGACTGGAAAAGGGAGTGTGCATATTTGGGGGATGAAAAGATTGTGTGAGACTTCCTTCTCCTTCGAGGACTTGGAATGTGCAGACCCTTGCTATTTGGGATTCACATGACATTTTCCATCAAAACAAAAGATAAAATAATAACAATAACTATTATAAAACAAGCAGCAGGCAAACACAGAAGTCTGTGATTTAGAGAAATTAGGTTACCAAGCCTTCTGTCTCTCAAATATGTGATCTGAAAGAAAATCATTGCTCAGTTTGTCAGTCATGTGTTTCTCCATAAACAGAGGGTGTCTAATCTCATCCTCATTTACACATTTTCGTGGATGCTGTGATATCTAGAGATTTATGGATGCCTAAAGGCCACATTATTAATATGAGATAAGCAGCTGACTATAATTTACATACTAGGCACAGACTATTTAATTTTGTGTTCAGTATTTCATAGCTTAGCTGAAGTGGTGGGTTGTGTAAATATTCAAGTAGAGAAAACTGAGATGGAGAGCTATTTGCAATTTTAGGAATGTCAAAGCACCTTCACCTAAATATGCCACTATAACAAGTTTGGAGCCGTTGCTGGCCTGTGGTTTCTGCAGGCTTTCCAGGAATGACACCTAGCTGGGTAAAGGCCCAAGGCAACTTACTTTCAGAGACTTCCTGAGGACTATGAAGAAAAGCTGTTGCTGCTCTGTGTCCTGCTAATGCTGCATTTCTCATCTTTCTGTCCATGGGAGCTCAGTGCCGAGGTCGGGCAGAGCGGCGACAGCGGGCAGAGGTGACAGTGGTGGCAGTGGTGGCTACAGGCAAAAGTACCTTGCTCCTGAGTTAGATGGGGAGCAATGGCCCAGCACACCTTGGCCTCAGCTGCTGGAGTTTATCTCAAGAGGTAAAAACACAATTCAACCTCTGCCCTGCTCACTCCTAATTACTGTGAATTAGTGCCAAATGCAAGCATGAAAAGGCAGCATTTTCTGATGGTCACTGGCTAGACAGCAGACACCACTAACAGGTAGGTCACTGACCCGCTATCATGACAAGAGGAGTTTTAATGAAAACTTTATTTGGAAGTTGTGCCCTAGAGATGACGATGCCTGTGTCCTGCTGCCAGCCCAGGTATACAGTTTACGTGGGTCAGTGTGTGACACACAACACATTTGGAGTGCAGATCAGTTGTTTGCCATCTTGATATCTCAAAACCAAACTAGGGGGTGAAAAGGTTGTATAGTATTTTAATTTCAGCCAGTTTACATCTAGAAAGCCCTAAGCAAATTGATCTGATTGAAAATCTGTCTTTCATCAGAAGGTTAGAGACCTCCCAAGTACCCTTTCAACCTGATTTATTCCTTAACTTTGTGATTCTATATATTATGAATCTATAGTATACATAGTTAAATATACATATAAATGCATATATATACGTATATAAATGACATAAATATATTAATATACACACATATGAAAAGCTTTAGGAAGGACTAAGCAGAGACTAGCTTATTTACCCTTGGAGGGGTAAATTTGCCCAACAGAAAGGAACCGCATATCCCCACGAGGTCTGTGAAGAGACAGCTGGAAGAAGAAAAAAGTAGATGGGGCCACCAGGAATATCAGGCCATCAAAATCTCACCAGAGCTCTCTGTGTGTATACACCAATGTAACTCTAATACAGAGAGAAATATGGGAAAATACTGTGCAAGTTCAACTCTTCCTCTGCTTTGGAACAGCAAATCTCAAAGTGTACTTTCAGAGACTGTCCCTTAGTTGCTTGCAAAGTTTTAAATTCTGCGACACATTTGTGGTCCCAGGAAAAGGCAGCATTTTTTTCCTATAAATCCTAGACATCTTTTTCATGTGTATTTTTAATTAGCATCTTGGGGAATTCGCTCTACATTTTCCTTGGTTTTATTAGCTACAAATCCATCATGAATTACGCTTTTACAACTTTTATGATTAACAGGGTGTTAGATGCCTTCTGCACATGTAAGTTTTGCCTGCATCTGAAAGCTGTGTTCTGTTTTCATTCATAAATAAGCATCACAAGGAAGACCAGGAGGGCCTCGCCGCTGACTGAGTGCTGAAGGCAAGGGGGTTGTGACCTGATGAGAAAGAGCTCCTTGGGTGCAATGACAGAGTAGCAGGGCCCTCTGCAGCAGAGCCTGGGCTTTGAGCTCTGTCTTTAGCCTGCACATCTACTGACAGGTACTCCCTGCTGTAATCTCATACCTGGCCTTTGAAGTTTCTGCTTCTGTAATCTGCCTGTGATAGCAAATGCAGAATTTTTGGTCTGTGCTCCATGCAGCCTGGCCAGGCATTGAGTTTTGAAGTGGACTTTTGACAGGAAATATTTATGGCTAAATCCCAGAGCAGGCACCATGCAATGCTGCTGTGCTCAGAAGTGAGGTGGCATCTGCTTGTTGCAGACCATGACTTTTAAGCTCTTTCTTACTTGGATGGCACAGTCACGATGGAAATGGTCTGTGAAATTATGTTCCCACAACAGAAGTCACAAGTGTTCAGGAATAAATGAGAAGGTGAATTTGTTTTTCTGCTTCTTATTATTTGAGTGTTGACAGGGGCACAGTGAAGAGGAAGAAAAGAAAGGAAATAAATCACACAGAAATGTAGGATCAGGGACAAATAAAAGTTTTGTCATAAAGTTCAGTGGATGAAAGGGAACAAATCAGACCTGACTTACAACCCTTTTCTCATTTGGAGTAGCCATTTGGGTTAGATACAGGAGAGGATTTTGCCCAGTATAAGCTAGGTTTGATGACACAGGCTTGGCTGGAGAAGAGAGGGACTTCTGAACACAACACAGGAAGGGACATGACTGTGACTCTTGTACCGCTGGACAAAGAAAGGGGTAGGAAAAGAACTGAGTACTATAAATATACGCCTTACCTAAAATTTTTATTGACCTGTTTTCCAAGGCTACTACTTTAGCTAGATACCTCCAACCATTAGCTGTGGAGATTTAGAAAGCTTCACAAGACAGGTGGACATGCATACATCCCAAAATCCAACCTCTCTCTGCCCATACACTTCCACACTAGATTCACAGTAGAGTTAGTCCTGTGATACCATCAGCCCTACTAACTGCAGAAGGAAAAGCTGGAGCCCAGCCCCACACCCTTGGGTGACAAGGCTGTCATCCTGCACAGCCAGCTCAGCAACCCTGGCCCTGATGGAGCTAATGCTGGTCCTCAAATGTCATTGCTGCCCTTCCTCACCTCCAGTCCAACGCCCTGGAGGAGCAGCTACAGCAGGTAGCAACATGTGGGGCACAGCTGTGCAGTAGACTGCCACTTATTTTGTCCCAAATGATGAACACCCCTTTCTCACTGGCTGTGCTGGCACATGACAAACGCTGTAAGGCTTGCAGTAGAGCTGTGGGCAGTGATAACACTGCTTTTCTCTGTCCTCCTGGTGGCTTAAATGAGATAAAATAGTTATCAAAGCCGGGTGCTGCATGGTCCCCTGCACCCTTGTGAGGGAGCAAGGCTTCTGGATATGTGGAGCTCTGACTTATGTTGGAGTTCACCCCTGGATTTGTAGCTCTCCAGAGTCCCCTCTGTACACTGCCCTTCACCAAGCAATGGCTGCGTGTGATGAGATGCTGAGTTTGTGCTCTTTCTCATGGAGCCCTTTACTTTTGTTCAGCACTTTGTTGTTCTGGTAATATAAGTTAACAGCCTCTTGAACCAGCATCTCCTTATCAGCAGAAAAGCATCATGATTTGGAACATCAAGTGCTGCACTTGTGTCCTCAGGAGGGAACGCAGAGGATGGGAAGATCAAGAAGATGAACCAGCCTATATCTCTTTGAAGGCCAAACAAGCACTGAGATAGAGTGAGTACATTTATCTAGGGGCTTTGGATCCTCACATCCTGCTGCTGGAAGCTGGAATCGGGCACAGGTGTTTCTTTTTTTCCTTTCTGAAAAGATTCAGGATATCACGACATTTGTCATATATGTCTTACTGACTTGCAAGAAAATTATGTGCTTGGTATACCTCACAGACAATAAGGAATGAAATCTCACGCATCTTAATGCCACACTTCAGTTCTGTGGAGTTATTTCAATTTAATGAAAAAGGAGAAATAAGTAGGACCCCAGAGATATTAATGGAATGCCTGTCACACAGCATGTCAGCAGCAGTGGCAGCATGAGGGTGCACAAATCCTAGCCAGTCCTCTACTCCAACCCTGCTGTTAGCTGGTCCCTGAGTATTTCCCTGCAAATCACATTATTGCTGAGCCTGAGAGCCTCACTTCAGGCTTTCAGCTAAATGGCAAGTGAAAATAAATCTTAGTTGCTCTATGCTCCCTCTGTAGTCAGTAGGCGAGAGGTGTAGGGGCAAATCATACCTCACATGGGCTGGAGCACACTCTGTCAGTGCCAATCCCCTCCATTAACTGTAATCAAAGAGCAACCAAACTTAATTGGAGTGTGAAGGGTAAATGTCTAAAATTGCACAGTCCCATACCAGTCATATAAATGCACCCGATCATTTACTCAGACTGGTGTGTTTGAAATGCACCCTGTTCCTCGAAAATGGGAGAATACATTCACAGCCACTTGCCAGATTTCTTTCATGGAAACCTGCAGGTTTATGCATGCAGGGCTCATCTATATGTACCTCTGCCTTTCAGCAGAGGAGGCATTGCTTAAATAGCTGTTTGTGTGTCTGCAAATATGCTTGTTGCTGTTCTGCTTCTTGCCTGCTTCCTTGTGGTGGGTGTGAATCTCTACCCAGGGTAAGGAAGAGAGAAAATCCACAATCTGACTTGGTTGAAGTGTATGTGATGGACTGGTAGCTTCCAGGCCATCCTCTCTCTGCACTGGGAAAACATTCTCAGATCTGGAGGTGGAAATATGAGAATATCATTGATAAAATGTCCCCTGTATGAAGGTCCTGATATTCCATTAGCAACACACCCAAAGACTTTCTTCAGCCAGGAAAGAGCAAAGGATAATTCTTGGTCCCATAGAAATCAATTCCAAGATTTATATGTATGAAAATTTCACATATGTATGAAAATTTCACAACTTTCTGAAAGGAAGAAGGCATGGAAGATTTGCTGATTAACTTGCTACATAAAAATTACTCACCTTAAAAAATAACTTACCTTAAAACAGGAATTAGCATTATAATGGAAGAACTGGTAACAAAGAAATGAGATGAGCAAATTATGTTGTAATCTGGTAAAAATATATAAGAAACAAAGCCACTGGAAAAGAACTTGACAGGTTTCTTAATGTTTTAAATTGGAAGTGAAAGCTCTTCAGAGTTTCAAAGATTTCCATGTTGATTTTAAAACTAATTTTGTTCAAAAAAGAGCCTTCTGTTTTCAAAACTGCACAATTACAAGCTTCAATTTTTTTTTCCCAGCTTTAACAGCTTCAACTTCCAAATCATAAAAGTATAAAAGATATTTCAGTCAAAATGAAATTTATTTTTTCTGGCTGTAGCTAAATAAATATTTTCCAGGAGTTTTGGTTGAAGAAAAATGGGGTTGACTTTGTATCTAGATGTTGAGTGGGAATATGCTTGGGTGCTTAAAAAATGTCTGCATGTTAGAAAAATAATTTAGAATCCTGTACTGAAACCAAGATTGCTTGGTGCTAAACCTAGAGTCTATTAACAGTGTATGCATTTAGGCCCATAAAAATACTTGTGGTGTCAGAAAAAGTTTCAAAATAATTTAAGATATTAAAATGCCTAAACATTTGGGTAGGTCATTACTATCCTGGAGTGTCTCCCTGGCAAGGACAGATGCACACTGCACACCTCTGCCTTCCCTTGTGATCAGTATGCCAGGAACCAGCTTCCATGAAGTGCTATTCTCCTAAAACCAAATGATTTCAACAATTTGGAGACATCCAAGTATCTCTGAGGATAAGTGGGTAAATCGTTTCTGTGTTTCAAATGCTGTGAGGAGGGAAGGAGAAAGGATAATTCATAATTTCCAGAGGCCTAAAACCAAAAAGGTTGTTCCATTCTGACTTGTACTGTTTGTGCCATTAATAAAGAAATCAAATGCAGTGACAGAATGACACATGCTGTGTGTACGTTGTCTAGGTGTCTGTATGTGTCACGGTATGTGACTGTCTTCACTGATCCAGCATTTTTCAGGAGACCAGTGGCACGATGCACACAAGCATCATGCTGCTGAGGCAAGAGGTGACTTCAGCTGTACTGCATTCAGCACCCAGATGAGGGTTTGAAGCATCTCACTTTGCAGCTGCTCTCGCATTACTTTTCCTTTGTGACTGAATCTATATTACCAGAGCATGTTCAAGATCGTGCATCCTGCTGAATCCCTTCCTGAGAGGTAAAATGCAGCAATGGACCAGTCCCATCTGTCCCTTCTTGATTTCTGTGGTAAAGAAATCCAGGCACATGGGCTGCAGGAATTCCTGATGTGCTCTAAACTTGTCTGCTACTCAGGTATCAGGATCCTGGGAGACCAGGCATCCTAAGGAGCTCTGCAGCGTGTGCTGGGAGGTACATCAGCAAGTACCCAAGAAAGTACTTGCAGTACTTGGCAACACCAGCCATACCCCACTGGGAGTGAGAAAAACATGAGGCATGTGGTTAGTAGTATCTAGAAATGGTCTGAAGCAAATGCTGAGAAGACCTCTAAAGGAGGGAAAAGTTCAAGCTCCAGTATGACAGTTTCACATAGTTTCCAGTGCTGTTAGTATTGTAAAATTACTGAGGATCTCCTGGGACTGAGTATGCTGAATCTTACACATATTTATCCTTCAATTCCTCTTGGAGTTAGTTCTCACACAAAGCACAGATTGGTGTTTCCTTGTTCTCAACTATTCAGCCGAGGATATCAGTTTAATAATACATAGAAATGCAAGTTCAACCTAGATGCTTCAAAAGAAAGTTAGAAATGTAACAGCAAAAAGACAGGATGCTCTACACTTTCCTTGTTTCCTCTGTAGATCTATTTAGCCTTGCTATGGTGTAATAGTGCTATGGTGTAATATTAATCACAAAGCTAAGATCAGCCATATGTGATGGCAAAAACACAGAGATATCATGTGATGTGTGGCGAGTCCTCAAGAAATTTTTTCTCATATCATTCCCAGATTGTCCACCCTCTCTCCACTTCTCCTGCACATGTTTAATGTGGCTTTTTTATAATTTGTCATTAAACCTGTAGTTCTGTAACATAGAAAATGGCACTATTGCAAGGACATTGGCCATTGGCCATGGTCCAGTTATTATGTAAATGCATAGGAAAATAAGGAAGAAAAGGCCAATTCTTGGCATGGGAATAGCAGACGGCTGCCTAGTGTAGCAGGTGGTGAAATGACCATCAGGTTCCAGACATGTCCAGACTGGCTGTGAATTAAATGGGTGTTGGTGTGTGGAATTTTTAGAAGATGGAGGGTAACATTGCCAAGACCAGCTGTTGCCACCTTCAGCTCTTCCTTCTGCTGGACGCAGGAGGAGCATCGAGCTGGTTTTTTAGAGTTCTCCCCAAGTTCCCTGCCCTTCTTTCTGCCTTCTTATGACTGGGGTGGCCTTGCCTGGCTACCACCCTGGTCTGAACTGTGATAATAGTTCTATCAGGATTCAGCTAGCTGTTACTGTGACTGATGAGCATTTCATTAATTGCAGTGATATTTTTTATACATGAAAAGAGAAGTTATTACCTGTAAAGTTTACTTTTAGGAGATAATCTTTGTACAGCTTCCTGCCATCCAGATGCTTCATGGCATCACAGAGCTTGGTGGTGTTTGGACAGAGAGTCCTCTGCATTTTATGCAAGGCATGGGCCATTGCATACACAGCATTCACAACAAACATGATCTTGGATTCTTGCTCATAGTTGGAACTGTTGATGGTGAAGTGCTTTTCACAAGCCTTTTTATGTGGTTTTCGGTTCTGCAGATTGCACTGGAATTTTTGCTCCCAAAAGTCCTTGAACCAGGGGTTGCGCCTATTATTGTAAGGACTGAGACTCTGGAAGTACTTGTCAAACTCTTTGACTGGATGGGAAGCAAGCTCCAAGGTTATCGCCCCAGAAGCGATGCGCTCATTGCCCTTGACGATACTCTCCTGTGCTCCCCATCCGTCGCTGGCGATCCAGGTGAAGGAGACGTTGAAGCGGTTGGCAGCTGCAATGAGCTCCCGAGAGTCATCCCCTCTCATGAAGAGCACCACCACCCTGGCGTTGGGTTTCTGAAGCAGCTCCCTGATCACGCCATCGTAAGACTTCCTAATGTTGGACCGTCCCACCTTCTCGGAGGTGGCAATGCAGATGTTCCTCAGGCGAGCTTCCTGCTCAAAGGCTTCGATCCCTGTCTCCCCGTAGTCGCCCTCTGAAGCAACTGTGGAGACGTATGTCCAGTTGAAGTACCGCAAGATCTCAGCCATGGCTTTCGCCTGGTAGAAGTCCGGGGGCACAGTCCGTGCGAAGTAGTCGTAGCGGGATTTGTCGCTCAGCTTGGCACTGGTGGAGGCGTAGCTTATCTGGGGGATCTGGAAGAGTCTGAGCAAATTTGCCACCTGGAGAGGAAGTGAGAAAACACAGACTGTTAAAGACTGGTGTTTACAAAATTGGACAGAAATATCCAGGGAAAGGCATTAACAGTGTTTTTTAATAAGATGTGTTCTGACAGTCACAGATTGAGGGTGTTGATAAAGGATGTCGATAAACTCCAGTGAGAGAAGTGCACTGTGCATAAGCACAAAAGCTGTTCTGCTGCCCAGTTAATTCCCTGGGTTCTACTGGAACTATAATGGACATTTGTTTTTGTGAAATTGAGTCTGTTTAAATCAATAGAGAATTAGATACAAGTGGACAATACACTTCGGTCTCAGTCTGTGTTCCTTACTAAGATCTGGGGATAATAAGACATAAATTTCCCATTAGTGCAAATATCACAGATGTACCAGCCGTTCGGAGAACTTTCTGATCCCACTTATTCAAGCTCTCCTAGCTTTTACTCATTTAAACTCTTTTTTTCTGAGGTGTTCTGACTGCAGACCTCCTGAGATGGCATATTTGTTGAATGTTAGTACTCTTCAAGTACTGCACAATGTCATGATGACCTACTGTTCTTCGTAAATAATAAAAACTCCTATTAATCTCTATTTGTCATTCTTGTGTAATTTATGTGGTACAATGTCCTGGGGTTTTTTTTTTCTTTTTTTTTCATACATTGCTATGTTCAGTGATTATATATTCCCAAATCTACTCTGTTACTCTCATAGAAGTGTGTCTCCTGATCATATCTGGAAAGGAATCAAGGGCTACGACATTTTTTTTCCTATGATAGCTTCTTAAATGACAAAGGGAAGATTTTGGAGTTCTGCTCTTGGTCACTAGAAATTGTGTCCAGTAAATTAAATTTTTGAAGTTAGGAGTACAACCTGACAAAACCATTTGAAAAGTAGTAGTGTACTTGATATTCCTAAGGGAAAATTATTAAAAATTGCCCAATCATTTTCTTCAGATGTTTCTCTGACCACAGTCTATGTCTGTGAGAATTCAAAGGCAAAGGACTGTTCTGAAAAACATTCTGTGGAACAGGCAAATTTTGAAGGCTCAGATGTCAGTAGCAAATTAAACAGTCTGGTAAAAACAACCCCAAAAAACAGAAGAATGTTATTGCTTTTCAGTATTACTTGGGATTTTACAGATCTAGATTCTATCTTTTCTGTAATGCAGACACTGGCCTAGTGTCCTGCTGTGGCTCAGTCTCACCCTGTAAACTGGTGTAATCTTATCTGGGCCAGACTCTGCTGCCAACCATACCTGTACAGTGATTTCACAAGCCCTGGGACACATGGAACCGAGGACTTCAGGAGGTCCCTGCCCTCCTGTCCTTCTGTGACACCAGGGAAGACCAGGTGGGATGTCCTGGCATCTCAGCTGTGTATGTGGAGCTGAAGCTTGCCCTTTACAAAATAAAACGCTAAGAGTGGTTTATTTTAGTTTAAACCAAAATAAAACCTTATCTGCACTTCTTGCAAGGCAACTTTAGCTAATGCTCTGTGGTTTTGCCAGAGGGTACAGGATGGGAAGTGCTGTGGCTGAACATGTTACTGTCCCTCAGAAAGCTGCCAATGTATCCTTAACCTCCCTGCTAGATGGTAACACACATTAAACTGCCTTGTACTGGAAGTGTGGGATTTAATTTCCATCGTGGGGATGTAAATGAACAGCTTTAAAGCAACAGGATGGGCAGAGAGGCTTGTTTTGTCATGAAGGTGCAATGGATGCTTTGAGGATTGTTGAGTCTGTGTGGCTTTTTATCTTGACTGCATGTTGACACATCCACATGATTTGGTTCACATGTCCTCTCTCAACATGAGCACTCTGATTTGGTAATAAGAATGTCCTCCATGTAGCTATTATGGAACATTTCTTGCAGAACCGTGTGGGCTGGAATTGCTATTCTTGTGTCAGTTTATTCTAGCAGAAATTATTTTATTTTAGCTAAACCATAATGAGGATATGCACACATATCATTCTGCATTTTCCCCCTCAAAGTGGCTAAAGAAGTCCATTTTTCAGCTCAAGCAATGCTGTTCAGTGCATAGACAAGCCTTCAGCTCACAGAAAGATGCTCCTAACAAATATAGCAGCTTCTTTATCGTTTGCTTGTGTGGTTATTTTTGTTGTTGTTGTTGTTGTTGTTTTGTTTTTCTTTTAGTTAAGCTGCAAAACCATTCATACACAGGGAAAACAGAACTACACTCCCAGTTTACACAGGGGTCCCCAGCCTTTGACGTCACCATACTTATTGGGTCCCTGCAAACTGCTCCAATTCTGATTCCTGTGCTCTGGGGAGAAGAAAGTTTTTGTGTATTTACAACTGTTTGCTGTAACGCTCTTCACTGCAAACCTGTCCAGAAGGTAGGTTTTTCATAGACTAAAAATTATAAAATATAAGAAAGTCTGATTAATTACAGGGGACAGTGACCCAATCATCCCTGAGAACTATGATTGCTCATGGAGTTCAATGAAGTTGTATCTGTTATCAATTCAGATCAGGACACTTTTCTTGAAATTCTCAAGCTGGGGATTTTCTGGAATGTTGTGGTTTCTTGATCTTAGGAACTAATTTTCCAAAAGACCCCAAGCCTCAGGAACTTAGCTGATGTGATTGGTATCAGAACAGTCCCTTTTCCCAGACATTTCCATGCTGATCTGAATATCTGATTCTGGAAATGCTATCCTGATGAAGTTACCAACTAGATAAGAGCACAGGTAACATGTTCTGGAGAGAAGCTGATATCTAAGACTTTTTGGAGTAGATTCAGTGCAGTAGAGGACAATATAAGCCAGAGTTATGTGCACTGAGGTTGAATCACTTGAGGTACACCTCCACTGCAGCTCTATATTGCCTTGGGATGTTGTGCCACAGCTTCAAAATTGCAGTGTACATCCGGCAATTGCTAAGTGAAATAATCTGTTTTGGCAAAGCTCCAGGCAGCAATTGAGTCAAGTCATGGTGCATGCAATTAGTGCCTGAAATCCATATGTTGGCACTTAGGGTTTTTTTACTGTTGAAACTAGTGGGTTTTACAGATACCTTTGAAAGTAAGTCTGGATGTTCTGCATCTGCAAACTGGAACAGTCACTTTGCACAGCTTGCTGTGAACACAGTGTGTCAACATAGTCAGCATTCACCGTGATGGGAAACCTTTATTTCCCCTCACATTGCTGGGTTTATTAGAGCAGCCACTGTCCTGTGGTGAAGTGTCCAATTCCCAGGCAAACCTGTCTCTCACCCAGCTGCTATGACGGTGGGTGATTTGCTGCCCAACATGAGCATGGCAGGAAGTCCAGTGTGAGCCACATCCCTCCATAGGGACATACTGCCCCAGCAAACCCTGAAAATAGAGTGCCCAGGGAAGGGCCAGGGGATAATGATACCCCTCTCCCATCATTGGAGCCACATCAGTCAATTCTACCTCCTTGAGCACCAGGGACAGGATAAATGCCTGTGGGGAATTGCCAGTCTTGTTTATAACACTGAAAATGGCTTCATAATAAGCATCTGCAAGGAGTCATGAATTAGGTACAGCTATCAAACATGTCAACCTGGTTTTTGAGTGTATTTCTGGCCATTCAAGAGTCCTGTTGGTAAATGGGGGCAGAGAAGTAACACCCCTATGTCTTAGTCTTTGTCTTATGATTTATTGAATCTCACTGACATTTTGCCTAACATTCACAGGACCTTTTTTTGGTGGCAGTAGGATTTATTCTGAGATTTTAATTAAAATTTTCCTTTTTGATGGCCCAGAGACTGCTACATGGATTGTTTAAATGTGTATGGGACTGAAGAACACAAGAAACACTTAGGAAAAAAGTTAAATCTCAGAAGTGCTAGAACAGATTGGGTTTCTTGTACACAACACACAAGTGTATATCGCACATTTGTTGGACAGAGGAGGCCCCTTGTCAGATGACAGTGCTCTCTACCCTCCTGAAATTTAACCATGCGAGAATCTCAAGGGACTTAACATGGCTTAATGAATTTAATTTCATAGAACTCCTCTGAGAGCTCCTGTGCCAGTTTTGAACAGACAATAAATTAATCTGTGGAGCAGAATAGGATTGAGGTAAAGGATGTTTGTCTCTGTGGAGAGACTGGAGAAATCCCTGCCCGTCTGAGCTGCAATTGGTCCTTATGGAGATTCCGTGGCTGCCTTTGGTCTCCTGAGAAAGTCTTTCTATTTCAGGGGATAAGTTTCTTGTCTGGATTCTCACAGCAAGACCACGGGAAAGCCATTTCCCAGAGATTTCCTAATGTCTAGATCATTGCTATAACACAGGGGCTGGGTTCTTGCTTGAAAAACCATGTATCACTGCCAGTGTATGTTGTATCTAGTCCCTAAGTGATGGTAATCTACATTGTAGGCTTTTTGTCATTATTTGGGTAGTTGGAGGTCAAACTACAGCAAAAACATTTATTCCAATAAATAATACAGGGTTTTTTTCTTATTTAAATTCTTCTTGTTTCTTAAATCCCAAAAGATACGAAAATATTGGCAGAAACTGCCATTTTTAAAAGGCAGGAAAGCAACACTGATTCTGAATAGGCTGGGATGTGGGTGTGTGATAGGTGGTGGGCATAAACCTTATGTAAAGGCAAAATGAGGTATCTCTCCAATCAACTGCCTCTATTGGCCTGTGCAGCCACCCCATGATCCCAACTCCTGATTTGTACATTCTTTGTCAAGTTAAAATCTCCCTTCTTTCAATTTATAACTTTTTTCTTCTGTCCTCTTGTCATGCATCATGTCAATAAAAGCATTTGCTTTGTGTTCCTGAGAATAAACCCATACATACAGAAAAGCTCATACCAGGTTTCCACCAAACCTCTCTTCCAGGCGAAACATAGTTCCCTCAGTTTCATCTTGTAGGGTATGTGCTTCAGATCCTCCTCCCCATGATCATATCCATATTTATTGAATTGTATTTATTGAATAAAAGGACTCCCTTTTATTGTGGGGACCAAAGTTGGACATAGTAATCTAGATGTGGTCCAGTGAGAATAAATAGAAATAATTCCATCTATCTACTGGCTATGTTTCTGCAGACAAAGCCCAGCAGTCTGTGAGCCTACCATGCTGCCAGATTGCATCACTGGCAATAAATATGAGAAATACTGAAGAGTTGGGCTCCAACAAAACTTTCCCTGTTTTCTTGGGATTTAGTGGGCTCAGAGGCAAGGCTCCTGCCTGGGGACAGTGTGACACCCAGTGTGACTCAGGCTGGGCCCTTCTGACATACTAATGTAGTTTGGGAATATTTGGGAGAGGGAGAGTTCAGTGATGGAAATGCAGCTGTTCAGCTCGAATCCCACCGCCCCCAAAAAAATTCACTTCAAATTCTGACTTGTATTCAAAGGGAAATTAGGACCTTAAGTTGATTCCAGAATTGAAAAACCTTTATCGTGGTGGAACACCACCTCTCTGTAGCCTATTTAAAGCTGTAGGTGCTGTGTCTGGGATATTATAACAAGCACTATGAAAGGCAGTGTCACAGGAGCTGTGACATGACCTACAGCAGAAAACACCCACTTGGCTTCAGCTGGACTTCAAGCTCTGGCCCCAGGAGTTCATTGGGAATGCCAATATCCTAGTTCTTTAAATCAACAAAAGATTAGTTGCAAGGAACTAAGCCAGATGAAGAGAAGTTATTTAGGAGTCCCAGCCTGTCTTGTGCACATTTCAGGACCGAAGCAGTGATTTTCATCAGCTTTCTCACTCTTTGGTATTAAGTCTCTGAGTTCATAAGTAATGTTCCTTAACAAAATTCCTTCCAAAAGATAACTCAGATGAAGATAATTCACTATCAAACAGATGAAGATAATTCACTATCAAACAAATATAAACTATGTCACTTTTTCTTAGCAGGGAAAGGGAAAAAGGCAACATTATTTTTAGCTTTGCTCTTCTGAAAATTTAGGCAATGAAGCTGGGAAAAATATAGCTAAATATTTGCAGCAGACTCAATAGCTGTCACACACAGAGAAACAGTGTTTGAACTGTGAAATAATTGCATCTGCGAAATGAACATCAGTAATAAGGAATACTGGCACAATAACATCTACAATTTCTGCAGAGGAACTGGGAATTTCTTCTTATATGCCTATCTGTCCTGTATAATAAAAAGTAAACCAGGGATGGCATGCCGAGAAATGTGCTTCGAGAGAAGAATTTTTTTGGAAATCTTCTTTCTTATTTTCCTGCAGGGGATGGCACAGTGGGCTGTCACATATGCATTCTGCCTCCACACAGCATTAACTGCTGAAGTAAGCTGAGCACTAAGCTGGCACCTTGAGAGGGAACCTGTGCAGAAGACTTTGCTTTGCATGAGGAGTGCAACTGTTCTCAGAGACTTCATAAACCTGATTGTGACTCATGTCACATTTACAAACGATCAGAAAAAATGCTAAAACTGGGATTGATGGTTCTAAAAGCATGAAATTGCTCCTGGAGTTTAAAAAGCTATCATTGATAAACATGGTAATTTGAGACTCATTAACTGATGTGTAAGTCCTAGCCAGAAGGGGTAGAATGAGTGTAGGTGATGTTCAGATGTCCTGAGATAGTTCTTATTCTCATCAACTTTCTCTTGTAGTTACATCCTTGGAACATTTTATTGCTCACTAAATTGCCTGAAAGGAGGTCGTAGACAGCTGGGGTTCATTTTCTTCTCTCAGGTGATAGGACAAAAGGAAAGGGCCTCAAGTTGTGCCAGGGGAGATTTATATTAGATATTATGAAAAATTTCATCACTGAAAGGGCGGCCAGATAGTGGAATCACCATCCCTGGAAATGTTCAAAAAATCTATAGATGGTTTAGTGGCAGTCCTGGGTTAATGGCTGGAGTTGATGATCTTAGAGGTCTTTTCAAATCTTCATAATTCTATGATTCTTTGGTAGGGCTTCTTCCTCTGTACCTGTGATCTCAGGGGTTACTTACCCATCCCTGTAAAACCGTATAATTTCCCCTTGGCAAAAGGAGAAAATGGTCCCTCTGAAAAATAAAATAAATCCCAAACCCAAATAAAAAAGACTACAAAGGAATCAGTTACAGTGGGATTTTCAAAGAAGCCAGCCAGAGGGAGGTACCCTCATTCCTTTGAAATCTCTAGGAGAGAAATATCCAGTGCTCTTTGGACACTTTGCAAATCGCAACCTAGTGGCTGTTCAGTTTCTGAATGTGGAATAGAAGAAACAAAGAGAGGAACAAAGAGCAAGGATCTGGCTGAGAGGTAGCAGAGAGAGAGGCACAACAAAGATAAAGGAGGGAGAGCGTTTAAAGGAGACACATGGAAGTTGGCAAGGGCATGTGTGGCTTAAACGCTAGTTGTAGGTGGTCTGTCTCACAGAGTAGATCTTTTAATAAGGATTTGGCTTAGTTTTCAAGCACAAAATCAGTAGAGGCTGTTGTTTCACAGTTGAATGCAAAGCTCCTCCATAAGCAGAGCACAAATGGCGTGTGTGAACTGAGGTTCCTGGTGAACCCCTGCAGCCCCCTGCACTTTTCTCCTGCCAGTATCCCCGCTGGGTCCATGCACAGTGGGACAGAGCCCCATATGTTCCAGGGTTTTTTTTGCATGTAGTTCTTCTAAGGATTTTGCACTATTTTCAGTGGTTATGGAAGTCACAAGCTATTGTTAAGACTCTGTTTGAAACACAGTTTATCCTTGGAAGAAGGAAATGGATGTGATTAGCTTTCAGGCTCCATGAGCCTTTGGCAGGCTTCTGTGGCTAAGCAGAAATGACAGCCAGGAAAAGACTGCCAGTAAATGAGTATGTACTCTGAATTTCATGCCAGATGGTCACTCACTTAGGAGTGGCCTTAGCTTTTGTGATAGCAGCAATGTACTGTTAAACCTTCTCCAGTGGTTTTGTTAGAGCTTACTTGAGACACAGCAAGGAATTGAAGAGAAGACAGCTGGGCACTGTTTCTATTCTGCCATTTTTACTGGATGAGGCTAACTTGGACTCTAACTCAGAAATAACTTTCATGATGGTGATCTGGAGGTCTTAAGACCTGGTAGCATAAAAAAATCTTTACACACATATGAATAGAGTGGATATAGAAATTCAAAGCCCAGCCCACTTAAAGTAATATCTTAATTTTTCTAAGAGATAACTGAAGGGACCCCAGCTTTCATTTTCAGAAGATGAATCCAGTTTTCAGAAACAGAGAAGAACAAATCCAGCACTTGAATAATTGCATTCCTGCTCCCACAAGCATATTCCTTGACAAGAACTGACCTAAGTATTTTAAATACGGCATTGGGATTGGTTATGCAGGTGCTCCTCTGCAAATGAACACTGTTTTTCTCTTATCCTTTTTATAATGTCACTGAACATCTCCAAGGAAAACATGTTTGAAATTTCTGCTGTAAGCTAGGAAAGAGTGGATAACCTGCCTCAGATGAAAAGCCATAAACCCAAAAGAAAACCCTCCAAATTTTGGAGCATTATCCTCCTGATCCCAGATTCAGCTCAAGTCAGAATTTTATTTCATTAAAAGAGCTTTTTTTTTTTTTTTGCTTTTTTTTCATCATGAGCTTTTCATTGACTGAAAATCCTGGCTTGAGTTTTGAGAGATCAAATGCTGTACAGATTGGGCTCACTGCTAATTTAAACACAACATCTAAAAACTAATTATCCAGATCATCATTAATGATAATAGCCTAGTCTTACCAGAAAATAATTAAGCATTCTGCATTCTCTTGTTGTTTTTAGACTCTGCAAAAAGTGTCTATTGCACATACTGACTCAGTGGGGAAGGTGTTCATTGCTGATTTACCAGCAAATTCTTTTTTCCTTAGTGGAAGGATAATGAAAGAAGTAGAAATCTGACAGCAGGAGCATCATGAAGTGATTTGGCAGACAGCTGTCCAGACAAAAAAACAGAAGAGGGAGGGTGACAGGAGGGGAAGAAAATGTATTGAAATATAAAGAAAAATTCACAGAAGGAAAGAAAAAGGCAGAAATAATTTTTGTCTGAATAACTCAGCATGTTTTATTTTAAGGCTAAGAAACTGCACTGTGGACTTTATGATGTTTACGGCTCTGAGCAAAAGAGAAATATTTGACAGGGCTACATCTGGAAGCATCCAACATCCAGAGTGCTGCTTGAAAACACAGGGAATGAAGATGCTGAGCCTTGTACACACACCTGATGAAGTATTTTGACTTTCAGCAGTGGTGCAATTTCAGTTGTTACTGGAGCTACTCTGCACAGGTGAGTGACTCTGAAATTGAGAAGTTTCTTCTTCTGGCGTGGCACCAAAATGCCTGGGTTTAATGCTTCAAAGTCCTTACAAATTCTGGCTTGACTCTTCAATGTCTATTATTCCTGACAAGGATTTTCTTGTGAAATAGAAGTTGTGACTGGCTAACTTAACAGGAGGAGCAGCAGGAGTGAATGGCTTAATTACATAATTTCTAGATAGTGTGAAAGCTAGGGGAAAGCTAGAAAAGAGAGACTGAAGAAGGGCCAACACAATCTATGCCAAGGGAAAATAAGCAACTGAATACTTCTTTTCTAGTTGGAAAATGCTCAATGGCACATTGAAAGATTTGTGAAATTATTTTTTTATCTTTCTGAAGAACTGCATTACAGATCTTTTGTTTGAGCAACTATTGGCAACTACAGGGAAGCTGCACAGATCATAGAGTATTAGTAACTATAACTATTGTTTCATCATCCTTCACAGGTTTTGAAAAAATTGAATGACATACAGATAGGCATACACCTACACTGCCATTTTTATATGTACTGAATGAGAAAGTCTCTTATCAAGACTTCCAATTTCCGCTGGGCAACTGCTCCAAACCAAAGATTTTGGAATACGAGACATCTATATACATTGTATTAATATATTCAATGTGCTCTTCATCCAGTCTACTGCCTTAGATATGGATTTATTCTTAGATCAGTGATTGCTAGAGACTGACTTCAAAGGGACAGATTGACAGCTGTTGCCACAGGACACTTTAGAAGCGTGGTCTGACTCCCTCAGGGTTTCTGGGAGGGAATGAAATCTTTGCCATTTTCTCAGCTCTAACTACACCGATGTCATTTTCCTTCTTGGCCAGCTGGGCTGATGCTGGGTTACGTTCCACTAGTTGTTGAACAGTACCCCCAGTTCCTTTTCCGCTGGGCAGCTTTCCACCCACTCTGCTCAAGCTTGTAGTGCTGCTGGGGGTTGTTGTGACCCAAGTGCAGGACTCGGTACTTGGCCTTGTTGAACCTCATAACACTGGCCTCAGTCCTTTGATCCAGCCTGTCCAGATACCTTGGCAGAACCTTTCTGCCCTTCAGCGGATCAACATTCTCGCCCACCTTATTGTCATCCACAAATTTACTGAGAATGTCCTCGATCCCCTCATCCAGATTAACAACAAATGTATTAAACAGGGCTAGTCCCAAAACTGAGCCTTGGGGAACCCCACTAGCGAATGGAAGTAAGATAAGGATTTATTCTTTTATTTTAAATAATAAATAATGGCCCGCCTTCGCGAACGAAGAGCCGGGGAAGGTCCTTACCCGCATATGCAGATAAGGCCTT
>JAWWES010000041.1:6424954-6441411 GCA_035583135.1 Lophotriccus pileatus
TAGCATGGCAGGCACACATATATTCAGAAAAATGGGTGGTATAATTTATGATTGATGTGAAAGCAGAGATCTGCACTTAGAGTTTTAGAAGTGTCAGGAAATGCAAAGTTTAAAATAAATACTAAGACTTCTGGAAACTTTGGATGCCCTCAGGATACACCATAACTAGAGGAAGTGGACAGCTGCCAAAAGTTAAAACTACAGCAAGTGTTTTGAAGAGTGAGTCAAACTAATATAAATTCAGTAAAAATCATATGCTAGATTGACCCTTAGGGTAAAGTGATGAAGCTTAGACTTGCTTTATTGACAAACTTACATAAGCAGTGATTGTCTCACTGGAATTGCAGATGAACAACTCCCACCTGATGGTGCTCCTGTGACTTACCTGTATGGAGACGCTGCTATAGGAACCGCCTATGACTCCTGCAATGAGCAGCGGCAAGTTCTCCTGGATGGCGTATGAGCCGTCAGGGCACATATACTCTGTTTCATCCACTTTAGTCAAAGATGCCCTGACAAACTCCAAAGACTGTTCTAAGGCATATGTATCCCTGGAACACGTGTCCAAGATGTGAACTCCAAGCTTAATTCCCGGAAGCAAGTAGTTGTCTTTGTTGATTTCATCAATAGCAAACAGCATGGCTTCCAAGCGCTGGATGCCTCGGTCTTCATTGATTCTCCCACATTCTTCTATCCCAGTGCCTTTCTCCTTGATTGGGAATAAACCACCTAAGACCAGGTCTCCTTCTATCTTAATTTCCTTCCTTACAAAGCTGTGGTCACTTAGGGAAAGGAAAACTCCTTTGGAAAAAAAAGCTAGAGCAAGGACTTGGAGTCTGGTCAACATCTTCATTGGTCCTGTTTTAGCAGCTCCAAGAAACACTGGTGGGAGCAAAAGTGCTCTTCAGTCCTTCTGATCCATTGCCAAATATAAAGTGCTGTCCCACAAGCCAGTGAAGAACAAGCCAAGTCTTTCCACTGGACCTCTAAAGAAGAGATAGAAGGAATTAGAAAAGGCAAAAGGAGACATGAAGACGTGAGATGCCTTAATCATGAAACCACCCCTCCTTAAGGCAAAAAAGACTCTCTTGCAAGTAAATTAAGGTAAATACATAAATAAATAAGAGCGACATGAAAGAGAAAAAAAAAGAGAAACAACAAGGAAGAGTCTTGTGTTTGATGCTTGCTCAGAGCATGAAAATGCTTACGGTCAGACTTGCTCTCTTTAATGTTAATCACAGTTCAGTGCTCAGATCAAAGGGAGGACACAGCAGTGATGTATGTACTTAGGATATGATTTTACTCTCACTAAGGTCAGGACAGTTTGCCAATGACCTTAAAAGGGGACAAATCAAGCCTCAGAGTGAAGATAATGCTGTAACAATTTTGTAAATAAACACACATACACAAAGTCTATTTATACAACAAAGATGCATGACTTGTCCATAAACTCCTTGCCAGTATGTCTTCAAATACATCAAAGTGGCTGCCTTGATCTCCCAATCCTGCAATAAATTGTGTGGTAATAGTTAAATAGATCACTTCAATAATTTACTTCTGTACTTACTTCTTCCTAACAGAGGATGTACTATTATTAGAGTTGCAGGGTTATTTATAATTTAGAAACACTTAGCACAAAGAAATTGAAATAAGCAACAATTAAGATTTAACACTGACTAATGGATGAACATGCTTATTGAAAGGCAGCTGTTTACCCTAGTACAATTTCCATGTTGCTGTACCAAATTGTGTGAAAGGACAGCTCTTTATTCATATTTATTCCAACATTTTTCTCTCATAAATCAGTAATGGGTCAGATGCACCGTTAAAGGTCTCTCTCTGCCATCATAGTAGTCTGAACTGCAGACTCTCTCAGCAGAATTTTCCATTCAGAAATAAGTGATGTGTCAATGGAAAACAAGCTTCCTCCTCCCTAAGTGAGCTAGTTTGCTTATCAGCTGTGGTTTATTAAACACATCCAGAAAATATATTTTCTGGTAACTTTATGAGAAGTAATGTTGTTGACTGTATTCAGCAGTACTTTCTATATCAGATGTAGTACTATAATTTACTAAATATTATTCAAGTGTATACTGGGCATCTAAAATGTTGATACTATCCAATCAGAAATCATTATCGGGCAAAAAGGTGGCATTTGTCACATAAATGGCTGTGTTGTTAATAATTCAGTTGAGTTGACTTCCATTGTTTTCATGACTAATCCACCATTTGGATAAAAACAGGACTTGGGATTTTTTCTAATGCAATACTCATGTTTTTCACTTCTGTGGTTTCTGCTGTCACTGTATCTCAGCAAATATTCACACATTTATCCTCACAACACTGGAAAAATATTTGTTTTCCCCGTTTTACACTTGGGGGACAAAGAGACACAGAAAGATGAAATAAAATTCTCAGAAGATTCTAAATTCAGATTATGATTTGCTCGACACTCACAATCACTGTCAAACTTTGGAAAGGTCTCTGTTTCCCTTTAGGAATTGAAGAACGTGCTTTCAACCATGCCCTGAACCCCCTGGTTCCCACTGAGGCACTGACTCTGAAAAACTTCCTAAACAAGCCAGTGTCTTTTCCAAGCCTGTTCCTGAGTGATTTACCTAAGATCATCAGCACAGCCAAGAATCAAACTTTGATTTTTTCCAGTGCTCCTCTGATACCTAATCAATAAACCTCCCTTGTTTCCCACTGCTCCTTCTGGTTTTTATGACAGTCTTTTACGAGGTCATATTAAAACAAACTGCTTTCAACAGCTCTTCAATGCTACCAGGAACAACTGAGTTACCCAAAGGAAAGGGTTCTAAATGGGGTTCTCCATAAGGTTTTCTGAAGCTGACCTGGGACAGAGCTACAGTTGATTTACCCTGAACAGCAGGGAGAATGTTCTCATCCCCTTGACTCCTTCATAGGAGCTGGTTTCTGCAAATGGCATCACCCTTCACCTTGCATCTCCTGTGTCTCAGATGTGTCTCTGATATATCAACAAGAAAGATTAAAAAGGTAGCAAAAATTATTTCAACATTGCACATAAAGAACTGATTTCCTCTGCAAAGAGTACAAAGGATTTCTATTTCTATCACTTAAGCATTTGTTACAGTGCTACTAGTGCGGGAAACTGGAATCAGTGATGGCACAGCAGAGGATCAGGCCCTGCAGAAGTCAAGGGTCAATCAGGGAAGGCAAGGATTGGGAATAGGCATGACTGTTTATTCCCTGCCACTTTGTGTTGATGGCACTGGCCTGAAAGTGTCCAGGGATGTGAAAGGCAGAGATGGTGGGAACCGCACCTGAGTTGGAGTACACAGAACACTCAACCCCATGATCCTGCTCTATCAGGGAATAGAGGGACACTTCTTGGTAAGGGATGCCCATGGGTGGGGGCCACCTACCTACACCAATTGTCTTACCCTCCTCACAAGGCAGTGCCTGTGAAGCTCTTTTCATAGTGGCTTTGAGGTTGCAGGGAGACACCATGGACATAGAGTACTGCTTCCCAGGAAAACATGATAACAGTTTGAACACTTTCTGTGTTCAAATCCTATGTTTATGAATGGGAGACAGTTGCCAAAAACACAGCTTAGGGTATCAAATGTGCTTCTCTCCTTCTGCCTTGGTAGCCCGTGCACTGCTTGCTGTGTAGTGGCATTGCAGTGTCCTGCCAAGGACCGGGGATGCTGAGCAGGGGTTGGGGAGCGAAGGTATTAATGAAAAGGCTGATTTGTCAGGAGAGGTTTCCCCTTTGGGCTATGAGGGAGGGATGTATCCAGGTTTCTCAGTGCCGGGACTCCTGAAGAAAGCTACGAGGCAGATTTGGGTGGCCAGTGAGCAGCATCACTGTGGTGACACAGCTTGATGTGAAGAATGGAGACTATTTTAAAGCAGATCACAAAGGTGGGCAAGGAGCTCAGTTCCTCTCCTGCTCTCTCTGGCATGCACCTCCCACATGTTTTCTTTGCAGCTTGCATAACTCACAACTATATATAGAAATATTTTGTACCTATTCTGGGCTGATACAGCCCATATTCCTCATCTTAAACATGCTGAAGGTACCACTTGCCATTTCCTATCAGAAGTGATTTCACTATAGTGACCACTCCAGTTCAGTTTTGCAGTACCCTCTTCTACTAAAAGCATGTTTCTGGGACATTTCCAAAAGAAGCACCTGTTGATCAAGCTGCAATTCTTTGATTTTTCATTTATATTTAAAGTTTTAACATCAGCTACAGGCAGAGTTGTGTTGGTTTAGCTGTTCTTTTAATATTAAAAATATGTACCTTCCAGCCCTCTAGACTTTGGTGTAAATAGAAGTAGGGTCCAGGTGTAGAAGTGATCCAAATACCAAAATGAGAAATAAATAGGCTGAAGGAGAAAAGTTTCCATGTTTGAATCAGAGGATTTCTGCCAGCTGCCTATGTGAACTTTAGTCAGTAGTGCTCAGCTTGTGAAACACCTTAATTTGACACTTCGAAGCTCCTTTTCTTTCCACCATCAAAAGTCCACAGGGGAAAGCCACCTCTGCCCTTGGGGGACACTGTCAGCACTTCCCTCAATAAAAGCAACTCACTTATTTGTGTACAACAGCAGCTGTGCTGCTCTCATTGAAAATCCCATTCCCTCTAGGTCTGAATCATCAGTTTTGGAGGACTATTTCTGTGCATGTGAAAAGTTGATTACACAAATTTACTATTTCTTGGTGTAAGTTTGCTTATTTACTGAGGACTGGCACATTTCTGTTCCTGTGAAGGCAAACTGGAATGAGAAAGATGATGTCCGGAGTTTCTGCATTTAGTATCCCACTGATATTTTCTCCAAAACTAAATCTGTTTTCTAGACTCACAAAACAGCTCTGGTCCTCTGCAGACTTTCTATCTGCAGCTCACAGAGTAGGTCCACCTTTGCTGTTGGTTCAGAGATGAATTCTTATCAGACTAAGTTTTTTCAGTCTATTTTTCTGGTAGGTACCAAAATCCCAAAAGAATTGCAGTTGAATCTTTCAGATGACTTATAAATCTAAATCATTGCTTACACATCAATGATAATTTTTTTGATACTTTCCAGCATATCATCAGTCCTTGGCACTGGTAATTCAGCATCCAGCAGCCATTCACTTTCCAATTTTCCACTTATAAGGGTAGAATAGGAAACCTTACTGAGAGCTGAGGCACTTCAGATCTCCTAGCTATTTTTCAACATCGTTAGCTAACAAATGGGACAATCTATTGAGCTAAAATTCTGGAGAGGTTTTCTCTCTTCCTTACCATGTGCTATAACCTAAATTTCCCCACATTTGTTCCCCTTCACAGTATTTTGTTTCTACAGCTTCCTGACAAAGGGTGCAACAAAAGAGGATGTTGGTGCTGGAGAAGATTAAACATAATCTTAATTGTGGATGGCTCCCCCCTGGCAGTCACGGGTTTATGCTGCATTACTCAGGACTATAATGTAATATTGTGGTGCCTGGAGCCATATGTTAACACAGTATCACCTGCCATCCCTTGTAAACTTTGGAGGAGAACCATGCTCAGTGTAAGGTCAAAGAGGAGGTTCCCACACCTGGGCTCCTGCAGCATTTTACAACACTGAAGATTATAGTTTCATCAATAGATCTTTCTCCAAGGTCACCCCATCAGAAAAGCAACTTTTCCTGAGCACTTGCTATGCCCTACAAATTTTATCCTAGGGAAGCAGATTTCTAAAACAATTCCAATTTCAGCTCAAAGTTCTGGTGCATCTTTCAAGACTGACACAAGAAGCTAAATGCAATGATTTCTTTCTCTCAGAGATCATGGATAACTTGCACAGCAGCATTGCTCATCCAACACATTTATCATGCTTACATGTGTTCTGCCAGAACTTGACCTTAATGCCTGATGAGAATTGCACCAAAAGATTTCTTATTTCATTGGAAAAAAGTGATAGACAAGCTTGAGTCTCCCTACCAATTATAATAAGAGATGCTGTCACCTCTGGAAGAGAAATATTTGTAAAGGAACCCAAGCCTTATGGTGACAGATATGTGCCAGGTACGCAAATTGCTCACACCCTGATTCTGCCTGGCTGAAATCTGATATCTTAAATCAGGATGTAAAGGAAAAACCAAAACAAACCAGAAAAAAAGTTTCAAAAAGGTAAGGTAGGGAAGACAAGTAAATTTCCTCAGTGGGAATGGAGAAGTTCATTCATGAAATGTTAATAAGGTGCTGACACACAAATTTGACAAAAATGGCTTTCCAACTGGGTGATTTCGTGCCCTTCATTTCATCTTGAAAATCCATACATGAAAAACATTAATTAATACAATTACCACTGACAGCAGCATAAGACTACAAGCTAGACAAGTTCATACCATGCCTAGCATACTGTAGAAGAGTTTGAAAAACCCTAAAAATTTAGGGGCAATTTCAATATAAAGACATATAAAGCAAGAGATAATATGTCATTGCAGAATTAGATCATCGGTCTTAAAATAAAAACTTATATTCTGTTACTTTAGAACAAGAAGAGAAAATCAGAACACTGTGTTACTGTTTGTACTGTGTTAGCATCAACAACGGATGCTTTATGTTTTCTACAGTGTCAACATACAACAGATGCCCAGCCCTTTTCTCAGAGATCTATGAGCCTGTTTCAAAAAAAGAGAATTTAAAACATTAATCACGCAGGAAAACAGATGTCTTTGACGTGCTACTCCTTAAGTTTCCGGATATTAAATATCTCTATAGAATAGAACTAGATGTATTAATTTAGCCTGGTGAGGAGCAAGGAGACTATGAAGATCACCGGACATTAAAGTGTTGTGGAAATATGGGCATTTGTTACTCGTTAAATTACATGAGTGCATTTGGCACTGGCTGAGTCCTTCTAAAGTGAGTTTTGTCTCAGGAGAGGGAGCCACAATGAGCAGACCACCAGAGCTGGAGATCTGGGTCAGGCCATGCAGGTTCCTAACTCGTTAAGAGTTTCTCCATACTTTGACAATAAATACATTCAAGTGCATTGAGAAGTCCAGCCATGAGCCCGAGGCTTTGCGCCATCTGGACAATTTGTGGTGTAATGATCTTGATGTAATGCAGGGTTAGACCTCTGAAAGTCTCACCATCTTCCCGTCTGTCTTCTTTGGAGTGAGCTGAATCCTACTGCTTTTTGTCCATCTGCTTGTTTCTTCCAGGCACTGGTGACAGCTGAAAGCCCACCAGCAGAGACAGCAACAACCAGGCAAGCGCTGTCTGCTTATTGATTGTGTGTTAGTCGACTTAGTCTCAGTCTCTGTGTGTGGTCCCAGAAAGACGCAGAAGAGGAAAAATGGGAGTATAAAGACTTTGAGGACAATGGAGCAGCTGGCTTCTGTGACCTGTGGATGTCACAGCAATTATTCCTGCTAGGTGATGTGGGGATACCATCACCATGCTAAGGTCAGCAGTATTAAAAGTTGGGTGAGAGAGGTAGTGGCACAAGTGCAGAGTAGTCTTGCCCAAAGTGAACCATGATGTTTTCAAAGTAATGTCCTGTGATGAAACATTTAGCTAAGAGAAGCTTTAACAGTTGTGGTTAATGCAAGTGAGGCTTAACTAAGTGATATTAACACCAACCAAAGTATAGCCCCCCTAGGGAGTATCTGTGCATTTAGTCTTTAGATACGTATTTAGCCTTTCCCTCTAAATTGATTCTCAAGCATCTGTTTTTTCTGCCCTCACAAAGATCATTTCTGCCTAGTGCCTCTAATCTCTGCAACACCTGCAGGGTTTTCCTTGAGGCTGGATCTCCCTGTGAATCTCCCTCTGTGCTCAAACTGAGGTGCTCTGCCTGGACATTCTTGGCTCACTTCAAATGGCATCAGCGTGAGCTGTCAGATTTCACTCTCATCACTCCCCTGCCAAGATGTTTCCCTCGTATTGCAGCAACATGGCCAAAATATGGCTGAGCCTCTGCATATGTGGAGGGCAGAGAGTCCTTTCTCACTATGGCTTCTGCTGGGGCTCAATCTGGCTGCCAGCACAGCCAGCCTCAGAGTCACACTGGACCCACAGAGCAGCAGAATGCGCACCCTTTCTTTTTTTCTGTCTCTGAGTGGGATGACTTCTGCTGCCACCTGGTCTGCTCTGATGGGATGCAATCCTGGCCAGACCCCCAGGCAGCAGTGCCTGGCTTGGTGCTCTCCACATTACTGGTCAGGATAGGAGAAACTGGAATAGCAAAGGTGACTGCCAGCAGTGGGGAAAAGCCCCTTCTGTGGCTTCTTCTCCCTGCCCCAACTTAGGGATAAAAGCCTTCCCGGCTTGCTGCTCCCATCCCTGTCTGATCTAAGCTGTATCTCCCAGTTTGTCACAGTTAGCAGTGCCTAACACTCAGTAGGGAATTTCCCAAGTTAAGATGGCTCTTCCCATTTGTCAATCAAGGTAATATTTCTCCCCCTGACCTATGCACAGCAAGCACTTCAGAGCAGGAGCTGTTGCTTTGCCCGTGGCTGTGCAGGGCTGAGCTCTTTTCTCATCACCACTGACCGTTCACTGATGAGATATGATCTGCCTAACTCAAAACCCAACATATGGCAACATTTTAGCCACCTTTGACCTCCCCCAGGAGAATCTCCTGCCTATTCTGGTTTAAGAAAGACACCACGTGTCTCTGGGACCCCCAAAGGCACAAAAATATTTCTAATGAAAATGTAGGCAATTGCTTTAGGCAGACTGGTTCACCAAGCATCTATAATATGAGGCCAAGGTAGGTACCTGATTTCACAGACAGGGTTTCACCTACTGGCCACCTGTTTTGTTGCATACTTGGTAATAACACAAAGTAACAGAAAGGGATCAAAACATGAAAAGAGCGTTCAGGTTTTTAAGGAAAGAATTGTTTAGCAGTGTATTGTAGCTTTTTACCACTTAGCTGTTTTTATTAGTTTTTTGTTTTTTTTTTTTTTTGTTTGTTTTTTTAAACATAAAAGGATTAAACATTTAACGACAGCAGCCTCTCTTGAAATGATCCTTTCCTCTCCCCTCCCTCCCCCCCACCAGAGCCCAGACTGGTAACTCTTCCATCACATGAATGTTACCTCCAGGCTACAGCATTCAGCGGAGTGTGAAATCACAATTAACAGAGCAAGTGTTTTGTAAGTGAGCAGAGACGGCCACAAATTACATCCCGCTATTAGCTGATTTTAGAACAACATTGTTGAACAGCTTCACGATTACTGGGCTGTGGCGTGTATTAAAAAAACATTAATAAAACATAATTGATTGTGAATTGTGCTTACTGCCTTTATAGTTTTAATCACAAAAGTCACAGAAGTTTCATGGAAACAAAAGCTTTCCTCAGCTATTTATGTGAACTGGATTGTTCTAAAAATTTTACAGAATTTGATTTGCAGCTGTTCTAAAACAGCAAATTACTGCAATCTATGGGGTTTGCTGACTGATGAATCCTCTTTGCATTTTTCTTTCCCACTTGGCAAGGAAAGGTACGAGACTGCCTTACTTCTGCCAGAGAGTACCATTGGAAGTGTGATGGAAACAATATCCTCAGTCGTTCAGACCTGCCACACACCAGGTGTGCCCTAAGATGCATCTAATGTCACTGGTATGGAAAGACCTGGTGTTTTCTATTTACTGAGAAACAGGCAAATACAGAGATATACCTCAAAAATATTCACATTTTTGTCCCTCTTTTGGGCCCCAAATTATTTTCAAATCTTAAATGGTGTACTCTTAAAGGAACCCAGAAATGTTTAATTCTGATCTGTGACCCTGTCTGGTGGACAGGGGGACAAGGTGTAGAGCAGAGGTTTATGGCTGCATTTTTCAAACTTGGATGCCCTGCTATGAATTTATGACTTTAAAATGGCCATTAACAATCAGTCTAAGCCAAATTTAGTCAGAGGAAGACTAACCTCTGCCAAAGTCCTTGGGGAAACAGGCTCAGGGACGTGGGCAGGATCTTGCCCTACCCGTAGGTATTTAAGCTAGTAGTTTTCTCACCCCACTGAGTGGTGGCGTGAAGTGAAGGAATAACCCTCAGGAGTTCTGAATCTGTCTGGCTGTAGCCACTAGAAGTGCTATTGCTAGGAGTGCAGAAAAATATTAGAAATGGACCTGAAGTGAGGTAATACAATGCATGCGTTATTTATTGACTTTTTGTCAGCCTGTACACTGGCAAATAAACTTGCATAAATAGTGGGAGTAGACTGCTGAAAAGCATTTCCTGTTAAAGAGCTAGCAGCAAGGGTTATTTTTAATGAAAATAAACTAGAGGAAGAAAATTTTTCCTGTTTCTGCAAAGATTTATGTCACAAAGGCAGTAACAAACATACCTTGTCCTGACTAAGCGAGTGACTTCTACTGCTATGAAATGAAATGTAAGTCAGTTACCACTCAAACTCATTTCTGTTAAGAACTCAGATCTTTGCAGGTGTATCCTGGAACAAACAACTGCAATCTGCAGCAAGCTTCTCCTTATTCCATACCACCTGTCCACCCCTCAGATCTGGTGTTTGCTTGGCTCCTTTCATGTAGATCCACAACAGTGTATGTACCTGCAGACATATATTTTTATGTGAAGAGCCAGAACCTCACTCCCCCAACACATTCCCTGCCTTCTCTCACTGTAAATGGCCATTGCTATGGCAACAACTGCTTAACTCAAAATTTAGAGAAGTACATAGCACAAATAATGAAAGAAGAGATGCCATTGTATTCTGGGTAAAGCCACAGTTTGATGGCCCATTGTGGCTCCATTCACCAATTGTTTCAGGACACCCTGGGGACCTTGCCTCCTGGGGTGTGGCACCTTTTACCCTTAATGGTGCAGGAAACAGCCTTCTCTAACATGGGCTTTGTCTTTATTCTTTTCTGTGCTGACAGCAAATGGCATTTCCCTACAGAGCAGTCACAGAACTGAATTTGCAATACACCCAGCCTGGTGTTCAATAGTTCTGCCAGAATATTTCATGGTCTGATAATGAGAGGGGGGAATTCCTTGTTAATGAAGGGAAGGAAAGACACAGGCCCTGTTTAAGAGTATCTTGAACCATGCTGATGTTCTGCATCAGCATGCCTGGTGTCAGATGAAGGCTCAGCTGAGCTGCAGGATAAAGTGTGATCCATGTCTGTGACTCTTCTTGCAAGGAGTTGCTCTGTGGTGCCAAATATCAGACATAATGATAAAGAAGAAAGACCGTCATGAATAATCTCAACAATTCCTAGTGAAACGATGCCTTTCTAAACCTGTACAAAATTTGTCCTGTGTTCTTTCATATGGCCACATGTTACAGAAGGCAAGATGAAAAATCTACAAGAAAGCTGCAGAGGGACTTTTCAGAAGGGCATGCAGTTATAGGACAAGGGGGAATGGCTTTCAATAGAGAAGGACCAGATTTACATTAGATACAGAGAAGAAATTCTTCACTATGAAGATGGTGAGGCACTGGAACAGGTTGCCCAGGGAAGTTGTGGACCCTAATTTTAAACACCTAAAGTGAGGTTCCCTCTTTGGTTTCCTTTACAATGGATGGATGAAGGTAGGAACTCCTGTCCTGGGTGGGGTAAAATGCTTTCTAGAGATGCTGCCTCCACTGTGGAAAGCAATAGCTTAGGGTGAAAACCACCCTAATTTCAGCGACTTTAAAGCCTAAATCTAAGCAGGATGAATCTTGGTCTTAATTGTGCTCCTTTCATTGCTTACTAGAGACAGAGTTTTGGCCAAGGAAGAGTTAAAAATATTTTGACTCGATGTTTGTATAGAGGTTTATTATTTCTTGGAAGGTACAGTCCACAGTAGGGAGGTACTCCTGCTTCCCTCCGGGAGGAGTTAGATCTGATTTATTTTGGGAGGACCAGGGCTAGATATTCTTTCTGTGTGGCCTGCGTGCCTTGTAATAACAAGCTTTCTTGTTATTACAATTCTCATTGCAATCTAAGATTAATACTTGTTTCCTAAATTTCACCAAGGCCAGCATGAATGAATAATAATCCCATTAAAGAATTCAGGAACTGGCCAAGAGTCACTAGTTGTATTTATTAATGAAACGGAACCAGAGGTATGGATTTCATTGTTTGCTGCACTTTCTGGCTTTGATCAGGGAGAAGTTCCATGTTTGCCAACATTTCTACTGACCACAGGAAAACCAGCAGAACCATCCACATGGCAGCAGGAATGCACCGAATGTTATTCTCTGATAATTGCCCCAAATTCTGCTGTCAAGCAGTGATTGAAAAATGCGAGCTGAGAAACCACAAGACCAGGTGCATGAGAAAAAAGTAGGTTAGGAATTGTACATGCCAGATTGTGCACCAGGCTGCACTCCCCTCAAGGGCATATTCTTCCAGTCCCACAGCTTGTTTCACAGAGAGGAAGATGATGGAGAAGAACCCACTCTGCAGATCCTCTGCTCTTCCCAGGGCTGTGGTGTTACCCAAGTGTCAGCCCCAAGGCTCTGGGAGGCAAAGGGCCCTACGTAAAACAGATGATGAACTGCAGAGGTGTCTTTGAGCAAGGAGAAAAATCAGGAAACAAACAGCAGCCCTGGATGTGGCTCTGCTCCAGCGGTAGCTCAGCAGCTCAGGGTATTGCTGACCATGCCTGGGAAGAGGGAAATTACAGAAGGATAAGCAAGCATGGAAATATGAAGGAATTTGAGGGGAAATTTTGAAATTCACTTTCTAGGGCAGAATGATAGCTTTCACAAAATCCTAGACCTTTAAGCTATATGACAGTTTGTGGGGAAAAAGAAGTGCAGTTCTCTAAGTTTTTAATTAAATATGCTTTTTAGGACTATCACACCCAGTTTGGCAACAATCAGTGAAATACGCTCCCTTCGTGGCTCAGGCCCAGCTGCCTTTTTCTCAGAAAAGCAAAATCAGCGTGGCCAACATCCTCTGCCTTTTCCTATTCCACATAGAAATGAAAAATATATATGGGAAACAGTGGAGTCCCGCGAAAGCAGGTGACAACATTTAAAATGGGAAATCCTTTGGCATCTCTCCAGCATTAAAATGAAGACAACACTTGAGTAGCAGCCTAGATGTATCACAGACTGCATGATCTCAGTATGTCCTAGTAGGTTGCAGAACAGACATCTTAATCTACAATATGATGTCAGAGATGGTCATTCATCCTGACCTAACGATTTCTCGGTGGTTTGGATAAGCTACCGAATATTTTGGTGGTTCTCTACCTGTAACTTTCTTGTCTAAAACAAGGCCACGAGGTGTGAAATCAGGACTTACTGAATTCAGAGCCAAGCCTTCACTGATGTCAGTCAAACACAGGTTATCCTCAGGTGACACTTGAGTTCCTGTTTGACTGTTTTCTTTCTGACATTGCATGAGACCAGGACATTTTATTTTTTCCAAGGCAGATACATTATCTGGCAGTTTTCAGCTGATGTAAGATAGGTTACAAGAGTGATTCAGCCGATCTGAACAAAGGACCTTATGGAAAGTCTGCCTGTGGTTTTCTCCAGGGAGGATTTTCTGATGTCTGCTATGTGGCTGAGTTTACTCTTCAGCCTTGCTTTATCAGTGGGATTTTAATCTCATTCTTCATTCTTTTATTGAGCCATTTTCCTCTCCTCAAAAGCAAACCTGTAACAGATTAATGTCTCTAAGGTCTGTATTTTCTACAGTTTTGTTGAAACTGGCTAGTATTCAAACTTTATTGGAATTGACAGTTAATGAAATTGCATAAGCCCTATTTCCTTAGGAAAACAGTCTTAAAAAGACCAGGGCATGCTCTGAGAACTCTTCTATCCTTGCAATGTCCCAAGCTCTAACTTTTAAACCTCCCTTATTGTTATGTAAGCCAAAAGCACAGCTTTACTCCTGGATTAGTCAATTACAGGACGTGATTCATCTAATATATTTTAAACATTGGAATAGGATGAAATAAATTGCACCCAACTGTATCTATTTCTCTCCATGACAGCAAACATGGTCTATAGAACGGAAAAACGAAATTTTCTGCATGGAGTAGACTCTTCAGACTATCATTTAGTCAATGAGACCAACAAAGCCAAAAGATACCTTGGCATGCAGTTAATTTCACAGACTTACAGAATCATGGAATGGGTCAGGTTGGAAAGGGCTACAGTGGGTCATCTGGTCCAACCTCCCTGCTCAAGCAGAGTCGTCCAGTTCTTGAATATCTCCAGTGAGGGAGACTTCACAACCTCCCTGTGCAATCTGTTCCCATGCACAGCCACTTTCACACTAAAGGAATTCTTTCTAATATTCAGCTGGAACTTCCTGTGCATCAATTTCTGCCCGTTGCCTCTTGTCCTATTGCAAGGCTAAACTGGCCCAGCAACTTCAGCCTGTCCTTGTAAGAGATGCTCCAGTCCGCTAATTTTGTTGCCCTCCACTGGAGCTGCTAAAAGAGTTCCATGTCTCACCTGTGCTGAGGAATCCAGACCTGGGCACAGCAGCTCCAGCTGTGGCCTCACCAAGGCTGAGTAGAGGGGCAGGCTCACCTCCCTTGACCTGCTGGCAATGCTCTTGCCAGTGCACCCCAGGATACCATTGGCTTTCTTGGCCCCCAGGGCACACTGCTGGCTCAGGGACAGCTGTTCACCAGAACCCCCAGGTCCTTTCTATTTTAGGCTGATTCACACACTACACTCTATTGACTGTATTGATGAAATCCAGAAAGAATCACTTAGTTCACATGCAGACGTGAAGAACAAAGCTAAAATGGATTAGATAAGATGGGTAAGATGGTCTAGATAAGAGGGATTCCCCTTCATGCTGTCTTAAAATTTCAGTCTAGCTAAGGATGGGTCCCTCTGTCATATTATTTATGTGTTATCAGGCCCTGACAGCATCAGACCTTGTGCCTTAGTATTAAAAGCCCCCCTCTGTGAATAGCAGCAATGCCATATGAAACAGGGAGAACTCACATTTTGCAAATCCATTCTCTCTGTGGACAGTGTTTCAGTTTCATTCTGGGATCATTGATTTGCTGGCTTCGAGCTGTTTTCTTCATCAGGCCCAGAGGATAAGCTTTTTTTGCACTGCATCTCTCTCTGTTCTATGGTTAATGCTAGTTTATGCTCCTTCAAATCTTATGTAAAGCTTTTACAGGAGAATACATCTATGATATGCTCTTCAGGTGTTTTTTATTTGAAAAATATGAATAAACCAGAATAAACTAGAAGATTGTCAGTGTATTTTGCAGATTATCTGTGTTCCAACTCTACTCACAGGAAACCGCAAAGTCGATTAAAACCCACCCAGTGCAATAAATATGTTTTTTGATTCTGTCAGCATGGCTAAAGATGAAAGCTAATGGCAAATCCATAATACAGTCATACAGATCAAATGATCTATCAATCCATAAGCTTGTATTCATGAGAGATAAATGCTCTTATTATCTTCGCAGCATGCCCCAGTTAGTCTAGCATGAACTTGGTGAGTTAACTTGGCACTCTGCAGTCAGGGTGCTGGCGTGTAGGAAGTTTGCTTGTTACAATAGGATTGCAAATGGTGGAAGTTCCATTTCTTCAATCTGTGAACTGTTCATTTCATTGATCAGTGCTCATCTCAGTAGCAGCTCTCAGGTGTATCCCATTCCTTGTTCCCCATTGCAATTTTCCTATGTTCCTCTTCTAAGCCTTCCCGCTCTTCATGCCAACAGCCTCTGCCTCCCAGGTTATCTGTACACTGCAAAACACTTTAGATGCCCCTAACATTTCAGTGGCAGTTTTTTTTCTTTCATTTTACCCGACTGTGCTGATAATGGAGAAGAGACTCTTCTGGTGGTCAGCCCTACCATGGCTGGCTGCCAAGAACAGCAATGGCAGTAAAATCCCAACTTTGCCTCTGTGATTTTGTTCTTCTTGGCATGGATAAGCTGGTCCCAAGCAGACACAGTGAAGCAATGCAATGCAGCTTCCTGCTTTGTAGTATGGGATTATTCTGGATGGCACTAGAAGCACCGAGACACTCAAGTGTTCTAAGCGTGGACAGACTCTTTAAAGGCTTCAGCTACTGGTGACTTAAGAAGGTTTTCCTCAGCATGTGTAAGTGGTGATTATGTTGAAGGGCTGGTAACAGCCCAGCCTCAGGACATTCTCACTCATGTGACTCACATGCTCACTCTCAGTGCCCTGACATGAACAACTGCAATTGCTTTTCAAGGAAAAGCTTGCTGGAACTTTTTTACACAGCAAAGCAGCAGTCCTTCCATCTCCACTTGTCCGCTTGTACCTCTTACACAACTCCTGTCTGAAACTTTCTCAACTTTCTCACCCTTATCCCACTCTCAGCTCACCTTAAACTGAGCCTCAAGCAGAAAACACCCTACATTTCTATTCACCTGGGGTTTTAGAGAGCCACATGACAGGAAATGTTTGACAAATTTAGCAACAGGCACCACAGTGTCTCCGTTTGAGTGGGACACAAGTGTTTTGTTGAGACCAAACCACAGGGGAGACCCAAAACTCCTCCCCC
>JAWWES010000041.1:6441511-6451765 GCA_035583135.1 Lophotriccus pileatus
CTCCCCCCACGAGAGAGGGGGAAAAGAAACAAATTTTCCAACTTAGTTTTAAAGGCACAAAAACAAACCATGACACACAGTCAGAGAAAATTTGTACATTTTTCAAGTTGAATTCAAGAAATTGTTCCAGTAGCTGTTCCAACATCCAGTAGAGTCAACATGAGACTTTGGTCTGGTTCACTGGTTCATTGAGTTAGGGGTATTACAGGCTTGAACTATGAGTTCTCTTGTACCAACACACTGTTTTAAATCTTAGGACTGTAATCACAAGGAATAAAACACTGTGCAGTGCAGTGGCCAAATAAGGTACCAGTGAAAGAGGCTCCATTTGTGTCAATCATAGTTATCTTGTTGATGGATCTATCCCATTGCTAATGTTAAAACCTTTTTGTTCTCTTGTTCCAGCTATTCAGAATTATTCATTCATTCTGAATGAATATTTTGTGCTTAAACTGAATCTTAGTAGCTTATTTAGAACCACTTAAGATCTTAAATTAAATATGAGTGTAATGTGGGGAGGCATAGAAATGAAAGAACCATAATTTTTCAAGTGGAAAATTAAATTTGCTCTCCTTTCTTCTCTTACTCGATGCATCTAGTACAAAGTTTATGGAATTTGAGTTGGTGTACTAAGAAAGAGAACTTTGGTAGATATCTGCATGAGATAGATATATGGGTCTTATGGACACACCTGTCTGGGGCAGCATCTGCCTGACACATATGAAAGTGACCAAACCAGTTTTGCCAGATGCATACTGGTGGCCCTGAGTGACTGTTGCAAGTGAGGGCAGGTCCTCATTGTGACCATTTTGAGTAGGTGGACCACATTAACATGACTTGGTGGTCCACAGGAATACACCAATTGATTAATTTAATTTCTGACAGAAGGTACAAACTTTCTCCATTGATACTTAAAGGACAACAGGACCGACCTACAGATTTGTTCCTCTTTATCTGTTGCATCTCAGGAACCACAGGGAAGAAATTAAAAACTCATCATCTGGCCAGCATGGAAGCTCAGAGCTTTGATGCTTTCAGCTGTTAAGCCTGCTGTTTCATAGAACCCATTTTCCACTCCTTGATCTGCTGCCCAAATCAATGTGCTGATGTGTGTTTGGGAGCAATACAGTTCCAGGCAGGGTTAGCAATTTATAAAATTTCCATCGTCCTAAGCATAGCATTGAGCATATATGTGTATGCATGCATGTGGTCTCTCTGGCTGCTTTCAGCATTTGGTAAACAATTACAGGAGAGCATTAGCTGTGCTTCAGTGCATACTGTGGGTCTAAAGTAATGTCATGATCTTCGCTCGGGGACTGATAGCATCCCTGATGGCTCAGTAAGGCAACAGGGAAGTAAACCTGCAACACACCTCATTTTCTTTAGGGTACTTCTGTGTTTTGAACACCTAATCCTTACACTCAGAAATATTTTTTTTCACGGACTTGTGAACAGGTCTCTCTTTTTTGGTAGCTGAACACATAAACAAGGATATTTTGTATTTCTCCACCACTACAAATCCCTTTATGACAGGGAATAATGAAATCCCTGTGTTTTACCAATGAGAAGCTGTGGGGAAAACAAAGTATGGCATGAATTAATGGCAGAATAAGAAAAGATCACTTCTTTCCCAGTGCCAGGATATAACTCTTAGAGATCAACCATGTCTAAGAACAATGAAGAGAACAAGAAGCTCAAGTTCAGTACAGCATTACCTTCAGTACAGCCCAGTCCACAAACAAGCTGCAAAAGGTAGACACCATTTAGGTTACCAAAATACTTTTTCACGTTTTCACTATCCAAAACTTACTTGTTTCTCCTCAAGAACATTAACTGAATTCCCATTTCTCTTTACCAATGTTGCCTCACTTAAACTAGACAACTAGGCCACAGAGCTTTACAAAGCTATTTGTTCATGAAGGTAATGAATTTAAATGAGGAAATGCATTGACTGCAGCAGAACCAAGAGAAAAGAGCTCTATAATAATAGGTCAGAACAGCTTAAAGTGCCCTGAATACTCATTGTTTTGTTGACGAGAAGGAGGAAACCCTGGAATTTTGTATGAAGGTGTCTTTTGGCAATTTTTGACTGTATGACAATCACCTAATTTAAATACCTGCCCAAATCTCAGGAAAACTCATGTACATCACATTTTTCCTGCAGATGACTCATTAAAGCACATGAATTATTTTTTCAAGAGACTTTGGGCCCACAATATAATATGTAAAATCCTCTTCCATTTGTTGGAAAGGCTCCAGTCTAGTAAGTAAAACAGGGCACTGAAAGTTGGTTCCCGTCTCATCTCCGCCTTTGGCTCACCTTTTTGTACCTATAGAAAATAGAGATAATATTCCTTTCTGACGTTGCAGTTGTGTCCTAAGAATTAATGCTTGTAATGCACGACACGCTCCTCCAGTGAATGGTAGTCTGTTCAGTGAGTACACTCTGTTCTCCTTTGCATGGAGGTAAATTAGGTGTGCCTCTGATGGCAGCAGAAATTCGGCCCCATTGGACAGAAGCATGAATCCCATGTTCTCCAGGCTTTAGACAGATTCATTAAGCTGGCGCTATGCCTCAGACCTAACTCCAGTGTGGTGACATATCTTGCTAGGAAAGGCTTTTTTCTGGGTTGTGAGACAGTGTGCTGACAGGTAAAGCAAGAACTAGGGGCACTCACTCTGGTCAAACAGGAGATCTCCTCTGGAGAATTACATTACCAGCTCCCTCTGAAAGGAATGATGGCAGAACAGTTAAAAAAGCATGTGGGGTCATCTCTGCTGCTACCACATAGAGAAGAAATGATAAGCTAGCCACCTTCCTAGGGCTCCCTCTCCTTTCTGGGCACATGCAAGTTCCTTAGGAAAATCCCATGAGATTTTCAGAGCATCTGGGTTTGGCTCCTGCTGCAAAGTGCTTTCTGGAGAGCCTTTCTAATGGCTGTGGGGAAGTGTAGGGAAGCCAGCTGAATATGAGGGTGTCAATAATGTCTACTGAGTCTGAAGTGCCTCAGGACAGAGCTGCTGATGTCGACAGACAGGCTGTAGGCAATGGTGCTTGGCTGCCACTGCTTTCTGAAGCCAGCCTTCATCTCACAGCCATCAGCAGGATGTTGCTGGGACTCCTCACTGTACTGAAAATAGCCAGCCTATAACTTGGGTTGCAGCCCACAGTGGGCTGGGGGATCCAGACACAGAGGAAGTCCTCTCCCCAAACAACCCAAGATAAGCATCAACTAGAACCTCGTCACACACCAGTCTGGCAAGCACCAGTTATTATTAGCATTAATTATTCATATATTTCCATTTTATTTAGTAACTGACTTACAGTTGTTCATATTACTGTCTTCTTACTCCAGCACTTACAGAGGCTTAAAGGGCAGACGATAAATACATTTCATACTTCCTCAAATGAAAATGTTTTTGTTTGTTTTTTGATGTTTACTTGCTTGACTGGAGCATTCCACTTGAGCCTTATATCCTAGTTAGTTACAGCAGATTGCAAAGAGGGATTCATGCCTGGCTGAAGATAGTTATCTTGCTTTACAACACCAAGATAGATGCCAGTCTGAAGCACCGTCGTGAGGTCAATCAGGTCTAAGACTTTAAATGCCAGAAGACAGCCCCTCTGCTCCTCCTCATCTTTTCCCCAGCAATAAGACTCATTTAAAACTTTAAAATATGGGAAGAAGAAAAGGAGTGATTAATTTTACTTACACAACAGCATTCACATTTGTACGGTTTTGACAGCTTTCCTAAACCCAAAGGAATTCAGAGAGCTAGAGCAAATGAATGCATACCAATACTTGCATTGAAAGGATGTAGTTTTCAGGGCTGAACACAAATTTTTTTCCTGCAGAAAGCTGACGGCAATGAGAGTATGTAGCATGCTTTACTACCACATTCACGTGATGGTACTTAATTCCCCTCCTCATCTTGTTCAGCGTATTTTCTTTGCGTTTCTTAAATCAATAGAACTGCAGCAAGTCAACAGATTATTTCAATATTTCATAGGATGATCTGCCCTTACCACCATACTTAGTACCTATTGTTTTTGATAAGGCAAATAAAATCCTTAAATGTAAGATTTGCTACTTAGAGGGAAGATGGCTGTGTGGTTTGGAGGATAAGGAATTAAACTGCAGAAAGCTAAACGTATATGCATGGAGTTGAATGTTTTTGGAAACAAATTCTGTAGGCTTTAATTTTTTGTATGACTGTCATAATTTTGGATGGAAAATGTACAACTTGTCATGAATTCATAATAGGCCATTGCATTTCCATCTGAGACAGAAGGAACGTGCTTACTACTTCAGGGGGGAAGACAGATGAAGGCAGGCAAGCTGCAGAATAAAACAAGAATTAAGTGATAGCTGCTCAGTGATCATTGTTCTGCTCTATGTCCATTATCTGTCTGGGTGTAGGTAGCAAACACCACATGAATTTAAATAAAACCCATTACTCACACTCACTTAGAGACGTGATGATAGGAGTTGCTTGACAGGTCCTATACAGGGAACTCAGATGTAATTGAGCCCGTTGCTCTCTTGATTCTCCTCCAGCAAAATCCTCTACCTGTGCAGGAATATTTTAAGACCTCACTAAATTTGACAGTGTTAGGGTTTTTTGCTTATTTGATTTTTTTTATCATTATTGGGTCTCTACAATAACAGATGGTGAAATCTCTCCTGAGTAAGCCAAATGCCAGTGATTTTCCTTACAGGATGTCATGCAAAAACACTAACAGCTCAGCTCCTATTAGTACTAGAAACTGATGGGCTGGCTCCAGCACCTTTTAAAGTTCCTGGGTGTCTTTGGATCAGCTCCTTGACGTATCTGAATGAGGCAGGCAGTCTGCCTTAAAGACTCCCATATTATTCCCAGAGTTTCAGTTTGGCATCCTATTAAACAACTTAAAAATCTTTCTTTAAAGAGTAGTTTCTTTTAAAAATACACAGGTTCCCTTATACATGAGTATAGTCAGGGTATAAGGTCAGGGCAGTTTGCAGGTAAGTTTAAAATATCCATTTTTTTTTCCTTCTTGAATGAGGGACTGCTCACTTCTGAGATGACCACTGCTGGTAGTTTGTGTTTGTACTTGAAGAGCTTAGATAGGTGACAATCAGCTGGGCCAGGCTTGTCTTTTCTTGATATTTTCCTGTGTGTCTTGCTGTGCTATATTGAAGAAATAGGGCTTAATGGCTATAAAGGGATATTTAGATTTAATTCATGCTCCTAAAGCTGTCCTAATTCACCCTTTTCTCTCATCATGGTTAACTTATCAGCTGCTAATCATGAAACAACTGAATTCACAGTTCTGTGTCAAGTGGGCCTGCAGTCAAACATCTCCATCTCTCTAAGTCCCATATTCCCTGCTGGTGATAGGAAACATACTGGAATATTTTTATCACATTGATGGGGTTGTGAGAATAAGTTTGGATATATTTATATAAGTCCATAAATATAGATTTTCTTCTATTCATATCTACCTGCATTTCATGCTGTAATTCTTATTTTCAAGCATATGTATCTATTTATGATCACTTTTTATCATTTAGATTTCCTTTTGATTTATGGATTAAAAGATTGTAGAAGAGACATTGCACAGAACACAACTGAAATGAATGAATTGAGTACTACGGAGATATCTCAAAATTGCAAAAAAATATCAGCAATTTGCTGCTGGTTGTGGGGGGTGTGAGGGAGGAAATGAGTTGATAAACATGCTTGAGAATCACCTGTAACAAAAGTCCTAAGCCACGGGCTTTTGGTTTACTGTGCTCAGTGTGTCACTTGCACATGCACAGAGCAAAAATCTAGAAGAGAACCCCTAGAAGAGAAGCCAACTCTGAGCAGGGGGTGCCTCAGTCTAGTGAGAAGGGTTGGGTTAGTCCTGGTATGCCTTCCTCAGAGCTGTACAGAAGTGGATGGAGGTGCTTCTGCATCACTGTAAATCATGGCACTGATCCTTTTCTTCACATATTCCTTCCAAAAAGCTTGCACATACTTCACTTGTGTCCTCAGACACCACCAGGGGAGGAAGAAGTATTGGTGGTCCCAAAACAAAGAGTGTTTTACTTGTTGGAACTCTGCTCTGAACATGTCCCAAACCTAGGACCAGATTTGAGTCTTTCTTTTGCACTTAAAAAGAATGGGGCAGAAGTGCTTCTCCTTCCCTTCCTGGTTACTCTGCTGAGATGCCTGAATTTGTGCCAAATATTGTAGTTTAAGCAATGTGTAAGTATAACCAGGGGTCCTAAAGAAGGAAAACACTCACTACAGTAGGCTTTCTACATGTGCCAGGAGTCCTCCATTCTTCATCTCTGAGACTGTCTGTGTTGGATAACAGTCAATGGATGGTAATGGACACTGAGTGACACAGTAGCAATGGGGACAAGATGCCTGCCAACCCAATACAACCCTAGTTATGAACAGATGTTCATGAGTTTGGGCTTTCATTACTCTAGGCCACTTTGTAAGTTTTGAATTTATCCACTTTGGCATTTTCCTTGAAAGAGGAGACAGATAGCAAAGACAGAGGAAAGAAAATAGTTCTTATGAAATGTCTTAAGGAGAGTTAATTTCTCTTGACTGATGTCTGTGGAGTTTTCATATTCATTTGGAAGGAAATCATCCTCAGCAATTGTCATTACCTCCCAGAGAAGTGCTGCATCTGTTTGAAGGTATATTTGGCACATATTGTGTCAAAACTCACTGTGTTTCACACATGACATCTGAGAGCTGAAATGATTTGAGATGCTCCAGTTAAAGGAATTGGGAACCAAATTCCCAGAGGCTGTGGACAGTTTCTGTACATAAAGCTCTCTTTGAGTATACAAAGTAGATTTTTCAGAAGCATTCAAAATCATTTTTACATGCTCTGATAGAGTTAATTCTGCATTGTCTTGGTCATCCAGATAATTCTTCACTACATCTCATCCAGCTTGGCTAAAATTATCTTAGCAAATAGGGTGGGCCATGGACCACTCTCTGGTCTGGATGCCCTCTGGAAGAGCTGTTCTGTGCCCTTACAGTGAAAATCTCTGAAGCTCCAGAATTGCTAGGTCCCATCCCAGAGGTCCGATGTGAATGCTGCTGGGGCTAAGACAGTCTCCAGCCTCTTCCCAGGAATTGCCTTGGGAGAGTTATCTTGGTCAAAACTCCATGGCTAGAGACTGGCTTAGCAATTAATTGTTATGATCATATTCTGGTGTCTGTCACTGTTTAACAGCTGTAGTTGCAATCTTTCAGCTCGTCTCTCATGAGTGCAGATGATCAGAACTGTTCACAGTCCTTCAGATGAGGAGCTGTACTATTATCATGTCAATAGCTATGTCTTGTCTTATAAACTAAATTCCTCTGGGACTGTTCGGACACAATGAGAGCATTAGGTGCACAACTGTTGCTACCCATCCCTCTACCCTCCCTCAGCCTCTGAAAAAGGGGGCCCACATTGAGAATGGATATGGTGAATGGTCCCCACTATGTACTAAGTCCCAACATACATCTAGGAATTATATGGGACAGGGTAACGTTCCAAAAGGACTCCATGTCTCAGGTCAGAAGTATTCTGGGAATCATTCCAGCAATTTCTCAGTATAGGCAATCAAAATTATGTTGTCAAGGACTTTTTCCTGGCACTGTTTTTCTCATTAGTAATACACAAAGACAGTCCTCACCACCTCTGCTAGAGCAATTTTGCCTGATGCATCCTAGCATTCAATTTGCTTGCTAATAGCTGCATCAAGATTGTCTCTGGGCATCCTCTCGTGGATAAAAAACTCATGTGTCTCTTCCCAAAAGGTCTCAAGTACAAGTTCTCATGTGCTAACTGAAATTCTTCATATTTTCCTAAAGTTGAAAGCTGCTTTGTTGAAAACAACAAAGGAGATTACATGGGTGCATGCAGCAGCCAGTCAGTGAATGCAACTTCCAGGATACATACAGAGTATTTTCTGTAGATGCAAGGTGTTGTTGGAGCCATTGCACAGGATACCATTTAAAACTTATGCATAACCCATGTATTAGTGTGAAAATAATAATTGAATTAGGAATAGGTAAAGAGAAGGACTACTAAAAAGAACAGGAGACTGATGAGACTGTCTTAAGGGAGGAGAGCAATGGGGCTTGACTTATTTAGCTTGGTGAAAAGAAAGCTAAAGTTTTTGATAGCTATCCACAGACACCTCAGGGGGCTGAGTACTCAAAAGGGAGGAGACTAAAAGACACTTCTGGCATGAGAACAAATGACTATAACCTGGTCCTGAATAAACAGACACTGGAAATTATAAAGAAGTTTCTAAACAGCAGAGGAATGAAGTTTTGGAAAAGCTTTCTGACAGCAGGAATAACAGTCAAAAAAGCAAAATTCAAGAGAGAGCTGAAGAAATCCAAAGAAGGGATTATATGACCTGATGGGTCATGACAGTGGGAACTGAACTCAGTGACCAAAGAGGTGCCTTCAGGTCCTGTCTCTGATGATCTGAAAGGTATATAAGACCATGTCCTATTGAGCTGCAATGACAGAGAAGGTGGAAACTGAGTCTCAGTCTCTCCAGATCTAAATGCAAGGTGATGTCCTTGAGCAACAGTCCTGCCATTCCAAATAACAGTGAAAGAGGTCAGGAATAGCTTCTCTGGAGATGCACACAGTAACTTGATTTAACATAGTTGTGAAAGAATGGACTCAAAGTGTTAGTTTTTCTAAATTGTAGTATCTTTTCTCCTAGGTATGCTAGAATAATGAGAAATAAATTGGCAGATATCTAGATACAAATTTTAAATCCACCAGTTCTTAAATTCAAGAGCTTTGTATCCAAATGGCTGCTTCATGCCCTAAATTCTCTGAGTTGTGCTTAATTCTTGCAGCACATAAGGCATGTAAAAACCACCCACTCACTGCTTCAGAGCCATTTTTCTTCATCTAAATGAAATTTCTTTAGTTCCATTCATCTTTACAGCTCATTCAACAGGTCCCTCTGCAGCAGTGAAGGGAAGCAGGTTTCAGTGTGCTAATCCAGCTTGGAGATGGATTAATTGACTCACAGCCCCCTCTGATCACTAGCCAGATGTCTCTCCCCAGCTGGCAAGCCTTACTAATTTTCTTGTTGTTGTTGTTGTTGTTAATTCTGGGTTTCCAGCCAGCGGGGGCCCTTCTCGACTCAATCAAGGGCAACATGCCCTCTGCAGATATTTTGTATTCTTTGGCCTGCTTTCCCTTGGGCACAGATATTCAGCTATGAACCTCCTTTCCTGGCCCCTTGTCATCTGGCCTGTGGCCCCTGGAGAGAGCTCTCCTGGTGCAGTTACACTTGGGCGTCCAGCACGTTGGGCCAGCACAGGGCAATGCTGTGGATATCCAGGGTGGGGGTGATGGAGGCATACGGGGCCTGCAGGGCCAATTCTAAGAAGTGGTCCAAAATTTCAGGTCTGTGCATTTGGGGAAAAAAAACGAGACTCATAAGAAGAGTTAGAAATATTTCCTTCACCAGGCTGGGTGCTATGAAACGACAATAAGAGGGAACTCTCAAGAATGCTTAGAAGGACTGCATGTGACTAGACTGGTTAGAACACTAAACTGGGAAGCAATATAGCATCAGGGATGGTTTGAAGATGGGACATATGTGTGCCTCAGGCTCCACTCCTGATTCTGTCATTGCCTTGATGTCTTGAGCAAGACATTTCACTTCTTTTCTACTTCTATTTTCTCATGCCCTCATAAGTTTAATGATAACCTTTTACATTTTTTAAGATACTTGCAAATGAGCAAGACACTGTATAAATTAAGTAGCATTTGCATCACTGAATATACAGCCATGTATTTCTTCTGCAGTGACTTGTAGTGATTTGGTAAAACCATCATGTTGCCAAATGGAAAGGTGTTGATTTTGGCCAGACTGTAGAACATCACTTTCTCTTTCCCGGTGTCTTGGGTCACCACTGTGATTACACTGAATGGGAACTTAATGCACAGGAATTCATCTGGATGGTACAACCTTTATTCACCTCAGCAGTGACTTCCTCAGACACAGATTGTGGACGGTTAGTGGTCACTCAGCAAGGGCAGAAGTAGGAATATTTGAAGATTTGTACTATTTAACACCAAAACTCTGAAGTTAAGCTATACATATATATGTCTGAAGCATTCTTATTGTTTCTGAATTATAAAGGTGAAACTCTGGTTTCCCTTCCCTTCCCTTCCCTTCCCTTCCCTTCCCTTCCCTTCCCTTCCCTTCCCTTCCCTTCCCTTCCCTTCCC
>JAWWES010000041.1:6451865-6491329 GCA_035583135.1 Lophotriccus pileatus
CCCTTCCCTTCCCTTCCCTTCCCTTCCCTTCCCTTCCCTTCCCTTCCCTTCCCTTCCCTTCCCTTCCCTTCCCTTCAAGCTGTCAGAAATTAGTTCACCAGAATAGAAAAGCAAAGACTTCTCCTTGACTGCAGAGGTTTTTTTTTTTCATTAGAAAAGAAGTTGCAAAATATTGTTTCATGACAAGATCAAGAAGAGTGCAGCTTGAGAAGAGAGAAGTAAGAAGTTCATCTAAGGTGTGAACATTAAGAGTTCAGCTGCATTTCTATGGATCCAACACTTCCTACTCCAACTAAAAATGGGGAGGAGGTCACTTCTTCAGCATCAGAGCTGATTACAATTCATAGGGATGTAAATAAGAAGAAAATCTCACTCTTGTAATTTAGCGTCTTTGGTCGTTTTTAGCTTAGGTACGTGCCTTGTATAAATCCCACCACAGATTTCTTCCCACATCAGGCATAGCCCCGGGGAAGTTGTTTTACAGGGAAATAAAGGCTTCGACCTTTGATCACTGTAACCTGCCTTCTCACAACCTTGAAAACAAATGTCTAAAAAATTGAAATGTGAGCAACACACACCATCAATATCAATTACTGCATTGTTAGGTGGTAAATTTTCCCCACAGGGGGTGAGCAATTCACTTCATGTATTTGGCAAAGGGTTTGATTCTCCTCCCCACTGGCAGCAATATAATGCTGACATCTCTCTATACACTTCGGAGGGGTGCAGAGCAGAGTAAGGGAGCAGAACAGGAGTAAGAATCATACCTGAAATCTCTGCGAGTGCAGAGAGAAGTGGTGTCTGTCAAGAGAAGGTTTATGCAGTCTGAACAGCAAGCTCCAATCTTTGAAGAAAAGACTTCAAAGAGAAAAGCAGAAAAGAAACAATGTCTAATCTTCATACAAATGTGCTCAGGGGTCTCTGAAACTCAGAAACTTTCAGGATTTAAGAATTAATTATCACTTGCCAGAGGGGAGCTTTATTCACAGGTAACGGTTACAGCAATCCAAGTCCTTTAAGTATAAAACTCACGAAATTATATTGAACTGATTAAAGCTCAGTAAATCACCCTATTTCCCTTTGGTGTACTTGTATGCTTTCCAAGTGTTTTATGTTATCCTTCACATTGTTTATGAGGGACACATGACAGCAGCTCCTAAAATTTCATCTTTGAAAGGTGATACACTTGGAAACATTTTGGTACAAGAGTTGTGACTTACAGATTCACATTAAAACATGCAACAAAATGATGCAGCTCCTCAGGTCCTGTAGAGCAATGCAGCCCTGTTTGCTTCTCTTTAGCACAGGAAAAGACAAGACTCTAAATCATTTGTCAGCTCCGTGGCTGTATAAATGACGAGGAGCACTGTGGGTGACTAAAAGCAAAGCCCTGCTGTTCCAACTCCTCTTAGCAGAATGGTATGTGTAAAATGTCCCTCAAGCCAGGTATTTAGGATATCTCAACACCTCACAGGCTTTACTGCATTTTTTCTTATAATACCCTTTAGAGTAAGCATTCTTACAACCGTTTAACACTTGAAGTTTGAAACCTAAGTAGGTGATATGACATGTGGTTGCTGGGCAAGTTAGTGGTGAAATCAAGAATTAAACATTTAAGTATCTGGAGGACTCAGTTACATGATGGAGTTATTGTGCTCAAGAAAGTGAACGATTTAATGTGGATATCTGATCAGAGACATACTTAGACCATGGTAACACGTGGTTTAAATCCTGCGTTTACTGAAGCTGAGGGTGTGAACCCAGCTGGCTGGTGTGGCTCAGCTGCTGCACAGAAACACATCAAACCACGATAACTTGATTTTGCATCCCAGCCCTCTCTTCTATAAAGCACTACCTGTCTTTCATCTTTAAGACTTCAGTGAAAAGAGCTACTGCAGAAGCTCATGAGAGAGCTGCACCATGGCAGGGAACCAGTTCCCTGACACGAGCAAGAGGGTCCTCAGACGCAGAGCAGCTATATCTGATACACAATAAAAAAATCACCTCTCCTAAAATGTCAGTGAGCCAAGGCACCTGCACAGAAGGGAAAGGGAATGGAAAACAGAGACCATGTCCAACGCAGCTATTTTGAAATAATGAAATTCTCTGGCAGGTTTACAATTGCTTTGTTTTATGTTTATAGCCATATGGCTTTGGAGGTTAAATGGAATTTGTCTTGGTATTTGCCCACCAGCAGTCAGCAGGCATCTGTGACAATTGTCTCCCTGTACGTATGAATACTTTGCATCCCAATAATAAGCAGACCCAACCATTGTGCACCACCAGCATTGCCAAAGAGATGGCCAAAAACTGAGTAGATATGGCAGTTCCTGACATGATTTAGTGGGCAAGGCGGTATTGGGTAAAAGGTTGGACTTGTTGATCTTGGAGGTCTCTTCCAACTTTAATGATTCTATGATCTGCTACTGCTTGGAAGTGTCACTGGTTATCACAGAAGATCTAAGTAATACAGGAACATTGTATTATCCCAGGAAGGATTCAAAGGACAGAGTTTGACCCTGGTGTTGCTTTACAGGCAGGGCTGTGGGTGTTTGTTTTCAAAGGAAATTTTCTTCTGCGAACATTCGGAAAGATCCCAGGCAGTCTCCTCTCACTGACCGTGGCAGCTCCCAAGACAACAAAACCAAAGGTAACTGGTGCTGCCTCTCTCTCCAAATGGGAAATGTTGATATTTCAAGTATTTGTTTAACTGGGGATAGTTGACACAGCTTGTGAGAAATTATTCTGGGAGGAAAGCAAACCTCCCGAACTCCTCCACTTCCTTTGTCTCTGGCTCCTCTTGGCTCCTGCTGGGTGATCTTAATCACCCCACCAGGAATGTCCCTGCCCCAGAGCAGGGTCCTCCACCCCTTCCTCGAGGTTAGTGTTCTCCTTCAGCCATCACTCCTTCCAGAGCGGGGGATCCGGGGGTGCATAGGGAGCAGATCCTTGGCAGCCACAGAGGGGTTCAGCTCTCCTGACATCAGTGGGGCCAAGCTGTGACACCCCAGCCCAGATGGGGTAAGTCAGGCAGGCTCTGCCCCTGAGCGACTTCGTACCAAAACAGGGAATCTGGTACTGAGCTATTGTTGCCCAGTGGGGGATATTTGCTGTGTTTGTTGTAAGATTTTTGGTGTCACTTATCACATGTTTGGTATAATGCATTGCCTGAGGCATAATTAAATTCAAAGGGCATGTCTGTGTTGAAAGGGAGGGTTGCAATTTGTTGCTGTTAGGATTTTTCATTAAAAACCAAGCAGTTTTTCTGAGTGGCAGGAACAATGGTTACAGAACAAAAATGCTGTTAAATAAAAAGAAGGCAAAGGCTTTTCTTTTTTTTTTTCTTTTTATTTTCAACAACTACCTGCCTGACATTCCCACACTGACTTGGAATAAAGTACAGAATTTAAAAATAGTGGGATTGTGACAGCAAGCCAAGGCAAAGAAAAGAAGAGCCTTGACATTAAGAAAGGTCTGGTGGGTGATAGGTATATTATATATACCAGATTATACATGTATATCCATCTATACACACAAATATCTATATCTATACGTGTGTGTGTGTGTGTGTTTCATCTCTGGATGAGAAATTTGCCTTTGCTGCTGAAGTTTCCCTGAAAGCTCAGTTAATTAGTTCTCATAATACTCATGGAGGCAGACATTAGTATCATCCTTATCCACAGATGAGGAGATAGGAAAGAGCATAGAGAGAAGGATGCACAGAGAGATTAAGGGATTTCCACTACAGTGAATTCAGTGTGGAGCTGAGAATTCAGTCCAGCAGGCAAAATCCTAACCCTATTAAAAGCAACGGGAGACTAAGTTACGAGAAGCCTGGATTTGGCAATTTTTTCTTGCTTTGTTGAAACGTCTCTGATCTATTCAGTTACATGTGTCCTGATGATTCTTTCAGAAGAAAATTGTATGTCTGTGTACAGCACCTGGTCAAATCTCAGCTGAGTCCTTCAGTCCCAGAGCTTCAAAATAGGGGCTGAATCTTTCTTTGAGGGACTCTGTACCATACATTTACATACATCTTAAAAATAGTCTGGAGTGATAAGTAAAGTAATTTAAGATCTTCCTAAACAGATTTCTGTGTTCTCTTAGGCTACCAGGGTCACAGAACTGAATTTTTACATGCCTGGTTGCTATATTCCACAGCACAGTGCTATCAAGAAATGACTGGAGGGTTTCAGCTAAACAGATGAGCTACTTTTAAAATAGATTGGGCACGGCAGGCTCATTAAAGAAAAAAAATAATAATGTCCTCATTTTATAATGGCTTTGTTGCCTTCTTGCTTATATACTTGTTCCAGGGCAGTATTTTCATATTATTAGGGTGTTTTCAGCTCTTATTTTTAAGCTCACTTCATTAATGTTCGTAGAACACTTTGAAGTAGGAAATGTGAGTGCTAAGTGGTATCACTGACACACTTTCAAGGCAGCGCTTTTGCCTTCCCAGAGGTCATGTGAAGCAGATTTGTCACACCTGCAAGTGTGCACAAATTGGTGCTGGCGGCAGGGGGACAAATTTCCCTCCAAACTGCTTCAGCAGCTGTATGCTGGCTGCAAGTACCTGGAAGAGGATACCTGTTTTCAGCAGGGAGCTGGGATCTGCTGGCTAGAGAGTGAGTCCCCAGCCTTACCATGAGGAATCTGGTAGTAAAGCAGCTGTGGTGTAGAGCTTCAGTGTCTGATACTTATGTGCATCTGAAAGTCCCCTAATGACTCCTCCAGTGTTGTGAACCAAATCTTCAAAGTTTCTTGTTTCTCAGCAAGACTGCAGTGGACTGAGGAGTGTTGGGAGGAGCACAATGTGCACTGGGTTATGTGGGAGAGGAAAGGCTGCTGGGGTGGGCAGCAGATGCACTTGCTGTAGCATCTTTGAACACGGGGACAGTTTCACAGAATTGTAGAAAGACTTGGGTTGAAAGGAACCTTAAAGATCACCGAGTTCCACTCTCCTGCCATGGGCAGGGACACACACCTTCCACTACGCCAGGTTGTTCAAAGCCCCATCCAACCTGTCCTTAAACACTTCTAGGGGTGGAGTGTTCCACAGGTTCTCTGGGCAACCTGTTCCAGCGCCTCACCACCCTTATCTAACATTTGCATCTTGGGGCTCGTTCACTGAACAGGGGTTTAGCAGTGGCACAGTGCTGTTGAACACCAGGCTTTACTGCTCACTTGCCTCCAGCCTGGAACATCCCAGGGTAGAAGCAGGTTTCCAGCACCTAAGACAAGGGTTTATCTCTGAAGGGTGATATCTATAGTCCTATGGCCAGTTTGTGAAATCTGTGGCTTTAATTTTGAAAATCTGTTACTGAAACCATGGCCTGGCTACCTGTATCCATTTCCAATCACCCTCTGGGGTGTGGCATCACAGGAAGGCTCCTGCCTATTGACCTCTGGGTCCAGTTTGGACATACATTCTCTGCTGCTTGCAGAGAGAAGAATCGGAAGCTTCTGTATGGCAGCCTTTGTGCTAAACTGCAATAGCATGGCTGCCCTGCTCACCTATGGCTCTGATTTATTACCTTGTCATATTTCAAAAACTAAAGCAGGTTGAACTTGGTCGATGCTTAGATGGAAATCTCTCCAAGAAAAACACAAGAACTAAAGGAAATGTTCTCTGAGTCAAAGTCAGGGCAATGATCCAGTGTGGTGTTGGGGATGTTGCTTTTGGTCTGATTGCAAAATCAATGAACTGGCCACTGGTGGTCTGTGGGGAGGGACTGTAATATCTACCATTACTGGGCAATAACTGCCAGGTATTTCTTTTCCTACAAGGGTCAGCTCTACAACAGGTGTAAATTGGATGAAATGAAGACGATGAATCTGGCTGATGGCTCTTTCTGATGTATGTTGTTTTATGGATTTGGAGGTTTGCTTGTTTTTCTTTGTCATTCTTTGTGTGTTGCATAGTTCCTTAACTGGCATGGAAGTACACAAAATACAGGAAAATCTACAACTTAAGGGTCTCTTGATAGTCTTTTTTTCTGCTTAAAACTATTGTTATGTGGGTTCTAATTTTCCCTCATCATTCCCACAGAATTTTCTGAAAGCTCAGGATGCTCACCATTGTCTGCAAAGATGGATCCATCCAGTTTCTTATAATGAGAATCATCTCTGTGCCTGACCCTTGAATTCAACTGGCCACATCTCTTCCTGTTAGCTCTTTAGATATGATTCAGATACTGGATTCTCTCTGTTGGTGTCCTGGGACATTGCATTTTTCCACAATGAAATGTAAGTCCTGATTATTCATCACATAGTTTTTTTGAAATTGTGCCAGTCAAGGAACAGTGACATTTCTTTTCTTTGAAACAAGATGCATGCACATAATAAAAGTCACAATCTCTTTTGTATTTGTAAAAAGTATATTAAAAGAACAGTGATCTGAATTTAAGGAGATAATGAAAATGAACAATTTCATCCATGCACCAGTTTGGCCTCCCTGCTTTCTAAACAAATAATTGTTATTCATCTATCCTCCATTTGTAGCACAAAAAGAAACATTTTTCAATAGGATGATGGAATCCAAATTCAAAAGCTGTATTTTCATCCACGGATTCTTTGTTTCTAGTTTAACAAACTGCAAATTTGAAGTAGGAAAGGTGCTAAATGATCCCATACTAAAATCAGCAAAGCAATGGGAGCATCTCTACCCACTCTGTTACTTTAGGTGGTCATTTCAAGAATGAAACAACCAGGCAGCGTTGAAGATGGCAAGGTGTTTAAGAACCACTGCTGCAAACACTCTGTGACTGTAGTAATTAACTATGGCTCTCCACTGGGAAAGCAGAGCCTTGATAAGCACGTTACAAAACCACTGAAAAGGAGTACAAATGCTTTGAAGAGGGCACTGAAAGGAATTTTGCATCAGAGTATAAGAAAGTATGTAATGTGAGATCTCTCAAAGGGGAAGAATATGCTTTATTTGGGCTTTTCTATACAGATTGAGAAGCAGAATGTGAGAATACTTCACGACTTATTTAGGAACGCAGATATCTGCAGGCTGGATTGCACCCAAGTCTAATCTAGCCCAGCGTTTTGTGTCAGAAAGCGGCCAGCACTAAATGATGCAGAAGCAGGTACAAGAGAATCTGTAGAGGTTATGTTTTCACAAGTGGGGAAACTATCTTCCTAATTTCCAGTTATTGTTGTTAGTGCTGTTGATTTATTTTCTTTCTACAGGACAAAAATTAAGCAGAAGTGTCTATTTCAGGCTTTAGATATCATTGCCCAAAGCATTAAATTTTTCCTCCCAGTTTTACACTGAATGACTGTACTGAAACCAAAAAACCTGACTTCCATCCATGCATTCAGTAACTCCAGTGCATATTTCCAGTATAGATACGCATAATATGCTTCAGCACGGAAATATCCACTTCCCTTTGCACACAGCAATCAAGGCAAAGAAGAATTTACCCTGTGGTTTTGAATGAGAGGCAGGAATTTTTCTGACTGTCACACCAGCAGATCAACACTAACATACCCAAGCCCTCACAGAGTGGACACAGAGGAGACCTGGCCCAGGCTGGGATCCTGTTGATGGGGTCCTTACTGGTACTGACTGCCTTACAGATACTGTACTTATTGATACTGGGCAAGTTTTTTCTCATCTCTGTGTTACCTCTACAAAGTAGAGATATTGACACTTGCCTTCTTTGAAAAGCAATGTGATTGACAGCTGTGGCTAAAAAATAACTGTAGAACATAACAGGAGAGATTTTTTTTTCCAGGATTATCAAGTCAACCACTGAAACTGCTTAAAACCACCCACAAACCTCTACTGTAGACAGAGAATAACACATTCACCTCCATGAAAATTTTCTCCTTCTGTTCCTCCTGCAGAATTAAGCTGAGGCCTTGACTTTTAAATCTGGGCTTGGCTTTTTTGTTATTATTATTTGTAAAAACACACAATGTAAACTGAACTGTGGTCAGATCCCTCACTGAGCTGCAGTGGAGGAACGGCATTTGCAGTGGAAATTAATATGACTGGCATGTCTGCACTGGTTTTGAGAATAGTGTTTTCATGTTCTTTTCCTTTCTTCCTCAGCTTTCTTCTCTTTTGTGTCTGCCTGCCTCTTTCCCGTTTCTTTCACAGTCACTATTTTTGCTGCAAGCAAAGAACTCAGTCATGCTCTCCCCCTCTCATGGGCTCTGTGCACACTTGAGGTCAGGCTAGCAAACCTTACTGGAGCCAAACTTTGCATCCTTCCCCTGCCCTTTTCATACCCTCTGCCTTGTCACAATTTTCTGTCCCCTGGGTTTCCCCCCTGTCTTGCCATGCTCCCGGAGAGCAGCAATCCCTTGCTGCTGGCACATCTGGCTGGGGCCAGCTTGGTTTCTGTCAGTGGCTCAGATGCAGACCTCCTGTTGGACACTGTGCCAGTCACTCATCTCTCCTCTGACGTATTTTCTCTGTCTGAACCACATGATTTTCAGGGAAAGAGACAGTCTGTTACTCTTTGTCATTATCCACTGTAGCACAACACAGGTCCCCTGAGGTTCAAGGTACCATATGCTTCTTTAAAATACACAGTCACTTTGATGTGCCCTCCTATTCCTTTGAACTCACTTTACCCTCCTGTCCCTCCTTCCTCCTATCTCTACTGTTCATTTGACACAATCTTCCTTTTTGGCACTGGGATCCTCCTTCCTTTCCCCCACACTCTCCTTGCCCTCCTCCAGGGCTGTGCTGTCAAGCCTTGGGCAGCTGTCCCGTGGTGGAGATGGGGCCAGGACCAGGGGATAGCAAGGATTTGTTGGGAAGGGTCAAGCCATTCTGATTCCTCTCCCTTGTGAGGGAGCAGGGATTTCTGTACCTGGTCCTAAGGGGGCAGAGAACTAAACAGAAAGAAGCGGCAGAGCTGTCTAATGAGCCCAGCAGAGGGGACGTGGCTTGTAGAAAATACTGTATGTGCATCAAGAAGCAAACCTTACTGGAAGGATTGTTTAACATCTGGCTTGCAAAGCCTCATTCCTTGGAGGTCTGCAGCCATTTTTTTCACTTTCCCTGTCTTTCATTTTCATATCTGCCCTAATCTGTAAGTTTCCTTGTATATGGTTTTCTCCAGTTCAGTTCAGCCCTCTTCTTATCATCACCATCAGTGTGACCTGTGGGCTGCTTCACTCCAACCAATGTTCCTAAAGTTCCTTGATTGGGGTGCTCCATTGCAACAATTAATTTCTCTATCTATAATTTGTTTGTCTTCTTCTAGACAGTCTTACAACAAGCCTCAGGAGAGGGATATAAATGATGAATGCAGGTTAATAACACAGGAGTCTGTGGAAAATTGCATTAAAATAGCACAGCAATAAGGGATATAAAAACAACTGAAGCATGTGGTGAAGCCCCTACTATATCAAAATATTTCCACTGGTAATATACATTATAGTGTGCTAAAAAGTCTGAAACTTAAAAGTGATAAAAAATTAATACCTCCAAACTGCTACTGAGAAGAAAGAAGGTTAGGCAAATTATTCCCAGTTGTTACAATAGGTAAAAAAAAATAAGTAAAATGGGTAAAATTTAATCCTATTTAATTTTAATTGTTCAAAGACCTGGAGCCTAGCCATGTGTGTAAACAGAACTCCCTCTCTCATCAGTGCAGAGTGACAGAGACCTCAAGGGAAATAGATTCATCCCAACCCAGGAAAAATGCTTAAAAAGCAGGGATACTGACTCTCCCTTCAGTGGAGAAGACTAATTCATCTAGTCTTACATAGGACATCTCACCCAGCAATCCCAAACCAGAATACTTTCTCTGTCAGGACACAAGCATTGTGCAGATGTAGCTTTCAGGCTGATGGGAAAATGATGGGAGCTACATGCTGAACTAAGAACCCAAGTAGGGTGTGCCATCACAGGAAGATATGTTTCTATTAAAACATTTCAGCATTAATGACACTGATGTGGGGTTTTGGAGTGTTAAAATAGAGATGAGTTGGATAAATCCCTGGGCTAGAGGTGCATTCCTAGGGAGCCAAGAGTGCAAAATGCCACTTCAATGGGATAATATAGAAGAAAGTAGTGTAGAAAAGACTTAAGTGAAGAAAACTTAGTCCATATAATTGTCTGCTCATCCAAAGCATTACTAGAAGTCTGTCTGAAACACTGTTTTTCAGTGTGTGATCTGGTAGCTCAGAGACTGCTTCTAAAGTAAGGATTCTGGGGTTTTATTTTTATTTTAAATGCAATTTCCCAATAACAGTAAAATTTCAGTTTTCAACCTGTAGTCTGTGAATCTGCACAGACTTGTTATCCATGCTTTTCTACTTTTAACTTCTTTTTATCCATGCTTTTCTACTTTTCTGAGAAAGACAACGCTAATGACAATACATTTTCAGCAGAACCTGCTTCCACAGGGAGAAATAGGGAGGGTTTAGCAATGTGGAGTGAAAACCACCGGTGCAAAAGGGATATTTTTGAACTCAAATGAGAAAATTGATGAAGATTCCCATGGCTGGTTTTTTTTTAAATGGAAACGCCTTGATTAATGGAGCACCAACCTGCACAGAAAGATTGAAATACAGAGAATATACAAGGTAATAGTCATTGATAATGTCAACAATGACGCTGTTACTGTCCAGAGAAAATAGTGCCGAAAGTGCAGAACTGGACTTAGACTTGCTAAACTAATCACTGGGATATGGAGAGTTAGGCTGTGGCCTTAATCCCCAGCCTGGTATGTGAGTCATGGCCCTTTACTCTGAGAAGTCGAAGATCTGAAGTCTTACCATCACCCTTGATGACAGGGGGATCTAGCCAGGAGGCAAGAGGCAATTAGGAAGTGGAAAGTGCTGATTGCCATTTTTATTGCAACAATATAAACGTAGCATGGGATTCTGCAAGTTCCTAGCCAGCTGTTCTTAGATAATCATGGCATCTATTTTAGCACAATGGAGATTTTTAGGGTATTATATTATGCAGCAGGATGACTGGTCTATAGAAGAAGTGTTGCCAGATTTGCCACAGCAATCTGCCAGACACAACACCACCAGCCAAGTGGCAAAAATGCGGGCACATTAAAGGTATTGAGGATTCAGACTGATCCAGTGTTCTATGCAGATGAGACTGCAAAGTGCGTTTTCTTTTACCTGTCTTGAGTTTGCTCAGTGGAATAACAGTCTGTGAGGTAAAAATAGCTCACAGAAAGAGAAAATGCATTTCCTTGGTGTTGTTTGTGTTCCTCACTTGCTACATGTTGAGATGTTTGGTTGCTTCTGTGGTGGGTTTTTGATGAGTATCCAGGGGAGAATTAGCAGATGGAATAGAGATCAAAGGTCTACCCTTCTTAATATCTGCAGCATTTCTCAACTCTCAGAACCAAACCAAACCACACCAAAAAATCATCCAGGAAATAGACTTTCAATTGACAAGACAAAACCCATGATCAGTATGAACAACTAGGCAAAGTCCACATCTTTGAGTAAATCATGGAGGGGCTAATTGAAATGGCACTGCTCAGATGTATGATATAAGCTACAAATATAACTTTATGAAATTACTGTCTTTGCTGTCATAATAATCTTTAGCTGCTTGTTCATCTGTATTTGTGGAAAGCATGGCCTTAACTCTTTCAATTCATTATGTCCATCTCTTCTGAAGAAGATAGTAGCATTTTTAATATTCTCCTAGGGCTGTTTTGTTTGACTATGACATATTTATGTCAAAGACAGATGTCCAGTATTATGGGATGTCTAGCCTAATATCACAATTTTTTTTAACACAATGTGACATTAGAACTGAATAATTTTTAGGCATGAGTTCTGTACCTCTAGCTATCTGTTGACAGTTGGGATTTATTTTAAAAAATATGTTAACTTTGGACTGGAGATGTTTATGAACAGTTTGGACCTAGTAATATGTGATTCATAAGGACAGTTGCTTCCTGGTTCTGTGAGTACTTTTTGACTGATTTAAGCAGTAAATATGTAGCCTGGTGAGACATAAACAAAGGTTTATCTGGTTTATCTATTAAAAAAGCCCCCTTAGTTTATTTAGCTACAGCTGTGGTCACAAGAGAGTTAGTACTAGTAGATTTGTGAATTCAGATGGTAGAAAACAATAACTTGGTTTGCTTCCGTGATGTTTATGGTGTTGTAGCTCAGAAGTTATTAAGCAAAAATCAGTGGAGATAGATCCCTCAATTTCATGTTGGAGTGCCATTTTCATCTGTAAACAAATAAGAAAGGACATCCCTTGACATAGTGGGAATACATTAATATTAAATTTCAATTTTTGTAATTCAGTCCTAGAGTAAGAAAAACTAAATCATTGAAACCACCAGTGCAACAGCACCATCCCAACAGGTCAGTCCTGGGCACCAGTGGTAGCAGGGTCAGGGCTACGAGCAGTCCCTGTGTAGGTCCCGTGGCTGCCTGTATTATAATTAGTCCTCTGCCACATTAACAGATATTGATGTAAGGGTGTGTGTGTGTGTGTGATTTATAGACCCTTGATACAAGGGTAGAACATGAAGTGGCGAAAAGGTGAAAAAATTTCCCCAAAACCCTGAACCCCAAAGTTTCATACAACTCAGGCTGTAAGGACTCAGCAATGCAGATGGTGCACTCTCTTTAGGTTCAGCGGGGAATGTCTTTGTAAAACCCGGTTATGCCTCTCAAAGCCAGAACAAACATCTTGAACTGATAAATAGGACAATTTTAATATGTAAAGGAATGAACCATATTAATGAAAATCACACCCATTGAATAGATGGTGGATGGCCTTATCCTGATCATGTTAATAGTCCTGTGTTTTGGGGCTAAAAGTTAGCTGACTTAGTTAGCAAAAAGAATGCCAAGCAGGTTTGGAAATTTTTGGGAGATTAGAGTACATGGGAATTTCCAGGAAGCTTTGACAGCCCCAGGAAAGAGTTCCCTGAGCTGTAATTGAGCCAGCCTCAGAATGAGAGATACTGCAGAGTGCAGCAGGGGAGGAGGAATAAAAGGTAGCTTTGAGGAGGAGAAAGGAGCACATGAGGGAAATCATGAGACTCCACTCCTGGGGACTATAAGGCTCAGATTCATGTTGTTTTATGAAGAAGGGGCAAAGTCTTGCCTTTAATCAGAGAGCTTCAAATGCATGACAGCTTTTAAGAGAAGACAGAAAAGACTAAGGAAAGAAAAGAAAAAACTCAACCCACCAGGCAGCAAATTTAAACTAAACTAAAGTCTGATGAACCCTGTCAGGGAATTTGTGCTCAAAAAGGAAATTAGGGGACCTGAGGTCTCAGGAATTCTTGACGTGAGGAGGAAGAGCAGGTATTTGTGATAGTGCAAACGCCTCTACATGAAAACCTGGAGTCTAGCAGAAGTCACTTTCTGACAGCATCACTTGGAAGGAAATGTATTTGCTTTAATTTGTGCAGTGCAACCTCCTCCACACTCAAACCACAGAAGCTCTGAGCCTAATTCAGCTTTATGAACAAGAAGCAGTGTTTTAGTTAAAGAATGTTAAATTTTTGGCTTAGGAAATTGTTGGTTCAGTCCTTATTATAACCAAGATGAAAGTTATCACATATGCATGGTATGTAAACTGAGAAGAGTTTGCATATTTGAATACTTTAATATTGGACCAGAGTGTTGACACTATGTGATGATTGAAAGAATAACTTAATATTTTCTGAAAGGTCTGAAATGCAAATCTTTCAAATCAACAAGATCAGGATTAACAGTGAGCTTAGACTTGAATGCTTGCCAAGTTTCCTAATAATATATTTTTTCCTCAGTTTAGCACAGTTTTAATTTGGCATCCCTGAAGACAATGGATGGCTAATTCACAGATCTACTGAGTCTAAAGGCATAGGGGCCATAACTGACCTTCCAGCTTGACCTCTTGTATAATACGAACAAATGGACTTTCCAGTATTAATTCTTACTCCAAGTCTAACAGTTTAGCTCTAAGAAATTATGAAGTTTTGGACCGAGTTAAAACAAAGATCTCTGTAGCCCATGCCTGTCAGAATTCAGTCTCTGACAGATGTCATCAGTGTACACTTAAGGAAGCAGAGGTAGGACAATGCAAGAGATTTCCATCAGTAAACTGTTGCTTTCACATGTGGTAAAAAAGTTAAACCTCAATGGAAAGGAAAACTGTGAATTCTGGGAGAGAAAATTCCTTTTGCAAGATAAACTTATCTCCAAATAATAAAGATGGTATCTTAGAATCTCTGACACATTTTGATTTCCTCCTACTGAGAGTCTTGTGTTGCAGAAACGTTTCCTTTTTGGAAGAGATGCAGAACAGACTATTGTGGAAATAAATGAGGGAGAACAACCTGGCAAGGATAAGAGAAAAAACAACAGCACCAGGTTTTCCTCTCTCACTGACATGGCATTTTTTTCGAGGTCACAGAGCAGGCTCTGAATAAAATTGTGACTAAAATTTCAATCATGTGAGAAACAGGGGTAAAACTGAGCCTGAACTGCTGGAGTCCCACCCTAGGACTTCAGGTGAGATTCCTTTAATCAAACAGTCAGATTACATGGTTCTACATGTAATCTGGTTATTCAAAACCCCCCTTATATTCCTTTATAGAAAAAAAAACCCAAACTTTTTTCCACCATTCCTTTCTTCCTGTGGTAGATACCTAAAATGTGTCAGCTGAATCACTCCTTAAAAGGGTAATTCTTTTAATCATAAAATATGACTTTCCAAAGATGTGGACCTCTACACTGTGGCTGTCTCTGTCTTTATTTTATGTCTGATGAGGTAAATTCCACCCTCAAATGCTTTTTTTCCTTGATTTCTACAAAAATAACATTGTGGAATAAAATGACCTAAAGAAACACCAGCAGTAGTCACAGAAAGGATGAAAAGTGCAACAGATACTTCTTTCCTCTGTCCCACAAGGTCCAAAAGCTTCTTCTGAACTGAGGAAAGCAAGATTATCTCATAGAAAGGGCAATGGAGAGAGACTTCTTGTTTTTCCAGACAGATGAGTGGGAGTCAAGACAGTTTCTGGTCTTTTAGTGGGACATGAGGCAAATTAAATATTACCTTCACTATTGGTATTATTCACAAGCAAAAGGCTTCAATATAAATACCTTCATTTGATTTGACGTGGAAAGGACTACTTGCTCGCTTTGAGAAAGTTTTCATGTGGCGTAAGTCTGAAGGGTCTCAGATTAACAGCAACTATTTGGTTGTTGCAAGAACTTCATAGGAAGACTAGATGATACTTGAGACCTAGGGCCAAAACAAGTAGCATAGTTGTGCAACCAACAGAGCCTTTACAGTTGCTGTCCACACACTTGGGCTGGAGCAACACATGACCCTGAGGGCTCGGGGCACGAGGTTCTCAGTGCTGCAGACAGCAGGAGGCTTCCGGGCAAGAGTGAGGAGGCCACTGCCTACGTGCCAGGCACAGATCCAGGGCATATGGTACTCTCTACAGGCCCAAAGGTCCTCCAAGGCACTGTAGTCTTACTCCATAGGAGTGTGCCTGAGCTGAGAAAATTACCCTGCTTTGTAATTTCAGGTATTCTTCTCTGCTGTCGCTCTGAAAAAGTCATCATGGGTGTTAGACGTTAAAGAGGACCAGCTTCCCAAGATGCAGGAGGTAAAAAGGAGCTTGCTAGGCAGTCTGTCCGTAGTCTGAAGACTCTTAGAAAATTTCAGGGAGGAAAGTGGCTTAGAAGCATCTGAAGGATGCCGTTAAGTGTCTTCCTGGGTTCTGCAGTGAGTGGGAGGATTAAACAAGCAGAGGAATGCTTCAGGCCCTAGAGCATGGCTGACAGTCAGTAATGAGGACAACAGCCATGGAACAGCCTGCATATCTCTCTGAGCACCAGACATTTCCAACCTCTTTCCCTCCATCTCAGTAGAAGGAAAACAAATTGACCTCCACTGGCACCAAGTGAGGGTTGAGCAGGAGACACGAAAATATTGCAGTGAAGGTCTTCAGCAAGGAAATACCCCCCAGCCTGAGGTTTAGCCAAGGCTGCTACTTCTAATTGCTTTGCAAGAGAAGACCAAGCCCTAGTGCAGAACAATGAATAGGAAGGCTGAAGTGATACCAGTAACTGTTTACTCAGGAAAGGTTTTGAACTAATTATTTTTTGTTGCAATAATCAGCTTAGGAAGCACTATGGCCCTTGAAGGAGATTTTATTGATTATAGCAGAATAGGCCACTAATAGAGAAGAAATTATCAGAGAAAAGGACATTTCTGCCATTCTCAATACCTGAGACTGAAAATTGTCATCTTACTAAAGAGTATGAGATGAGTGGTGCTACAATTAGAAAGGAAGCATAATCCCACTGATGAGATTATGCTTTCCTTTGGAATGCACCCCATTAATCGCACAAACAGCCTAAAACATGTCTTATTTTAAGGATCCTAACAGAATGTTCCTATAATGAATGGGTGACAAAATAAAAAAACCCACACCAATCTTAGGACTCTCTTTTTTTCACAAGCACTGCTTTGAGTCTTTCCAGTGGCAATGAATGTTCCATGGTTTGATGACCAATTCAGCAGACTGGAAGCTGTCTCAGACTGAGAAGTGGGCCAGTTTCAGACAACTAGAGAAGACATAGACAGACTGGCCTGAAACTCACAGTTTTCCAAATCCAATCAACAGTCTCAGGTTCATGACAGAGGTTGCCAGACCAGATTGTAAGCAAAGCTGAATCAAGCTGAGGGGGTGCGAAATTAATTGGGATGACAGGAGAATTTTGGCTTCAGTCATTAGCTAAAGCAAAAACAAACTAAACTGCAAAAATATATGTTTAGGCTAGACACTAGGGGAAAATGTTCTCATCATAAAGGTACTGAGGCACAGGGACATGCTGTCTGGGGGAGTCGTGGAGTGTCTATGACCAGAAGTTTTCAAGAAAAAAGTAATCTTTTTTCAGAAGTGACACAATAATACTGACTCTGCTTTGGGGCAGGAGATGGATTGAATTGTCTCTTCCAGCTTTATTTATGTTGCACAACCTCCAAATTTCCTGTGTTTCCAACCTATCTCTGTCCTTGGAGCTTGTAACAGTGCAGTTACACTGATTTACACTAGTTGGGGGACTGGGACATGTTCATGACACATGTTTTCACACCATCACCTCCTCAGCAGCTTCCCACTGGTGATGGCCAAGCTCAGAGTCAGAGGGCAGCATCCAGTCTCAATTACACAGATAAGTCAGCACTCCTGAGGGTAAAGCTTTATTGCAATGCAAGGGCTATGCTGCAAAGTCCTCTCTACTGCTTGAGTAAAAGCAAGGGAAAGAAGCTGGCTGACTTTGAAAACCCAAAACTGCAGATCTTATTGATCTCTTGAAGCTATTAAATAATGGAAGTGCAGCACACCTGACAAATTGAGCAGCATTGCCAGTTGCTGTAACGTAGACCAGCTCTGTTGACTTTATTGCTAATTTATCATAGTCTAGTCTTTGACCCACTGAATCCTGAATTAAATTTTTATACATTTGTGAACTATTTATTCTGTATGAAAAATCAATATCTTTTTATTGTTCACCTGATTTGGGACGGATAAAAGGAATATTTCAGTATTCTCCAGGGTCAATGCAGAGAGGCCTTGAATGATGAAAGATATGGTATCTTTTGAATAGAAGAAAAATTTCAGGGTAGAAAGAGTGTAATTTAGGCTAAATATCTTTTCTATCAGTGATATGAATAATACATTTTTTCACTACCTCATGACAAAACATAATGTCTTTTTGGAAGATAACATCTAATTCTTTATCTCTCTTTAAGAAATAATTATTAATTTTGAAAAAACTTTCTGAATTTCTTTGCATTTTGTATGAGCCATAAAACCTTCAAGGAGTTATTTGAATTTCAATACTGTCTCCCACTTTTATTAAAATATACTATAACCCTGCTTCAGTAATTAACATGAAGATAGGACCCTTAGTCTAAAAACTGAAATCTCTCAGTTATTTCAGATTTTCCTTAAGTATGATTTTGATTAAATAATTACTGAACAGCAGTATTAACAATTTATCCATGGTAGAGAGAATATCACAGATTTCTTACGTTGCTGCAGTTTATGCTTTTGCCAGTGTGTTTTATGAGTATTTGTTAAAGATGACGCCTTGAGTTAATAACATAAACTACCTACTAGTTTCATAATCATCACTGCAGTGCAGAAAGCTTTAGAGTTACGGTAGTTCTGCATTGACGACGTCAACAGATTTACTGCATTCATTTCCTTATGCAAATATTCCAAAAACATACATAACTTATAACCTTATATAGTGCACTGCCTACACACAGCGGTATCAAAGCCTATGAACATGCAGAGTAGACTTTAAAGTTGACAGCACAAGTCGTGCTGCTTCTTGCTTTCTTATTTACCTGCTGTCCTAATATTAGAACTCATTTCATGTTGGGTTTTGTAGGTACACTTCTACACAGTCCCTACAGTAAATGGTGGGACTGCTCATGGCCTTTATCTGACTGACTGTGTGTCTGGCTGTACTGAAGACACTCATAAAGAGTCTGCATGTGAACTAAGCAGAGGCTTGTGATGCATTCTTGCTCTCTAAACATATGTGATTTGCCCTTGCATGGCAGAGTTTGCCTCTTTCTTGCAGGACAACTTTGTTTGCTCCTGAATTTTGTCCATTTCCCCCGCTCTTCCCCGGGAGAAGCATGATGCTGTCTGCTCTGACTGCTGCACCTCACCAACTTAGCAGTAGAGGCTCTGCTTAGCTGGCAGGTGTCTAGACTGCAACAGAAAGAGAGGTTTGCAATACAGAGGCCCTGGTATTGGAACCCTCAATTATGCCACTTAGAGAAGAAGAGGGTTAGGAGGGACCCTGAAATATCTATATCTTTCTTTGCTATTACCCAAATCAAGATCAATTTTACTTATGATTTATCTACTTGGTTAGCTTGTTTTTAAATACTTTGGTGACAGAAATCTCCTAGATCTCCCAGCAGTTTAATTCTGGTTTTCCCACTCTTTAAAAGCTTTTCATGAGGTCTAGTCTTCTTTGAGACAGTTTAAGTCTTTTACTTACCTGTGATAAATCTATCTATTTTTCACACAATTTTTCATGTGTATATTCTCTGCACTCTGAAAGATTTATGTTCCTTCTTGAAACATAATTCTCAAAACTGGGCACCATACTCCAAAACTGTCCCTACTAGTGTTGAGTAGAGATTAATGTTTACATGCCAAATCTTGAAGGCAGTATTCCTATTTATTAATCCCAGTAGGAAATTTTCCTTTTCCACAGCAATATGATACCATGGTGTCGAGTCATGCTCTGCTTCTGAGCTTCTCTAGCCTTAGATCCATTCTCGTTGCACTGCTACCTGTCCTGTTGCTCATTTCTCATATTTGTGGCAACACTTATGTGAATAATTTTACAGTGAGTCTATTTCCCTCCAAGGGTTATTTTGGGAGCCAGAATCTGGCAATATTAAAGTGTAACTGATCTGAAAAAGAATTGCTTTTTGGAACTCAGAAGACATGATAATCAAGTTAGTTACCAATAACTCTCTGTTGTCTACTTATCTGGCAAACATATAGTCAATTACAGATCAGAATAACGCAGAAACCAATACATAATAGTAGTTACCAATTAGCAATTAAGTTTAGAACAATTTTTTTTGGTCAGGTACAATCAGGACCAGTTTCATAGAACATTGCATAGAACTATGTATAATTTTGCAGAATAATATGTCTTAATTAAACATGAAGAGTATCTGGAATCAATACAGATGGAGAATGCATTCACATTAATCTTATTGAAGGAATTTAAATTTTATTTTAGGAAAAGAGCAGTACAGAGCGTTCCAGTTACATCTTGAAGTCCTTCTGCTACTGCCGTCATGGAGATTTTGCTTGAGAAAAGACTATAGGATGCAAGACCTGCATTTCAAGTGAATTTTTTTATTAATAAATAAACACAGGTGAATTAATACATGCAAGATAATTTTGGCAGGGATAATAATGGAAACAGATAGAAAGAATATTGAATGGATTAGCACACCTAATTGGTCTTAGGTTGGCTAATGCACCATTACCCTAAAGTTTAATTCCCCTCAGTCCCTTTGTCTTTGCAGCTCCTACTCTCTAAAGACAAATGTGGATCATTCCAAACATGCTTTTGTTTTTGAAACTACTTATATCAGTATTTCATTGTAATCACTGGCATGGAAACCATGTCATAAATGGGAATGGACAAAAATGGGACATGCTAGAGCACCTATTACTTAGTGTTTAAAAAAAATGTTGAAAAAAACTCACAGCACTCTAAAATACTACTGTGATGAGTCCTGCTGATTAAATATAGATGACTCTTTACGCAGAAGCTGTTTTTTTAAGGTCTTGGAACACACTGTTGACCATTCAATAAGTGGTATTACGATGCTGGGCCCTGCTGACCATGATCAGGCAGTGCATCTTAGGTACTTGATTTATTTATTATGACCTATGTTAAAGACACAATGTATCAGATGAGTATTTGGGATTGCTTTATTACCAGTGGAGGGAAAAAGGTCAAGCTGCATCTCACAGGTTGCCTGAAGGTGCCCCTCTGTGTCTGTCTCATCCCAGACTGCAAAAAAGTTCTCTCACATGGAGACCAATCTTCCCTTTCACCCAGTGCATCCAAGGAGTGCTTATTTGGCAGTCCCAGTGTGACCAAGTGAGACAGAGGAAAGGGACTGTTCTCATATATAATGGTGTCTTGTGCTCTGGTGGAGTCACGCCACTTAAATCTTCAAAGCAGCTGCTTACCTGTTCAGTGGGAATTCAAGGCTTGGAAGCTAATGGTCAGGAACTAATGAGTTGGACAGGATGTGTTTTAATTTACTGAGATAGATTAAACCAGTATGTTGATTAGCTTGAAGGCTAGAGGGAATGTTTTTTGTTGCAATGTTAAGGTGCTCCATGAGTTACTACAGATGCTGAAGTAAAAGCTTTTAATTTTTCTTTCTTTCTTTCTTTCTGATTTTTTTGTTTGTTTGTTTGTTGGGTTTTTTTTTAGTAGTAACTAATACTCTGTTATGCATGAACCTTAAAGATGCAAAGAGTTCTCTAAGGAGCCTTTGGGGCGAGTACCTGTGGTAGCTTCATTAGGACCCCTCTGACATTATCCATGTCCTGACAGTTTGGGAAATGTTCTAGACTGGCCAGGGAAAAGTTTGAGTCTTAATAAAAGAAGAGAAATTAAACAAGTGAGGCACAAAGTGTATCTAGGGGGCATGAAGTTCTGGATTCTTGCCTAATTCCGCATTCTTCAGGCTTAATGTGGATGAACTCTGTGTAGGTTTGCCAGCAGCAAAGTCGAACATCTCATTTGAGACCTCCTGATGCATTGTTCTGTGGTTATGATCCTGAAAGCAAAAACAGCCTCTGCCTTTCATAGACCTGCAGCTGGAATACCCAAATGAATTCCATATTTTTATCCATTGCTCAGCTCTGCAACGTTCTTTGGTACATTTTATACTTGGAGTTGGTCTGGAGGCTTCCATTCTACAAATGCTCCTGGGAGATTTTCTCTGACGTGTGGACAGGCAGGCTGCTGGCTGAAGTTAGTGACCATGATGGCAATTTCATGCTAAACATGCTAAACCTGTGTCATGCTGAACATGATGCATGCTAGACAATACAGCAGTCAAGCATCCCCTTTCTTTAGCAATGACTGAGCCAAGAGAAGCCATATCCCGTATAGGTCCTTCTGGCAAAGACAAAGCAACAGGTTGTTCAAACTGCCTAAAAAATTTTCTTCTGAAATTTTAAGGAGGATGTGAGGGCTGCAAATTCTTTGGTTGGAGTTGTAGTGGTTGCAAATGAGAAATGACCACAAGCCATAAAGAAAAAATGTAGCAAATTGAAAGGTGACACCAAGGATATCACTATGGCTCTGTGTGGCTCCTGAGTGCTCCTTGGGTAAAATGCTGACTGAGTGAGGCTTGGAGCATAGAACAAAGGAATAGTACAAAGGATTTCTTTGAGGAGTGTTGTATTCAAGACAAGTGAAGTCCAGACATACATTGCCTGTACTCATCTTTTGGGTACGAGTCCAAACAGGCTACTGGAGAAGGTCAAAAGGAAAACAGCAAGAATAACAAGAGACTAAAAAAAGTAAATGGCAAAAAGAAAAGCAGCTATTTCACTGAGTCAAGAGGAGGTGGCTGAGAGGAACATTACATAAATGAACGTTAAACAGCTGAAATCTAATCCCTTTGCAATATAAAAGTCTGGAATGGAAAGGAAAGTACTAAATTGCTTAGAATTTCCATAGCAGAGAGGATAAGAGTGATAGGCTCAGTTGCAAAAAAGTGGGATTTAGTTAAACTTTTGGAGACCTTCTGTCCATAAGAACAGTGAAGCACAGACATATGCTGTTGCAGGAGGCTGTGAAATTCTGTCATTGCAGATTTTAAGGAAGTCGTTCAACAAGTATTAGTTAATGAAGATTTAAAGAGAATTTATGCCATCTTTGGAGAGGGAGATGGATCAGAGGAAGTCCTTACTGGTGTCATTATCTGTGGAACTATAAATGCTACGTTCTAGGCAAAGGGAACGTTGTGTACAATCTTTGAAAATGAGGAATCTTACATAAAAAGGGCCTCTTCTATCCATTTCTACCCTAATGGATACTGTAGTCTTTCAGGATAAATTCTAATTGGAACCTTGTGCCTTCGCCAGGAAATCACAGGGACTAAGAAGGCCTATTACTCTCTGCAACCTCTCCCTGGACATTGATTTAAGGTATTTAGGTCTAAATGGAACTATTTATCTGCTTTCTTCCTTAAAACTGGTAAATGTGGAATAGACAAGCAGGTTGAAAGGATTATATGGAGACTTGACTTCAGCTTACCTACTGGCCAAAATAACGGCATTGTAGGGGGCAGGATCATTTCCCAGAGATAAGCAAACAACAGGGCACTACGGGATCACAACACTCCCTGATACTACAATTGCTGCCAACTTTAATTTACATTTCACTCTTTGGTCAAAAACCTGGGATACAAGTTTATATCCAGTAACAAGTGTTACTTCCCGGGTAGATTCTTATTCCCTTCTTCATAGTGAATAATGCCACTAGGAATATGTTTATCTGAGCTTGATACTTAAGGTATTAGCATTAATCTCTAAGCTTTGTCCTGGATTTCTGCTTCTGGGAAAAAACTTGGTTAGATGACTGATATTATCAAGAAATTCATAGTCCTTAAAAATCTCAGAAAGGTCAATGAAACAGTAAAAACAAGTCAGTTTTCCCCTATTCATCAAAAGTCTCTAATGCTGTTGAAGTGCCTGGTATTGCCAATAGTCTTTTAGTCTCTGAAACTGTTAAAATAAAGACACCTTTCCCACATTTTCCTTCTCTGCCTTTCACAAGTGATGGTTCTTTTAACCTCTTTCTCCCCTCTTTGTTTGCTTAGAGGATCAAAGCTTTTTTATTTATTTCTTTTTCCTCCCAAATGGTTTCTGGAGTGTTAAAAAGCACCACCAGTATACTGAGTTTACATTACAAACAAGTTAAAATTCCCAGTCTTTCAGAGCTTTTCTCCTAGGATACCAGGAAAGCAAAGTTCAGCTAAACTGCACAATTAATCGGAGATCACTTCTGAGTGAAGAAGAAAAGGTTGCTTGAAGCCGAGCTATTTTCTTCTTGGAAATTTAAAATCCACTTCAGAAAGCAAAGTTATTATTCTCTGAAAGTTATCGGATTTTATTTGTGTTCCTGGACCTACTCTATTAGGTCATCTTCCCTTTTCGGTCATAAAATCATCTCAATGAATCAACTGTGGGACTGGACATATGTAAATGTATCCTTATTGACAGCCACATTGACAAGGAAATGAATGAAAAATACATGGGTTGCATGTTGTTTTTGCTGGAAGAGCAGTGAGTTTTTTTCTGCTTTCATGACCCTGAGACAGGTTATTTATTTCTTGATTATGAAGAAAATGCTCTTTTTCTTTTTTTTTTTTTTTTTTTTTTTGAGTTAAATATATTTTATTATAACAGTAAGATAAAGAAAAATGTGCTGTATAGTTTGGGAGTATATGGCTAAAAGAGACTTCAGTGGTGGTCCACCATTCCCACACAACTTCTCTCTCTTTTTCTTAACTTCCAAGAGCAAAGACTGGCTTGATAACTCAACCTGGTGTATCAGTCGATGCAAGATGGGCTAACACCTGTTTAAGAAAATGCACTGTCTGCTGGCCTCATTGTCTGTAATTGTCAGGGCTCTTCTAAGGCCGTGATGGCTGCAAGGAAGAAAGCGAGTAAGCACGATGAGGAGATCACAAGGGAATACACTGAAGCAGTTACATGGTAGGTTAGACAAGTGTACTTCAGTGTCTTTTTACAGTGTTTTGAAAAAAATCTAAAAGATTCCTACAAACTCTGCAAATTTCCTACTAAAATGTCATTTTGTGGACAAATATTTCATAATAAGGAAAATAATATCCTTATTACTGTCAATGCAAATAACGTGCTGTAACATCTAGCGAGCACTGTAAGGTATCGTTTTCACACAATTTAATCCAATATTACAACATTGATGTCCCAATGTTTTCTTTCCCCTGCTTTTTTGCAAGGCAAAGTTAAATACTGGTAAAATACATCTGTTATAAGGTAAAATCAAGATATACCCAGAAATTTTTCAATGGAACCAAATGAAGTGTCAGTTGACACCTCATGAAATTGTCCTTCTGACTGATGAAGGTTAGTAAAAATGCCACTAAAAATCTATGATAAAAAGTGAAGAAGTCCATAGCCATATTCTCAGCAAGTGATACTCAATACTCAAATACGTACACAATCTCACCAAAAATTATAATGAGCCTTTTTGAAAAATATAATTTCTTAAATTATCTTGCAGATAAAGATACTTTTAGACATTTCTTAATCACATGAGCTTATCCAAACAAACTCTTTTAATACCTTAGAACTGAACCCTACATATCTTACTACGCAATTTTTCTTTTTGCCTCCATTCTTTTGATTATTTACCTGTTTTCTCCTGTCTTGAAAATACACAGAAATAAGAGGGGAAAAAATAAATATTCTATGATTTCTGAAAACATCCCCAAAGTTTGCTGCTTGATTTTTATCACATCTCTGGCTATGTGACTCTAACAGCAGGGCAGCCAATTTCTGCTAAGCATCACAAATGTAATATTTTAAAATATTAACAGAGCAACGTCTTCTCATGCTTTCCTGGTACCTTCTTCACTGGTTGATATGACCACTCTGAATGAAATTAATAATAACAATATAATATATACTGATTATAAAGCAATTCAGAAATTTGCTAGGCAGTAAGTACTGGATCAAAAAATATCTCAGCCAAAAATCTTCCCTAAAACATACATGAAGAAATGTTTACTCAGAACCAGCTGCAAGTGTGTCCCATCATGAAGGCATGGCACATACAATCTTTGGACAGTATGGGATCCAAGGATACTTAATCACAGCTACTTTATGAAAAATAGACAGCCATCCTGATGCAGTGATCTGTACATTAAACTGTCCGGGTCAACAAGGTTAGGAATGGTCTGGGAGCCTCTCAGAGAACACACTAGCTCCTTACAGGGCTCCATTCCTCACCAGGGAGGAGGAGTGTATTAAGTCTGAATTCCCACAGCAGAGGACTAGGCTTGCTGGACAATTTCTGCACCATCTCAGCCCTGCTGTTACATGTCCGTGGAGCAGGGAGCTACACCACTGATGAAACAATATTTAGGAATTTTTAGGGATGAAAAAAATTTTGCAATACATTTAGGGATAAATTTTAGGAATTTAGGTATAGGACAATATTTTTTTAAGATTTTCAAGCCCTTTTCAAATGGTGTTCCACTCTGTAATTCATAGGTTGATGTAATGGTCATTGGTTTGATCCCACAGTATTCAAAGACTGTTGCAAACCACCAAAGTCCCTCAGCGTTAGGTTTGGCATCTGACACACTCGTTTTGCTGGAAGAGGTTTAAAGTCCCTTGGCACAGTCAGACAGCCCCTTGTTGCCCACTTATCTCAGGCAGCCTCTTTGCAGGGCTAATTCCAGAGAGAAATCCCGCTACTGTCAAATCTCAGACTCGGTGAATTGCCTGCAGCATCCTCCTGTGCAGACTGCAAGTCAGCCTAACAACACGTGCAGTTGAGCACCAGCCACCACCAAACAGAGAGGCTGAGGCTTTGCAGAGTCCCATGTAGTTGTGTTAACTTGTCCAGATGCAGCATTTAGGTAACACAAAAATTGTCCCTAGTTTGAGTGTGGGCTTGTTAGTGGAGCTTTTCAGGGGAATGGAAACTAATGTATAAGTTTTACAGTATTTCTCATCTGAGAGTGCTTCCAGTCACTACATCCTGCACATTTTCTTTTCCATCAGCATGTCATCTTCTAGACAAAGGTTTTTCACAGTTTTCAGGTTTTCTTCAGCTCTTTCCCCCTGGCAAGCTCAGGCCCTGCCTCCTCCTCTGTACCAGTGGGAGGTGACTTCCCTGTACCACCCACTCTCTCTGTTCCTCTTTTCTTTCCTTTTTTTTTTTTTTTTTTTTTTTTTTGGCAGTCTTTGCTTCCAGCCTTTGTCTGTGCTTTTTCTCTGATGTAATGTCAGTCCCAATCCTTTCATTTTTTCCCCTGTTTTATTCTTCCCTTTGTCCTCCTCTCAAGTACTCCTCATTTTCTCCAGAGCAGTTCTCTTTCTTCTCACCTGTATACTCTACCTCCCCTTCTCAGCACCCCTCCTTTCAGGTACACGGCTCCTTAAGGGGAACTCCAAGCTAACATATTGATCCGTCCTTTCATGAGAAAATAATCATCCCACTAATTCTGCTAATACAGTTCTGACCTATGAATTTGCTGACTTTTTGGTCACCACTTAGCTTTTGACTTAATTCTTCCTTATGTGCACTTGCTTGATTTTCCTTTGGAATGGAGGCAATGTCTCCACTGACTTCACCACGTCCATCTGCCTTACAATCTCTTCTTTGCACAACTGAGTTATCATTTAATTTATTTTTCTTCCAGCTTGAATACCCATTTGAATATCTTTACTTATCTTTTTTCCTTTTTCCATCAAGCTCTTTTTTCTTTCTATTTTTCTCATTTTGCCACCCACAGAAGTATTTTCCTCAACCTTTTTTTTTTTTCCCCCAGAACTTTTTTCCTTCTCTATTCACTCATCTAATGGAGAATTTCAAGGTCTCACAGAATCCACCAAGAGTTTGCTCCAAGTTCCCATTTCACCCATGAAAAGCTTATCAACCATTCCTTCTGTACACACCTTGCTTGATGCATATTTCATATAGTTTAAAAATGTGGTGATCATACTGTATGCAACAGGAAAGTGACTTTCAAGGTCAGGGTCATCAGTACTATCAAGTTCAAGCCACTTGCCAGACTTTAAAGCACTCTGAAGTAGGGCTGCCTTACTAAGTGGGGTTAAGACCATGCTTTTGCCTGTGGTTAAGTTGGGTCTTAGAAGGTTTGGAAAAGCTGCTACCCTGCTTCTTGGGTTTTTGGGAAAACCTGTTGATTTATGTGAGGAGCCCATATGTTCCTATACAAACAGTACAATTGCTGACTACATAAATGCTCCCATAATCTCAGCATAGCTATGAAAAAAAAGAAGCATGATAATAATTCCAAAAGCATAATTTTATATTTGTGAGGATGAATATGAGACAAAAGCAATATAGTTCTATAGCCTATTTTTTGGGGGGTGTAATTTGCTGTTGCTCTAGTAAATTCTCTTCTTTTTGACTTTAATAGGTTCACAGCAATTTAACCCTCGTGAAAATTTGCTGTATTACTTTGAAAAGGCTGGAAACAAAACAATATATTTCTTGCAGTATTTTTTAAAATCTGCACATCCCTGAAACAAAATGTCTGAAAACCTCATAAGACAGTAGATAAGCCAAGCGATCCATTTAGGTTGCACAGTGGATTCTGGGCTTACCTGAAGAAAGAGGCAATTGCATTAATCTGCAATAGTTAAAACACTTCTAACAATGAACTGTGGTTTTGTCTCAGTGGAAATACCTGATAATTGCACTGAGGCTGTTCCCAGGCATCATTGTGCCTAGGAGGAATTCTTATTTTTTTTTGTCATTTTGTTCCTGCTAGTAAATTAAACTCAGGATTTTCAGCCAATCTGCATTTTTGTAAAATGAAATGTGCCCCAGATTTTTCTACCAGTTTAGGGCTGGATTACCACAGTGGAAGTTGTCCTGCTAAGTTCATAGCAAGAAACAATCACAGGCAGAGACTTAGGAAGGTGGTACCAACCAAAGGATACTACCCTCCTTTCCTGCCACTTTTGGATCCCAGGTCCACTTCATTTGAGCTCTAGACATTCAGCCCTGGCTGCAGGGGCAGGGTGGCTGATTATCCCTTTTGTTACCCCTTCTCGGTGCCTGGGGATACCCCTCCATTGCAAATGCAACCCACTCAGGGATTAAACCGCAGCCTTATTCTCCACACTAGCAGAGAGCAAGAGGACGATCTTCTCTTTAACCCTCTGACCTGGACTATGTTCTTGATTAATCTTTAAACCAGCTCTCACTTTTATATCAATAAGTAGAAACCCCCTCCAACAGTCAATATTACGTGATCTTCTTCACAAGAGCTTATGTAGCTTACCATAGTTATACACATTCCCACACAAACAGTAATGCTGTCTGATCCTGGAGTGTGTCAAACACCTTGGTGTTGTTTTGTGGCATCCTGAGAGTGATTTTGTCAATGGCAAGAATTCATACTACCGAATCAATAACTATAGTACAACAAGTTGGAGCAAACGAGGTGCAGAAATCCCAATAAACATTTTATAGGGCTTTAGAAACAGCTTTCAAAAACTGATAAGAGAATGAACTCCCTTTAGCAGGATGCTGTTTGCAATTTTAACAGCCTCATAGACAGGATCTCATGCCCTGTGGAAGTTTTAGGTTGGATCCTCCAATCCCACTGCTAAACCAGGCTCTTGGTGGATGCACAATTCATATGACCCTACTAAATTCTTATAGACAAATACAGAATCTGGCCCACCAGATTTAAAGGCAAAATTGCAGTTTGACTCAGCATAAACAACATTAGAACCAGGTCATTCATGACTTATAGGATTCTAATTTGGACTCTGTGAGCTACAGCATAATGTATGTTCTGTAGGACAGTTCCATGGGCGAGTTGTGTTCACACAAAACATCCAAATAGCTCTTTCTTTAAATGGCAGTATGTCTCCCTACACTGTCTTAATTTCCAAATTCAGCTCCATTTATGTAACACAGACCACTGAACTGAATGATAGCATTGTTTGTAATGTATTTCTTTTATTATGTCTTTTCAGTCTGATTTAGTACTTTGCCTTGTCACGTTTATTTAACTATAAAAACATTATGTGAATCCAAGACGATACTTTACCCCTGTATCTTGCTTTAGATTCACTCTTCCAATGATAAAATTAGAATCTTACTCCTAGACAAGGTGTCAACATTTGCCTAAAAAAACTTTATTCCATTATTTGTAGAAGCTTATAAGTAGGTCATCAGCACAAGTAACCCAGGCAAACATCAACAGTGATTAGAAAAGCGTCTTGGCTCCAGGATGAAAGTCTAGTTTTACTGCACTCACTTGATACCAATGCCAATGCCTGGTTTTAAGTTATAGAGCAGTAAAACAATTGGTGGATTTTCTATTTTGAAGTATGTTTTACTTTTGATATATAATGCAGGTCTCTAGAAATATTGAGAGTAGCAGTGGACAACATCATTCTTAAAAAACACCAAACCCAAAACCAACCAAACAAGAAAAAAGCCACAGAAGTTAAAGTATGAAATATTCTAGTAAAGCACAAATTAACTTGCGTAATCAGCTCATTAAGAAGGATTTGCATGAATTGTTACTGATTTCATTCAAAGGATGAACATCACAAAAATACAATTTTTCTATTACCTTAATTGTGAATAAAAGTAGTTAATGTGCAATTTTCCCCAATATAACTGAGGAGTTGCATTGTGTTATAATACGTTTATCAACATAAATAAAAGCAGAACAAGTCATCATGATTTAGATGCATTTGAAGAAAATGGAAAAAGTAATTCTCCTAAAATATATGTTGGATCAGGTGGGTTGTGTGCTTTTCAAATTGTTTTCATGCATATTTAATCAGTGTGAGACATATACTTATGCAAGCTCAAATAGGTACCAGTGTGTGTCCCAGGCTGTTCTATTTCACAGTTTTCCAATCGAGATTCTTTTAAAGCTGATTTAATTAATTATTAAAAACAAGAAAAAAGAAAAAAAGAACTAAAATAATCTTCAGCAGGTAGCATAAACTGAGAAAAAGCCAAGGAACTCACAAACTACCAGCAAACCCTTTGTTCAGTTCGGAGCACTACTGGTGTGATGCCTAGTTTTTCAAGAATTGCTTGGGTTTTATCAAGATTGCTGAAATACAGGGATGGATACATAAAATGATCCATTGAAATACTAAAACACTGTGATAACCTGGGAGGATAAAGCCCCCAAAATCCAACACCCCCCCCCAAATCCTACCTATACACCTGCATGGAAATATACTTTCTCACACCCGCATGTGTATTTTGGCAGAGATGTGTGCCTGGCACACAGAGAGATGAAAGGTAAGTACCCACACACCTCTGGGTCTACAGAGGGTTAGATAAACACTGTCTAGGAATAGAAACACATTCCCATGAATCTGTACATATCATACATCCGTATGCGTCCAAGCAAACACAGAAGCATGGATATACACACCTACACACCCAAAGACACAGGGACTGAAGCAGGGCACATGCACAGGCACAGACATCTCCATAAGCACACACATATATCCCCACTGCTGGCTGCATACTCACATGGACAGACAGATATACAGGCATGTGTGTGAGGGAGAGTTTACACTGCCTCTATCATCTCTGCTAATTTTTCCTTCCTTTTTGAAGCATTCCAATATTAGGATCCTGGGATGAGCCAGGTCTCTGCAGGGAAGATATTCCCAGAGGAACAAAGCACTTCCAATTTCTTTAACGTTCCCCACCTCTCTCTCACTCTCTCCCAACAGCAGATCCAGGGAGATGAGCTGGGCACCCAGCACGGCTCTCCCAGCTGCTGGCTTGGCACTTTCCACCCCAGCTTAAGGAAGGGTATAGGATGGCAAGCTTAAGATCTCGTCATTTCACCCCCAAAGCATACGGGAGCAGAAACCTTTGGACAACATCAGGACACAGCTCCTTTCTGCACACCCCCCTGCCCCCCTGCATGCCCCCTCAGCTTCGGACTACAGGGATCCCCCTGCACCCTACCTGTCCTCTGCAGGTGTGAAAGCCCTTGCCCCCTTCATCTCCCCCCAGATTCCCGTTTCTCCTGGCCCCCGAATCCCGTCAGTAAACCTCTTCGCAATTCGCCACTCTAAACTTTTTCTCGGCTGCACAACCCGCAACCCCCCGGGCAGTGGCTGCGTCCAGTCCGGAGGGCAGGATAGGGCGGGAGTGGGTTGCAGGGACCGGGGATGCAGGCATCAAGGCTGCAGGGTGTGGGATAGAAGGACTGGGATGAAAGGACTGGGATGCGGGATACGGGGATGTGAGGACCGGGATGCACGAATCTGAGACACAGGATGCAGCGATCGGGCTGTGGAATGCAGGGACCAGGACGCGGGATATCGGTGCGCAGCTCCTTACCGTGCAATGAGGGTAGGTCCTGGCGAGGGTCTCCAGCTGCTCCCGGGCATCGCGTGCCTCCCGATGTGCTCGTTAAACATCCACCGGGGATCTCACCCCCCAAACTTGTGTGAGCTGCTTCCTCTGGGAACAATCACCCTTTCTCCCCCCCACCTTGGATCGGATCCCGATGGAAACTCATCAAGGCCTCCTAAGCGGTCAGAGGTAAGGCTGTGAGGGAAGGAGAAGAAGAGGGGGGGCAACGGGACAGAGGTTGCGATCACCAAGCAATGATCCCCTTCCTTTCCCCTCTCCTCTGGAGCACCCTCTTCCCGTTCCTCTGACCAACTTTGGCTCTGCTTGGCCAGGCAGCGCCTGGGACCGGCGCTGTGAACTGGGGTCCCTTTTCGCAGCCTGGCATCTTTCTAGATTTCCTCTCCTTTCCGGGCAAAGGGGATTGGTGCAAAGCTTTAAATTAGGAGGCGACCTAGAGTTACAAAGACAGGGAGTGGGAGCTGGCTGGCGTTCGCAGACCGCCTCCCCCGGCACTAGGCTGAGCGGAGGGGCCGGCTGCGCCTTATCCCTACCATTTATTAATTGACTGCGCTCCTAGTTCTCACTCTGGAGCTGGCTATCGCTCCTGGCACGGCCGGGAGCGGGGCTGTGGCAGGAGCCCTCGGAGGGAGGAGAGCCCCATGGTGCGGGGCTCCCCGCCGCTGTTTAACTGCGCCGGCAGAGCGGGCAGGAGCGCAGCCCGGTCCCGGGGGGAGGACACGGGTGATGAGGGCGGACGGGACACGGGGACGCTGCTGTCGCCTGGCAACCCTGCATCCCAGCCCCGAGCATCCCTCCCCCAGCGCCCTGATTGGACGGGGCCTCGGTGGCGGGGTAGGGGGGGGACACACGCCCCTCCGAGGATGCTGCGCCCCGGCACTGCGACTTGTCGCATCCTCAAAAAACCGGGAGCAGGCAAGGGGAACACGGAGCAGCCGGGAGAGCCGAGGCAGTTCAGGGCGTTTTATTACCGTCCTCCTGCTGTCTCCCTTCCAGCTGACTTGATCAATTTGTTTCTGCTTTACGTCTCCTAGAAAAAGAGTGTATTTGTCTATGTACGTACCCATGTATGGGTGGATGGATAAATGGATAGATAAATAGATAGACAGAAAATATACAAATAGATGCATATATGTATAAACAAATATGTATTTGTATATACAGATAGATGTATTATCTATAATCTCTACACTATCTCTCTATTTTCTAACTCTCCTATATGGGAAGAAAGAAGAAAATTATTTACTGACAAAAGATCCCTCCAGCAAAGCTGGACGCAAAAGGAAAAGAAAGCTACTTTTTGGGTTACAAATGTTTGAAAACCAAACGTTTACATCACCTGGAGTGTTAACAGAAGGCTGTGGTCCTAAAGAGAGAATTAAACACGGTGAGTGAGATGTAACAGTCAGTGAGGATAGATGCACTGAATTCAGAAGGGGTGAGTTTAAGCTGTGCTGCATGGGGCTGCCAGTATTATATGTGGCTTCATTGCTCATTCGCTGCTATGGGGGGACAGTGAGCAGCTGCTTTTCTGCTGGTTGAGTGTGTAGTATGAAGAGGGTGCATGTAAAATCCCAATACCTTTCTGCCATAGCTCCAGCTGGGACACTGTGAATTTCTCAGTCTTCAGCAGGGAGAAGGCCATTGTCCACTTTTCCCTGAATGCTTCCCCCCACCTTTGGACTTGACCCCGGGCAGCTCCCCATCAGTGCTTGGGTAAAGCAAGGAAAGAGACACTGCAGTCAGGAGCTGCAATCCAGCAGCTCATATGGGGCCACTATTGTTTCAGCAGCCGAGGTTCTGGTAAGGAATTAAGCCAAAGTAAAAGGAAATAAACCAAAATAATCTGTTTCTGCTTCATAATATTTTATGTTAAGTAATTTAACATCCGTTTACTTTTGTGATCTAACAATTATATTTGAGCTACTTGGCTAATTGTATGAGTTTTTTCTTTCTTGTAAGCCAAGGACATTTGTTAAGATGTGCAGGTTAAACTGTGTCATTAAGAGCTAAAGTTAAACAGGGAGCAAAATGAAAGAGACCAGTTTCTCTCAGGTTTAACCTTAAAGTAAATTGGACTAAAATGTACATGGGACATTACATTAACATCAGGGTAAAAAGGAATGAATAGGAAATCACTCCCATGTCTTTCAAATCATAGCACAATTTGACAAATAGGCTGGAATATAATGATTTGGAGTCTTGCAGGCTGATTGCCAGAAAAGACTAGTGGAAAGAAGGATCTGATTCTGCATTGCTTTGTACATAGCAATTGTAGCTCAAAGTGAGTATGAAAGTAACTTTTTCATTGGGTAGGATATAAAACCCACTGTGTATGAAATTGGTCACCACAGGCACCAAGTGGAATTTGGCTGAGATGTATTGTATGATTTGCTGCAGGTCACTTAGAGGCAAGGAGGTGACCCAGTCATTCATATCTTTGCTGCAAGAAACATCCTTGGTACTTTTGGTACTCTCTTTTCACACCTGCTGCTGTGCAGTGTTTGATAACGCTGCTGTGCAGTGTCTGATAACACTGCTACTCCTTGCATTTACACCTGATTCATGGCTCGTGAGGAGCAGGAAAATAAACCTGAACAGAAAAACAAGCTGTAGACAAAGTCACAAGGGTTTTGTTCCCACCTTCTGCCAGGGCAGAAGATGCAGTCATGTACTGAGCACAATTTTGAGACTCACAGGTACACACAGTGTTACAGTGCAGGGCAACCCAAAGGTCTCAATGAAGCCTCGTGCTAAGCTGTGTTTGGGTGCTACTAGGGAAATCATTCAGTTGAGGCTAAATCAAGCACCTCACACTACACTTGACTGTGGATGTACCCTGGGTTAGGCACAGCAAGCAGGCTGTGTAAGTTTTGCCAGGGGATAGGCCCTCAATGTCTTTGACCTGGACCTGAATAAGGAGTTTTAAATAAGAAATGTGTTTATTTATTTTCTCCCTCTGACACAAAGATGGTAAAGCAGCATTAAAGGTTTTAGAAATAGGAATATTTTGCCTTTGTGAATTATCTATTAGCTAAATAATAGTTATAGCTAGTTAAGAGATTGATTCCTTTCAAATTGAGTTCCCACATAACACCAAACGGAGTTTGTAGAAAGCTTTGATGAGCCGAAGAATTTGTTTTTATAAAATTCATGAATGTGATTAATTAGGAAGCTTACCACCACAAGTAAACAGATGTGTATCTTTTCCTTACACGGAATTTTAGCATGAGCTTCAAGACTGTACACATGGGAACTTTCCAATCTTACATTTGATGGCAAGATACTGTTCCAGCAAAACACAACTGACTTGCTATAAGCAGCTGTTTTGGGACACACTCATTTGCTGATTAAAGCCTAAAGCGATGCTTTAGAAAGATTGCAAATGTGCATGCACAGCCAGTGAGTGATCTATGGATTGGGCCCAGCCTACCTGAATAATTCATGAGGCTTATGGTCTTTCCTCCTTTCCTGAGGACCTTAGAGAAATGGACAGGAATAGGGCCATGGATCAATGATTTTTTTTCTAGCAAATTGCTCCCTGCCACCTGATTTCCAGCAGCTCTGCATCTTCTTCATTCTTCCTCTGTGAGTGGGAATGATCCAATTCTGCAGCAGTTTCCCTGAGCTAACAGTTGTGGTCATCACTCCAGAAGCAATCCTGGCATGTCTCACCCTAGAGATGTTCTCCTGGAAGTCTGCCAATCTCAGGGTGCAAAACACCAGTTGGATGGAATGGGGCTAACTTCCCATTTTTAAGTAGTCACAGGGGTCTAGATGTGTCTCCATAACACTATGGCCAGGTCATTCTCTGTCTTTGGAGACACAAAGACAAAAGGTTCATAGTGGCTGATGCAGAGATCTACAAAACCCCACATTGTGTGGCTCATCCTTACCTGCGGATTGCAGGTGAACCTGGCATACTCCAAAGGAACAGAACAATGGTACACAGCTTTCAGAGCAACATAGTGGTTCCTAGGGAAGATCCACACTATGAAGAGTGTAAGGGGTGTCACTCTGTCATACTCAAGGACCTCATGGATTGCTATGGAAAACTGTGCACTGTTATGGTGGGTTGGCCCTGGCTGGACACCCAGGTGTCCAGCAAAGCCCCTCTACTGCTCCCCTCCTCAACTGGGCAGGGGACAGAAAGTGTAACAAACACACACACTTTCTTTTCTCATAACAACACTTAATCATGAAGCTCAGCATCAAAATGGAATGTCTTCTTTTCTTACTGTTAAGTGGTTTTGAAGAGATTTTAGGTCAGTACGCAGAGTGAAAAGGTCCCCACATTAACAATGCTCATCTTCTTATGGCTGAGTCATGTGGCACCCCTTGGGCCTTCAGTGACACTGTTTTTTTCTGTCAGATGTCTTGTGATGGGTTTTTCAGCTGACTGAAGGGGTACTGGCCTAGCACCAACATGAAATATGCCATGACATACTCAGGCTTTTTTTGTGCATTCTGAGCCGTTCTCATGCACAGGGACACTGGCAACTCTCACTACAAGGCTAAACACAACAAAAACCTGGGCTTTGTCTGGTATGGTCTGGAAAAAAGACAGAATTCAACATGATCTGTGCATATGCAGCAGCATCTTCCCTTCTGCCTCCACGTCCCATGACCATCAGTGTCTTTACGTGCCTCTTCTCCTCAGCTTCCCTCCAGTCAAATCTCCAGTTTCCTTCAGTTTCCCTTGGCCTTTTTCACCTTCTTTCTTTTCACTCTTTAGAGAGTTGGCTGCCTGCTCATGCCTGTTGGCCATGTCTCCAGTTAACCCCAAGGTCTCCTTGCCCCTTCTCAGCAAAGAAACCTTTTTTCATGGAAAAAACCCAGCAGCTGTTGTGCATCAGCTACAACAGGCGAAAAGGTCTGACTTCACTCTGGGAATCAGCTGCCCTCTTTCCACCCCTGCTCCCTTCTCAGAGTTCAGGTTTCCCAACATACTGCTGGGGACACACATGACATCCAGATGTTGTCCAAATGTGGCTCCTTCATAAAAATACATGAGCAGCAGGGATCCATCCAGGTCCCTGCAAGATATACAAGTAGACACACTTCACTTGCCCTCCTCAAACCTTCCCTAGCCAAAATCCTACTGCAGTCTGTGCAGGTGCAGGGATAAGCATATCACAGGCTCTGCCTGATGTATGCTTGATACATGCAAGACTCCTTAGATCACCTCCAGTTTCCATTGCTTATGACTCTGGATCCAAGGTCCACCATTCGTCTGCATCCTTCCTAAGTCTCTGATATAGGAGGTGATGTTTTCTTTTAGGGGGCTCCAGCCTTTCCCAGGAGGCACAGGAGTCTTCTTCATAAGGGGACAGGGCATGACACAGTAGCATATTTCAGTCTCTGCCATATTTAAATTAATACAGATGACCCCATTCTACAAAATCCTGGCTGTTATATTTTTTTCTTACAGTGTGAATAATTGGGTACCAAATACCAGAATCACCTACACATTTTGCTTTTGACTTAAGTCACCTTTATGTTTCTCTGCTTTATTATTCTCTTTATTAGAATTTGAGCTGTTAGCAGTCTGGTTTCATCAAACTGCTCCTCCCTCCTCCCTGAAAATCCCCTAACAACGTTTCTTCTCTTTCAAAACACTTTCCCTTCCCCCATTGCTCTTCTCTGTAGGAATTACTAGTAGCATTTACATATTTTGTTTAAGGTGCTTACGAGTTATTGACAAGTTTGCCTTGCCCCTGAGGGGGTGATGAAACACAATCAAGCTGTGAACCACTTAAAGCCTGACTGGCTCATGGAAGGGATTGCTTGGGACTCTGAATTAGGGCACGGGCCAAGAAATGTGGCACAGTGCTGTCAAGGGCTGTGGCACACAGATCCATTTCCTTTATAATCCTATCATATCTATGACCTACCACATACAGAGCAACGTAAAAAGACCTACATTTTCCCATTAGCTCAAGTTATGGGCTTCCTGTGAAATAAATTTACTCACAGCCTCTATACCACTGCTTTGGAAGCCTGAAAACCCTGGTTTTATTATGTCAGTCAGTGTATTTCAGAAATCTTTCACACTGAGAATCCATCTGGATATACTACTTTCTAAATGTCCTGCTGAGATCCTGCTTTGCCACTAGTTAAAAATGAATGGATAAATTTATAACCAGGAAGTTTATTGTATTTGTTTTCTGAAATAGACTCTAGATTTTATCTTGGCTTGGATTTTTGTTGGTGGTGTTTTGGATTTTGTTGTTGGAATTTTTGTTTGCTTTTTTTTTTCTTTTCTCTACCATTTAATTTTATTAGCACCCCTGGAAGGAATAGTGAGTCCAGAATTAGAAAGCTGAAATAAAAGGAATGCAGTTCTTGGAAATGAGACTGGAACAAAAAAGCAAGAGACCCAATTCAGTCCCAAGCTAAGGATTTCTCCTTTCTCTTAACAAAGACAGACCATTTTCCACAAAGGAAGACATACCTGTGCTTGGAAAACTGCTACTAGCACAAAATATAATTGAGCAGATAGTGACAAAAATAGCACTTGGTCTGTTTAAAGGCCTTTTATTGAGTACTGCTTTTTTTTTTCTTTTTCTTTTTCCCGAATGCAATTGTCCTCTCTAATTTAAGAAAGACCAGGAAATACAGGTGAATTGAGAGAGCTGTATGTTTTTCTTCAGCTGGTTCTATTTAAATTGCACACCAGAAGATGCAGTTAAGAGAATAACTTGAAATTTCAAAGCAAGAAGAACTAGCATTGATAGTGGAATCTTAATTCAACTCCCTTGTGCATGTGGATACACCCTTTAATTGGTTTAACACTGTCTTCTTTTTCTCTTTCAGAAAATCCTGACACATTCAGCACCTTTAAGAATTAGGGGTCTGTCAATAACTTGGTTTCCCTGCACTGCTCAGTGACTCTGCCTTGCATCTTGTATACTTGCAGTCCTCCTACCCTGCCTTAGAAAGTCCATTTCTTTTCAGAAAAACATTAAAGTGTTTTGCCAACTTTTTTTTTTTTTTTTTTTTCATTTAGTTTAACTCCATTCCTGAGGTAATGGCCGATATTCTGGCTTTCCACTTCACAGGCAGGACATAGGCATTAGAACCTGAAAGTGCTGGTGACTGCAGAGTATCTGATTTTTTCACATTTAGGAGCTATACATTTGCAGTATAGTTTACATTATACCTTGAAAGAATGGCTGTTGCTCACCACATTTTAAGTTTGTGCTCCCAGTTGTTGGGTTTTATCAGGTCCTAGAGTTTGACTGGGAGAACAGTGTTTTCTTAGGGTCATTCTTGACTAAATCTTTTTATGTGAAATTCTGCACATATACAGAGAATCAACATGGAAAAGTCCATGTCAACAACTAAATTTTGGCAAAGGTGCAAGCCATCATAATCATGATGGGAAATGCTCAGTAGTTTGACTATTGTTTGATATTAATCCCTGAATTCTAACAATAACTTGGTATTAAATAAAAAAGAGACTTTGGTTTAGAATACCAGTTAACATTACTGAGGTAATAGTCACTCGTTATCCAAAGGTCACTGACACCTTCAGTCTGCCAAGCCAATTTCATGAGTCCTGTGACATGGTATGGGATCAAGTGTCTTGCTCTTTTATTTGTATCTGTCTCAGGGGCTTTGCCAAACATGTGTTATTTTCAAACTTTATAAGGACATACCTCTGTGGGTCTTTCTCCCTCCTTCCCAGATAAGGGGAGGCTGAGGAGAAGGGGAGGCTGAGGAGAAGGGGAGGGGAGGAGAAGGGAAGGGGAGGGGAGGGGAGGGGAGGGGAGGTG
>JAWWES010000041.1:6500530-6610918 GCA_035583135.1 Lophotriccus pileatus
CACCCTGTCCTGCAGATACCCCTCATCTTGAACTTAGTTAAGAGGAATCCTATTCCACCACTCTACAATTTAGAATCATTATATAAATACAAAAAGTAATGTTTGCAGTCCTGTTAGTGATAGTAGGGTAGATGCTTTTCAGAAATTTGTTCAAAAAAATCTCAGGCAATCAAAGGAGAAAATATCTTGTTCATCTCTTTCTAAGATCTAACTGTCGGCTTCATCTTGAGCTATATAAAATACTAAGCCTTTGGTCAAAATCAGTGATGTTGTGTCAGTTGACTTGATGTGGGTACATCCAAAGCTTAACCAGATCACTCACTTCAAATATAACAAGAAGCCAAGGACTGCATCTATATTTTTCAACCTTAAGTTCCCTAAATACTAAATTAACTCATGCAGTGATCAGGAATAGTTGTGCCATTAAAAATGTTCAGGGGCAGTTAACAGCCCAACTGCTACTCATGACCAAAATTCAAAATGGTCTTCAGATTTATTTAAGGCTGCAATATGATGCTTCTGATACTCCCTTCCCTTGGTTTGTTGTGGAAATTAGAGCTGTTGTGGCAGAGCAGTGGGGTTTTCAGTGACAGATGATGTACCCAGTGAAGTCCCTGGAGTGAATTTCCCTTTTAACTTCTGTTGTGAAGTCAAAAGTAACCCCTAAACCAATTAACTGAGTTACACAAGTAAGTTACATTTATATGGGAGTATACCCAAGCAGAATTACTGCCTTAATTGTAGCTGGACAGTGTTAATGAGGGCAAAACAAATTTGTTATATTAGCAGGGGAGAAGCTGGCTTAATAATTCATCCATAAAATGTACATGATACAAATGACAGTGGATTCCTTACAGAATCAAAACACAAACAAGAATCTCTCACTCTGTTCTCAGGGATGAAATCTGTGACATTTAATCTATATTATATTTTAAATCCACCATGTAAACATCTTTTTAAAAGTCGTTAAATTTGAATATAATTGATTACATGCAGATTACATAATCTGTCATTGAATCAAATAATTACTATTACTGTTGGGAAATAGGGAATTATACAAGAGCCTAAAGAAGAAGACTGCATGGCAGGTGAGAAACAAACAAATCAGGGTTGGGTAATCAATCTCTGTACCATAAAATGCTAATGTTGTCCTAATAAATATGAATTCTCTTCCATTGCTTGATATGTTCCCTACCAAGCATGTCACTTAGTCTGTGGTATGCTTAAGTTTAGTTTGAAGTGGCATTACTATTAGCACTTCAGCAAAATAATAATTATTCCTTTTCATTTTCATAAAAGTAATTAAACTTATGCATTTTCTTGTTATGCAACAAGCCAACCAATAAATGCACAAAAAAAGTTCAATTTGTGGTATTTTCAAATTAGCATCCTATGCACCGGGGATTATTCAGATATGAGGTTCTGAAATAATGATTTTTTTTAAATTAAAAAAAAAAAGAGGAAATAAGAGTGATATTGGAAGAAAAGCATTCCTGTCAGTTACTGCATTGACTAAATTGTATTAATTACAGGATAGCTACTAATACTTCATTGCAAGCTCACAAGTTTTTCAGATAAAGCTAACCTGATAACTCGAGAAGGAGACAGAAATTTAAATTGCATTTAAATTAAAAAAATTCCTTACCATGGTGAGAAGATAAATGCATGTTTGGGTGGACTTGGGCTTTTCAAGGTACACTGAACTTAGAGGATGCACTGAATGGAAGGATGCATTCTGCCTGTGGAATGTAAATTAAAGAGCTCTGAAAAGGAACTGTGCCATGAAATCTGCTCAGAGATACAGCAATGAGCTAAGAGTGGAAATAATATTGTTTGAGAATTCATAATTTACATTGACCAAATATCAACTCCCTCATGAATGCAAATGCCCAATATATTTTAGAACCATTCCTAATGTTTTACTCAGAGACAAAAGTAGAAGGCTGCCTTCGATTTATGACCTAATGAAGAGACAGCAAGATGGGTGACCCCCAAGTCTATTTTGTCCAGGTGATGCATTCCCCAGTCTGACTTGTAATGTTCCATATCATGAGACTCCCTATATTTTGAAGGTCAGTTATGCCAGAACAGAAGTCCAGCAGGAACTTTTATCTTCTATCCATATGCTGGCATGCAATAGAGGACACCTGCAAATTCATCTGCCTTGCTATATAAGCAGGAGAAGAAAAATAGATATGTGTGTTAAACTCAGTTGATTTCACCTCATTACACCACGCTGCCAGAAGGGATTGTTGTTTGGATGTGTTATCCCTGTCCCTCTGATGGCAGATTAGGGACAGGGACAAGGAAGCTGTTATAGATGGGAACCTACCAAAGAGAGTATTTCTGCTCCCAAGATGCTGAGAGCTAGGATGTTGCCAATTTTCTGAATAGCTTCTTTTAGGCTTTCTGACTCAGGAAAGTGATCAGTGAGGATTTACATTGTAAAAAGAATTAATTTTGCCCTTTCGTCCATGACACTTTCATAATAACCTTTAACAAAATATAGTGCCTTATAGTCATTGCTTTATAGTCCTGTGGGTAAGATGCTTGATGTGACACAGATGACACAATCTTTGTTGTGTTGCAAACCTGGTCTCAGACCAGATCTTCAAAAATGTTCAGACTCCTCAATGTAAGTACATTCCAGGAAGATTTTCAAGTCTATTAGCTTAAAGTACTTCCTGGATTTCATTCAGGGTTCTGTGCTGTAGGTGTGTACATATATGCACAATTGAACATCTCACAAGATGCTTATATTTATCATCCTGTTTGCCCTTAATTTCTCAGCATAACAGCTGTCTTTAGGTGACCTTAGTTTTTAGAAAATAGCAGGATCAAAACTATTTTTCTGTTTTTATATACATATGCAGGCAACACAGCATGAGCAGGCAACAGGGCTTCTGTGATAACACTGAACAGGGTTTCTGCACTTAATTAGATGATCATAAGATCTGAAAGCAAGAAGATTGTCTCCAATCAATACAAGTTCTAAGCAAGTATTTTCAACTGCACTTTCAGATTTGGAAATTGGCAATGAACAGACACCGCTCATTTGGGGATCTGTGACTTCAGTGAATATTGGAACCTTAACTTTTCAAAGCATTGATGGAGTAGAGCTTTGTTTTGACTCTCTGACCACATCTGATGGCAAACTTGCATTTTTATTAATTTATGTTCTTTAATATTATGGGCAGGAAGAACAAATACCTGTCTTGGTATATAAACACTTCATTGGAAATGAAAAGATGAACAGATTTCAAACCCACAAGTTTTCCTCATTTTAGTCTAATTAGCTTTTTTATATAAGAAAGGTTGTGGTATTTAAAACAGTAAAAGAGGCTAATTTTCACGTTGAAAGCTTGCAGCTAACTCTTAAATAAATCTGTTAACTTATTTTGGAGATATATATGGAACAAGCTTTTGATTCCTCCAAAGTTCCTTTAGTTCCTTTAATATATTTTAATCATAGAATCATTTAGGTTGGGAAAGACCTCAAAGATCATCAAGTCAAAAATATCTGGACCTGTGAGACTCATACAAAGCAGCATGAGGAGACAGGAATATAATCTGAATTTTGGAGTCTTAGTACAGTGCTGTCTATAGCAGGAGTGTTGACTTCTATTAAAACCAACACCTTGGTTTTCCTTCAAACATCTGACACCTACCAGACCGCAGAAGGGTAGTAACTACAGCCTATACACTGAACCAAAGCAACAGTGTACCATCAAAACAGCACATGTGTCAAAAAAGTATTTGAACATTATACAATATTTTAAGAGAGCAGACAAATCTGTTTTCCCACAGCTGAAATGATTACTTTCCCCACCACAAGTTTTAATGTCTGTTTTAGTGATAATCTCTGCTGCCTTGAAATACACAAAATAATGAACAGCTGCTCTGGCTGATGAAATGCAGAAGCAAAGTTGAGGTACTAATCTCTCATAAAAACAGTTTATTGCATCTGGAATAAAAAAGCAGTATGGGGTTATTGTTGATGCAGAACAAACCATAATAGAGATAAGAACAAAATAAATGTATTCATCCTTTTCCTTTTTGAAATCTGACTCTGCTACCTTTGTAACAGACATTTGGATGATGTGCACATCAACATAGTTTTGGGAGGGATGATCTGCATTCACCTGTAGGTGCTGTGTCTGGACACAGTGCCTTACCTGTTCCTGGTTTCAGTTGGGATAGAGTTAATGTGTATTTTTAGTAGCTGATACTGTGCTGTGTTTTGCATTTAGTGTGAGAATGATGTTGATAACACACTGATGTATTAGTTGTTGCTCAGTATGCTAAATCAAGGACTTTTCTGTTTCCCACACTCTGCCAGTGAACAGATGCACAAGACTCAGCAGGGGAACATGGCCAGGGCAGGGCACCTGAACTGGCCAAAAGGAGATTCCATTCCACAGAACACTGAGCTCAGGATAGAAACTGGGGGGAGTTGCCCAGGGAATACCAGTTGCTGCTCGTGGATAGGCTGGGCATCGGCCGGTTCATGGTAAGTAATTGTATTGTGGATCACTTGTTCTTCTCGTCATTGCAATCATTGTCATGATCATTGTTATAGTATAGTTTACTTTATTTCAATTTTTAAACTGTCTTTATCTTAACCCATGAATTTTACCTTTTTTTTAGGATTTTTGTCACCATCCTGCTGGGAAAGCAGCAGACGGGAGGTGAGTGGCTGTGTGGTGCTTAATTGCTGACTGGGGTTAAACCACAACTATGCATCATTTAGACTAGTACTTAATTACCTACTGGTTATGTTTTTGAACTACAAGTGAACTGTGTCTGCTTTTCTTTTTACACCTATTAATTATTGTTATTCTAGACAAAGCTTGCAAAGTTTTAAGGAGAGGAGTGTGCAAAGAACGTACAAAGAAATTACTTGAAGAGGAAAGAAAAAGCAGCAAAGGCCTATGAAGTTAAGCCAGCTCAACGCCAGAGTTAAGAAATTGTAGTAAAATTGGCCTTACTCTGTCTTTATCCACTCCATTTCTGAGCTGGGAGCAACCCCATTTGAAACGGTGAAATGAGATCTGGGGAGATATATTTATCACTAGGGAACAGCAGCATTTCATAGGACTTAAGATGTAACATATGCTGAGGAGGGGATAATAAAAAGGGAGCCTTCTCCCCTCTTGAATATTGCTTTTCAAATCTTGGAATGTCTAGTGTGGTACTCTTTTCTTTCATATTTCTTACCTAGGAGCAGGTTATCTTGGTCTAGGCTGATAGCGGAGTCTTCCTCACTGTCCTGGTTCTGGCCACGACAGGGTTAATTTTTGCAGTAGCCAGCAGAGGGCACAGCCAGGACTATCGCGGTCGGGGATGAATCATGCGATATGGCTCATGTGTTCAGAGATCAGGAACTTTTATTTAGATGCTGGAACTCACATAGGAACACTTTAGAAGCAGCATGGCTGCTTATATACTTTTCTCAGTTACACATGTACCGATAAAATTGGTTTAACTGTAACATAAACATCTTACAATTGGACACCTGTTCACGCATGTCCAACAACCCCAGCATTCTTGCTAGGAAACCTAAGCTATTACTGTCCGTGGTCATTACCTGACCAGGTACAAGTGTTCCACCTTCAGCCTTTCAGCCACTCAGAGACCCCAGAACCAGCTGGGGTTCCACGACACAGGACCTGGAGGTTATTGCTCGAATGATGGTTGGGTTTTGTTGAGCTCCACCAAGTACAGTGGTGAACATCTGCACGTGAATGGACCCCCTCTCTTGTACCCTTTTGTTTGTAATATTGTTGCTGTTTGTTTGTAACATTGTCACACATGAAATTTTACCCAGGGTTTCAAACCCATCAGGACATTAGCTTTTTTTAGAGATTAATGGAAGGAAGAGGTGAAACATGCTGGTGGTTCAAACAGAAGGAAGGCTATTGTCAGAGGATCTTCTCAGTGCAGGTGTTTGGCACATCACTTGCTAGAAGGAATCAATAAGAAGTGAAGGCCATGGCAAAACAATCCCAAATAGCATAGTCCTAACTGGAGTAAAGAGTTGTGACAGAACCACAGGTGGTGCATATTTGCAAAGCTCAGTGGAGATTTGCTGAATTACAGAAACAGGGAATCTGCCTATTTGTACTTTATTTTTTAATACATGGATGTAAAATGACAGAAGTGTTAAATGCAGAGAGCCTGATTTTCTTCTCACTTCCGTCAGTGTCAGTCAGGAATAACTTCACTGAATTTACTTAACACACTTCTTTCTGCCCTCTGGCTTCCTTGTAGTTAGTCTTAATTAGATTTGTGCAAAGAGTTGTCTGTGTAGATCATTCTCTAAAAAAAAAAGATTAAAAAAGATTAAAAAATCTGAGATTAAATAAAGGAATTTAGATGCCATTTGTTGTGCCAACGAGGTTTTCTCTTGACTTGCAATAGAGAACATCTTTATTTAAGTAGTAAAGACTCAAATGATTTTGAAGCTTAAATGGTGTAAGCAGAGATTCAGAAAGGTCCTGTCTGTACTCAATGTCAGGTAAGAAGCAGTTTGGATATGGGCTTTCCACACATTGCAGGATATTTCTGTATCTGAGGTGTATGCAAAAACTGGGAAAATGGGCTCCAGGTTTGTTATTAGCATCTATTTTTTTTAAAAAATGTTTCCTCTCAGAAAATAAGTGTTATTGTGGAAATGTCAAAACAAAATATTTCGGTGTTCTGAAGAGGGTTTTTGTTTGTGTGGAGTTTCTTTTGTTTATTTGTTTGTTTTTGTGTTTTGTTTTGTTTTGTTTTTTTTTTTAAATTATACATGAATGTTGTAAAAGTGACAGTTTGGATACCTGAAAACCTCTTTTGTGTAGGACAAATTAGTGACTTCTAGGGTTGTCTTCCCCTTCTCCCCTCAATACTAATTTGCATCTGTGTAAACCAGAAAAAATTCAGACCAATTAGATTATGTGGACAAGTGCCTGATATAAGCAAGAGGAGAGTGGAAACTGGCAGTCTCTGATGCAACAAGACTGTTCTCCTCAGCCCAAGTAATTAAAGGTCCATTATTCCAAGGCTGTGGTATCAACAAAGCAATTAAATTAGGGAATTCTACAAACTTCCTGCACAGTTAAAATGAACAAAACCAGATAGAATGTGGAGCATTACACACAAGAAGAGGAGCATAAAAAGGGTGGGGTTAGAATATGAAAATCCCAGACTACAAAACAAAGAGAAGTAAAATGCTCACACATAGGAAATTATTATGATGATAGTAAAAAAAGAATGTTGGAGGATTTGGGGTCTATTTTATGAACCCTCGTTTGTATTTATGACCTTTTGACCTGTCTGCTAAGATAGCTGTGCTCAATTCTCTATGAACCATGAAGTGTTTTTTAGACCATTTGTACTTATATGGGTTGAATCTGTCATTAACTGTAAGAGCAGGAATATGTAAATATCTGATTGTTCCACGGATAAATGCTGTACGCCCTGTCTGTGAGGACTGACCAGTATCAGGTTCTCTTTTCGAGCTGTGAAACCACAAGTGTCTGCCTTGAAGTTGCATGACTCCTTCTGGGACTTCTCTGAATCCAAGTAATCTCCTTGAGCAATGGATTCACTTGGTGGTTCACAGTACTGCTGCCAAGAAGAGATTTGTCATATCTTTAGACGAAGGGGAGAAATTCTGCAGTCCCAGCTAACTCCTCTCCACAGGGGAAATCAGCATATTCTTCTGGTTATACTGCAGTCCTGTGATCAATATATTTGTTCACATTTAATGCTACGTGTGAAAACCAGCATTCTTATTTTCACAAACAGCTGCAAGCAAATAGTGACCTATATATAGGATTTGTCCTCTTTCCATCTCTATTCTTAACAGAACTTATCTGGAATTAATTGTAAATAGCTGGATTTGAAGGTCTCTTGATTTTTTTTTGAGAAAAGTTGGCATTTAAATCTTATTCTGCCTAGCTAGTCAATAACAATGTTCTTAGCTTCTGAAACTTGGACAGATTTGTAGCTTCAGCAAACTCTTTCATATTGCCATTTTTAAATACGCATCATATATTTCACAGAGCTTCTCAGCAAAATTTTTAGACACGCCAATGTGATTTAGAAGTCTAGAGTATATTTAAATACGACTGAAGTGTTTGGGAAAACAAACCCTAAAGGCTTTCAGGAAGATTTAGACCATCCACAAGTTAATTTCCAAAATGGCACATGCCTAGATGTAAAACTATTAGATGCTCTGATAGCTGTGACAAAGATATTAATCTTAGAGATCCCCTGTTCTTAACCAGTGGACGATTAAGTCAACTTCCTACTGCAAGAGTGTGTCAAATCCATATATTTGTGGTACTTAGCATATGAAAGCCAGTGAATCACTGAGAAGACCACTGGGAAGACCACTGAATCCCATGGCTACACATCACCCAGAGTAACAAGCCTCTAACCCACCCCAGTGTGGCAGCAGTCCTCATGTACCCATGTATACAGATCAGGAGCAGAAGAAAAGGAGTGTTCCTGCTTTTCCAGTAACTTTACTGTATTCAGAAAGGCTTTTGAGGCTCAAATACCCGTGCTCCCTGAGAGAGATCACAGAATCACAGAATATGCTGAGTTGGAAAGGACCCACAAGGGTCACTGAGTCCAACCTTTATCTCTGCATAGGACCGTTCTTAAGAGTCACCCCACTTGTCAGAGAGTATCATTCAAATGCTTCTTGAACTCTGTCAGGCTTGATGCTGTGACCACTTTCCCTGGGGAGTCTGTTCCAGTGCCCAACCACCCTCTGGAGGAAGAACTTTTCTCTAATATCTAACTTAAACCTCCCCTGACACAACTTCAGGCCATTTCTTCAGGTTCTATCACAGGTCACCACAGAGAAGAGATCAGCGCCTGCCCCTTCTCTTCCCCTCACAAGGAAGTTTGTAAACTGAACTTACAGCTGTCATATACAAGGAAAATATACTGCCATCAGGAAAAGGTGTTCTGAACTGTTCCTTTTGAAGGTTCCTCACAGCAAATGGGAACATTAAAGTTGACTGAGATGGAAATAAAAGTTGTGAGGAGTCTTTAACCCAGATAGCTAAAGCAGTTCTCAACAGAAATCTAGTCCCTTCTTACCTTTGAAGTGATGCTTAAAGCTTACTTTGAGGATGGGGATCAATGTCTATTCACAAAGAAATGGGATTTGTGTTGAGGTGTCTCTTCTATCTCCTTATACTCTTTCTAGGTTACTGGGTATCTCCTATCTCTAGATACAGTTTCTAGACTACTGGACCACCTCCATAGGGTTCCAGAACCTGAATGCTGCTACAGAGTGCTGCACAGTGAAATTCTGCTTCAAAAGTAACTTCTTTCCTTCTTTCACTTTTTTTTTTTTTTTTTCCTTCCCCCCCTTCTTATTTAGAACTTAGCTTGATGCAGGGTGGGACTAAGGCTGCAAGATTTTTGCCTAATGTTTTCATCAGTTCCACAGCTGTAGTATGAACTGCAAAATGATCAAGTAAGTCACATTCATTTCTTGCAGTGTCCACAAAAACACTTTCAACAGCTTTAGAGTTTTGTACAGAGCTTTCAAGGACCTGGTGTGTTGACCCTGGAAACGCTGAAAATACCTGAGTGGAGCTTGGCTTTTAGACTGAATTGTAGAAAGCCTCAGTTGCCACAAACCTACTGAAACCTGAAGTGCCTCTCAGATCCTGGGAACCTGTCTCATGGATTCAAGCCATAACTAAGCAGTACAATCCAGCTGGATGTTTTAACAAAGCTGGCTGTCCAGAAGCTACAAACCCTAGGAAGGCTGGCATAATCAGCCCTAGAGGTTTCCTGCTTACAGCAGGATGTTTTGAGCAAAACCTGTGCAGCTCAATGAGTACTAAAAACCTATTCAAATTGGGCCCAAACTTTTATGGTAAAACTGGAGTGCAGGTTATTATGTTACAGCCACATTTAGAAATGCTACCTGATGTCTTTCAATGTGTTTACACAGCATTTATTCCAATAGAAATGAAAAGAGAAGAGTTTAAATATATACATCGTAGGATGAACCTATTAAAAACTCCAAGCTGACCTATCCCACTTCAATTTCCTTTGTGATATATACTTAGTGCTAATTAGTTCTAAATATCCCAACTCCCATATTTTTAACCATAGGATTTTCTGGAATTGTCCTTTCCTGTAGATGTTTGAATTGGATGAATGCATGAATTACACAGCATGTAAGTCTCTCAATTGTTATGAGTTAGTAGGTAGGTGTGGACAGAACTGTGCAGTGTTATGTTTTGCTCAAAGTTAGTTTGTACAGTTTTTTATTTTCTGAGATCTTTGTTGAATTTAGGTTTTAGGATGACAGCTAACACTGGAAAACATTTCCAGGAACAGTGAGGATGTCAAAATCATCAGGAGTAGCCAGAATGGCATCGCAAAGTGGAAGTCACGCTTGACCAACTTGATAAATGTCTATGATGAAATCTGGCCTGTTAGAGGAGGGGAAAGGAGTGGGTGTTGACTATCTGGACTTCAGTGAGGCCTGTGGTTGTGTCTCCCAAAAGATCTTCATAGAGAAGCTGTTGATCTATAGACTGGATTAGCAGACAGTAAGGTGGGTTGAAAAGTGGTTGAATGTCTGGATCCAGAGGGTGGCGATCCAATGTCTGGCTGGAGACAGTTCCCCAGGGATCAATACTGGGTCAAGCATTGTTTGACATCCAGATGATGGGGCAGAGTCAGCTTCTTTCCAAAACTTCAGTAAGTTTGCTGATGATACCAAACTGAGAGGAGTGGCTGATACACCAGAGGGTTGTGCTGCCATCCAGAGGGACCTCAACAGGCTGGAGAAAGGGGCTGATAGAAACCTCATGATGTTCAAAAAGGAGAAGGGCAAAGTCCTGCACCTGGGGAAGAGTAACCCCATGCACTGATATATTCTGGTGGCCTCTTAGCGGGAAAGGACCTTGTCAGAAAAGGATCTGGGGGTCTTTGGAGGACACCAGGTTGAATATGAAACTCTCAGTAGTACTCAAAGTGAATATTTACACAGATTCCATCTAGAGATCTGCTAAATATTGCACAGTTTTCATGATGTAGGTGCAAATTTATGTGATTGAGGGCCATCATTCAGTATCCAAACCTAGTTAATATTGTACTTCATCATGATTTTCATATCCAGCTCTTATGAATTTGCTGTTAATTCCTTCTACAAGTTATTGGAAGAAAAGTCCTAGTCTTAATAACAAAATACTGATCTGAAAATGTTTCATAATATTTTTTTAGGGCAGGATAATTTTACCTGGGCATGTTCCAAAGAAACTTGTTCTTGGATGAGTCTCACTTTTCAGAGTGAAAAATCACAGTGCAAATCTGTCTCCTCATCTAAAATCTAAAGACCGTTTACATAAGGATAATCAGGGAAAGGACAGAATGATCAGGATTGCAAGTGTCTGAAAATAACGATAAGACCAGATCTGCCAGTATGAGCTTTCTCTGCGGTGCATCTCAGATGATGGAAAGCAGCTGCAAACTGGTATAACCAGCATTTGTGATTCTCTGCACCAGTGGAGCCATGCCAAACAGTTCTGGTGTATCAACAAAATCCAGGGCAAGTGGCAGCTGCATCTTTCTAGGCAGATAAAGCTTCTTCTGATGAAAATAGTTGGAGGAAAACATCTGCATGTGCACAGTAGGGTATTTGTTTGTATGTTGCATACATGTGTGATTACACGTACACACCCACAGTTCTGCAAGCATGTGGTGGGCCTGGTAACACCATCTGATATTAAATTTACCCATCATCTCTGCTGATAAAAGCAGTTGGCTACAGTGTTGCTAAATGTTAGTCAGAAAATTGAAGTCTTCTATATCATCAATAATCCTTTTTGGAGAAAAATAATTAAAAAAAGCCAAAACAAAACAAAAAAACCCCAAACAAACAAAGCACAAAACAAAACAAAAAAAAGCAACCTCAAAACATCAACAAAAAACCCCAGCCAAATCAACCAACCAAATAAAACAACAACAAAAAAAAACCAAAACCCCTACCCTATGCACATATTAGGTCAAAAGATCTGGTGGGTCTGGGTATGTGGAGGAGGGACTGGAACTGATTGATTCCAAGTGGATACTGGGACTGCTGGGGTGTGTAAAATGAATGAAGTACCACAAAGGGACGGAGTTTCAGGTAGTGAGACAGTTTGAAAATTTTTTGCAAGCCTATTTGTTGGTGCACAACATGGGGGTTAGCATGAGAATCTGGAATCTGGAATATATATGTATAGGATGGCTAAGAACTGCAGATCAAGTGGAATAAGAGATAGCATCAAAGTAAAAAAAAAAAAAAAAAAAAAGGAAAGATCTTAGTGCACTAGGGGAAGAGAGAGAGATAGCACTTGTTCAGGAAAAAAGTCTGGCCCAAAAGACCAAGAAGGGGAAGAAAGTGAGGGGGTGGGTCAGTTCTGGGTGGGTCTGTGGTCCAATAAGAGGCTTGAGCTGGGGCTCAGAGACGAGAGAAGGTAAAAAATGAGGGAGGTCTCAGGGAAGAGTAAAAATTAAACTGTCTGGCCAAAGAGATGGGAAGTGTTTGGGGCATCCTTGTTTGCTGTGTGGGAAATGATGGCTGGGACACTCAAGTACAGATGATCCTTGCTGGGACTGAAGCGTGCTCAGGAGACACTGTGTTATTGCTAATTTCAGTTGCCAGGCTCAGAATAATCTCTCTTAAGCAAATATGAACTGAGATTTTCTTTTTCCCCAAGACCTGTAATTTGCTCATCTCCTTGTAGATTTTCTTATACACACTGAGTAGAACAGCCCAAATTTTTAAATTCCTCCACAAAGCATCCTAGAACTATCTAATCTTTCTAAGAAAAAATGGCTCTTATAGTTTTTTCTCATATTGAACAACAGTATTCTCATTAAAGGCTTAGCTGTTTTGATTCAAACAAATTAGTTTTGAGTGTGCCTGGATGGCATTAGCAGGGAAAAAGCCTTAATCAAGATGTTTAGGAAAGTTATGAACAACTAATAAAAGATCCTGAAAGAGGGAGTATGGAGCAACACTAATTACAGGAAATGCTGGAATATTTATAGACACATACACAGATATTTGTAGAACAACCTCTAGGCTTTCAACTTTCCTGGCTTAATCTCTGTGGAGGGACCCTTTCAAGTGATAACCTAAATATTTTGGTTCAGCATGTTTATAAACAACCCATGGATTTCATTGAAAAAAATGGAGTCTGGCACATGGTTGGGATTGCAGCTGACTGTATGTCTTATTCATTAGGGAGTATATTTTGCTGTAAATGCTTCCTTTATTTGTTTGGAAGAAATTGCATTTTGACTTTATGATTTTTTGAATGATAGGGCTAAAGCAGTTGTTTACAGTCATGTTTTATTATCTGCTGGAGTTTCAACTAGCACCTAATCCAATGATTGCTGAATGCATCTTTGGTTCAGAAGCAATTTATTTTCTCCTATTACCAATGATGTGACACTCTGGGGAGTTCCTTTGTACCAGAACTCAGAGAAGTCCCACTAGAAGAAAATTTGGCTTGATTTAGGTTTTTGAGCATTAGAATCCTTCATGCTGACCTAACAAATATGCAGGATAGTTCAAAACAGATTCAAAATGGCTGCAATTTCATATTCAGCCATAAAAATTCCATTTACAGTTTGGTGTATGGTAAGAAAACATAAATCACCAGCTATGGAAAGCCAAGGATATTGTGGTGATATCAAGTGTTTAATTGAACAGACTTTTACAAGCAGAGCTCTTATTCACAGAAATTACTTGTATTTTTCCAATCATAATGGCACTGGGAAACATAACTTGTTTTAAACATAAATCTTATTACAGATTACTGCTGATGACAGAGAAAAGAGCCTGCTTTCTTTCCACACTCCCTTTGCCTTCTGGTAGAAAAGAAATGGTGTTATTCACAAATATTTAAGTCTTGATTGTGATGCCCAGTCTAGAAATTCCTACTCAAACCCAGGCAGCAGGAGAGGTGCTGTCTTGGTCCATTTGGCTGCAGGTAAGGGCTATATTCCTTCTTATAGGGCACCCTATTTGTTGCACATCACAGTCTGTTCCCCAGTAACAAACACTGCTGTGTAGGCTTATCTTCAGGCTAATGTCCAAGGGTATGACATTAACTGAGATGTTACAGGAAATGACCACTTAGGACATCAAAACTAAGGATAGAAAAAACTATCCAGTAGTAAAATACCAGCTTCCTGGACAGTCTTAACCACCCACCGAACTTTGTGAAAAACGTTCCTTTACACCATCTTGGTCCTTGATCTTGGACTGTGATCTTTTAGGATAGACATCATCTTCTCTAAATTGCTCGCTAAGAGGAAAGACAGCGCTATATTTGCTGCTACTCAGCTAGAAACTAGGAATTTATCATGATAGTCTACTGCAGCTGTGTCCTACTGCTGCTAGGCATCATCTTAATGCCTCTTTTTACCTAAGAAAAATAAATGGGTGTCATCTTTGAGATTTAGTTACAACTGCATGTTATAGGTGGAAAAATGATACCTTGCAAGCAAGCTTCTTAACAAAAACAAAAGGGAAAAAACAACCACAACTCTCCCAAATTGTGACTCTCTGGAGATACTCATTAGAAATGGCTACAAACAGCAGCACTGAAAATGTTACATCTTGAAAACATTACAGGTCCCTCACTAATCTTACGTCAAGCAAATCTAGGAAAGAAGCAGGCATTGGTGTTTCTTTTACTGCTTACACGAGCCATAAAGTAAAATGTTTCGAAAATACCAATATTTAATGACAAATGCTGTAATTTAGAGCACAAATAATACTTTATATATCAGAAGTGAATAATGTAGCTCAACACTCCCAACTTCCGTATCAACCTGCTATTTTGTTCCCTGATAATGGTTTTGGAGTAAATAGAAAAATAAAATATTTCCTTGAAAAAACTCAGATGATTTGTTTCAGGGCTAATAAACATCTTTTATGAACAGCAGTTTAGTAATACCCAGTACTAAGTAATACCAGTGGTGCTGTAACTAATCTAAAGTATGGATGCCAAAGAAATAATGTTTAGAGCATTTTATTAGACTGATCTAATTGAAAAATGAGGTCTGCTTTGAGGCACAGAAAGCTTGCGAAGCTTGCCTATTTTTTTTCCCAGCTGATGTGATGTTATTGTTACATATATTGCTTTGGAAGGCACACAAATGCTGAGGGCAAGCAAAATGACCTTGGGCCTTTTGATGCTGGATTCTTACCTTGCTTATGTGTACATTCAGAGGATGGCCACAGCAGACTTGCTTCCCACGTCCAGGTGCTCTGGGAATTCTGGCCTCCTTGACTTTGTACAGTGGAGCTGCACACTGGATGAAGTAACCCTCCATGGGATACGTTCCAGGAAAAGTGAGTGGGGTTTCTCCTTTTACTTTGGTTTCTCAGAGACCTCAGTAAGCCAGCTTGAGATCCAGTGCCTTCATGCTTAGACAAGTGCTTAGATGCACTGGGAAGTGATATTTGAATATCTGCTATGACATTTTATTTTCCTTCTTAAAACAACTTTCGGTCATGATGCACACAAAGGTTGACTGTAGTTACACTTTTTATGTGCTGATAACATTCTACCATATTAATTAACAGGATGTCATTAACATGTTTTCTCTGTGCTCTTGTGTCCACCTACAGATTCCTGCCTCAGCTTTTATGCTGTATGCTTGTAAGCATCTATACAGCACTTATTGTGCTGAGATCATGGTCCATCACTACATTTCCTACCTCAATAACTTACCAAACAGCTCGACCATTGGTATCAAAGGTACTATGGTTGTTTTGATAACTTACTGTGCTAGAAAGTCTGAAGCAGAAAAATAGCCATGGGTAGGTAAAAAGATAGGTAGACTGTTTATGCTGGGAATAGGATTCAACATAAAGACAGATCTGTAGTAGGAAAGATGAATAACAAAGTTTTTTCTCTCTTGTCTTCTGAGTATGAAAAAGATGTTTCAGACATGTTTTACCTAGATGCCTCTGGTATCTGCAGTGTCTTTTCATAATTTATTAAATAAAGAGCACATATGTCAGCTCCAGAGAACAAGTGTCAATAAATAAGTAAATAAATAAATAAACAAATCCATCACTCTTTGAAAAATGCTGGGATGTTTAAGTCAGGCACTTATATTAGTGATTTGAATGCAACTGCTGTGCATTATAGTAACAGAAACTGTAAGTGATAGCAATAACACTGGAAAGCTTTTATCAAATTAAGTGATGGGTTTGGATCAGCTCCCAGCAGCTACAGCTTCATTTCTCAGAAACCAGCAGCTGGTTACCTGCAGCACCTTTGCTTGCTGTTCCAGCAGAGTCCTCATGGCCTGGAAAGCTGGTGGGAATTGCTTCCAGCCTCTGATCCGCCCTGTAGGTTCAGACAGTCTCACACAGCTGTGCACGGGTTGGGATTAGTCCTTTCATTGAAACACTGAGATTTGAAACAGGAGTTGTTATTTTTGGTTGACAGCATCTTGGCAGAGAGGAGACAGGCAGATCCCTTCTCCTCCCTCAGTAGTTCTTGTTTCTGCTGTTTTATTAAAACAGCTCATCATATTTGTAAGCTTCAATGAACAATTCTTCTTAACATACTCCCACACAAGGATCCATTGAACAACTTGCATTGTCTCAGATGTTTGGAGGGTAAACATTTCTTCAGCAATGCTCATGAAACCGGCAATCGCTAAAGTTTCAAAGATAATGAATGTCACCTGCTTCAGCCCATTGCAGGGGGTAGTTTTTTTGCTACTTGCAAAAATACAAGTTAGGAGAAATTACATTGCCCTTAAAAAGAACGTTGAAAAACTATGGTAGTAGAGTAGGACCTTGGCTTAGGAGTGTGGTAAAACTGAGTTCATTCCTAGAAGGAATGTTAGATGAAAAAATATTAATAAGTTACTAATGATATAAATAACCTTTAAAATGAAAGAATCACCTTTCTCTGGGTTTCTTAGGGGTTATTTGTTTTCATATTCCTTAAGCACAGATAACCTTTACCTAAATCAGACAGGATGATTAAAGAATTTTAGTGGATAATACAGTGAGAATTTACTAAATAAAGATTGTGTTGAGACCAATTTCCTGAAGTGCCTTGTTCCCTTAAACTTCTTCCTACTTCAAAATAGAATTCAGGGATGACTTAGGCTTTTGTGAGCCTTGCATCTCTAATAATTTGTGGGAGTAAGGCTCCTCCACCCCTAAAACTGTATTGCATTCCAGCTGCCTTAGGTAGCTCTAATGTAATTTGCTTGGATACAAAAAGCAGTATAGGAGGGTTGCGTGGCAGTTTGCCCAGACTAATATAGCAACTTCTAGCTGTGTTAATTAGTCACAGTGGAGCTCCATAATAAAGCTTGTTTGTTCAGCACTTGCTCAGGTGTCTTCATGCTGCACTGCTTTATGACATATAGGTATAATCTTGGGTGCTTCTAAAATTGTAATTTCTTGCCTGATGGAAAATTAATGTAAAAATATCCATGCAGATTCCATCTTTTTTCACTGCCTGCTGATTTCCAGATCAGATGCTCTCAGTCAGGGCCGAACCTCCCCTGCAACACCTCATTCCATTAGCAGGGAACTTTCGACGGCACTAGGTGTGAGCTGAACCACATTTTAGGCCTTGCCATGCTGTTAAAATGAGTGAGCCATGAACTCCATCTCTGCCCTAATTGGCTCTGTTGTTGTTGCAGAACTAACTCAAATGAAGAATTATTCAAACATATTTAGAAGGAAGGTTGCCTTGAGTAAATGATTCCCAGTAGAAGCTGTAGGAAGAGGACTCAGTAAGACCCTTGTATCTATGCTATAATTTCAGGAATATGTTTAGGCTTCATTCAGGGCTGTATTCACTGTCCAGTTTGGAATCAGTGCTGCAAATACGGTGGGAAGCTGCAGAGACCAGACTGTATCCAGCTTTAATCTACTTCAGCTCTCTTTGGGATGGGACTATTGGGAATTCAGCTTCTCCGGCACTGGAGTTGTGGTTAGATACAAACTCAGAGAAGCAAGAAGCAACCCACACAGTCCACTCGTCTTTTTTTCAGCTTTCTGAAGCCTCTTCTGCTGTCTTTTTACCATTCATTAAACTAGGAATGATAACAGGTGTAATGCTTAAGAAGCAAATATTTTGAGAAAGAGAGGGCACTTTGTATTTGGCTCTTTGTCTTGTTGGGTTATAATTCCACATTTTTCTTCTTTGTGCTTGTAGCACTGGTGAGAGGTGTCAGACTGATATGCCTGGAGAATGAATAACTTGTTTTATGCACAGTTGGAGTCTGAGTACATCAGAGGTTTTGGGCTAATAAATCCCCTTAATCCCAAGAAGTAAATTCCTAAAAGAGGCTGTTGGTAAATGTTAATTATTATCCCTGAGATGGAACTCAGAGAGAAAGGAGATAAAGAAACATGGACATGCCTGATAATTCTGAACGTATCACCAGGCCTGTCTGCCAGGTTGATAAGGAAGTATCCTGCTCTCTCATCTTGTTTTGAAATGTGCCTACCAATTTTCTATCAAATGTCACAGCCTTCAGCCACTCTGCCGCTGACCTATGCAATGCAAACACAAAACTGCAAAAACTCAGCCTTTAGCTGCTGGTGATGCATTTTCTTTCAAGATAAAACAACTTTGACAATTTTTCTTAAAATGTGAATTTTCTATTCATGAAAAGCAGCAGTTCAGATTTCTAAAAATAGCTGCCATGTTTGTATGCCAGACCTGAGAGGTCTAGAGGAATGTGCCAATTAATTGACTAGGAAACTTAAAAATGGAAACCTGTCAGATGGATGTGTCTGGACCGTAGATTGGGAGGAAAGGAACATGGAGAGCAATGTGTGTGCTGGCATTTCCACCCAATCATGTAGCTTGGAGTAGGCACTCTGAGCCAGGTGATACTAACGTGGAAGGAGCTACCGCTCCCCAGCCTCTCTCCTTTGCCAATCTGAAGTGACTCATTGCTTCGGAAATTCTTGGCTAACATATTCATTCATTTCTCACAGAAACGAAGTGTTGCAGCTAGAAATAAACCAGAAGATGGCTAGTAGTGACATCTCTATGAAGAATTCACAACGCACGATTTCACGTCTCGGAAACTTAAGAAAAGTTATAATTTATTCCTTTTCCTGCTCTGAAATATGTCTAATACTTCTGGTATAAAAACTGCAAGATCCAACCGCTCATATTAACAGCAGTATTGAAAAGTGTTTAGTGGTTATGAACCTTTCCTTCCAGCATGCACAATATCCAGGTCACTGAGCTGCCAACTGTACACCTGATAGAGGACTAATGGGCCACCCTGAAGACTGATTTTCTTTGTGTCTGTACCCTTGACATTCCCCCTGTGCAGCTCACACAGCTTCTAACTCCTTCCTAATTCCTCTACATGTTTTCTGGGTGAGTTGGATGCCATGCACTGGCTTTTCAAAATTATGAATGGTTGAATATTGGGGCAGGACCTGTGTTAAGTGGCTCTGGCTTCCCTCTCTCTCCTTGCCTAAGGAGCTGCCTTTCACTGTGACGGTGGAACTTCTTCGAGTCTCTTACCTCTCTCTACCAACAGTTTTTATCAAATGCTTACGAACTCTATCCTTAGAATAGAATACCACCTGTGTTCCAGTAAAATTAAGATGCTTTTTAGTGGGCAAATTTAGCAGCTAATCTATTGGATTTATAAGTTATTCCGAGCACGCGTCACAATATTTTTGTCGTGTCAAACACTTGGACAGCCTAAGCCTTCCTTTGGTGCTGCCTGATACATTGTCTACCTGGCCAGAAAATCTCCAGCAAAACTGTTTCTCCTTGAAAAACTAACTATTTAACAGAAGCATTTTATAAAATACATATGTTTTTGATGGATAATTTTGATATCTCCTCCAAAACAAATTCCCCATCTACCCCAAATATTTTGAATGTAAAAATTATTATGACAGTTGTCATTGATTGTGTCTGAATGCAGAAGGTACCCCTCCTCTCTAAGTCTTTGCTTCCAACTGACTGCACTGCTGACTGTCAGCTCCCACAATGCACAAACCTCAAGAGGACAGGTTTATGATGTCTCATGGGAGACAGAGTTTGATCTAAAGAGATTGTCTGCAGAGCAGAAATGGACCATCAGGGATTAGGGAGTCACCTCCCATAAGGCACTGCAGAAACATTTCCAAAAAAAATTTTTTTTTTCTCTTTAAAAAAGTATTTTTATTTTTCGGGGTAGACCCTTTTCTGATATCCAGTCAGCATATTTTTGGATGATTTTCTTATTAATTATTCAATTTGCTGTGCATCCTTCTTGCCAATAAAACTCTTAGGTTGGAGACAGACATCTGAATGCTTTGCAAGGACAATCTGCACTGATAGCACAGACAGGATGATGGAGTCAGCCAACTCAACCAGCTGCCATAGTGCTGAGCTGTCCACAAACACAGAAGCATTCCAGAGATGGAGCTATGACTGCAAGAGTCTCACAGTCAGCATGTTGATTTGGTTTTGAGGAGTAATGTGTCTGAGGCCATATGGTGAAGCTAATCTTGTTTATCACTGCTTCCCCATCCATTTGGTTCATAGTAGGAATTACCACTCAAATAGCTGCTGCTGAGACCTTCTGCAGAAACAGGGATGGGTGTGTGTGGTCTGGGGAGGTCTCAGCAGGAGAGTGCAGTTGGAGATTGAATAGAGACAAAAAAGCTAATCCTTTCTAAATTACACCATAACACCCAACATGAGATAGATAAATAGCTCAACTCTGGGAGAGATTTGCAATGGACCTAGTACACTGTTCTTACTTAAGCTCCAGACTTCTACATTTTAGTAAGAAGATTTTACCAAAGGTTTGTCTGTTATGAATTTATTGACAAATTCCTATGTACGGATACAGAGTGTGCCCAGTCTAATTCCTTAATAATAACAAGTTCCCTGTTTACTGTTTATGCCTATGTTAACTCACAATGCAGTGTTTATGCTCTGCATAATTGGTTATTACCAATAACCTGCCTTTTTAGTTAATGTTATTTCAATGCCCACCTTGGGCATACATGTCTGCGCAAATTTGACACTCACCTCAGTCATCAGCCACTGATCACAGACATTGTCTGTGAAAGGTCCATGCCTTGAACTACTGATTGGGAAAGTAAATGCTAGACTGAGAGTGAAAACAAGAGACCCCTCCTGTTCACCTTGTCAAGGCTTTGAACACACTCGAAAGAGCCAAATGCCTTTTTGATTCAGTCCTGAGTTGGCAGCAGAATTTCACTCTCTACAATTTTGCCGTCAATTTTTATTTCAAGAGTGTGAGGATTACTTCCAGTGTGAAGTTTGCCTCTGACTACACTGAGAATAGTCCTTCACCCTCTGTGGTTCAGTAGCTACTGGAAGAACATGTCAGGGTACCTTCCAGAAGAGGGATGACAGCTACCAGCTCCTGTCTCTGCTTAGTTCCATCAGGAGCTGGTGTATACAGCAGCTAATTCACTGCTTGAACGCCTTGATTCTAATGGGTGAACTTGTATAACATCTTCCTTTCCACACTCCTCCCTGAGTCATGTTAGGAGGACTACAGAGTGCCAGCTTCCTAGTGTCTGTGAGAAGCGGAGCAGTGTTCTCACTTCCCAATGCATTAGTCATTCAAATCCACCCTCAGTTGTTCTTCTGTCATATGTTTATTTGTGCATGAGCAGGTAAGCTTAGAATAAGTTAGAATCTCTTTGTGGAAAGAAGGAGCCGTGTAAGGCAATTCTGCACAAGTTTTAATAAATCCTCCAACTCCACTGATGGGTGTTTTACTTCTGTATGTGGCACCTGTAAATCTATCACGTTTGTAAGACACCTGGAAGTAAAAGTTGTTTGCATGCTTGGGAAATGATTTTGAGTTTCCCTCCCCATTCTCTCCGAATTAGCAAGAAAGAAGGATAAAGTTCAACCTTCCAAACCCATCTTAATCCTTCTGGCCTTCTTGGCACCCACTTGCACTTCACTGCTGAAGCTTAATCACAGACAGTGTAATCACTACACGCAACGCACCACCTGGAAAAAGCTCTGCCTGGATAGCTGTTGCTATCATGTCAAATCCCAGAGACTGAAAACACAGGAACAAGTTTAGCTCTGTTGTGAATTCTGAGAAAGAACAATGTCATCAAACTTGCCTGAGTTTCAGTCTGCTTCTGCATGTTTTATGTATGTGTAAATGTACATGTATATGACCTGAAGACAGCCAAGGCTTGTAAGAAATGTTCAAAATCATCAAAAAATATAATCTTTCTACATTGTCTGGAATTAAACTCTTAAAGAACAAGGGTCAAAATATCTGCATAATACCCAATCCCAGCACCAGGTTAAGCACAGGCAGTAAACTTTTCTCTCTTGGTACAGAAATGTACAGAAAATTAAAATACTAGGATCAATACCCTGCAAGAGTAAGTGCTTTGCTCAGACCAGTTTTTCAAAAAAAACAAATTCTAGACAAAGGAGATTTATTTTCTCCAGTGATCAGTACACTGCAAACACAACAGTAAAATGAGGAACAGAAGAGCAACTTCCATTATTTGGAAGCAAGAAAATTGAAGAAGCAATTGTATCTCCTCCAACTGTGAGGAGGCCTAACAAGTGGACAACTCTTCTGCACTTTTTTCCTTCTCCCTCTTTGCAACATTGGCATCACAGAAAGGAAGCAGCTGTGCTGTCTCGTAGACCAAGAGATTATGTTGTGCTATTAACCTCCTCCTTCCCACCTCCTTGATGTGCCGGCTGTGCCTATTCTCATGCTGAGTGATTTTTTCCTGAGCCAGCAGTGTCTGTGAATCTGAATGAATGAAAGTTTGCTCTCGTTTTCCCCGACCTGCTGCTGGAGGGTGCTGCATGAGCTGCACTGAAGAGACATTTATTGGGCATATAAAAGGGTGAGAGCCAAAAGATACAGCACCAGCCAGGCATCCTTCCTCAGCTAAGAACAACAGAGTGGCCTGACAGTGGGAAGAGGCCACTTCCAGCACCCTGTAGCCCTGCAGTCTATGCTGACTGCCAGGGTTTTTCCTGCTCTTGATCACTTGCCCTTACAGCTCAAGCCTGCACATCAGCTATCTCTCACCAGAAAAGAACAACTTTCCTTGACAAAGGACCTCAGTGATAAATGTTTTTTGTCTGTGGCTTCTTGTCTCATTCTTCTGCAGATCCTGGAAATGGCTTTGGAAGAGGTTCTGCTGACGCCATGGCTTGAATCAGCAATGAGACACCAAGCTTTCTCCTTTTGCTGAAGGAGAACTTATGTCTACATTGGTGTTTTGCATTGAACCAGGAAGATACTTTTTAAAGGTGATCTCCTGTAAATACATAATACTTTTGTCTAATTAGAATTGTTGTAGATATAGTTCTTTAGTTTTTACGTTACTAGTAATAAATCCTAATATTATTTCTCCCCAATCAGATCTCTTTTGTCTGCATAAATCTTCTCTCAACTTACAGCAATTGTGTGTGGGGGGGTGGGGGTGGCGGTGAGGGAAATTGGTCTAGGGCAAACCCACGACAAAACTTTTACAAAAATTAGGAATACCATTCCATGACCACCATCTCTGGCCCAGACTTGGACAAATACTGTAAACCTCAATGAAAAAAGATTGCAATTACATCTCATTTTCTGTGATTAAAATTATTGCAGTTGCTTATTGTATTTAAGGAAAACTTAGCTTTATTTAACTTTACAAACCATAGTTCTTTTATGAATAAGAGTGGCCTTAGATATTTTATCTTTAAAACTATCTCCCACTGAGGACAACCGAAGATACTTGATAGTTGTCAAAGATGGGTTTTGTTAGTCAGATGATACATAACTCATTACTTTAGCCATATCTCCAAGCTTTTGATTCCCTATTGGCTAACAAGGATTTGTTTAGCTCACAGAAGTGAGCTAAAAAGTATTGTGTTAAAAAGAAAACTAATGAAAAGGAATATAAATAGTGTAGATCTTCTATTGTGGGAACTATATAGTTTTTTCTAGAACTCATAAACAAAGGAAAAAACTAGTTCTGGCTAAAATAGCTCACTCCTACAAGTCCCACTGAAAGAAAACTTCTGTCTCGAAATTCAGTCTCCATTATCCCACAGATAATGCAACTATCTGTAGGAAATGAAAAAAACCCCACAAGGATTATGAATGGGATTCACCTAATCTAACTTCTTCTCCTTGAAATTTAAGTGTCTAAATTAAAACCATCCTCTTGGCTCTCTACACTGAGTACAGAGGGGGTGCAAAACCTCCAGAGAGTAATTAATCTTGTCTCTTCTAGTCATCTGTCTTACACAGGTATGAGTTGCCATCAAGATGTATGTTTGTCTCCATTGATTGCTGAGAAAACCCTGACAGGCTTAGTAGAAGAGTCTGGACTATGAAAGGTCCAAGTATGCACAATCCCATGGGTCAGAGAGTGGATTGGTCATGGCCAGGGAGAGTGGAAGGCAGTGGTTTGCTTTGGCTTGGAGAATAGCCTAGGACAGGCTTGATATGAAGGCATCAGATACAAAATACTAAGAAATTTGTAGCCTTTTTCTAATACTGTCATAATATATGAATTTTTTTTTCTATTTAAAAGACAGTGGTATTGTCTTGTAAAATAGTTGTCCTATGAACACATTAAGAGAAATTTTGAAAAATGAAAATATGTGGACACTGAGAATTTTTGTTTCCCCTTAATTCACTCACTTCATTATTTACTGCAAATGGTAAAGCGAAACCCACTGTAGAAACATGCACTCCTACAATGTGTTATGGATTTCCAATGGTGAACTATTAGGTGTTTTGCAATTAACACAGCATGAAAGAATCATCATCCACGGATCTCTGAGTTTACACTTTCCTCTAATGAGAACCAAGAGAAGTTATTCCGGTTTCGGTGTGTTGGCTACCAAATTGACCCTGGTCCATAGCTCACTTCAAGCCTCTGTAATTCCAATAAACTTGTAGTATGTTCAGATCCACCACTTGGAAATGTCTACAATTCACTCATGCTACTCCAGGAGCTAAAGCCAGAGGAAAAACACGTATATTCTGCTCAGGCTTATATTTTTCTCCTGTCTCTTCCTGTGAAATATAACACTTGTATCCATCTACACTGGTATTTTTCCCATAGATGCAGTAGGGCAGAACCTGACCTTAAAGGAAGTCCTTGGTGACAGAATTATCCTTATTAATGGATGACATAATTTCTCGTCAAAATGCAAAAGAGGCAACTCTGTTTATGCTCACACCATGTTTAATAAACCTTGTCCACAGAGGAGTCTGACAGAGCACTTTCTATTCTGGGCCCATTTGCACATATTCTTGAGAAGAGGCAGCACATGAATGAGGCTGCTGATTGTTGCTGTCAGCATCCAAGGTGGATGTTATAAAGGAATGGATGAGGATAATTTTCTGCACATCAGCACTTCCCAAAATTCACCTCAATGATTGCACACTGTGAAATTTTAGTGCTTATGCTGGGCATGCAGCATAATATGTGGAATTCCCAGATGAGAAATCTTCCTCAACAACTGTGTGATGGAGCTCTGAGAAGTTTTGAGGAGGTGGGTCACAAATTTCACAGGTCCTACAGAGCAGCTGGTTATAGTTAGATCCTGAGAGCACCCTTGCCCCTCCTGGAGGTCAGCCTGTCTGCTGGGACTCAGAGAGTTCCTCATGCCCCAGGGGGATCAGGAGAGGCCCAGAGCAGCCTGTGGGAATGTTACACCAGGACTGATACACCAGTTCAGGACACCTCTCACCCTCAGCCCCCACCTGAGCCACAGCCTTAGGAAACAGTTTGTGAAGAGCTGTCAGAAGAGATACATAAGATATAGACAGGATTTTAAAATTACATATTTAGCAATTTTTTTTTTTTTTTTGTAAAGTCAGATTCTTCATTATTCATGCAAGTCTGAGGGGTTTTCATAGGAACTGTACCCAAAGCAGGACTGCCTCAGGGACTGAAATTTGAAGATCTTTAATCAGTGATAAAGTGCTTGAAAAAAGACCCAAGTTTATACTCTGCATTTTCCTGTCTTTTTCTTGATGTCTTATGTTCTTTGGCTCTTGAGATACTCACGTATCCTCTGCCTGGGCTGCACGCATGGAGCAAAGGCGCTGGAGATAAGGGCCTGATTTGGGATATAGTAGCCCATTCTCCTCCTCAGCTCAATCTTTCACTCAAGGAAAACAAGATCATTGCAGCAGTAACCTGATTCCCAGCCAGTGCAGCAGAAATCACTTGCTTCTTCCATCTCTGTGAATTGCAATATCCTGCAATATGCCAGATATTATGCCAGGCATAAGTTTTGGATGACACAAGGTAAGATTTCTTTTCAGAAAGAACTTAATGGTCTAGGGTAAATACTGTCTCAATATGTAGCTTCCTGATGATTTACACTGGTATATGACTTCTGTCAGGCTGTTGGGTCTCTGAGGGAATTTGAAAAATCTCTGTTCATGCTAATGCTAATTCCTACTTAATGTTCTAACACGAGCAGAGCTTGGCATTTGTGTTTCTAGGAACTGGCCAATAGGTCACTGTCCTTTGCCTGATTGACCTCCAACAGAAAGGAAGCCAAATCCAGCTGAACTGAAGTTTGAATATTACTTCTTGGAACATAAAAAGTACGTTTTTTTCTTCACCTATAAGGCTTAGATGCTTTCTAAGTGAAACACAAATAGTTAAGTGTGACAATTTTTCTAACGTGTCTTTAGGAAAAGGTTTATATATCATAGCCTGTGATCTCATGTGTCATAAATCTTCAACAAGTAAAGCTGGAAAGGATCTTAATTAGCTTCCTAATCCCATACCCTGCACTGAAAAGGTGAGTAATATGTAGTGAGGCCACCTCCTACAAATATTTGATTAATAATCTCAAAGAAAAGCAATTCTGCAGCTCATCGAGGCAACCTCTTGTAGTACTTTCTTACACTGTTAGTTAGAAAGTTTCCCCTTGTTATCTAGCCTAAATCTTTGCTGCTGCAAATTAAGACAATTACTTGTTGTTTGACCTGTACTGAACTGTCTGAACAACTGATCATTCTTGTTTGTTGTTACTGTAAAAACAATAACTACTGGAAGACTAGAAACATGTCTTTATTTAATCTTTTCTAGATTAAATAAATCCAATTATTTTAAACTTTTATTTGGTATGTGGTCCTATGCATCTTGTTGATCTCCAGTATCCTTTGAACTTTCTCTAGCTTTTCTCATTCTTTCTTGTAGTCTTACAGGTAAAAACTCCATGTTTGTCTTATAATCAAGTCTTCTAGTAACACATTTCACATTGCAATATGCCTTTTTAAAAGTCGTATAAATTTTTCCTTCTTAATATGTACATTATTTTCTTTTATTCCTTCAGATACTGCTTTGTGGTAGCATACTTTTTTTTTTTTTTAATCTCAATTCTGGATTTCTTTCATTCAAATGTAGCATCTTTCATGTTTTTATTAAATTTCATTTGATTATTTGAAACCAAACCTCCAGTTTACTGAGATCACTCTATATTTTGTCATCAGAAAGTATTATTTCACTGATGAAATGCCTTCACATACCTCTGTGAAGCACCACTGACCTGAATAAGGCTTCATTTCAAGGGCTTTTATATTGAGATTCTGGATCAGGTCCAGGTATGAAGTCATTACATGATCAATTATATGCCAGTCTGCCACAACAGTGTTTCAAGCACATGTACTGGCACTTTATATGTGTGGGAAATAGGATGAAGAGGAAGAACTTAAAAATACCTAAACTGACATTTCTGCTTTTCCATAATAATCTAGAAGAGTTTCTATATTTCCAATTTTATTGGTATGTATAAATGAACTTGTGCACCCAATATTTATTTGCCCACATTCTGTCTGTTTAGGGTTTTTGCTTATTTCTGACATACAACATACCTTCTGTACTAATTGTTCAGGTTTTTTTAGCTGCTCCAGTGGTCTGTTAATGATATTTTTTCATATGTTCTTTTTTCCTCTCCCTGCAATGATGTGTTTAGACAAACGAGCACTTGAAACTGAATTGTATTTGAAACCAATGGAGGTCAATAGGGGTGACTCTATTATGCTAATTTAACTCTTGGGTCCTTTTGTATGTTGTCCAAATCCATTCAGTTTTAAGAGTGAAGAACAGAAGCTTTTATGTTGCAATGTTTGCATGAGTTTTCCCTTTTTGCTGAAGTATACTGGTTGATATTTACATTTAACGAGGGCTTAACTGAAGGTGATATTGGATGTTGGCTTCATTAATCTTGAAAGACGTCCTTGAAGCAAATAAATATTAGCATCCTGGCTAAGGGAGGAACTAAAGAAAACAACAGTGGTGAATTAAGGAAAAAAAAAAAAAGGGAGAAATATCTTTCACACATCACAAGGTTTTCTCCAGATTTGTGGTAAAAATGAAAAAAAAACCACTTTGAAGATGGGAAATTGCAAATGCAGAAACTGTGCCTTCATATCTCCCAATGCGTGTTACCACATGCTTCAAATGAATGTGACTGATGGAAGTGTTACCAGAAAACTGTGGCCAAGAATCAAAAAAGGACTGCTGGATTTTAAAATGTGTGATTCATTTTCATGTCATTAAGGCGAGAAATGCGTTTTCTTTTTCCTCCTCTCTCTCTGGCTTTTGAAGCTTTTCCATAGACAGAGTTCTCCGGAGGCAAACTTAACCTTTGGTGTGTTTTATCGTTCTCCAGCATCTGACTAGGAGGGAAGAGCAGTGAGCTTTCTCTCTTTAAATGTCAAAAAGTCATGAGTTGTCATCTCCATGTATCATCTCCGTTTCTGAAGACACTGAGGGGAAAGTTTCCTTCTGAATGTTTTTTGTAGAAAATCTGTGCAAAAATAACTAATTTAAAAGCAGTAAGATATACTTACTCTGATAATGGAAGACAGTTTTGAAAACTTTGAAAATTGAAAGGCTGGTGGACAGTTTTGCCTTCTAAAAGATCCCAATTTTTCAGAAGATTCTATATCAAAAGAAATAAATCTACTTCCAGACAGCTCAAATTAAACATGCAAAACCGAAGCATGGAAAATCTGAAGCTGCATTGAAAATCCTTCCCTTAGTTACCAGATTTTAGTCATAATCCATCTGTTGCCAAGGTCTTAAGGCCCAGAGTACCTCTGATCAAATTCTCTGTTCATGGGACAAAGTTTCCTTTGATGCCATCGCTGGTTTCTTATCAGCTGAACCCTTTCCCAAGGAATTAATCAACAGGATGACATTCAGCATAAGCTTCTTGTCAGCCTGAAATGAGAGAAATGTGTCAAATTTGAAATACATGAAAATATGTATTTAATTTGATTGAGACTAATAAAACTATAACAATTATTTTATCCATATAACTTTGATTATTTTTGTTATGTTTCTTATATTTTGATCAATGTTATTTTTCTGTATTATTTTAGTTATGTTTTTATTTATTTATAACTGTTTAATGCTAGTGACAGATACCAAATTTGTGCCTAAGTGTGTATCAAATACGAAGAAATACTTTGAGAGGAAATACAAATTGTTGTTGATTAACTAAGTTATTTGTTATGAAGTAGAAGCTATTACATTAATCTTTACTGGACTAAAAAAGGTAGTCTTTGTTATTGTGGGTGACCTGAGTAGTCGAAGAATAAAATGCAAAAATTCTGAGTAGGAAGCTGCAGTCAGTAGTCAGCAATGCAAAGTAGAATGACATATGCAAATTAAAGTGCATACACTATTTTTCAAGCTCTAAATCACATTTGTTAGGATAAAAATGGTGATTAAAAAATCAGACCTGCTCAAATCGCATTTTCTGAGTTGATTTGAGAATCATGAAGCTTGAATCTCATTTTAGATCATTGAAACCCAAACAACTGGAAGGCAAAATCCAAATCTCATCACCTGTACTTTCTGACATCTAAAAAATGGGGTATCCAGGCTTACCTGTGATGTTTCACAGTGGCTCAGATGAACTTCACTCTTCCCAAGGCCACTTTCATGTTACTGTGGAGTGTCTATACCTTTGATGAGAGTTGTGTTAAGAGGAGAACTGATGAATATGAGTGGAAAGACAACTGACACAAACCAGCCTGTCAGGTACTGCATCCCACAGGAATTTATCACACCATGTGTTAAGTGGGCACCTGGAATGTGTATGGCAGTAACAGACCTCTAGATCATCAATCAAAATAGTCTTGGTTTGGTTCTAAGTGCTCACAGTGTTTGTTGTGGTCTCTTCATTCACCAAGTTGTCTAATGGCTTTGACTCATATTTCATTCAATGGTCTGTCCAGTGCTGACTTTGGGGAACAGATAATGATTAACTATGGTTAAACATAATAGATTTGACTTGCTGGTGGGCTATTTCTAGCTTCTAGTTCTAGTTTCTAGATAGTATTTGTTTTGTCTCAGTCAGTAATGACATCAAAAGTTGCTTAGCCAAAGACCTACTGAGATTTTTAAAAGACATTGTAAAGAAGGCAGTTGTAGATATATCTACTTACCCTGAGGTCTCTCTAGTCTGGCCTTAGCACAGAGGGTATTGATGCCTTTTATTTCAAATAATCTTCATAATATCAATAAGATTTCAAATGCTTATTAACACTGATGTTTCCCCTGTGCAAGAAAAACAGACCAAATTTAATTTACCATCTGAAATGTTTTTATAATACCTACTTAGAATTACTTTGATATACCAGTCCTGGAGGCAGTAACTACTCATGATTGCATGCAGGAAACTTTTATACGACTCCTGCAGTGAAGCAGACTGGATTCTAATGATACTATGATACTTTTTTTGTTTGTTTCACTGACCTAGGTAAGGCTTTTTTATTTTTCTACCCATTAAAGGAGGAAAAAATCTTCACATTTATAGATGGCCCAGGAACAGAATTGGAACTTGCAGGTTTGAAGTACTCAACACTTATCTATACAATGGATACTTGCTGAATTTCCATGACTGTTAAAACTCTTCTTTGAACCTCCAAAATCTTGAGCAAGATTTTCCATTGAGCATGTGAATATGTTTCTGTCTGTTGGATTTATTTTAAGAGCATGGCAATTGAGATTATGTAAAGTGAAGAAGCAAAGACAAGCAAGGAACAAATTACACCAAGTTGGAGGAGTGTGCAGAGAAAAAGTTTAAACCGCAAAGTGGCAGCACTAACGCATCAAGAGGGGAAAGGAACCAAAGACAAATACCTTGGATAGTGGGAGGTGTCTGGAACTCTTGTGAATGATGGTAGACGGCATATTGCATGTGGGTGTCTACTGTGATCTGTTTCCCCCCAGCAACACACGAACTGTACCTAGTCTCAGAGTCATATTTCCTCATAGTTATAGTCCTATATGCTTTTTATTTTTATGCTTTATGCCCTCCTGCAATGTTACATTTGAAATGGTTTCTGGTCTGTTCTGAACATTTTATTCCTAGAAAGATATCAACAAAATAGAGGGACTTTTAAGAGAGGTGAGAAAGAAAAGCTGTGGAGGTGACCTGCAGTAAAAGAAAATATTCAGAATAGATACCAGTGGTTAACTGTGATAACCGGGATGGCTGCCCATTGCTCAGAAACAATTTCAACACCTGTCCTTACAAAATGCCATAATCATGCTTCTTTTTTTTGGGAGACATTCTGAATTGTGTAACAGTATATTTGTGTGTTTACCAAGACATATAAAGAAGACAGACTAATGGCTTTAAGTTCTGATTGCTTAGAAAAGAGAGAGTAGAGGGGAGGAGAGAACCTGTTTTAAATGCATACGTTCAAGATTTCCGAAAAAGGAAAAAAAATGTGGAAGAAATAATAATAATAATAATTTTAAAAATCCCTTCCATTTTGAATATGGAAATGGTGAATGAAAAATTATAGGCAGTTAATGAGAGTCAGCTGGATAAAATAAGCCCTGAACTCCAACTCTGCAGCAGCCAAATATTCAGAGTCTGCTCTCTCACTCATATATCCTTTAGGACAAAAATTCTGATGGACATTTATCCTGGTGTCACTGAGATCACATTTTGAGGACAATGGTAGAATTGAAAAGGAGATTAGATCATGCTTTGGCTAACACAACCTCTGTTGTCACTGGTGTTGTGTCAGAGAGAAAGGCCCACTGTCAGAAACCAAAGTGGCTTTGGGTGAGTGGCTGTGAGGGAAAGCTTGTTCTCCATTTGTATGATGAGAAAATCAAACCTAGAAGTGAGAGAGGCATAATGAGTAGAGGAGAGCAAATAAAGACCCCTGAATTTTTGATAAATAGATTCACTATTTACAGTAGGTACTAAAATCCAGCTACCAAGAGTTATAATTGTTCAAATCTTTATTGTTTAGACACTTGGAAGCCATCATATGTTTCGATTTCATAGTAATCAAATAGAAACCGAAACATCTCCATAAAGTAAGGAGCACCTAATCTCAGGACATTAAATCACAGCAAGATACTTTGATTTGGACATTCACATCTTAAACTGATCATACAGTTCTCAACAGATTTGATAATATGGGCTTTATTCTTACCCAATAGCAGGTGTGCATAGTTATCTTTGTGTTGTTTGCACTTACGGGGCTACTGTTATTGATGAATGTGTACTATATTGTAAACCATAATTTACTAACGTAGATTTAGGGGAAAAAAATGATGAATTTTGATGGATTAATTACTACTTCAGGTGATAACTGGCATCAAAATAGCAAGAAATTAACTCTATGCTTCTGAATTCATACCTGAAAATGCCGCTTGTTCACTTCAGAGACTTAAGTTGTAGTTGCAGCCAGTGAAAGCAGCAAACAGTATGTTTGCTACACTGATATTTCCAAACTGTGGCTTTACTACCACTTGGTTTCTGAGCCTTTCTTTCAGTATTTCTTCAAATCTGGATATCAATTTTCATTGGTGCCTATCAAAACAGGAATGACATTTCTAGGCAAAACTTATTAAAGTAGTCATTTAGCATTGTCATCATATATTAGAGAGCGAACTTTTTCAGGTAGCGAATTTGTCAGGTAGCAAACCTGCTTAGAGAGATAACAACACAGTGAATATGGAAAACAATTCATGTTAAATGGTGGACCTAAACTCACAACAAGCAGTGGGTGCTTTGTGCCTTTACAGAGTTTTGACTCCCCAAAAGGCGCACCCTGTGGCTTGACAGGGTGTGTGTATCAATGTGTAGAACACTTGGGTGTCAAAAACAACCATTTGTGACAATCAGCCAGTCAACAATCTTGAATACCTTCCAGCTTTGCTCCATTTATTGGCATCAGTAAATAAGGCACTGTGTTTTCATTTATTTTTTTCTGCCAGCCAGTGCCAGGCAACTTAATGGAGCCTCCCAACATTGCTTCCCTATGGAAATAACTTGAATCAACATTGTATTTTTTTTTTTTACCCCAGCATAAAATGTTCCTTCTCTCTTTTACACTCCTTTTGCTTCATGAGCAAACAGCTTCATAGCAAACAACTAGAGGGCCCTTGTAAACTTTGCTATCAATTACTTAGATTTATTTTTGGTGTTTCTTTTTGAATAAATAGTTACATTAAGGAGGAAAGGAGCTAGAAATTCTAGTTCTACAGCTGCTGCTCCTCAGTTCATCCTCAGAAGAAAACTAATGGTCTCCAGGATTTTAGTACAGTTGCTTTACTTTTGAAGAGAAATGTGCTTCAATCTAGTCCTTACATCTTGAGCTGGGGTTTTAACATGGTCTTTTTTTCTAATGGCAAATGAATACTTTTTTTTTTTTTTCTCTGTCTTGATTTACAGCTGGGTTCAAAAAATGCAGCAGATGACTTTCCCCCTGCTACTTCCCCCCTCTTCTTTTCTTTTCAATTCTGTAATTAAGAGTGACATCCATAAAGATGAGTGTTTTCAAAGAATCTCAACATCTGTAACAAAAAAAAAAAAAAACAAAATGACATGATCAACAACAATAAAAAACCCCAAACAAACAAACAACACTCCCCCAGGGACCTTATAGAAAATATTCTGGGCTATGGAAGAGAAATCCTATAGCTGACATCCTGCCTTTTCAAATGTGCTTTCACGTTTGACTTCAGACAAATTACTTGATCTCTGCAGTTCTTCATCTGTATGAGCTCAGCAATATTTTTTACTATACAGATACACAGGAACTAATATTCTTATCACTGCTGCTCCATTCTGTTACAGTTTAGATAAAACTATCTTTATAAAGATTTAATAGTGTTTAAGACAAAATCGATTTTATGTACAAGTTACATTTATTCCAAGAAAACAAATGAAAGCAGAAAATATCTATGAATTTTTAGCTTATCTGAACAAAGACTTTTATAGGCTGTTTCCTTGGCAACTTTTTTGCAAGTAACCTTTAAAGATAACTTTACATTTGGGAGAAGAGGAACTTGAAATAAGACAAAGGCTATGGAGAAGTCTTAATACAAAGGCGCAATGTATCCCAAGGAAGCATTCATGATGTTGCTTTTATGTCTGAATCTCTGAGGAAGAAAATATTCTGCAAAGAAAGACACAGCGTGAGAGAAAGGATGATCAGATGTATTAACACACAGAGATAGCAACATCAAAGCAGTTAGGTCCTGCTTTGGTTTTGGTTTTGTTGGATGTGGTCTGGGCTTTTTTCTGAGATGCTGCACTAAGCTCAGTAGCTCTTCTCCAGCTGGGAGACTCGAGGGCAAGAAGTAATATTTTGAATTCCCTCACAGCAGCATTTCCTTAGTAGTTCAGATGTGTCATGAGAGATGATGAAAGGTAATTTGTAGAATGAGATGGTACAATTAACAGCCACGAATAGAAAGCAGAAGCAGCCAATAAATATTTCTGTTCCATAATTGTAAACAGGCAAGAATAGTGTACTTGTACAACATAAAGATGATGAAGTACCATATAGTCCATATATCATCTACAGATGATAAACAATTTGTGTTACCTAGAGGACTTACACGTCATAGCCCAAACTATTGATGCCCATTTTGACAAATCCTGAGGAAAACTCGGAAGAAGCTCCAAAGAGTTACAACAACTTGCAAAAAGTATTCAAATGGGATATTTAATTAAAAATATTTGCATTTTTCTAAGCCAAAGGGAAAAGAATGGAATTTGAATTTAAGTAATGCCAGTGTACTTTATGGTTGCTTAAAAAAAAAGGAAAAAAAGAGAGAAATATTTTCAGGGGGATTAGAATTTTTGGATGCCAAAAGTATTTGAAATATTCAAGTCATTATTCATTCTTACATTACTGAAGCTTTTGTAAGGATTTAGAACCTTGTGACATTCTAATTAAAAATATAGCACTGTGAATTACCAGGAAGGAGCTGATGAATGATATAACTGATAAATGTTAAGGAGTTGTTATTCATGGAGAATTTTCATTATAGGTTTTTCTAGTGGGAAAATTTACCATGTAAAATGTACCTGATACTGATTTTTATTCATGATCTGGTAGTAAAGATATCATCACTATCAATAAAATCTGTGATTGGCACAAAGAGTAGAGGAGCAGTGAAAAATGATGAAATAGAGAAGTCAGATACAAATTCCAAGACTACCTGTTGAAACAGTTTATTCATTCAAGATGCTTTTCCAGTACAGGTAAATGCAAAATTTTATCCATGTAAATATAAGGCATGCAGGTCATTCCTACAGCACAGGAGTAGCACTCCAGAAGAAGATATTTCAAATGTACAGGGATCATAGTAGAGAAAGAATCAGTGGATTCTGCAGTGGTTTGCTGCATCAAAAAAATCATTCATGCCAAGTCTTGCATGTGGCAGCAGTTGAAATGAAAACCATCTTCTATAGTGCTGATAAGATTAATATTATCATACTACTTATAGTTCTAGAGTCTGCAATTTCATATTACAAAATTGAAAAAACACCTCTATACTAGTTATTAAAGACCTGGGGAATATGCATTGAAGTGAATCATACTGAAGTTTTTAGCCTTTTTATATAGCGGGGAAAGCCCACTGAGAAGATTGGACACCAAAGGTCACTCATGTGGGAAAGACATGTATTTTCATAGAGTGATTACTCAGTAATTAAATGCAAATGCACTTGAGAAATTAATAGCATTGTACTGGATTCTTCCCTCCTAATTACTTCATACCAGACAAAGGATGTGCTTTGATCACAGAGAAGTTGTTGCCTCCTTAAAGGAATAATGTGATGAATCATCAGTATGTGAGATAGGAAAAATGTCAGACTAGAGGATGTTATAATGCTGCCTGATATGGAGAGAAATGGTTATGGGAAGGGGAAACCTGACACTGGTGACAAAGAGCCAACATCTTTGGATCAGATCTTGGCTGTGTCAGCTTTCAACCCAGTTTGAACAGTTTTAGGCTTGTGGCAAATTTTAACTCTGAGTAGCAGGCTAGTAATTCCCAGTGGTCCAGCATCAACATTAAGAAGTGATTTCCATATCAATATGCATAATGTAATAGAGATAATAGAATTTACATTTACAGAAAGTGTATATTACAAGTTCCTTCCTCTCTACTCATTCCATCAGGATGAGAGCTGTTGGTATCTGCTTTATAGCTATAACAACTGATATCTTTCTCTGTAGAGGTACTGGGTTAAATCCTGACAATATCAGCCAGCAGAGCAGCTATCACAACATCAACTCCTATGCTGATAATCAGACAATTTTCTTGATAGTACTCCTGAGTATATATTTTATGTACTACTGCTAAAACTATCAATTTTATTCCTTCTTTAGTAACTTCTTCCAGAGATCATGCATCAGATTACATATCGTATTTCATAAATAATTATCTTACAAGGAAATTTAACTTGGTGTAAAAATAAAATGTCAATCCCATTTTTCTTCTGCAGAAATGTCCTTATGCCAAGACAAAATGAATCCTTCACCAGATGGCTGTAAATGAAACAGAAAATATGTGATCTAATGGTTCTATGTTGGCAAACTATTCTAATTGATTTATTTTTCTTAGTAATTACACTGCTAGAACATATCTGTGCTTAAACTGACACCAACTCTAATATCTTCTATTTTAAACATTGGGCAATTAATGCAAAGAAGCTGTCATATTGTCACAGATGATGAATTAAGGCTTTGTATTTCCAATATTGCCTGAAAATGATTGCATTTTTTAAAAAAATTATCTTAATTATAAAATAAATGTAAATATTTATTTGAGATTGGCTCTTAACCCAAAAGGCTGGGATGATAAAGAGCAAAAAACAGTTCATTCCCTTCTTTTGTTCTACAAGAAATTCCCCCCTTCTAATTTCTGAGTATATACAAGAAATTTTCATATTGTGGATATTCATATCATTCTTATTTCAAAGCTATATGGATTTTTCTTTTTTTTGCTGACTTGCCCCATCAGAAGGGATTGAAAATCAGAATATACTGGAAAAATTAAAAGTGAAAAAAGAGAGAGAGAGGAGAGAAGTCGCTAAGCACAAGGTTTTGTTTTCAAATCACAGAGACAAAATTTATGAGATAGCTGGCCTCCAGAATTTATGCTAGAGTTTGTATTTTTCAAGTATTCCATGGGAAAGTGGAGAGGAAAATCTGTACACTTTCATGTGAACATCCACTGTTTGTAAAATAATTGATATTGCTCTTTAAAATAACAAATGAAATATTAGCAAGTTCCATCAGAGCAAGCATGAAGTCTGAATATAAAATTGTGTGATTTTATGCTATCCCAGGAGTCAAGCTTCAAATAACTGGGAAGTCAGACATTATTCTGTTCCTGGTACTTTCGTATTTGTTGAAGACACAGTGTGGCATTTCACTACCTAATCATATCATCTAAATACTATTGTCTGCTCTAAAAGTGTCTTCATGATCACGGCCTTCAGAGACTGGTAACCCACTGAGCTGGAAGGATAATTACTGAAAAATGTAAAAACTCAGGGAATGCCCCAGCTTCATCATAAAACAGCTCTCAGGAAATGTGTTACAAATGCAGATTATGGCAAAAAATATCTTTTTCCTGAGCACAGCCATGATCCAATGTCTATTCCAGTTAGTAACAGTCTCCATGGACTCTATGGATCAAGCAGTTAAACCCTTTTCAATTTTTCTTACAGCTAGACTACGTCGTCCTTATTTCCCATTGTGAGCATTGCTTATTAGAAAGTTAGGAGACTCTTGATGAACTCGTGCTGGAAAGGTCAAGTTATATATTCCCATGTACTCATGTACAGCCCCATTAATAATGGATCTTCTTCTCTGGTGATATCCAGACAGCTGTGCAACATGACAACAGACTCCAACCAATCATCCAAGGAGTATAATTCATTATTCAAAGCAACCTGTTGCATCCATCTGGGAAAACTGTTGTTGCTGTACACAAAGCGTCATCAGGAAAATGATATTTTGAAGAACATATTGAAGTTCACCATGAAACTGAGTGTAGTTAAAATCAAATGAGAAGATCAAGGAGTAGCAGTTAAACAGCTGCTGGTTGTGAATTTTCAGTATTTAGCCTCCTAGAAACACTCAGGTTAGGAAGGGTCTCTGGAGGATTTGTAGTCCAGTGCTCAAAGCAGGGCTAATTGCACAGTTAGACCAGGTTGTTCAGATTCCTGCCCAGCTGAGCTGGCACAGTTCCCCACTACAACCCCTAAGGAATATCTCTCAGATCAAGCTGTCTGGTCAGTTGGGCCTGGAATTACTGACCACCATCTTCAAGGTCAGGCTGGATGGAGCTTTCAGGAACCTGGTCTAGCCAGCGGCATCCCTGCCCATGTCAGGGTGTTGGAATGAGGTGATTCCAAACCAGTATGTGATTCTATGATCTCTTGGGTCCAGCAGTCCAGTTTGCTTTCCATGCACTTTGTGGCCCAGCCATCCAGACTGCATTTTGGATGCAAACCTTAGTTTGGTTACTAGGTGTTTCTTGGATAATGTGTTTAAATTTTTTAATTTGTTTAATTTGAGGTGAATAATATCTTCTAATCTCCTCTCATTCACACACTCAGATATTTCATTGGAGAAAGAACTCAGGTTGATTAAACCTGACTGATCTTAGTAAATCAGAGGTTCACAATCGCTTTCTTGTCTTTCATGTAACTTTCATGAATCGTTCTTGCCTTCAATGCACTAAAACTTGGGCCTTGTTCATTCTCTCCTTTCTCACTTCTGAATTTTTATTCAAGTTCACAATTTGATAAAATCATCATGAGAAGACCATATTCCATACTATTTCTTCAGACTGGGTAAAGAATTTTGATAGTGTTTGCTCAATACAAGTAAGTGTTCTAACATAGTCATGTAGGATGGAATATATGTGAAACAGAACATATAGCTACTCATTATTTTGATGTTTGAATTGAACAAGTCGTGAAGAAATACTTGATAACTTGGAATCTAACTTTAAATGTGTATTTTTAAAGTATTTTAAAGTATTTTTAAAACCTCTGTAAATTTTTTGTCTCTTGAACATGAAGAATTTAAGTAACCCACCATTTTTCCAAGACTTGCCAAGAGTAGATTTTGCTTGCCAGTTCTGATTTTTAATACACATTTTTCAAAATAAGATATCAAAAATTTAGCACCTTTATCCAACATCACTATCCAGAGAGCAATTGTGTTTTCAGGTGTTTGACAGTTCTCTTCTGAAAATCTCTTTAATTTGCCTGTCTCTCAGTCAGTTCATTCTCCCCTGATTCAGTAGGAAGCAGACTGAAACTAACTGTGGTTTTCATACAGTTTACTGAACAGCCAGCAGACAGGAGATACATCTTTGCTCCATGAACAGCTTAGGCCAGACGTTTTATGTGTAACTTAGCAGTGAACTGCTCCATATTTCATTAGCACTCTCCAGCACAATTTGGTGTTCCTTGTGCTTTAAGCAAAATGCAATAAATTACAAGGATGACATGCAGTGCAGGAGAGAGGAACATTATAAAATTAACTATTTAGTAAGTGAGAAGTGGCAGCGCTCACTTGCTTAATATTTGTATAAAAAACTCTTGAAGATGAGAGGAATAGAAGCATTCATTATATTCCTTTTTTTTTACCTTTTTCCCCCAAATGCGCTGGTGTGTTGCACGTTCTAATTGAAATCTGTGGAGCAGAAAGCTGATCTTGCAGTAATGTTTGTGGATACAATTATGGAAATCCTTTGAGCGTGATTAAATTACACAGTGTCTGGATATGGAAGTCATTTTGTTGCTTATGTCTGCAGTAGAGTCAGTGGCAATGTGTGAGGTGGCACCTCCCTGCTCAGTCTGTTTAGGAAGGATGGAATGTGTAGCAACTTTCCAGTTAGCAAGCTTTTCCAGCAGTAAATATCAGCCATAAAAGAGTCAGTTCAGCACGGTCCATTGGACAAATTTGAACACATATGATGTGAGGCCATCCTTGGGAATTCACTCAGAAGCAATGATCAGTTCAAAACGGTCATGCAAGAGAAGAAACAGCATGTCTCCATATTAATTGGAGTTTGAAAAGTTTTTAGTTGATTATTCATTGCAAAACCCAGGTCTTTTAGTGCCCTTTATAAATCTAGGTGTTGGAACTTTGTACAGTTATTTGTTTGAGCTACTGTAATTTATTCACCACCACAAAAATGCAGGTTGATTTAGTTCTTGTTGTTCATCTCAAAGAGGTGGCTGATTTCTTTGGGTAGATAAAAAAAGTTTTAATTTATTATCTGTTGTGAACACCTGGGCAAGTGTCCAAAGCCCCAGGATTTGTTGTTAATAAACAAAACTCGAGAATAGAAGAATAATTTTTTTTGCACAGAAAAAACTGAAAATTGTATCTAACATAAAGATATATTTTAAAATGGTTCTCTTTTTATGAAAAATCATATAACTCCAGCACAGTGTAGTTCTTTCTACAATTCTCAGGCTCCTAAAATTCACAAAAAATCTTCAAACTAAAGTCTGGCTTCCCATAGCACAAATATCTTCAAGCTTTTTCCTCACTTGTAGAGACATTAATTTTCAAAGACCATTATCAATTTAACCATCTCCATAACTCAGGGCTAGATTTTACCCAAGAAGTCTTTTAATCACCTTGATAACTCTCAGTTCATTGCAAATTCACTTGCTTTTCATTTTGAAAGAGAATCACCCATCGTCTAAAGACTCTGAATGAAGGCATATATTCTATGTCTATTAGTAAATGGTTCAAATGGTTGGGTATGCCCCTGCTGAAAAATTGCATCCCATTTCCAGTTTGAAGGTTTGGCTCTCAGCCACTGTGTCTTGTTATTAGAGATGAAAGAGCCCTCTGATATCAGGCACTGCTCCCTGCGTAGGTGGAATGTTCCCCATGTTGTCCATATTAATCTGATTCATTGCTGCTTCTGCACTATCTTTCATCAGTTTTCCGAACTGTCAATTTTCAAAATAGTACTAGTTTCGATATGCTGGTTGTTTTTGTAGCTGAGATGCCATGAAGTGGCTGGAGAGGACTTAAAAGAGATCTTCATCTGGATGATTTATTACTGATGGAAAAAAAAAGTAAATCTACATCTTTGAAGGATGTCGTATACTTCGGACTACAATTTTCTGGCAACATTCACCACAAAGGACTCATGTTTGCTTTAATAAATGACTGAAATACCTAGACATTTATTTTCCCATGCCTGGTTTCTAATAGAAAAATGAAACTTCTGTAGTGGGCACCTTGGCTCAAGTTTTTCTGGCCTATTTTTCAACAACACCCCTGTGATTCCTACTTGCTATGTACCATAGCAATGCAGATCCAGCTAAGAAGAAACCCAAGGCAGATGGATTTACATGGAATTTAGGAAATGTCCCAGTGCTTGGGAAGTGTTAACCACTTCAGAGTAATCCATGCAGTATAGCAGATAGCCCTGAGAACTGACTGTAAAACTGCTTAATATAGTAGAGTGTCTGAAATTCTTCCCCTCCTCTGCAGCTTAGACATATGGCATAAAGCTGATGGAAAAAAGGGGGATTCCAGAATCCAAAAACCTCTATATGAAGAATTTTGCAGAAACTCTTCCCAAGAACTCAGAAGAGATTGCAAAAGAGACATTATTTTCTCTTTTGTCTAAAGCATCCCAATGGTTTCAGGCATTGGCTTAACAAGTGACAAAAGAGGCTATTTGCATCAAATTCACGTGGGTTCTGTAAACATCAGGAGGTAAGCACAGGCCCTTTTCATCAAAGGTGTACAAGAGCATCAAAAAATAGCCCTCACAGATCTCTCGGGTTCAAATTCATCCCTTTTTCATAGAAATACAACAAATTTTATGTACCAGTTCCACAGTCACGTTTACTCCCTTTTTTCTTTCGTGTTTTTATGTAACTTTCTGGGCCATGACAAGCATTTATTTATTTTTTTCCCTCAAAACGTGAGAAGACTGTCAGTTTATTCAGGAGGGTGTATTGACAACTCAAAAATCAAAATCAAACACAATATTGCTGTCATACTTCTATTCAAACTGATCCAATACACACTATGTGCCTTTTTTTTTTTTTTTCTTTTTTCTGTGTGTCTTACCTTTCTACTTTGTGAAAAGCTTGTTTTAGAGAATAATGGACAGAAGAGTAAAAAGAATGGTGTGTCAGAAGCTGTGTTTTCAAGCTGTTTGAAAGAAAGATTTGGCTGGTTGGTTACTCTGAAATTTTTCAAGGTGCTTTTTGCTCAGATGAAATCACAAATAAAAGCTCAATTTGAATGTACTGTTGGTTGGTTGAACTTATATTGCCTATTGCAAGTAGAAGGGGCTACCCGGGGGCTGCAGTGTGGTTTCATTCCGTACGTGGGAATATAAGACAAATTGTTATTTACACTTGAAAGATGATTTTTAAGATTTAAATAGCTCTTCAGGTCCACTCACTTCAACTTCTATGCAGATTCTTTCCTCGCCCTTATCCCTGTCACTGACCATACTGCATATCCTTCTGAGAGAGAATTAGGATGTGGAATGAGGCTCAGATAACAAATCTGTACCTCATGTAGAGCTGGTGGATGACAGGACTCTTCAGACAAGACTGAAGTCTGAATTTTTACTTCCATAGTGACTTCAGAGAAATGCAGAGAAAAACAAACAAAAAAAACCACCCCAAAAAGCCCACAAGATTTTAATACCCTCCAACATTCCATGATTTGATTATTTTATACAAATCCTTTTTTACAGACTTAAAAGCTGCTCGCTGAGGTAGTGAGAAACAGAAAACTTTACAAGGTAAATAACTGAAGTAGTTGAGAGTGTCAGAATGATCCTCTTTGGCTGACAGAATTCTAGAGCCCATAAAAAGCCAAAACATGGTCCTCTAAGTAATTGTGAAAACACATGAGAATGATCCAGAACTTATACCCTCTTTAGGGATCAAAATAGGCAGGAACATTTGCAGGATAACACAGCACTCAGAGCCTGGCCTCAGACAGCATAATGAGAACTGACAGCCTTCCTGAGGATTTCTGAGAGTTTGGCTCTAGATGCAGTTGCTTCACACTTCCAAATTTGGCTCTGAATACCAATAAGAGGCATTTAGTAGAACCAAACACTGAATCCAATTGTCTGAATGACTGTCCATAGGACTATCCTTCTTCCCAGACTGAGACACTCTACTAATAAATGACACACAGAAGACATCCTTGACACCTTACTTCAGAGTCTGCATCTATTATACCCTGTCACAAGGGAGGGAAGAAAAATGTCAGAGCAAAATAAAAGAAAATTATCAATCAGTAAAAGAAAAAACAATATCAAACCTGCTTCCTAAAGTAAACAGTAAATTAATAGAGAGACAAATTAATAGTGAATACTTGTTTTCTAGCAAAGCTGTTGGAGGAAATAAAAGGAAAATGGGCAAGTAAATATGCATAGCATTCTGGAAGGTGAAATAAATAGGGGTCCTATTATACTACTGCTTATGCACAGCTTGGAAGCTTCACTATAAAAACTGCAGGGAATAGAAATACACTCTATGCAAGCAGAATGTCCTTGGACTGTTTATGACACTACATCCATGACATACCCTGAGGTTCCTATAAAGTATATATTATTTGCCAGTTCAAGCTGTTTGGCTTAGCTGTGAAATGGATAATATTTCCTTCCACTGGAAGAAGTCTTATGCTCTTGGTCTAGCTGGAGTGCTACAGCAGCATATCCTCATCCCTTTCACATTGCTTATAGGTTTGCAGGCCACAGTTATAAACCCCAGATATTCCAAACTTCAAGTGATTCTGCCTAACACATGGATCAATTCCCTAGGTAAAGCAGGGAATATATACCAGAAGTTCAAGTTCATTTGCTCCTCCATTTCCATGGATGTGTATCTGGTGTCACAAATTTAAAATACATTCATTTACCTGGGCTCTGACATACATACAGAAGTCCAGGGGGACTTAATTGCAGGGCAGAATATAACAGAGTAAACTCACAGACTTTTGCTAAGTGAAAAACAAGGTTTTTCTTCCTTTTATTTCGAAGAATTTTTGACTTTAACTACTTCAATCAAGGAAAATTGTTTAAAAGCACCAAGAAGGAAAGGCAAAACAATGACAAAACTTGAACTCTTTCACAGAAGAAAAGGAAGCTTTTGATTAGAGAGAAGACAATTTGAGAATACTTTCCTTTCCTGAGGGTGCGATCAAAGGAGGATGCTAACTATTGCAAAACTCTGAATATAGAAACAGAGGAGTTCTTAGTGCGTGGATTAGGATGGGAGAATTTCCTCAGGGTATATCTGTAAAAGCTTCAAGGACATAAAATCTGGAGCAAACAGGGCATCCAGAGGAGCTCAGTCCCAAGGATAAATCCCACCTGCGCAGAAGCTGGAAGGGAGTACTGGAGAGACTTGCAGTGTGTGTCTTGTGTTGGACCGTGCTCTGCTGAGCTGCTTTGGCCAGTCACACATTCTTTTGCAGGACTGACTTCTCTGCCACCATCCCCACTTTTGGCCAGACTTTGGAGCACACAGAGCCCACTGCAAGGCTCAGTGGTCATGAAGGGTTGGGTTGAGCCTGAAGGCTCAGTCGTAGAAGGGTTGGGTTGGAGAGCCTCACCTTAGAGTGGTCAGGCCATGAGCTTTTTACGTTCAGCGAGGTGTTCAGGGGTTTCAGTAGCTTGCCCGTGGAATCAGAGCTCATGGGGAATTTTACCCTAAAGGAAGTCAGGGTTCTTTTCTCCTTTTCTTGGGATATTAAATATTCTCTCAGAGTAAACAGTCTATCTGATAATTTTCTACTGACTGATATTTAGCTCTGGGAAAGGACAAGCTCATTTTATCAAAATTGCTTCTGGATTAGGATGTTGCATACCCCATTGCTAGGGACATGGCCTACTGCAGAAAACATTAAAATTTAATTATATTGCTAGATGCAATATTATTTGTGAAATAAAATTGCCTTATTAGGATATTTAGCCTTCTTGGGTCTTTAGAGAATCATTAAACAAAGTAATTCCCTATTACCTGAGTGAAAAGGAATTAATGAGAAAGGAAAGTTATCAGAAAGGTCTAAAAGCAAATGATTATGAGTTAATAATGTTTCAGGAATTTAAATGTGTGATCCTGCTAACAATCAGAAGAAATAGCTATGCAGGATCAGACTATCATGCAGAGCCTCCCACAATGATTTATTCACTGAAGATGAGGAAAATTATTTTCCATTACTCCAAAGACTAACCTCACAGTGAAAAATAAATTGGTATTTATAGTGCTTTATCTCCAGAAATTAGCAGGAAAGATATTTGTGACTTGCAAACAAAAGATTTATTCTTATTAAAAATTAAAAAAAAAAAAAAGATGAGTAATTCACTTCACTTCCCTGAATACCCTTTTCTAGCATTTTCATACATTATCCAGCTGTGTGATAGCAAAATTATAGTCTAATCATTTAGGAACATCTGACATACTCTAATTCAAAACTTTGTAATTATGTCAGTGTTTTGAATGGTCATTCTCAGCTGCATGCAAATGTTCCTTTCCTACTTGACTGAAAGGTCCTAGTAAATAATTTTGGCTTTAAACCTCCTGTTTTTGGCAGTGCCTAGAAATCTGAGATAATTGCTAGCTAAAATTATGGTCAGTTTTCCTCTGAAAGCTCTTAGGAATTCTTGGAAGAATCACTTCACAGTCTGATATCTGCATATGGGAAGCCTGTGAGGCTAATAGGTGATAAAGGTGTCAAGAATAGGATATTACAGGACTTTCGTCAACCAGTCTGATGAAAGATATCAAGTGAATCTCTGGGTATCCAACATCATCCCTACATCATCTGATTCAGTTGCCTGTATTTAAACATTTAGTGTTCTTTGAGATATCCTGGATTATTCAGGTATCTACAAGAGACAGGCAAGTGAAACATCAGACTTAAAGAACACCAGAAGACTTCTATGTTCTGGAAGGGGCAATTAATTTTGTGCAATGGAATCCTACCTCTAAATTTTATAGACGTGGGGTAGGTGTCTGAGCTTCTGTTATAGGAGGAAGGGCTCTACCCGGAATGATCCATGGAGCCTGTAGAGCCATTTGTCTGATCTGTTACTGGATCCTCTCTAGCACACAGTTTTCCTATAGTTCCTGTGTTACATGTGCCAGCTGACTGGGAGCAGGGTTCAGACTGGGTGTCAAGAAAATGTTTTCACTGACTGGGACAGCTGACTGTGGGTCAAGTTACTAACAGGTGTTGTAGTCTTCTTTTGAGGAGTTTTTCAACTCTTGGTGAGACAAATAACCTAGAGGAACCTGATTGGACCTCTGGATGAACCCTATGACCTCATGGATGAACAAAATGTTGGAATAGAGACCTCCTGAGGTCCCTTCACTCCTGAATTATCCCATTATCTCATGATCCTTGGATACCGTAGAACGCCTCAAAGAACACTAACATCAAACGCTGAACTTCTGCCAACTACAAGCTCTTGAACAGCTCTGGCAATAGCTGGAGCTTATATACCCAGACCACATGTAGACATTTATATATTGACGGCTAAATTTGGGTCCTAATCAGGAGATGACGAATCCTGCTTCTCACATGACAGTTATGTATATGCAAAGAAAAGCAGGATTCATCAGACATGTATTTTTTCCACCTACTTCACAGTGTGTTTTACCATGTGTGAATGTAAGATGCAGCATGCAGAGGTACTAGAAAATACTATGTCTGGTTTTCTCTGTCTATTGTATAAAAAGTTGTTCGAAAAAAAAGTCTCAGAGTAGATTAGAACAATGTAAGTGTTGTTTTATTTAAAAATCAGAAGGTGAGTAAACTGCTTTAGTTAAAACAGTATCAAGAGGTGCTTTAGAGGGAGGATTTAAGGTTCTCAAGTTCTGAATCACATGATGAAAAAATTCTGAATAATTTATTCCAATGTAATTTACACCAATTATTAAGCAAAGGGGGAACAATCTTACTAAAGGTGTTTCCTTCAGAAAAGCCATGATTGTTCTTCATATCAAGTTTTTAATTTGGAAAATCAGGAAGAGAGGTGATTTTAGAAGGTTTCATTTTGAATCAGTTCTCTAGTTCATAATGAAAAGAATCAGAGTGCTTTTCAAACAGTTTATCCGACTCATAAAGCCAAGATCTCTGAATGACGGTGCTGATGTTGAATAGTATTGCCCTTCCTTCAACAGCAACTTAAGGAAAATTTGGAAATTACATGGTCTATGCAGACAAATCTTTCTTTTCCTTAGGCTGGCCAACTCTGTGACTGGGTTACTGAGTTCCAACTCATAAATAGTAAAAAAATCTGTGGGGAAAATTCTGCCAACTTTGAGAGATATAAAGGAAGTATGAGAAGAGAAATATGCTTTAGAAGCTGCCTTCACTACACTGCTGTAAGGAAGCCATAAATTTTCCCTCTTGTGCAGATGAAAACCAAAGGTCCATAGGTTCTCTCTTCTGTGAACATCTGAGCTAATCATCTAGGGCTTCACTCAGCTATCTAAACTCAGGCATACAGAGTCATTTGATATACCTTTGCAAACCTTTATCGTCTCCAGCTGTCAGTCCAGAAAATCAAAACTCTCCCAAAGTTTCTGTGTCAAATATCAGTCCTACACAGACTTCTAGGATCTTCCAGGGTACCTACCATGTCACTAGGCACACCTGTGCTGTTAACTGAATAATTGAACATTTAATCTCCCCTTATAGTCAAAAGAAAGCAGTAAATAACTTCAAGATGCAGTTCACGACCTTGGTCAGACACCTAAACTGTTCTGATGCATTACAAATGTAATCTGACAGGTCTTTAATAAAGCTAGGAAAGACTGAATAATATGCTATTTATATTCAGCTACAGTTGTTTTATATTTATATTATATCAGATGCTGAATTTAAAACCAGTACGACATAAGTGTGGTCACACAGTTTTTTAGGGATCCTTCTTGTAATGCACTACCACAACACTGCAGGTGTTTCCAAGCGAATGTGAAGCTTCCAAGTGTGATCAAATGCTGGCAGTGAGACAAAACACCATCTTAGAGAAACAATAAAACCTCTTCAGATGTTTTGAAATTTTGTCCGAAAATGTATTTCAAATTGTAGCAAAGTCTCTCAGAAGTCATCCTGGGATACATCTTCCTGAAAGGAGGTCACGAAGTGGGAGCATGTCTCTTCCCAAGAGTATCAAGTGATAGGACAAGGGGAAACGGCCTCAAGTTGCAGCAGGGGAGGTTAAGTTTGGATATCAGGAAAGGTTTCTTCACCACAAGGGTTATCAGGCACTGGAACAGGTTGCACAGCAAAGTGGTGGAGTCACCATCCCTAGAGGTGATTTTAATAGATATTTAAAAGATATTTAAAAGATATGTAAAAGATGCCCAGATGTGACACTTCAGAACATGGTTTAGTGGTGGGCTTGGCAGTCAGAGTTTTGTGTACAGCTGGACTTGATGATCTGAAAGTTTTTTCCATACTAAATGATTCTATTTTTGCTGTTCTCTTTAAAGATCTCAGGACATCCACACTACCAAAAAGCTTCCATGCTTTCTGAAGGTTCTTATCTTGCCAACCATAGGAGAATGCTGAGAGCCTGGCATTGAATGAACCAGTTATAAAGCACAGACATTCATAATTGAGTCTGTCTGTGGTACCTGTAGGAATTAAATACAAATCTTTTCACTTTTCTGCCTTTATCACATATTCACATAAATACTGTTTGTTTTCATTTTTGACCTTGCCCGTGTCAAAGTCTTTCTCTCCCTTGTTACCAGCTATGTCTAAATTAACCCAGTGTTCCTTTGGAATGAAATACATGAAAGAGTTTTAGTGATTATTTTTTTTTAATAGAGAAAGTTTCACTGGTAGATTATCACATCAAATATTCCTAACAGTAAGTTAAAAAATTTACTACTGAGGGACATGCTCTTTATTGTCAAGAGAGAGGAGTATCATCTTCAGTAGATTAAATTTATTCTTTAAATTCTGCAAACTGCAAAACAGCAAATTTAGAATTTGATATGGATGAAATTATGAGAGGTTTTGAAAGAAATTACCAATAATTTTAATTTTAATGCTCACTGGTGAAACTGAAAATGACACACAGTAATTCAGTTTTATCAAAAGCAAATATTATTTTGATCCATGTTGGTTACATTCATAGACTTCTAAAAAAATGTGAACAAATGAATCTTTAAAAATAAACGTTTAAATTAAAATTCTATTTAGAACATGTGATAAAGAATTATTTAGATGCCTGCTTATTTTTTTCTGTATATTTTTGGTATAGAAAATTCAGAAAAGTGAGAAATTAATAGTTTTAGTGTCATCAAATCATCACTTCCAAAATACTGACACACAAGTCTTTTGACAGAAATGATCAATGAGTTTAACTCTGATCATTTGTAGCTCTCAAAAAAACCCCAGCCCAAAACAACAAGAAAGCCTAACAGATTTTGATTGCAGTTTCTTGAGTTTATCATTCACTTGCTTAGATGTTCACTTTCTAGATCCTAGTTTCAGCCATCCAGATCACAACTTTATAGTAAGGTCTGTCTAAGTGAAAAGTCTGAATATTTCTGCAGTACAGTTTTATATGGATCCCTTAAATTCACCTGACACTTCTGGTTCAGAATCACAAGTGTCCACATCCCAGTTGCATATGGGGTTTAAGGTTTACTGAATCATGTTGTTTTTACAGCAGAGGTGTCAATTCCAAAACGTGCACGTTGCATATGACACACATACCTTTTACATGAAAACCCCTCCACCACAATTAAGATCTATGTTGTTAATTGCTGCTTTTGAAAAATACACAAAATTTTTCCTTTTTGCCAAGCTCAGAGGAAAAAGCTACCTTTGCAAGCCACTGCACAACCAACCAAGGAAGGAACTGACAGCAAATAAAAGAGAAAATCTCTTTGTGTACCCTTAGAACTGTGCTGTTTCTAGAGCACAATTTTTTTATAGTGGTTGTTGTGATTGTCATTCTAGTAAAAATGTATTGCCACTTATGCATATCTTATTATTTTGCTACTGTGCATAGTAAATACTATAATCAATAGTTACTTACCATAATCATAGCAATTACTATACAGCTTTAATACTGCATCATTGCCAAGAATATTTTTCAACATCAAGATTGCCCTGCTCTTCTCACTGTAAACATAGCAATGTGTGCCTGTCCAAACACAGCAAACAGGGACAACCTTTGTCCAACTGTGCTCTCACGAGATTCAGTGATTTAGGTCAGATCCTAAACAAACAATGCACAAAAATGAGAGAATGCTGATGAATCCTAAAGCATTCACAGGCTAGAGTTACAAGGAGATGTCATTCCAAAACCTAGGCATGAAAACAATAAATTTTATTATTTTTTAATATTAAAATACATTCCAGTAAAAATATACATAATCCTGTGGGAATACACACATACATGTACATATCTGTTAACACATATGTGCACCCATACCCACAATCAAGCAAAAATGCATGCATCTATAGACACAGATAAAACTTCTTGCATTTTAAATTCTCTATTTATGAATATTAAGCCCGAATAAAAAAATAGCAGAAAAAATATTTGTTTCTGAGTGTATCACAGTAGCTGTATCTTTTCTCTGTAGGACTGCCCTTTCAAACTGTTTTGACACAGATGGGATTACTGCAAAATTGGTCATGAAAGAAAACTAGTCTTTTATTCCTATCCCAACTGTTAGTATTTTCTTATCTGAAATGGCAGTGCTAAATCTGTAGGTAAATATGAGTATTTGCTGGCTATACTGTGGCTTCAAAATATCAGCATCCTGACAGGAGAGCCAGTAAAGCCTTGATGCTAATCTTTGTTTCTATAGACAGTTGCTAAGTATAAATATACTCTATCAGCCATGCAACTCTAATCTAAAGCTGTTTATTGCCACACCAAAATAAGAAGTGGAGTATAAAGAGTTTGAAAGCAAAGCTAAACTTCACAGGAAACGTCAATGTTTGGTGACATTTTGTTGTCAGTTGTTATTTGTATGAATAGATAGCACGAGCTTTTTTGGAAAAGAAAATCTTTAAAAATGCATAGGGGTATTTGAAATAGGACTATTCAGTCATTGCAGGGTCATACATGGTAAAGGAGATGGGATAAACAGGTGATATTTTGTCCGCTAAGAATGTCAAGACTCAGGAAAACAGTGGGAAGGGTCCAGTATAATTCTGCCTTCAAAGACTGAATAAGGTTGTTGTATGGGCTGGCTCAGTTCAAAGTAACCCAGGATGACTTCTGGGAGACTGAGCTATAATTTAAAACATTTTTTTGGAAAAGATTTCAAAACATTTAGAGACATTTTAATACTTCTCTAAGCTGTTGTCTTGTCCCAGTGCCGACACCTGATCACACTGGGCAGCTTCACGTTCCCACAGCGAAAAGCTGGGGTGTTGCAGTACATGCATTAGAGGAAGAATTCCTTAACAACTGATATTCCATAATTCTGTGATGAACTGGGTGACCACATGTACGTTCACTGGCTTTAAATTGTAGCTGAATACAAATGAAATATTAATCAATCTTTCATGAATTTATTGAAGACATGTCAGATTGTCTTAAGTTCTTTGGAAACATTTTTAAACCATTAGAAATAATGTATTTCCTTTACTTCTTCTGTTGCATAATTGTCCACTTATGCAGACAGGACCTTTTCCCATTCAGTTGTGAGATCTGGATAGGCTGGAGAGCTGGGCAATCAAAAACTGTATGAATGTTAACAAGACCAAGTGTTGGATTGTCTACCTGGAATAGGATAATCCTGGTTATAGATAAAAATCGGGGTAGGGGAGTCTGGAAAGCAGCCCTGTGGAAAAAGAACTGAGGATCTGTGTGGATGGCAAGTTGAATATGAGCCACTTGACTAACCCAAAGGGCCAGCCCTACCCTGGGGTGCTCCAGCACAGTTATCACTGGCAGGTTGAGGGAGGTGGTTGTTATCCCACTCTACTCTCCACTGATTTGGCCTCACCTTGAGAAATGTGCAGTTCTGGGTGCCTCAAGATAAGCAGAATATAGAGCTGTTAGAGAGAATACAGGATATAAAGCTGTTGGAGACAGTCCAAAGGAGGACAGCCAGGATGGTGAAAGTCCCGGAGGGCAAGACTTATGAGGAGCAGGTGGGGTCACTTGCTTTATTCAGCTTGGAATAGAGAAGGCTGGAGAGTGGCCACACCACAGTCTGCACCTTTCTCCAGGGGGCAGTGGATCTCCTCCCCCTGGTGAGCTGCAACAGGACATGATGAACTCGAATCAAGATGCACCAGGGGAAGTTCAGATAGGACATGAGGAAAAGCTTCTGCACTGAGATGATGATGGGTCACTGGAACTGTATCCCCAGGGAAGTGGTCACAAACCTGTGACCTGTCAGAGTTCAAGGAGGGTCTCAATGATATTCTTAATCAAATGGTTTAGTTTTAAGTAGTTCTACAAGGAGCAGTTTTAAGTAGTCCTACAAGGAGCAGGGAGCTGGACACAATGATCCCTAGGAGTCCCTTCCAACTTGAGATAGTCTGTGATTTTATGATTCTAAATCAGATACTACAATCACTAAATTCTTGCTGAGGGGTTTTACTGCCACTCTACTGAGGTTTGCTCTTGCTTATACACTCAGCATGGTTGTATTGTTCAGCATCTGTTCAGAAGGAAGACAAAGTTTCAGTGGTAAAAGGCCTTTGGGGCAGATTCAGCTTCAGAACAGATTGGGCTCTTTCGATTCCTTGGCTCCCTAAATATTCACAAGATGAATGTGTGCATGCATGCTAAGTTCCTCATAGAACTTGAGCTTGGTCTCAGAGATCATGTTTCACATTTTCTTCCTTACTATTTATGTTCTGCTCTGAAAGTAAATGAATGCTAAATTGAATCAGCAATTCAGGCTTGCTACATTTCATTGATCTATGACAGATCAGAGCTTGATGCTGAGCTAATGTGGCCCCAGGCATCAACCTTTACCACTAATATGGTTTTAAAATTCTCTACTCAAGTCTATTTATTATGAATGTAATCTGTTTTAGGAAAGCACCTAAATCTCTACTAATGATTCATTCAGACGCATGCAGTGTCCTCATTTAAGATGTCCAGGTCAACTCCGCTTTCTCTGATTATTTTAATAGTGCACATTGTTCTACCTTAACTGGTTTTCTTCCAGTCTCACTCTGTTTCAGATATTTTTTGCCTGACTCCCACCGATGACAGACTGGGATGATTTATTTCCTTATGCAACACTCTTTGTATTCTATAGTTATTTTTTGCCACAGTAACACTTTATTATCTTCCTCTCCCAGCAGTTCACTCTCTCAGCCGCAAGTAAAATTTAGGGAAGTTTTCCGAAATTTCTTATCATCTGCCAGCCAAAATTTTATCTGGGATTCTAGACCTCAGATTCTTAACACAAAAAAAATTAGCTCTTGTCTCAGTGCTTCTCCAGTGATTGTCATCCATCAACATTAACAGGGAAGTGAGTGGATTCAGCCTCCTGATGTCAGCAGATAGAGTTCAAAAACATTTACCTTTGTCATCTGGCTTGTCACCTTTGATGAGTCCCTTTTCTTTACTCCCTCTACTTCACTTACTTGATCTACTGCATCGCCCTCAATTTCTCCTTAATTTCCTCACATATGTTTATTCCTCCCAAGCACAAAGCAGGGAAATGGGTGTTTCTGGTTATTAATTAAACTAAAAAATAAAACTCTGTGTCCAACTGGAATTATAATATTTTTGTCTTTTATATAAAAAGTCTTAAAACAAAATCCAAAAAAATCCCAAAGGTATTTTCAGTCTTATCACCGCTTGTCAATCTATTGTACATGATACTTCTTGACTTGTGGTTCTCTATTTTTTTATTTTAATTGATTTTTCCCTAAAAACCAGGTAATTTTTCAAATCAAATGCCAAAACTATGAGACATAAAAGAACATTTCCTTCTAAAATTACTATTCAATATATTTTGATATTTTGTAATGGAATACTTAATTGAATCATATTGGTTGTAATTGGGCTTTAAACTGCTTCTCAGTAGAACTTGAATTCATGACAATGTGAATTTTTCAGTGAATTTACTGTCCATAGGAAATTTGTCACCATCTCTACTTATAAACAATAAGTAAATACTATACTAAAGCCTATTATTCTTGGCTTAAAATTTGTAGTGTCTTGTTAAAATAATTTCAAAACATGTTCTGATTTCAGTAAATGCCCATAGCACTTCTGATGAACAATGTGTTATCTGCAATCAACTTTGAAATTTGAGGGCTTTGGATTTAATGGGGACACTCAAATGGACAAATTCAAATTTATCTATATATCTCATGAAAATATTTTCAGTCTCTTGAAATTTCTCGTCTAAAGGTTATAAAATGATGAAGTAGCAAGCTTTCTGCCATCTTGAATAGTAGAAATGCTTCCAGCTTTCTTGCTCTCTTAAGGGTTTGTTTCATGGCATATTTCAGGCTGAGCTCGGATTTGTCCTTGAACAAAAGCTCTGTTCACTGTTTGGCTGTAAACCTAGGTTTTATTTTTCAGAGGTACAGTTCTGGTAGGGCAGCTCATTGTTTCAGGGGAGTTAAAAAAGTACCTGAAAAGTCATGTGCATCGCAGTTGTGCATTTCTTCTCGTTGTCAAGGAAACCACCCCAGGATTCCTGGCAACAGACTTCATCTCATTCGGTAATGGAAACACCACAGGTATTAGCCAGTCAGTCACCTCCCACTGGGTGCTATTTTGGGAACGAGTCAATAAATCAGATTCTCCTCTTCCAGCAGCTCTGGAGCTGTGTGAGGGTTTGTCGTGTGCCTTTGTCTCCACGGGCTCGGCTCCCCGGCAGTTTCTCTGGGCAGTGAGCCGCGTTATAGGTGAGGCTGGTAGGAGTGCTTGCTGTTAAACAATGCTCTCGAGGTAAAGAAAAACCTTCAAAGCACTATGGTAAAGCTGTCTATAACTTTCCTAAAGTCTGGAGTGAGGGCTAAAAATTGTCGGAGGGAAGAGTAGCCTTTGTTTCAGATGGACGCTGCTTCTCTTCATGTACCAAAACTGTAAAGCAGTGCTTAGCTTTATAGTCTTAAAGAAAATAATAATGATTTGCGTATTTGTGGTGGATACTTATGTAGTCATTAAATGTCCTGGAGGTGTTGCCTGAGATCTCCAGTCCTGGGAATGGTGTAACACTATGGTTATGTTTCTGGGGTCTCTTGCGAGTGCTACAGGAAGTTACTTTGTACCCTGCTACCAGCCTGTTCCCAAAACAAGTTGGTCCAGAGAGCATCCAAAAGGATAAAAAGTGCTTCATTTTCATGAAAGGGAAAGTAAAGTTTCATGTGTGAATGGGGATTTCCATAGGGAATGACAGAGCAAGCTGGAAGAAGGTTACTTGAATGCTAAGGTCAGAAAATAGGACAGGATAATGGAGAAGACAATGAGAGGAGGAGAAGGAAAACAATAATGTGTGCCTGAAATGGGTATGTAAACCAGGGATTGGAAAACTGTGGTGTGGGAATGAAAGAATGATAAGAAATGCCACAGTGGGGAGAAATGGTTGTGGACAAATGAAAAATTAAAACCAGGGAATTTGTGATAAAGAATGGATGGGCCAGGACTGAAAAAAAGGGGACTGGATTGGAGGGAAGGAAAGAGAAACATGCATGGAATGGCAATATAACAGTTAAGAGTCCAGCAATATGATATTAGGACTATATGGAACAAGAAATTGCAAATGGAATGAACAAATCTGAACAGTGGTGATCCATGAAAAGAAAATTTTCAAATAATAATCCAGATAACTGCGTGGAGATTGAGAGTGGATCCTTTGGGAGGAAAACCAGGACACCCTGTAAGGAAGAAAGAGGCAGAAGGAAGATGTGCTAGTCAAGGAATATTGAGAGAAAAGTGTGGGAACCAGGGTATAATAGGATTGAAGGATGCTGGTTGCATAACAAGACTAGAGAAAATGCAGAGAAGTACCTGAGCTGTGTGAATAGATGTTAGAAATGGGGATGAAATTAATATTTTATCATCAAACTTTAACATGTAGATGTTTATAGCTGAACTAATTGTTTAAGTCTCCCCTTATACCAATGGAGAATTAGTCAATACAGTCACTCACTTTGCCAGTTCCTGGTACCTGTGTTGGAGTGAGGTTATTGACCTCTTAACTCCAGTGACTATGCCACTTACAATTAGCACTGTTTGTTAAGGAGTCCTAGGAGACTTCTGTACCTCTAGGCCTTCAGACAGGCACAGGAGTCCTATCACAAGAACCTTTGATTCATAGTCCAGGACCAAATGTTTTCCTTCTGAAAAAACTATGTTATACGACCAGAGCCAACTGGAAAGGATATTTTGAGCTTGATAGAAGTCCTTCAAGAAGAACTGAGTGTTGCTCCAGTTTCTGGGGACAATTTTATACATTTTGAGGTTTGTGTATCATATGTATGTTCATGATGAAAAATTATATTGAAACCTTTTATAGTTCTATCACTAAATGGGCAGGACTCACACAGAGCAAAACTCATTTGTATTGCATACATATGATTTGACTTCCTGACTGCTTTGTAGCTTCCTGCAAAGCAGTGAGCATGACATGGTTTTATATACTATGCCAGCTTTAATGTTTGACCTTGCTGCTTCAAAAGGCTGGCTAAAAGATCTGTCAGAAATACTGAGTGAAGCAATAATTGATAGTGACAAGGAAAAATATACAGTCAATATAGTGAAAAAAACCAAGAAAAATTTTAAAAGCTTAGTAAAAGCATGGAAGCAGTTTTCTGCACTCAAATAATAGTCCCTTCTGGTCAAAAAAGAAACAGAAAAACAATTAGGCAACTACAGTTAACAGCATTAGAGAAAAGCACTAGAAAATCGTGAATAGAGGAACCAGTGCCCTGTTAATGCAACTGCAAAGAAACTTTTCTGTTATTGTCTATTCCCTGTAATTTTAAGAATTTTATTCTTCTTTTATAAATGAAAGAGATGAAATTATGCTTTTTTAAATTTATCTCTCCATCAACTGGCAACTGACATTTGAATACTTGAATAACCTCACAGTTTTCTTGTGTTCCCCCACAGATCTGTGTTCAGACTCTCATTCTATAGTCCCTTCATTATTGTTCCCTCCATCCATATCTTCCTACATGTCTCTCTCTCAAGGAGAAAGTTATGGGAATTTTTCCTAAACAGTGAGTTCCACACTAAGAGATGGAGATTTGTTCTTTTAAAAGCTAAACAGAATTTCATGGTTATTAACATGCTGTTTTTTTCAATGCAACTTCTCTATGTGCTTATTCTAGGCAGGGCTGCAGGCATCAGCTTTTATTAAGCTTATTCAAAACTTTCCATTGTAACCCCAGTTTGCTTATAGATTTCAGAAAGCTTTGGTTATTTCAACCCACATTTGTCATGTGCAGTTTGAAATTGTGGTTTTATTTTATTTCTTTTTTACACTTGAAACACTCTGTCAAATATGGGCAAAAGAATAGCAGAGAAAACAGTTTCATGTGTATGACCTTCATCTGTGTGGGTGAAGAGAGAAAAAACCCTGTGGTTTGAATTTTTTGTAGAGCAAAAGGATCTTTTTTAACCCCTAAAAGAACAGTAAAACAGCTTGTCACTCTCATTCAAGGCAGGAAGCAGTGTCACAGAGGGTCCTAAGTGTCTTGAGGCTTGATGTCCTTTGAGAAGATGTAGGAGACTGATCTTGGGTTCTTCTCACTGAAGAGTTGTCAGAACACTTTCAGGAACCCCTCTCACTATAACACTGGAGACGTGTTTCTCTCACACAGAGCTTCAGGACCACAGGCAAAGCATTTAAATCATATTTTCCATAATTCATTAATAAGATAATCAATAGATAAGAGGACGAAATATCAGAGAACAAAAATTTTGTAGAGGGGGAAGGAGACTTTGTATGTCACATCTTGTACATCCTAATACATTGGTATTCAGAAGTTTACAGATATTTATGTCTTTAGCTACAGCTGAACACTGATTCACAGAAAAGTTGACAACTTAAGTTGGCAGCTTAAAAACCAACAAGTTGAAAAAGGACGATAGACTAGAAATTGTCAAAATGATCACAAAGATAAAACAGAGCACAGCAGGAGTATATTAACCCAGGTTAACACATGTTTACAATGACAAATAGAATCATAGAATCCTACAATTTTTTTTAGGTTGGAAAAAACATTTAAGACTGCAGAGTACAGTCATCAATCCAGCACTGCCAAGGCCACCACTAAACCATGTCCCCAGGTACCACATTTAAATATCTTTTAAATCCCTCCAGGGACGGTGATTCTACCACTGCCCTGGACAGCCTGTGCCAGGGCTTGACAACCTTCAGTGAAGAAAGGTTTCCTGATATCCAACCTAAACCTCTCCTGGTGCAAATTGAGGTTAACTGAGCACACTGCTGGCTCATGTTCAGTCCCTGTTAATGAACACTCTCAGATCCTTTCTGCTGGACAACCTTCCAGCCACTCTTCCCCCAGCCTGTAGCATTGTGGGGGGTTGTTGTGACTGAAGTTCAGGACCTGGAACTCCTCACCCCATACCACTGGCCTCATTCCAACAATGCAGCCTGTCCAGATCCATCTTCCTACCCCACAACAGATCAACACTACCACCCAACTTGGTTTCATCTGCAAACTCACTGAGGGTACACTTTATCCCCTCATCAAGATCATTGACAAGGATATTAAACAAGGTTGGCCCCAATACTGTTTTTTTTTAACACAGCAAACAGTGCACCTGCCCACTCCACGGTAAGCCAGTTTCTCCTGAGGAATGCTGTGGGAAATGGTGTCAAAGTCTCTCCTAAAGCCTAGGTAGACAACAACCACAGTCTTTCCCTCATCCATCAAGTGGGTCACCCTGTCATGGATGGAGGTCAGGTCAGTTAAGCAGGACCTGCCTTTCATAAGCCTGTGCTGGTTGTCCTGCGTGTGCCATGTGATGGTGTTCAAGACGATCTGCTCCATGACCTTCCACAGTACCAAGGTCAGACTGAAATGAGTCAGATTGCATAAAGCAATAATGGAAATTCCGTATTAAGTTAGAAAAGTCTAAACTAATCTGATATGCCCAGCATGGACAGCATCAGTGATACAAGGGCTTTTGTATATTATACAATCTGTCTGATGAAAAGATGAAAGTTTTATTATTCACAGAACTACCTGATCTTTCTCAAATCCTTCTGTAAGACTTAGCTCCATTATACCTTGTGACAATGACTTGCACAGATTAATTACTTGACTAACAAACCACTTTCTTCTTCTCAGTATAAAACTTGCCTCAAAACTCTATGACACATCCACATTCCCCCCTTCATTATCCATCATATCTTTTATTTGCCATCTATTGAAAGGCAAATAGCCATAAACGAACACTTTTTTGTACAGATATTTTTTCAATATTTTAGTAATCATAACTGCCATCATACATTTTTGTTTGCTTGTTTGTTTGTTTCATTCTTCCATTTCTGCCATATCCTGAGGTCAGTGAACCTTTGCAAATTTATAAAGGTCTCCTTCAAAGGATAGTCACTCTTTGCTACAGCTTATATGGTTTGGATTTGAGCAGCTAAAGTGTTGCCAGTAGTTTTATTTTTTGTCCCTCATGAGTACTTTGCTTGCAGCTTCCATATCAGCGTAATGATAGCTTTATTTTCCATTTTTATTTTAAGGTTTTTGGTGAAGATGTTGCTTATTTATCTAATTCTTTTCCAAGAGGCAGAATAAGAAAGGCCTGTGTCACATCTCAACAATAACAGCCAAAGTTTGTGGCCAAACTCAGTTCTCAATCCTTTAAATAAGTGATAAAAATAGTGATGGACAGTTGAGTTTAATAGAAAAGTAATGATCAAAAATCTGCCCTCTCGATAAAGGCCGTAATAACATCAACTGGTATAAAACTGGTTTACAGCTAATGAGTCCCAGTGCTAGCTGGATATACTGTATAGTGTATAAGGACTTCAGAAAAATTGCCCTGCATTTTCCCTAGAGCAAAATAAGGAATCAGGAGCAGAAACTGCCATTATAATTAAAAACTGGTTCTATGTACAACAGTCCAATTGCACCTCTCACGTATCACAGATCAAAAGTTTTTTGGTAGTTTGGCAGGACACAGTAGATAATTCAGACTTATTTGAATAAACTATCTATATATTTTAGCCCCAGCAATGGTATTGTATTTGACTGGACTAACATAAAACTTTTCTTTGCTCTTTATTCTCATCTGATCAAAGAATTAAAGTCCTCAGTAGGGGGAAGAACTTCCCTGAAGTTCTGATAGAAAAAATACAAAGATTTGTAATATATAAAAAATCTTCTAAATCCAGTGTATTAAGCAGAACCACTCAGAACCTTATTAGATATTAAGGTAAAAAAGTATGAAAGTTTGCTGAACAAAGCAATCCCATCAAGTTTTCTAATTCTCCTTCATAGTTTACTGACATGAAGGTAAAGTCATTACATTAATACCCCCTTTTCCAATTAGCCTTATTGTCCATGACAAGTCTCATAAAGACATAACACTTCATTAGTTTCAAGATGCATTGCTGTACAGAGTATAAGGGGATGAGACCTGCCCCAAACTATTGCAGTCTCCACATGAGTGAGATAGTCCTACAATTTCATTATGTTGTACATTAATATCTTAACTAGTGAACTAGTTAAACAAGCATCCTCTTTCTAACCTTCAGTGTTTTCTGAATAATAAAATCATTAGTGTCACCTACTTTCCTTGCTGTCTCCTCAGTGATTAATTGATATTAAGCAAATTTTTAAGTGCTTTTCCCCTTCAATGCAAGTGGAAGGTATCATATTACTGACACAAACTCTCAAGTAATGTCTATATTATGTAAGTTCAATCATTAATGGTAGCAATGCATACAATAAGTCTGGGTGGTATGCCAGATGTATAATAGCAGGGCACAAAATAATTTTTGTTTCTGAGAAGTTATACAGATGAGCAATAGCAGTTGTATTTTACAGAGGAAATAAAAGAGGCCCAAAACCAGAAAGTGTGATTTACCTCACTTATTTTGATTAAAGAGCTAAATACCAAAGTATGAGTGAGTTATACTTTAGAGTCAGTGGCAAACAGTAGGCAGTTCAGATGAGCAACTCACATGAATCAGATGCTTATTTTGAAGCAATATAAATTGCGTTGGGTGCCTGGGTTATTAAGAGTTATCATAGTTTAACAACTAGCAACTCAGCACCACACAGCTGCTCACTCACTGCCCCACCAGCAGGATCAGGGAGAGAATCAGAAAAGAAAGTGACAGAACTCGTGGGTTGAGATAAAGACAATTTAATAGGAGAAGCAAAAACTGCACACACAAGCAAAGAAAAACAAGGAATTCATTCACCACTTCCCATGGGCAGGCAGGTGTTCAGCCACCTCCAGGAAAGCAGGACCTCATCATGCATAACAGTAATATGGGACGACAAACACCATAACTCCAAACTTTCCCCCTTCTTCCCCATAACTCTAAACTTCTTTCTTTGTCCCCTCACTTTATATATTAAACATAATATTTTATGGTCTGGAATATCTTTTTGCTCAGTTGGGATCACCTATCCCAGCTATGTCTCCTCCCAACTTCCCATGAACCCCCAGCCTCCTAGCCAGTGTGTCAGTATGAAAAGCAGAAAAGGCTTGGCTCTGTGTAAGCCCCGCTCAGCAATAACAAAGACATCTCTATATTATTAATGTTGGTTTGTAACACACATCTAAAATATAGCCCCATAACAGCCACTGTGAAGAAAATTAACTCTACTCCAGCCAAAGCAAGCACAAAGGTGTAGGTACATTCCTTGAACATGTGCATCTGACAACAGCTGCACTGGTGTATTGAAAGCATGCAAAGAGCTGCCAGATACAGCAGAGAAGCTGTGGGAGGTATGTCTATATAGTAGACGTTGAAATTTCAGTATCTTCATTTGTGAGCAGGATCTTGCCTTTAAGAAGAGGCACTCCTAGAATGACAAACAGTTCTGTTTTACCTAGTACTTACCTGAAAGTTAGGTATGCAGTCCAAAGTCAGAGGAAGAAGAGGGTATCAAAATCAAGGAAAGCACAGCCGCCACGAATAGAGACAACACTATCAGGTTTCTGCTATTCAGTAAGAAGACTGTAGAACATTTCACTGACATATTGTAGGTATTTCTCTGGATTAATTCAAGAATGAAAATTAACTGCTCTAGCCATCAGCTACAGAAGCTTGTCTCTTTATCTTAAGCTATAGTATTTTGCATTTCCTATTTAATATAGACAGCCACAAACCAAACGTTATTAAGATTTCTTCACAAGTGGACGAAGAAAGTAGAGCTCACAACAGTGTCCCCTGTTTCTTTAATTTCACAGCTGAATTATCAGAGACTTGCTTAAAGAGAAAAGACTGCAAGAAAATTCAGAGCTGCTGGAAACATGTATATGTACATATAAATATGTTCAACCCTTTGGGTGTTATTAGAGTGGAAATAATATCTACTATATGCTAAAGCTCTGTGTAATGAAGAAAGGGGGTCATGCATTTTTTAATAGGAAATGACAGAGGGCATTTCATCGCTGCAGAACCATGTAGTTTTACCTAAGCTAGTTTTAAAATAGCTTACTTAGCTGGTGGTAGCAAAGAGCTCAGTAAATGCTGAGAAAACTGTAAGCGTTTGCCTTTTTTCTTAAAGTGTGGTGGGAGGTGTTTCAGCCCACATTGACCCTCCCCTGTGACTGACATCTGAGCCAGCTGAAACTGCTAGATTAACTTATGACAGAAAAAGCAGTGAAGACACATTGAGAATTTGCCCACCAAGCAAAATTTAGGTGCTTGAAGACTTAAAACTTTTGATCCTTTGACCACTAGTCTGAAGCATTTTTTGACACACAGCGTTTTACCAGGTGGGGCTGGAAATCTTCGGTGTGTGAAAGCAAGTATTGGACGTGAGTCCAAAACAGCTCCTCCAGTCAATTTGAAGACACAGTAATGATAAAGACAGCATTAACTTGCTCAAAGTTCTGGAAATTAGAGACAGGATTGATTGTAATGAAAGAAATTTGCTTAAAGCATTAAAGAATAGGTTGACTCCTATCTGTGCTGTTTTCAAATTCATCCCTTATCGGAGATGATTATCTTCTGTCATCTTCAAAGGATGCATTTGCCATGGTTCCTGGGGACAAGCATTTTTCTGAGATAATTTGTCCAAAAAGGCAGTACAAACTGGTGATGAGAATCACCATTAAATAAGCACACATGTAGGCTTAGTTCAGTGTAACAGCAGGGTAACATCCATACCTCCAATACAATGAAAAGACAGGTGGGGAGGGGACCTGTCCAGGACATAACACAGCTAGGGAGTGTGCAGGGGCCTAATAGTCTCCCAAAGACGCTTGCCAGGCTCCCCATCACTCCTGGCTTGAGGGAGGGCTCTGTTTTGGCAAGCATATCAAGTATTGAAATGATACACCTGTGGTAGTGTGAGAGGTTATACTGGGCAAAAATCAGTGATTGCCTCTCAGGCCTGGTTTCTGTCATGCTGTGCTCCTCACCGTGACATTTGTGACTGCAATGAGCTGCGACCCAAGAGTGTACCCAAGAGAGCCAGGCTCCACCACGATTCCTGCAGTAGAGGAAAAGGACACATCTCTACGGAAGTGTTTTGTCAGATTGTGAATCACTCATTTGCTGCTGTTGGGCTGGCAAACACTGTCTGAAAGTTGTCTGACCACATCAGTGTGGCTCTAAGCCCAAGCCAGTACCTCAGGCTTGTCTGTGGTGCTTGCTGCACCCAAAGGGCTTCTCTTGATCTGGCCATGCTACTTTTCTGTCTGTCTGTGGTAGTACTGTATGACCTACACTCCTCTTCCTGTATAATACATTCACGTCTGATTAGGTCCTCATTCTGCCCCTCCTGCTTGCTCTCCAAGTATCATTACTTCTTAACTAAATCTAGATGTCTAGAATTAAAGAGTCTCCTTCTGCCAATAATTATTTTACTTTAGTCAGGGAGTAGCTTTCTATCTGTATCTGGGTCAGTATTAATCTTAGCTTCCAGTGTTAATTTTCATGCTAAATATTCTTAATTTGTTCCTCTTTTATAAGAAGCTCCTTGATCCAGTAAATCTTCTTGTCCCTCCTACAGTGTCTCTAGTTATGAATTGTCATGATTCAGTGAATCTGCAGAGAAACTATTTTAATTATCCTCCCTTTCTCTCTTTCTGTCTTCCGACAGGATGTCCGAGCCTCCCGTGGAGGGAACATTCCTATCCTCCCTCAGTTCCCCTGAGGCAGTCAGAAATTTTTCATGTCAAGTTATCTTTTTGTCTCCCAAATCACACTGGATAAGCACTTCTCAGTGCTGAGGTTGATTTCTGTGGGGAGATTCCAGCTGCAGGGCAAAGAAGACATAATCTCAGGGGAAACTGCCAGAGAAATACGTAGGCTCATTTATGTAAGACTTGGCAAAGCTGGAGAAGGGCCTGACCCGCTGCATTGCTCTCTGGACTTCAAGTATCACAGATTTTTCCTTGATTCAGTGCGAGAATAAAAATCACATTTGCAAAATTTGTAGCTGGTAGCTGTTGTTTTGGTTTTGATTCTGAACCTCATCACACCTTTGGGGTGGCTGAGCATGGGGAACGGGATGGAGAATCTCCAGATCTCAGAGGTATTGATTCCAGCCCAAAAAGCACAGTTGTCTCTGCTCAAACTCAAGTAGTTCAGAAAACTGGTTTCTGGGCATCCCAAGACCCTGGAAGAAAGCATCACAAACTTTCCATACAATTAGGACTTTGCTTCATGCTCTGACTAACAAGGCAATTGCTTATACGGCAGCTTGAGTGTTGGTGCAGTTAGTTGAAAAAAAATAACAAAAGCCTGGATAAAGTGCTTCCCTCTCAGGCTCAGCACTGTCAGTCATCTATTCAGGCTTCAGAAGTTCCCTGATGCTCTTTGTTCAGCAAGAGGCTTACTGGAACCACCACACACTGTGTCGAACTACCAGCAAAGCCTTTATCAGTTCATCCTTTTGAAACTGTCATTGAACTGTATGGACCTAAAGAGTGATAAGCATTAATAATACCATGTTCTTTTTATCCATGTGTCGCAGTTTAGTCTCAGTTGACTTTATCTTCAGCTCAGGATTTTCAGTTCAAGCTAGTCTGCTGCAATACCCCCTTTCTTGCCCTTTTAAAAATGGTACTTAACCCATCACATATGGATCCATAAGGCAGAAAACTATTAAACCAATTCTTATCTAAGTAAAAGGTTTATGCCTTTTCTTCACAACTTGGACTTCTTTAGGCAAGTGCAGGAGCATCCTATATACCAAGGCCCAAGTAGCAGAGCTAGTCAGAATGTGAGGGCTGGGGCTTTGTTGAATTTTTTAGTTTGGTTGGTTATTGTTTGTTTGTGTGTTTGTTTTAGCTTTCAATTAATAAAACAGAGGTAGGAAGTAAGGATCTGATGATGTTTCTATATTTCATTGACAGTTCTTATCTTATCATCATCTGCCCTTTATAATTCATACGGCCACACCCATTCATCCAAGCACAACAGGATCCAGAAGGATCAGCTGAACATCTGGGTAAAAAATCCACTGCTCACTGGCCAGCACAGTTTCACTTCCCAGTGGGTTTATCTTCACTTTTTGCAGGAATCCCAATGAACGGAACCAGCATCCAAAAATGCCTGTGTGGAAACCATGTTGTAAAAAGAATTAAACCTGCAGACCAATGGGTTTACTTTACATGGTGCAAAGAATTTGGGTGTATTTCAGCAATACATTCTCTACCATATATTGGGGATGGCTTTGGGACAGCTGCCAGGCGATGCCACAGAAAGGAAAATGTAGTTCCTGCTCCTGGAGATCATAATAGATGATGTATAGGCTAACCTGAAATAAGAGTGTAGACAGCCAGAATACACTGCTCAAGTGAAATCACACTGCCAAAGATTTTAAAGTTTTTAGAAAGGCAGCTTGGTTAAATCAGCAAAAGAACACAAGGATGTAAATGCAACATTAGGCAACTAAATCCCAAATTCGCAGAACTTCTCATTTGTCTTCTATAAAGAGAAAAAACTGAAATCTATAGAGCCTAACAGTACCCTGAAATTCTGTGGTTATATTAACAGTCTGGAGCAGATAAGCACCCAGTTCACAATAAATCCTGCCAGGTGTTGGACTACCTATAAATGTCCTGCTACTTATCTTGTGAAAAGCTTTTCTCCAAATAGACATGACAGAGGTTACAGCAAAAAAACATGACTCTTTAGAACAGAATAGAATAGATCAAAAATCAGAGCAGGATAATGAGATGTAAACCAAATCTTAAAAACACCCTCACCCTACCCCTCCCTCCTTTCGGGCTCTATCTCCTCCCCCTCAGCAGCACAGGGAGTTGGGGGACAGGAGTTACAGTCAGTTCATCATATATTGTTTCTGTCACTGCTCAGAGAGAAGAGGCCTTTACAGTTTCCCAGAATATTCTGAGTTGGAAGGGACTCACAAGGATCATTGAGTCCAACTCTTCCCCTGCTCCAGCATGGTGTTCCTCCCACTGGAGACAGTTCTCCATGAACTCCTCCAGTGTGAGTCCTTCCCACAGGCTACAGTTCTTCACAGACTGCTCAAACTTAGGTCCTGTCCCACAGGGTGCAGTCCTTCAGGAACAGTCTGCTCCAGTGTGGTCTTCACCATGGGCTGCAGGGGAATCTCAGCTCGGGTACCTGGAACATCTCCTTCTCCATGGAAATTGGTGTCTGCATCGTTCCTCTTACATATTCTCACTCCTCTCTTCTCTGAGCACAGTTACATCTGTGCAATAACTTTTGCTCCTTTTTACATGTTTTCCCAGAGGTGTTACTGCCATCTCTGATGGACCCCAGCCTTAGTCAGCAGTGAGTCCAGCCTGGAGCTGCCCGGTATTGGCTCCACTGGACATGGGGGAAGCTTCTGACAACTTCTCACAGAAGCCATTCCTGCAGCCTCCACCCTTCCCCTACTCCCCAAATCTGGCCATGCAAACCCAGTACACACTCAAACCCACATCTTCAAAGAGACCAGTCTGGATGGAAGACAGTGTTCTCAATCCACCGTGTTACAGTAATGACATCATTGCAGAGTTCATTTAAAGAGTATGTGGAAAAGCAGACAAACCTAGACTAAAGTCTATGCATTACAGCAATTGCAGGAGAAGACCTGGTGTCCCATTTCTTGTCCAATAATAAATGTACCACATGGATTACAGTGAAGAAATAAACAATGGTTTGAGGAAAATGAGGGCAAAATTGATTTAAAATTTTTGTTTTGTTTTTAAGGTTATTAGCAGAATTGAGAGCATTGGGAACTCTGCTTAGGAACTTTCACTGCTTGAATTTTCCTTCTAAGGATAGATTTTCCAGGAGGTGGAATTTAAGAACAGAATGATCACCCCATGGATCAGCTGAGGGCAAAATATTTGACAGCACAACCACATAGCCACCCCCAGCACATGCTGACATACTTATAGAGGCTGGCATGCCTAAAGGCTTCCTATAATTTATTCTACTTTTCCTACAGTCCCTGAAGCACAAATAATCAGAAAACTGTGAGGTCTGGCTATGCTCCAGCTCTCTTGCTCCCCCATATTATATTCCCTAGGGTAAGCAAAGGAGCAAAACACAACTTTTAGAGCTCACACTAGCATAGGAATTCATTTATATATGGCTTATTATTGAAGATCCTTGTCCACCCCATTTAAGAGTGCTGGATACTAGGCAACAGAATACATTTCTGTACAATAATGCTGGAATAGTTCCTCAAGTTCAGTGAACTATTTGAAGAGATTTTCTGTCCCTGACTAAAAAGAAAAATATATAAAAAAGGCACAATTCTCTTTCAAGGCTGTAAAGAATTGTAAAGATATTATCTACCTGGCAATATTTAATATGTTTAATAAAAGCTCCTAATAAAATATTTGCTTTAACCATGACCCACGTTTGGAAAAAACACAGGTTTAGCTACAGCAAAGGTGCAGTTCTGGAACAGCATAAATATGCATGGCAATATTTCAAACAGAAGTCAATTATTAATGAGATTTAAATTCTTTTCTTTAACCTACAGTTATGATAATACTATTTTGTCCATCTATAAAAAATGCTTGAAAAGAAGCAGGACTTTAAAAGAGAGTCTTAATTCTGAAAATCCCTGGTCTTTCTATTTCTTGAATTTGAAACAAACAGTATCTTTCATAGTGTTTATGTCTGTGTGTAAAGATTTATGTACACTACCACTTTCACCAACAAACAGTTACTCCATAGTTAGGTACAACATTGATTTTCCACAAATCTGTCCCAAAAGGGACTCCTTTGGCTCTTCCTTTTGGAAAGAACATTGTTATCAATAGTGCATTACGTTTTCTCACACTGCTCAGCACCAGAAGAAGCTGACTGGTACCAAGGAGTGGACAGGTCCTTCTCAGTCATGAACTCTCTGCACCCTCAGAGTGATTTGCTCTCTCCCACCACCACAGTTCTGTGACTGGCACCACTGCAAGTTTCATGTTAGTCTTCATTAGCTGCTGTTCTATTTCCCTTGATGGATATCCCGCACAAGTGCCCCTTACCTATCTCTCTTTCTACTCTCACTATCCTTATCCTGCCCCTCTCTGTTCATCCACCCAATCTTCTCTGTTCAGCTGCTGCATCTGAGCTTTTTCACATTTCCCCTTGGTATTCGCTGCCAGTTTGTTGTCCTTCATCCAGGGTTCCCCTTTCTAGCTCTTTGGTCATATTTTTGGCAGGGAGGCAGCAGTCAATCACCCACTCCTTTTTTCATGCTTACTCAGATTTTTCTGATCTTTCCAACTCATCGTTTTCCAGTCCAGCTCATCCATATATCATTCTCCATTACTCTTTCTCAGTCAGGTCCAGACTCCACCAACTTTTTTGACAGTTATTTTGTTTCATACAGATCCTGTAACTGCTCTTCTCTGCACCGTTTCCTTCCTTATATCATTCTTCTCCTTCAGCTCTCCTTGGTCTTTGTTTTCATATCACTGATCCTGATACTTGAAGGAAACCACACTGGTGGGTTAAGAGATACAGAATTCATGCTCTCAAAAATTGCATAGAAAAAAACATCTTCCTTCCAGCCCTTCCTTTGAATAGATAGACTAGAGAGGAGCTGGATATGAACCATCAACAAGAATTTGCTGACTAATATTATTCTTCAGCAAGGTGAACATGAGGACAGTAAAAAGGCTAATATAACAGTGTACTTCCTTGCCAAGTCTCTAATTCCTGTTCCACAGTGTAAGGACACTGGATCTTCTGAAAGGTTAGGGAAGTTTTAATATGGATAAAACCAACTTTTTTTTCTCTCCTAGTTACATTCTTGGAAACAGCTGAATAAACTTGGTTCTAATTACAAAACGCAGCCAGAAGCAGATACCAGCATAGAAAATGTCAGCTTGAACAGCCGAATTTAAAAACATTTCAATTAGTAAGTGAAAACATGGGAAATATTCTTATAAGAGGAGGTGTCATCCAAACCTAATTATAGATTATGTTTCCATTCTTGATATAATGTGATTTAAATTCATTATCCATCTGTAGCAAGAGAAAAGATGCATTTTAATTCATGTGCCTCATCTAGCATTGTTGAGTTCAAAAACCTTGATAGACAGTGATAGATTAGAGAATGGTCAGTGTCTTACCAGAAGGAGTCACTGGTTATGAATTTCATAAAAAAACCCCTGCAAACCTTCAAATAAGCTAATAAATTCTCAAAATAGACCCTAATTTGATAAACACTCTTACTTTCTGAGCTTTTTGCATATTGGTAGAGTTGTGTGTGATTACAATATGACTATCTAAAAAAAAGGATATAAATAGGTCCTTATATTCCTCCAGAGTGATAGTCAGATACACTTTTCAAGTATAGGAATGGTGTTTGCCAACCTATGGGTTGTAAAAAACTGGATGCTTAGTGCAAACATCAAGCCTTTGCTGAGGCATATAAATAGTGTAACATTATTTCTTACTCTCACGCACACATTCTTTTGAACTGAATAATTTAGTCCAGCTGTTAAAGCCTATTACACTTTCCATTACAAATTATTTTAGAGAGCATAACATTTAGGTACTTTTAAAACTGGATGAATGCACTAAAAGAGACACTGCATTTGCATAAGCCCAAACTATTGTTTGGGGGTTTTTAGCTATTTCAGCTAAGAAGCCTTTGTTCTTTCCTTTTCTTGTCTGCTTAGCCCTTTTCTTAGCTATGCCTCGATATCAATTTCTTGAGCTGCTTCAAAGCATTAACATGAAAACCAGACTGGACTAAAGCAATGAACAGACACCCCTTGGAGATTTTTTAACTTTTGTAGTGAATTCGAGTTTCAGAATGTGCTATATATAGTCCTGCATCACAAATGTCGCACTTTTGTCCGTAAAAAAGTGTATTTTATACAGGTACAAAATATTATGCAGTGAAAAAAACATGCTTGAGCACAAACAGACACACACACGTGGTTTATTTGCTTCACCATGGCCTTTCAGTACTTAAAGGGAGCTTATAGAAAAGGTGGAGAGGGTACTTTTGACATGGGCAGATAGTGATAGGACTAGGGAGAAATGTGTTTAAACTAAAAGAAAGGAGGTTTAGATTTAGATTAGATATCAGGAAGAAATTCTTTACAATGAGGGTGGTGAGGCACTGGAACATGTTGCCCAGAGAAGCTGTGGTTGCCCCATCCCTGGAAGTGTTCAAGGCCAAGTCAGATGTGACTTCGAGAAACCTGGTCTACTGGAAGGGGGTTGGAACTAGATATCTTTAGGATCCCTTCCTACTCAAAGTATTCTATGACTCTGTGATTTTGCACAACACTCAACGAGTGCTCGTCATGAAAATTTCCATGACAGAAAGAACATAGGAATTGACATAAATTTTATTATAGATATACTTACATCAGTAGTTCAATAGCAATTTGCACTGATTAGACATCTGACTCATTAATCCACAGAAAACAGAAATACCCATCTGGAAAAATAACACAGTGCTTTTTCTCCCAAACCACTCTCCCCTCTCCCCACCCCCCACCCCCCAAAAAAAGGCACTTACCAAAACTAAACAAAACCAAAACAACAACAAACACACAGTCACAAACCCTCTAAAAACCAAACAAAAACCTCCAGTGGCTGGAAGCATTCTTCTTAATATCAACATCTTAAACCAGGCATTTATCTATTTCTGCAAAATAATGTCTTTAGATCTGAGTGTTTATTACCTAGTGTAAATAAAAAACTAAACTGTTGTAGCTGTCCAGTAAGATGTAGACAAATCTATACAATTAGTCTGACACAGGTTTCCATCAGAAGCAGTTGTCAGGCCTCAAATGATACTGAGGAAGTAAGGACTTGAGAAAATAAAGGGGAATGAGCCAAGCACTTGTCTATTTAATCGAGTACAAGATGAAGCGAAAGACACAATATGAACTAGTTGCTGCTCAATTGCTGTTCAAGTTTTGTTAAATGAGTTAACTGCTATCTTATTTACATAAGAAAATCTCCACTCATGCTTCACTGAGCCTCAGCCAGGCCTTAATTGAGAATTTATGATTGAGTTCTCTGTGGAGGTGAAGAACTGGAACGTTAATTCCAAGTGCAGAGGTTGGCCTGAATTCAATCGTATTCATGACAGTGATGAGCAGTGTCCATTGACACAAAATTCCTGTAGCAAGTGAAGACCTGAGCTGAAATTAAACAAGCTGTTGCCTAAAGTTTGAAGTCAGGCTTGAGTGCATCTGGATTTCCCTGTATGTATGTATAAAGCAAAATTACATTTCCTCTGGCTTTTTTCTATCTCCTGTGCGGATGGTTGTACAGAGGATTTTTTCAAATTAAGTCAATCTTCTTTCTGAAAATGATCAAATTCACCAGACTTGACAAAGAAAAAGGAGGTAGTTTTCTACTCTTTGAAGTTCCACACAGATTGCCCTTATCTGTTCTGCATTTCATCTATAAGTGGAGATTAATATAGAAGTAGGGACAAAGAATGGTAGAAAGAGTGCTATTTATCTCACAGAGGACTTTGATATGCTCAGGAAGTTCTGTAACCATGTTGATAGATGAAGCATGGGTTGCTTGGATTCAGTTCTCTGCTGTGACAGCCTTTCCTCAGTGAACTTGGGTAAACTACTTAAGACCCATCACTCCACTTCCCCTCACAAAGTGAATAACTTTGAGGATGAGCACCAAAACAGAAACAAAACTTTAGATTTCTTAAACATGTATAAAAATTTGTTCCCTAAGCAATTCATTGGAGTAATTCAGGTAGAATTTAAGACATCTAAATTTAGTCCTGTACATCCAAGCACCTATCAGAAGGCCAAGTGGCCCAATAGCTGTTATGGTTGAGGGTAACCAGGCTGATTTTCATGTTGGAGCCTAGAAGCTGAACTGTACTTTCTGGGGTCCACTGCCAAGGGGCTGGATTCAGTTGCCTGAAAGCAGGCTGAAATGTTGATGACTTTTCTGGCTGTATAAGTTTTTCTATCATAAGTTTTCAGTTCTTCAGGCTTGCAAAACAGCAACCACATATATGATACCTGGGTCTCAGGAAAAACTCAAAACAGGGTCACGATGCGGAAGAAATTCTCAGAAACTCTGGTTGACACTCATCGGTTTCACTCTCTGAGAGGGTATGCCAAACACTCACTAGGAAGCTAGGGTGAAGAAAACATCTCTAAATATGACACAGAGGCCTACTTTGGAAATTACTGAGTTAATGAGATTAAATGGCAAAGCAGTGAATATAATAGAGGGGAGAACAGATTCTTTCTAGTTAGGGTTAAGCTATGCCTTTTCTCCCAAGTACTCTTTCCTGAGTATTCTTTTTTTTCCCCATTTTCTTAGCAAACCTACCATCCATAGTTAGAGATTTTAGTGCTCCTTATCAACTGAGTGTAATACTTAACCTACAAACTTTTCCTGGAAAGCCTGGTTGTTCAGTAGAAGTTGATTTTTTGACCAGCAGCTCTTTATGGCCCTAAGACAAACAGGTTGTTCTCCATCTACTCCCCATATCATCTCACTCCATGCACACTCTGTGTTTCTGCATCAGTTACTGGGGCAATCTGTTCCAAGCATACTGGTGGGCATGTTACAGCCCCTCAAAGGCTTAGGTACCACAGGGAAGCTCCAAGCACCTGCAGAGCACAGGTGTTCCCTAAGATGACTATTTGCTTGTAATAATCAAAGGAAGTAGGGGAAGGAAGAACCAGTGGACTAAACCTGCCTTGTGTGAATTCAGATGGTTAGGATTACCTTCCATAGTCAGTGCCTGGAATAATGTCACATGTTGAGAGACAATTAGGTATTAGCTTTTTAGAACTATTTAATTAAGCTTCATTTGTATGGGGTTGGTTATGTTCTATATGGTGGGCAGGGAAGAAACACAGAAACAAATAAATAAGTACTTCTCGCCCCTGTGCAAAGCTCAAGCAAACCTAGAAATACATAAGTTGGACCTTAATGATTTCTCTGTCCCTGGGGATGTATTACATTATCCCTGGGATACCTCAGTCCTGGAATACTTTGCCTGGATACTCACAGTACCTACTGGAGCACTCCTCTTGAGAGAGCAAGCTGCCAACCCCAAAGGGCTGTACTCCACCTTGGCACTGAACGTTCCAGGTCAGGAAATCTTCCATATTAATTGGAAAAACCTGCACACAGTGGGAAATGCCTGGGGCAGTGCCTCAATTTTTTTGCTCAAATATCCATACCGAGCCTTCCATGCCTAGCTATCTGTTATTTCCAGAGTTTAATTACTGCTAGAAAAATCCCTACACTCATACAGGGATGGACAAGATTTCCATATGATATGTCTTTGTTGTGGATACTGAAAACAGCAGTGTCAGAGTTGAGGTTTTGACACTCAGAGCACCTAGTAGAGCATCCCACCTGGCACAACTTGTGTCACCCACATTGGCAGTGTTGTGAATCTTCCAGCATCCATGCATTAGTAGGGAACAGAAATCCCAGTACTATCGGAGCCTCTATGGTGAGCCTCACTGAATCCCAGTGATCCCTTGGCTTGCATGGAGAAATAGGATTTCTGCTTTTGTGGGGAACTGCACATGCAAAATAATTAAGGCTATTTGCTCAGATTTTGAAGTCAGTTCAAACCTCTCTGCACCCATGACATAGACTTCCTTCCAGCAGCTGAATTTCATGCAGAGTTTTCAGATCCATTTGCTGGAGGTCTAAACGCAGCTGGTCCCTTCAGCAGCCCAAAGAATTATGCCTGAATATCACGGATGTACCAAACTCAAACCCCTTGGACAGCAACTGTGTGCCAGGGCACGAGGATCTCTAGAGCTCTCTTCCTTCAGAGCTTCATCAGCATCTACTGATGGAAGCACAGATTTCACATTTGGCTTACAGGATTTAAAAAAGGTGAGCTGCCCCATGGAATTGTTTCACAGGATGCAGTATGTCAGGAGAAGGACAGACACCCCAAAAAAATCCCTGCCCCATGCTTTTCTTTTAATTCTAAGATTTGTACTAAGAAAGACTTAGTCCTGCAATATCATCCTGACATTCACACAGATATAGCCTGTGAATCTTACACCGTACAACTAACCCCCTCATCTTTGATCTTCAAGGGGGTATTTTAAAAATGCTAATACTTTATACTACATTATTTAGGGGCTTCCTAGAGTTCAATATACTAACACAGTTCACTCTATTCAGCAGTGAATAGATTTCCTCTTTAGGAAGGTTATATTCACCCGTGTGGGAGAGAACGTGAGAAATAATCCCTGTCCTGTCAGGCAATTAAAGCAGTATTATTCCCTGCAATTTTAGGTTTTAATTTACTGTATGAATACCTACACTGTTAAGTCAAATATTTTTATAGAAAAAATCAGTGAAGCTCCACACAATAATGTTAAAACTTTCCACCTCCCACATGTCTTCATTATGAGAGTATTATGGTCTGGCATACAAACAATATACTTCAATATTTAAACTGAAATTCAGGAAATGAGCTGCATTGTTCTTAAACTTATAGACAAATTAATCCCTTAAAGAGTGTTATCTTATTGATAAAATTTATAAAAAGTACAAGTAAGGTTAAAATGTGATTTTTGTTCTCAGTTTTTTGTGCTTTTATTTCTAGTCGGTCATTTGTAACATTTTGAAAATTAAATTGTGAACTGGAATTTTCCAGTCCTACTTACAGCTCAGCAGCAATTCTGAGGAGGAGTGAAGATCTGAGTGAAAGTGGTTTAGATGCTTACAACTTTAGACCAAAACTGAAATACGTTCTTGAGCCTGGCTACAGATCAGAAATCTTTCATAATTTAAAAACAGATGACTATGTTTTGTTCTCACTTAGCTTATGATTTCTGTAATAGATTCCTTTAATGACTTAGTAGTTTTATGGTTATAAGCATGAAAATACTGTTTCATAGACGCACAGTGTAATTTTCTACATGGACTATTTTGTAAAAATTGATTTTAAGCTCTGCTTCAACAATGTGCAGAAGTAAATTCAACTGGTATTTTCTCATTACATGGTCATACATCAAAAATACTCATTTGTCAAACTAAAGTTTTCAGAAAGAGCATATTAGTTATGACAAATTTTACTCTGTCAGAAAAACTGATGAGAATTTTCAGTTTAGGGGAGTGAGAAAGGCTGTAATTACCCTCATTAAGCATTATCTTTGCCCAGTGTCCCTATCTGAATGTGTGATGAGAGCCTCAGCTTTCTCCAGCCTGTCAAGAGAAATGCTGCTCCTAAGGCATGAGTCAGATAAAAGAAAAAAAAAAAAAGGTGTGTAAAAGCACCTATTTCTCATCATCAGTTAAGAAGGAGGGTTAAATGCTACTAATTAAGATGAAGATGTTTAAATGATATGTGTCTGTGTTGGATTGGATACACTTTCCAGGGATATTTTCTGTTATTGTTGTCTGAAAAGGTATTTGAAAAACACAGCAGAAAGTGTTCAAGTTCCTATTCCAATAAACATTTTCTGTGCAAAGGGGATCAAACTGATTAACCTCAAAAAAAACCCCAGACACAAATAATGCTTCCAAGGGCCAGTAAAGGATGAGGTTCAAAGAGAATAGCAGGTAGAGCAGGCTTCAGTGCTTTGAAGGATGGAGAATTCCTCTGCCTCCTTTGGCCACAAAACACATTGGTTTTGCACAAGTAGTGGAAATCCTCCCTGATCCTTGAAAGAGAGAAGAGTGGGATTAATACATTACAAATAAACTCAGATGAGGTGATATGAACAACTGCTAATGATGTATTGAGAGACAGGAAAATGATGCAGAGATGGCTTCTCAAGTACTGGCTTCCCTTTCTGACATTTATGATGAAATTCCGCATAACAGTGACATTTCCTGCTGTACTTAGCTATTTTGAAAATGTGACTACCTCTTTAATGGGCTAAATAAAGTGTGAATTTACTGAAAATTTTGTACCTACTCTCACACATAGAGAAGGAAGACATACAAAATTGATATACCTGTCATTTTAACTTTGACAGCAAAGAAGATACTAGAACAGATCGTTAAACAATGAGTAGATAAGAAACAAGAGCAAAATTGAATACTTGAAAATGTCCAGTGTAGATCTATCAAGTGAAAATCATGTCAAACATTTCTAATTTCTTTCTCTGATGAATGATCTTTTTTAGCAGATGGAGGGAAATCATAAAAAGTGAAGTATTCTGACTTTATTGAGCTTTTTGACCTCCTATATTAGCAAAGTAAGGAACTGTTAGCTACTGCGTGTCATGTGGAACTGACTGGAAAATGGCACTTGGGGAGTAATTTTCATTCCTTTCTCTATCAAAAAAAGGAGGGTGTGTTGGGTAGGGAACCCCCAAGGTCTGCCTTGGTCCTAGTCCTGGTTATCTTTATATTTGTGATGTGGATGAAGGAACGAGGCACACGTACAAAAGTTCTTGGGTGACAGGCTGAGGAGAGTTGTGTGTACATTGGAGAAACGGATCAGAATTCATAACCATGCTGCTAAAATGTAGCAAGTGTTTGAACCATGAGGATGAAATTCAATAAAGACAAGTGCCATGAATAATAATATCTGTGGAGGAAACCTGAAGTGTACAGATACAAATGGGAGAATAGCTGGAGGAACAGCAGCATAGTAGGAGAGGTCCAAGGTCATCACAGCTCACAAACTGCATGTGAGCTGACAAGATAATGTGGTTGCACAAAAGGCAAATCTCATTCTGGGATATATTAACAGCATGACAAGGGAAGCAATTATTTTGCTGTACTAAGGAGTGATGAGACCTCCGCTGGTGTACCATTCCCCAGCCTGAGAACAAGCATTAAGATAGATGTAAATAAACTGGACAATCTCTAAAGGAGGGAAAAAGGGCAAGGAATAGAAAGCACAGTTTGTGTTAAAAGGGTGGGACCATTCTATTTATACAGCAAAAAGAAGATCAGGTGGAAACAAAAGATATATGAAGTGGATTTAATTAGTTCCAAGAAAATGATGGCTATTTTTTCTCCACATCCTATATATGTGTTTTAAGAGATGCTGACTTCATTCAAACCCAAATATTTCAAGCAGAATTTTCAAAACAAAGTTGTAAAACAGATTAAGAAATATTTCTAATTATCAGATTAGTAAGGCCATGGAACAGATGTTTGAGTGAATTACTGCATCTCCTGTGCTGGAAGTTTATAATAAATAAACAACTCTGACATAGTGTCTGGATTTATATTTTTCTGCTCCATAGAGAAAAGACAAACACCTGATCACTCAACAGTGTCATTTTTATGTAGCTATAAAAATATTACTTAAAATTATTATATTAAGATATTTAATAAGTTCATATGGTTCAGTTTTCCACCTGAATGAGGGCATGAAGAATTTTTCATAGCAGAAAGACGGCTCTTTGAAAATTATGTAAAATTTGCACTTTGAGGTTTCAGAGTAGGATTATACTTTATTAGAAAATGTCAGTGAAAACAAGAAAACACACAAGCCCTCCAAAGAATAAATGCCTCTTTAAGTAGAAATGTCACATTCTTCAAACAAAATTTTAAATTTGACTTTTTTTTTAAACAAAAAGTAGAGGTTTTTGTAGTAACAGAGTCTTTCCTGAAGCATTCAGTGGAGCCGAAAACACATTTTTGAAGAGTTTTATCTGAAACAGTTTTGAACAGTTCTATTAGCAGTTGTGAATCCATTGGTATTTGCAACCACGATCCTGTAGGGCAAAGATTTTGTCCTGTTTCCAACCTTGATGCCTTTGAAATAACATTTTTTTGTTCTTTCCTGTGTTCTTTTCACAATCTCTTTTTCTAAGGGTTCTTTTTTTTCTTTTGTCTTGCACTACCCCAAATAATTCTCCCTCTAAATGGCAAAAGGAAATTAAAGAAGACAAGTTCAGACAAGCAGATAACAAGAAATCAGGGAACATTTCCACAATGGTCTCTTTGTTAGAGCACTTTGAAATCTGTCCTTCACTTCCCAGAACAACCCATTTCTCTTGGCAGAAGTGACAGCACTGGGGCAGGTAGCCTTGTGGAGTAATGTATTGTTCAGAGCCTGCAACACTCACTCACTCACTACTACAGCTGCTGTTGTTATCCCTGTGCTGGCATTTCCATTATACTCCTCCTCATGCATGGGCTAGAAACTGTTTTACACTGAACTTGTGTCTTGTTTGCAATGCATATTCTTTCTGGGTTGAATTTAGCAGGGATGTATCCAAACTAATTCTGGCTATCTTGTTCATACACATTCATATTCACATGCTTCTCTGAAAGCCAGAGGTTATGGGGCACTTCCCCAACACACCTGCACCAGACTGACAGCGCCTGAAACCCTCTGAACACCTTCCCCACTCCACCTCCTCCTCCTCCTCCTGCTTCCAATGACTCCCACCTCTTCTGCTAAGATTGGGGCATTTGCTTAGGATGGTTAAAGTCAGAAAACATCACTGAAAGTAAGCTTAGGAAAGGTGGCTGCTAATTGAAGAAACTCAACTCTTCCTAGGCTTGAGAGTCATTCAGAAACAACAGAATAATTGAGGGTGGCAAAAGAACCCCCAAACCTGCCAGGGAAATGATCAGAGATGTTGTGCCTTGAGTCAGAGTAATGGAGCCAGATGACATGAGTTACAATCTTACTTGTCTTAGGATAATTAGCCAGCCCTTGCATCTTTTGCAATCTCAGTACTGTCTTTATAATCTCAAATGAATCGGTTCCCTCATCCTCAGTTCTTCCACAGTAAATTATTTGCAGTAGAGATAATTTTTTCAATATTTTATCACAGTCCCTGCTATACTGGCTCCAGGCTCATTAAGAGATCTTTTGGTACTCCTGCAATATGAATAAATATCTCTGAATATATGAATATATTTTAATGTTCATATAAATATATGAATAAACTTTTGTCCCATCAGAGTTACACTGGCTTGAAGTGGAGCAATGCATGAGTGACTTATTGCTAGCTCGTCCTAACAGCCTTTAATTCATCCCTGTGAGAGGCAGCATTATTTTTCCTATTTTTCCTGTGTCTCTTGTCACATTTGGAAAGCCAAGGGGTATCACATCTTCAGCTGGGGTGTAGTGGGCTTCTGGGCTTCAATACCCCCATCTCCAAACCCTTAATGGCCAACCTCTGTTTTCTCCTGATGTGTTTTGCTAGAGGCTCTAGGTGAGACCACGTTCCCTGACTGTGGTGCAGAGCACATTTTACACATCTGGTCCTGTCTGGACGGGCTCAAGAGCTACTGTACAAGCTGTCTTCTGTTTGATAAGCTCAAGGGCTTGTTGTTGCTCAAGGGCCCACTCAAAACATTCTTCATTTCAGGCACTAGCTGACTATAACCTGGAATATGTATTCTCCAGAATCCCACAGGGCCTAGGAAAGCCTGTGTTTCCTTCTTAGCTGGTGGAGGTTGCTATCCTGTTTATCACATCCATATGCTCATGGCATCTCAAGGGAATTTATACAGACACTCAAATGAAACATGGTGACAAAAGGTGCATTCTTGAACAAAGGGACAAGTTTTGTAAAGTGGGTCTGGCCCAATTGCTGTGCTGAGCCTCTGAAGGCAGATTTTAGCAGCAGGTAAATAACTCCCATATTTCAGCCAAAAGGTCTTGTTCATGTTTAATTATCCCTCAGCAGATTAAGAACTATGAAAGCTGTTTCCTGATTTTTGAAAAGGTATTTTACCATTTGTTTTCATGGCAATGCTGTCCAGCCAGTCTGCACATCTTTTGTGTTTCTAACACATTTCCTTTTCCATGTATCTGATATTGCAAAAAATATTAATTCTACTGGTTGAATGATTAGGAATTTTAAAGCATAGGTCTTTTCCATAAAAAAACACTCCTGCCCTCTATTCATTTTGGGAGAAAACAATTCAGTTTTTAAGTCATGGCTGTTACTAGTTGAGAGCACAGATTCTTGTTATTACTGTTTTTAATACATTCATGAAAACTGCAGCTACTCAACAGTATTGCAAAAAGTGATTCAAAATGTAGATCTACTGAAAACCAAAGACTTTTATCTAGCTGCAAAAGAGCCATCTGATGGCATTCATTCTGTTTAAATAGCAGTTATTAGGCTTTTAACATTTTTATGCTTTAAAGGATAAAAACCCTACTAAATTAGTTCTTCTGGACTAGTTTTAAACTCAGTTAATCAGGTATGATTGAGATGACAGCATTTATCACCATTGTAGATGATGATAGTAGCTCTTACTGTATTCTGCATTTCCAATATCTATCAAATACTTAGAAAGTATGATGAGATAAACAATGTATCATCACACATATTAGAACTTGAAAAAGCTGCTGAACGATGCTGTGTTTCCTGTGTCTCAAACACATGTCATTTATTCTTGTGATTCACATGTGATATTTTCTGAAAGCCTGAATTTTTAAAAACTTGGATTGTAAGATGCTGTCTTTTTTAATGCTGGAAATTGAACAAGCAGAAAGATAAAGTCTTAGAAACATGAATTTCACTGTATAAAAAGGAAAGTAATTAAAGTTTTTTATTATTAATGAATAATAATAGAATATATAACTTTCATACAAATTAATGCTTTTGTGGCTTTAATAAAGATATTAATAACCTTGATTTTTGCAAAAACATGCAAAAAACCCCAACAAACAATGCTACTTCTTTATTCATGTCTATCATCCTCTGTATTTTCAAGCAAAACCAAATTTGACAGTGTGTGTATGCTGTAAGGTGACTGAAGACACACAGTTCTGTTAAGCACATATCTTTCATCTATTCCAATTTGGCCAGGTCTTGGGTAAATGCTGCATTGCAGTACACTGCCAGGGCTCCAAATCTGTAGAATGAAAGGAGTCCTTGGAGTATTTCAGTCTATGCTGCTATTTTGGTGGGTGGAAAAGGTGTTAAAATACTTTAGAGACAGAGAACAGTGTTTGAGGTGATCGATTTTTCTACCTATATTAAAAAAAACAAAAGCAACTTCTAACATCTGCATCAAAGCTGCTAACAGCTACTGTTAATTTTCTGCCTTAAATCCATTGGGCTTTTCCTCCAGAGTTTAATTGTAGTTATTCACTTGCTTAGAGAAACCTCAGTTCGTTTCTCATGGCACTCAGCAAAGCCCTCGCATCTTTGTGATTGATGAGAATGGTCTAGACATTTATTGTCATGTATTTTTTACACAAAGCACTGAAATTAATGCTCCCAGTGTTGGATTGGGTTGGCACAAGCATATTACACATATTCTGTTGTATAGATTTTAATCTAACCAGCTCTTTGGACAATATACATGAGAACCACAGCAACACAGACACCAGCATCCAACAAGAACGCTGTCCAAGTATTGAGTATTGAACATGCTCATGAGGCTATTGTGTATATACCTGCACACTGTCACAGCCAGCTTGACAGAGATTTGGGGTTGGGGGTTTTTTCCATGTGTGCCTCCTGCATTGTGGATATAGAACAATGGAGACCCAGACCTGTGCCATTATGACAACTGGGTTATCCTACCAGTAGTGTCTGACTGGGGACTTTGAAAAGCATCCCAGCTACATTGCTATGGTCTGAAATTTAATCCAATAACAAAACCCACCCCAGATCCTACCCAAGGATTCAAGGAAGGCAATTAAGTTAATGGTGATTTTCAGCTAAGTTGTGATCTAGACTAACTGACCTCGTAGAGGCAAGGGTGGATAAAATTGCCACCATAAAATGACAAATCATCACGCACACATCTTTGCAAGTGGTATGGCTGTGCTAAGGAATGAGGATAAACAAGTTGCCATGGTCAGAACACTGCTGCATCCCTGCCCTCTTCATTACATATTGTAGAGGATGCTGTAGGGACACTCAAGCTAGAGAAGAGCACACTACATCCATGAGCAGGAATGAAATAGCCAGGTATTCACCAGACTATGACCATGTTAATGAGCTCTGATGAGTGTCAGAGGCTTAGGTTCAGGGTCATATTTGCATCAAATTTTGCATTTAAGTCTGAGTTGACTTGAGTTCATTTGGAATCTCTGGCTGAGGTTGATGCTGGATTTGTCAGCTCTACAGTGTAATCTGCTGCTTGGATTCATACTTTCTGACCACACTCCATCACGCCTTAAGTTTTGCTCCTGCTGTCTGTTTGAGAGGAAAATATTAAGATTCTCCCAATCAAGCACCAGAATCAAGTCTTAGTTTCCAGTTTCAGTTAGATATTGATGCATAGGGCTGCACTTCTCTCGGAAAGAAAAAAAAAAAAATGGCAAAAAAAGGGCAAGGAACACCTTTCATTGACAAGCACGTACAATAGAGTATTCAAGGAGTTTTAAAACTTGTTGGAGCCACTGAAATCCTTCTTGGTTAAGGAAACTGAAGATTCTGTTTACAAGTATGCTCTGAATTTCCTGTTTCTGTTTCCGTTTATCTAATTTCCATCAGTGTGAGAGGTTATCTCTGAATTGCCTATCCCACATTTCCCAGAAAACAAATTCCTTTCTTTTCCTTAAAGATTTTTATGGGAAGCAGAAGATACCTTTTCTTCCTGCACCTATGTATCAGGGGATTCAAAAAAAGCGCATCAAAAACGAAACTAAGTCCTGTGGTAATCAGCTCATTATTAGGTATGCCTTACCCTTTCCTGGTAGATTGATTTTAACAAGCCTACACAGAAATATTTCAACAGACACATTCAGTCACTACCTTTATAATTCTCAGTACAAGCACACAGGCCATGCAACTTTCACAAGTTGTTCATACACCCACGGATATTAAAGTACTTTTATTTCTTTTGAGTGTTATGATCCAGTCTAAACTTTAATCCAGTGCAACAGGAGAGCCAGCAGTGAAGTTTATCAAGGTGGAAGAAATAACCTGTTGGTTCAGGGTAGCCACTGTGTCAAAGTGATGCTGCTCAGAGCAGCTCAATGGCAGATCCTGTCTGCTAACGGCAGCCCATGGTGACTGTGCTAATTCTGTGACATATGAGGGTCCTGGGAAGAAGCAATTGTCATTAGCACCCTGTCCACTCCCTTCCATGGGTTGTGACAAATGATGAATGAATCTATTTTTAAATTCTTTGAAAGAGAGTTTCAGTTGCCATCCTCATTCAGACATGTAGCAGTAGTTGTGTCTCCCTTACAACTAAGTTTTCTTAGGGTTAATGCAAGTGATAACCAGCCTTTTCATTAGATTAGTCATTTGAATTTCATTGCTTCCTGTCCATTATTCCTTGGAGCAGTGATTCTTCACCTTTACCAGATCACAGAAATAAAACAACTTCTGTTCTTTTTTTTCATTATGTAGTGCAAGCAAATTTCTGCAATACAAATAAGTTGGTATCAGTTTTAAAAAACATAGCTGGTCTCTAATGAAGGTTGCACTAAAATTTCAGCATTATCTGGATTCAATAGCAGTTTCCTCATTGTGTTTTCAGCATTTTTATTTTATTCATTCAGATAAAAACAATATGGAATTTGCTATTCATGAAAACTTCCTCTGCTGCCATAATCCTGCCACACCTTTATGTCCATATGACATCAAAGACCAACTTAACAATTTCTAGTGTGAAAAAAATCTTGAGAGAAACAGTAACACATTCCCCACAGATCCATCCAAGAAAATATTTCAAGTGACCAGTGCTCTTTTCAAATAACAGACTCTGCAAGAATCTGTTTTCAAAGGATATTTTCAAAGGACTTTTGAAATAAAACTGAAATATTTTGATAAAGAGCAGAGGTAGAGAGACCTCTTCCTTAAGGCCTGTTCTAGTGTTACAGTTCACTCCAGCTTACTTGAAGGCATCACCAACACATGAGCACCTTGTAATGGCTAAGATTTGACTGTATTCAGTACTGAATTAGAAGCTGTCCAAAGTACCATAAAGATTACTCTCAGAACACAAATATATTTCAGGAACTGCTCTGAATGCAGCTGGCATAACTACTGCACTCGAAACTGGTCAGCAGGCAGCTGAGGGGGTTGTAAAAGGCAGAATAAGAACTCATACAGCCAAGTTGCATCTTCCTGCCATAACAAGCTGATCTTTTTTATTTAAAGCCAAATCAGACGTGTTACATGATCTACAGTCAAAGAAACATAGAAACTCAGACCAGAGGTATTGCTGCTATGTCCTTTGTGGTCTCTCTGAGATATGATTTCACCAGGTCTTGTCTTCTGCATGACTGGGATTCCAAACAAAACATCACAGACCAGCTGGGCAAAGCATCGCTGGTGTGGATTAGCAATGAGTCACACGCCAAAGGACAGGGGGTTCCCTTGGGAGAAAGATGTGATGTTCTACAGGGAGGTCAGATTAAATTCAAGCATACTGCCTTTCTGGGCTACCAGAGAAGCAAAATATTCACCTTTGTGCATCACAGTAAATATCAAAGTCAGGTGGTGAAAGGGAGGGGAGGAGTTTGTGTGGATTTCCTCTTTAACAGAGCTGAATGTGTTTTATAAATGGATAGGAAAAGCTTCTGGAAAAATCTATCCTGATTTGGCTTCTTTCCTGTCCTCTTTCCCCTCCTCTTTCTCTGGCAGTTTTGTACAACAGGACAGTTAGGATGGGAACAGAGGGAGGCTAAGGTTCTGCAAAATAGTTTTTTTATAGAGGGGAGAGGAAATGGGTAGGCAGGACTAACTGCTTTGTGTGGAGGGTAGGCATTCTGGAGAACCCAAAAGGTGACTGGAGAGAAGGAGTGGAGCACAGGTAGGGCTAGGACAGCTGTTGGTACAGTCACTACTAGGGAAAAGAAGGGTGACCAAATCTAAAATGTTTGGTATTATTTAAAGCCTTTCTTTCTGTCTTGCACAGTTGTGGCATACAAGGGAAGCCACATTTGCTGAAACAGTAGGGCTTATTTGATCTTGCTTTGCTTGTGTGTCTGTCCCTACTGACATTTTTTGAATTGACTAATTTCCTCTTCATTTGAGGGAAGAGAAGAAGTCATAGAGCTGAGTGTTAAGAAGGTATATGGGAATTGATGACCAGGAGAGACAGAAAGCTTTGTAATGTGCTGGAGAGCTCCAGACTGACTTCACACACCGTTAGACCTCAGAGAAACTGCTCTGGATGCAGTTCAGTAAGCAAAGCTTGAACCAACACTTGCAATCAGCCTCGTCTAGCTTATTCAGTTCTGCTGCTCTTGCTATTATTTGCTTCCTAGTGGGATAGATTTCCCATTCATTTGTGTTATCAGGATTTGTTTTTCCTCCTGTTATCTTCCCATTCTTTCCCTCCACACAGTAGGTCTCTTTGTTTGACAACAAGTGATTCTAATTAATCATTTTGTGCTGCTTTTGAATTGTGCAGCTCTGATTAATTTGGGGAAGTGGCTATAGGGGTGAGCTGAAGTGACAGTGAGCCATGAACACGGGATCTATTGTCTGCAACAGCACAAAATGCTTGTGCAGAGTGGTTTGAAAATTTAAGTATTTCTTTTGTCTGTAATATGCTATGTTTGCTTAAGCCTTTCGAAATGATGTTCCCAATAGTGTGCAATGAGAGATTACCCAAAAGTTAAGAAGATGATTACTCAAGCATTGGAGTATTATAAGTCAGAGGCTAGCCTACTCATTGCTTTACTCTTGCTGAAGATTGGCATTATTTTTATTATTATTAATACTTACTAATAAGGTAATTTAAGAATCATATTGTATTCAGGGACTGAATATGATTTCATAACGATAATGCTTGGTCCTCTGAATTCCTAGAAATTTCTTGCTGTTTCAGTCCAGCAAAATTTGTTTTTCCTTTATATAGACCTGTCAGGATAACATAATAACATATGAACTCATACGAGTCATCTAACTCATCTACAGTTAAAAGTGGACTGTTAAACTAAAAGGTGTGAGCCCCAGCAGCAGTAAGAGCTATCAGTATGTAAGATTTTATGCCTTGATTCAAGTCTCCTTTTCTAATTCTCTCTTTGTACCTAAGTGGGCATCACATATATACAACTATGTAAATACACATGTAGAGAAATAACTACAGGTAAAAGACTGTTTCTCAAAAGGGGTATGAGCTTGAATGTGACACTGTGCAGCTGTGTGGCTGCTGCTGTGGAAACTGGCAATGGATAAATCCTTTTTCCCATTATTCTACTGCTCCCAACTGCATGGGTAAGGATAAAAGGGAAGGTTTTCCCTGGTAAACCTCCATCTCTTCAGGCTCTGATTTCTGTGGGGTAGAAGCCTTCTTAAGCTTTTGAATGTAGAAATGTTTGTGTTTGTGCAGTTTTTTTCTGGTGTACAACTGAAACTCCTAGGGATTAGCAGAGTACAAATACTAATAAATAATGAACCATGAAAAACAAACAAGACAACTCCAGAGATCTTAGAACCAGAGAACATGTTGAGTTGGAAGGGACCCATCAGGATCATTGAGTACTACTCCTGGCTCTGCACAGGACACCCCAAGAGTCATACCATGTGTGCAAACCCTTCTTGAACTCCGTCAGGCTTGGTGCTATGACCAGTTCCTTGGGGAGCCTGTTCCAGGGCTCAACCACCCTTAAACTTTCCCTGATATCTAACATAAACCTCCCCTGACTTTGTTTCATGCTGTTCCCTCAGGTCCTGTCACTGGTCAGAGAGAAGAGATCAGTGCCTGCCCCTCTACTTCCCCTCCTGATGGTGTTGAAGCCTGCAGTGATCCAAGTCATCTCTCTGGGTTCCCTTGATGGAGTCTTGCAGACCTATGACCATATGTAAAGTCTCCTTTACCCTTCAGAACCAATGTAGAGTTTAGCCTTAGGTGTGCCATGAACATTAACTTTATATGTTTTAAATAAAACCATAAAAACTATCAATTGACATATTTTTCTCTTGGTAAAATGTTGTTTACTCAGGTGAGCAGCTGAGGTAAAGGCAAATGTGTCAGACTGACTAAGGAACTAAGGGAATTATGACGTGACTGTGAGTCTGATATCAACATAAAAACTTCTGGGATTTTACTATCTTGTCAGTTTATTACACTTTCCTGACAGAAGGTCAGCAGGCTGAGAGTTTGTTTGGAGACCATGGAGACCATCAGAACTGATGAAAAGTAAAAGGCATTTCTGTCTCTGAAGTCTCACTTTTTTATACTATTTTTTTTTTTTAAATTATAATGCAGTCTGCAAAGAAGCAGCTTTAAAAACCCCAGACAGCAAGGGAGTAGACGTACAAATCCTTGTTTTGTTCTTTAAAGCCATTAAGCATAAAATCACAAAATGAGAGATGTTTTCTGAATATCTGAAACATCATTTATTTGCTATAAATAATCTGATGAAAACCGTTATTTTAAGCAGACTTGGCTACACTAGGAAATATCTGGAGTGATTTTGTTGGCTTCAAGTTTGTTACAAGGTTTTCCATCTGGATCAAGAACAGAGTGTGAAGAAAATCACAGTTTCTATTACACAGTGTTAATATAATATTATTAATCAATAAATATATAGACAAATTTTATACTTGATAACAAAGAAAGGTTAACAACAAAATGGAATGGTGGACAGGGAATAATAGGATAATGTAAGTTGAAAGGAAGCTCTGGCGGTCATCTGGTCTCAGCCTTAGCTCAAAGCAAGATAAATTTTGATCACATTAGAATAAAACACAAGTGAAACATGTTTCACCTTGCAGAGCATGTCTGTAGTTATGGCACAGAAAAAGATGGGGTCAAGGTGATGATTCCACTGCTGTGTGTGGCACTAAACTCCCTTTGTGTGTGCGGTTGAAGCCGTCCTGCGTGACTGGCCCACACGGTTCTAGGCAAATTGAGCCCTTATCAGATGTAAGAATTTTAATTGATTTGGTATTATTCAATGAAACATTTTGGTCCTTGAAATTCCATTTTTGAGCTGTTTTAGGACCAGTTTAGAATTTCTGGTGGATGTCTGATTGATTCATCTAGTCCACTTCAGCAGCGCTAGGATATAAGAGGTACAAAGAACAGTTGTTACTCCCTGTGTCACTTAAGCAGTAGAAACGAGTTGAAACAGCAAATATTCAAGGAACAAGGTCTGTTGAGTAATGACATTCTCACCTCTTGTAAGTTAAAGGAAATTTTTCCATTGAATTCCCAAGGACTTTGCTTTTCCCTTTTTTTTTTTTTTTTTGAATAAATACTCATTTCATTCTTAATAAGTCTTTAAATTAAAAAGTGGATTTGGCAAGAGTGCATAAGGTGCAAAATATAGACTCATCTGTTCTGTGTTGATGTTATTTTCTTGCCCAAGCAACTGAGCTATTTTAAAACTCAATTTTTCCATTTCTGAAGAGATTATTAGGTATCTCTAAAAATACACCAGGACTGTCATGTTTCCTGGTTCAGTGGCGTTAGTTCGGTCCTTGTTCCACTGACTGTTAGACCAGCATTCATCTAAAGATAATTTTATTGGTGTCTTATGTTTAATATGCATATAAGATGAAAATTTCCAGGCTGTATAAAAGATTTGAATATCTCAGTCTTGCTAAAACACGTACGGAACATTCCTCCAAACTCATTTGGGTGATTTTTATGGGTGATTTTATGTTTTTTTATGAAACATCTTTACTTATGACCAGGGTGGAATGAAGCTATATGGTTGTAATGTCAGTTTCTATTATCCCACAGAGTAAACTGTGAGCTTGTTCATTCTCTTCCTGAGTAGCCCTACACAAGCCCCCTCTCTGCTCAATGCTCCCTGCAAAGTTGGTGGTGTGGTTGTTCATGGTGTTCCTGGAATTCTTTTTGTTTTTGTTTTTGTTTCTTTTTTCAGACAGAGAGATACAGACCTCTCAAGTCAAAGCACTAGAGCTCTGAATTACTCTTTGGAAATGTGTCCCTCTGGACTACGGCAGTAATTTAGCATGATTGCACTCCTAATTCAGGGACCTCACTTAGCTGTCCAAAGGAAAGGTGAACTTTCGAGAATACCCAGTGAATGTCTCCAGAAGAAGAGGGTGATTTTTTTTTTTTCCTTTACAGAGGTGACAAAATGGTAAAGAGAGTTCTACTGAAGAGGAGTTCTGTAGTCTCTGCAATTAATGAAAAAATAGCTTTATTTCTGAAAGGTCAAGTAACTCAAATTTTGTTGTGAAATTTATTATGCTGCTTCTATAGCTTCTATAGCACTGTGAGAATAACAGACTTTGACAGGAAAAACAGCATGTAGATTTTTGGTAAACACTGTCAAAGGTAAAGAAATATACTAGTTTCTCATTTAAAGAAAAAAAACGAACAACCAAACAAAACAAACAAAAAAAAACCAAAACCAAAACCAAAACACACACACAAAAAAAAAAACCACAAAAAAACCCCCAAAACCCAAAACAAACCAAAATAAAACCAAAAACCAGTCCTTGAACCCCTCCACAACGATTTTTTTAAATATTGCCCTAAGCTGTATGCAAACAAAACACAGCACTGAAGTGTCACAAAACGAAAACCTCAGACAGGTCAGCTCATATGGAAGAAACCATTTAATTATTGCAGATGAGGGCTTGGGCTTGCTGCTCCTGCGTTTGACATCACAAACAAGCATAAATTGCGTTCCATGAAGAAAAGAAAACCAACCAAACAACGCGAGGTCTTCTACATACCTTTAATAGCGGATACTTCTTGTAAGAACATGAGATGGGGCAACCAGAAAGGAAGGGAGAATAGGGTGAAAGCTGTAGGTACATTATTGACCAGTTTGGTTTACAATAAGCATCTGAGGTTTACTGGTATGAGATCTAGGGGCAGGAATCCAGGCTCTGAAAATGAGCTCAGGTGAAGATCAGATGAGCCATACAGGCCAGTAGGAGACAAAAATGGGATATGTGATGTCAATATAAGAAACAGACAATTAAGATTTGATCTTTCTATCCAGAGATATGAGATTTTATACAATTTTTTGGTCCATTCCAATTTTTTCCACAGAGGAGGGAAATTATTTTGTAAATAGGGTGTTTTCCTGCTGCATATTTAGATGTTCAGAGTGATTTTCTCATTCTTTGAGCCCTTTGAGTTTTCTGGTTTCTGTCTTCTGACATATTTCTCCAAAACATATGATCCAGAGCTCAGCTATGCCATTTAGAATCAATCCTCAGGGAGAATCCCTGGCTCTCACTGAGCGGATCACACTCTTTAGCTGCCACTGAAGCACTGGCAAGTTAACCAGTGCTTTAGGCAGTAGCTCCTCAATTTCTAGTGCAAAAGGAGACATATGATTTTTCCTTCTCATCTGCTGCATCATTTCCCTGCAATTGACGTCTGCCTTTAATATTGGCTAACATAAAAATAACTAAATAGATTCCAGTCTGAGATAGAAAATACCTACATTAATTAAAGGTAGTATGATACATTGCAAATGCCCAAAACATATGGCAGTTTGACATAAGGATGAACTAAATTTCATGTTCAGGGCAGCTGATTTGTATCATTGTTGATAAGGCAGTTGTCCCTTTTCCTCTTGGTCTCAGCCAGGCATTTTTTCATTCACTTTCCTAATATGAAGACATGTGTTTGGTCAGTCAGATTGGGATGTTGTAAGTGTGGCTGAAAACAAATCCACTTTTGTGGATTTTTAATCAGACAGCCTTGTGGGAATCTCTGGGAACATAGAGCTGAGAATGGGAGGTAAGGCAGAATCATCCATTTTTTCCTGGAGCTCATCCATACACTGGGTTAAACTAGTCATGAAACTGCATCCCCAAAGTGAAAAATCTATTGTAAAGATTGGCTAGTGAGCTGCCAAGAACTTTTTATTTAAAGAAGTCAGCTTCTTAAACTCTAATGAATTCCCATGGATTTTTATGAGAATTTAATCAAACTATGCATCTTGAATCTCTTACTCTAAGTTATTTATAATTTACCTTTCCTACAAGGCCTGTTCAGATAAATACATTTTATTAAGGAAAATTGACTGCAATATATCAGTAAGACAGATTAAAAAAGGCAGTGATTAAGTTATTTACAGCTCATACAAATAAATCTAAATGAAAGACCAGGACTTTTCTAACTTGTGGGGCATGGGGCACATCTTTACTGTTGATGTAACAGTATTATTTCTCCTTGTGGATCTTCAAGCAGCTACTAAAAACCAGCATGTAGTTAATTGTAACCTTAAATTTGCCATACTGTCCTTTGCAATAATTGTAATATAACAGTGCAGGCAAATAGAAAAAAAACAGTATTTCTGTGTGGGCATCTTTGCTTTGGACTGGCCCTTTCCAGCATTTTTAGCACAGAAATAACACACAGTCTGATGGTATTATACTTACACATTCATTCCTGAATGCTGGAATGCCATTCAGAAATAAACTAATGTATTCTTTCTTGCCTTACGTACTGAAGAGCCATTGAAAAGTAAAGCTGATAACATGGAAGTACAATTGCAAGAACTCTGCTGTGACTTAATTACAGATTCTGCACACATATGCAACATAATTTGAAAATAATTCAAACTGAACAAATACTCCAAGTAGTTCAAGGATGTGTGAATAAAATGTGAGTGGAAAGCTGTTATTAGTTACATTCCTCCATGCTTGGTCTTAGAAACAGACCTACTGAGTGTACTCAACAGAGCATATTCTTGCACCTTGGTATAACAACTAGCTATAAAATCTAGGCATGGTTGAAAGTTACTGGCAATAGACAGATTAACATACAAGGAAAGTTTTGTTTTTTTTACCAGCAAAATACAAAGTATGTAAAATGCAAAGCCTCTAATTTAGAGATTCATTGAATAACTTCTTCTATAGTGGTTGGGTATCAACAAAAGAAATTAGATATCCTTAGGGTCCCTTTGCTCTTGAGACAAATATGAATTCTTAAGGGAGTGAGGCCATAAAAAAATAGAACTATTGGATGTATCAAATTAAATGCTTTTTTATGACAACAAGTAAGATCTTAAGATCACTGCATAAACCTTTAGATGGTAGATGTAGAACCATGTGTGTAAATCATATATCAAGCAGAGACTAAAAAAGTCTCTTTGAATGATTGGGGAAATAGTGAACACACCTTAGAAGATTAATCAGCGGAGTTTATTTAGTCTGGTGAGAGGGAAATTAGTTACTTCATATAAGTACATTTTGGCATGAGAAGAAAACATTTAACAGTAGCAATAGAGTAGAAATATTTATATTAGATGATTATTCTGATGGAAAATCATATAGACAAACTTATCATGGATATGTTTACACCGAAAATTAACTGACATCACAAATGTTGAAATAGCTTCCCAGATAAGACAGATAAGGTCAGAATAATGCATTATTCCAACATGAAGCTAATTAAGCTTATGGGAAAAAATGATAGGAGAGAGATGAACACAGAATGAAAAATGGAATTCTGTGAGAGGAAGTTATGGATTTTTAATCTGCTGATATTCCCCAAAATGGAGGCAAGAGGATATGAAAGGATGCAAACTGCTATATATTGTGACAAACATGATAAATCCAAAGTACTGCTGTTTGCCTTCCAGGTCCAAGAATATCTTTTCTGTCTTCTAAATTACTTAACTGCCATTATTTTTTCCATTTCTCCTTTAGAAAGAAGATGAGTGGCAAAGCTGCAGATAAGACATTGACTGAAGAGTCTTACTGCTTTTAGTGCTAATGAGAAGTGTCTTGTGACCATGGCCAGTGAGATTTGCTCACAGTGACCTGGTTAATCACTGGATTTTTTCACAATAAGACTGTCTTGTGGGTTTTTTTGCATCTATTTCAATGTGGATCTCGGTTCAGCCCACATAAAATGTTGAAGGTAGCAACATAATAATATACCACAAATCTCTCAATAATTTGCCTCCTACAGAGCAATGGCTGCTTAGTGAACAAACCATGAAATGTTTCCCTAGCTGTGTTTAGGAGTTTTCTGCGGAAGGATTTTTATTCTGTAATAACTCTAAATGGTTACAGCCTCCGTGCCTTTAAATCAGAAACACCATAGATTTCTTAGTTTTTTTCCAGTTTTGGAACACAGAGTTTTGCATCATTTGATTCCATTGTGGTCTGATGGTTTTGAGGGTAAGAGGGGGAGAAGGACTTGGAGTAGATGCTTGAAACCCATCAGACTAACGGTTGAAACATGAGATTTAGCACTGATGATTTACGAGTCATACTCATCCTTTGTTCTTGCATGATTTAAGTCAGTCAGTCTTCAGGCCACCCACATCTCCTTGTTTAATCAGGGTCAGTAGAAGTAGTCAATAATTAACTTTGGTAAGATCAGTTAAAGAAATTCAGGGACACAGATTACCCCCATATACATGTGGCTCACGTGTAAAACTTGCACTACAATTTTTTTCTGTCTGGCCAAAGACATGCTCTGTACAAGAGGTTTGATTATAAAACCATTAAGTCAGTACCTGATGCTGTACATAATAAGAAGTGATGAAGTGTGACAGCAGCATATCGTGTACATTATCATAATAATTTCTAGACACACTGGCTAGAGAAGTGCATTGAGTTATAAGGCTGCCATCTCTGTGTGAAGAAAAGAGCTGTGGGAGTGTTTATGGGTGATTAGGGCATTTGGAAATCACTGCCTTTGCAAGGCTGCACAATGTGCTCTTCAACAGCATGACAGTGGACCTATACCAGTAAAAGCAAACCAGCACCTGTCATAACTACTAATTTTCCTTCTTTCTTTCTTGCTGAACTGAAATAAATGTGATTGAGTATGTACTTAAAGATTAGTCTTTGCACAAAATGTACTGCAGTTAATATAGCAAAAAATTTAGAGCATAAAAAAGTAAAAAAAAAATATTTGATTATCTTAAAATCACAGTTCTTTGACTGCCTAGCTCCCTTCTTCCCCACAAACCTGCAAGTTCTGAGGAAAAGTAGGAATGTAATGTTGTCCAACAATTCACTGTAAAATGTTTCTGTCTTTTTTATTGCTTGTTGAATGTCTATGACTGAAATAAGTGTAATGAAAGTGAAGCTTGGCCACTTGTCGTTCCACACATAGGTCAGGTATGGAAGAGCAAATAAGGAGTAAGGCTGGCTTTTTTTTTTTTTTTACCTTGTCATTTTACAAGATGTCTGAAGTATCCTGTAGGTTCTTCATTGTGAATCAACAAGTTTTTGAGCAGAGCTGCCCTAAGTTTTCTTTATATGGTTCTGCAACATGATACAATAAAGACTTAACCAAGAAAAAATTCATCCAGTAAAGATTTAACAAAGAAGTGCTGGTCTCATTTGTACCCAGGAGCTCCAGGGTGCCCACCAGTTCTTAGTTCATTTGAAGTCAGCTCCAGGAGGAGCAGCATCTGGCTTTCACACCACTGACGTCAGTGAACTTAGTCTGTATTTACACTCATGCCAATAAAATCAGAATTTTCTTTTAGTATTCTAGAAGTGAGAATCCACAGACATCATAAATAACATTTCTATACAAGGCTCAAGTACTTCAGAATGCTCCATTTCAATGAAATACAGGTTGAATTTCAAGAAATGACAGGTTATCACATATTTTAAGTCCCTAAACAATCAGTTCAGGCTGCAGCAGTGCTTGTCTCCTTAGTGGGAGAGAAAGAGTAGGGGATAGGGAGGGAAGGTGAGAGGAAAAAGAAATAGACCTAAGTTTATTTTAATAATATAACTGAAGTTTTACTCCAGAAAAAACAGGAGTCTTGTGGTTTTGACCTCTGTACATCTGAGGCTCCAGCAGTTACGCCTGAGCATTTAGTTACTATAAATACTTTGACTAAATACCTTAATCATAAGACTGTCCAGAGACCTTATTCTTGGCTTAAAATATTGTTCTTTCCAAAGCAGGTGAATAGATTCTTTCTGACTAATTCACATTTGTAAGAAAAGAAAAAAAAAGAAAAAAAATCCTGTCTCAGGTTTTTACAACTCTGTTTCTTCACCTTTACTGTGTATTTGCTTTGTGTATTTGCTTTGTGTCCTTCCCACACGCAAAGTGATACCATCCAGAGGAGGTATTTATGTGTTGCTGTCAGTTGCAATCACAGAACACACAATAGGTCTTCATAGATGCAGGACATTTCATAGTAGGGACTGACAAAGTAGGAGCTTGAAGCACAGGCACTCTAAAAGACACACTTGAGAGATACAAATGTTCCATGCTCAGATCAAAAATCTGCCAGTACTCTTAATGCTGATTTTGGGATTATAAGGTGTGAGCTGTCATACTGCCCGTACAAAATTGCCAACCTTAGAGCTACTTAGAGTGTGTCTCAGCCATATGTATCTGCGAATCTGCAGGCAGGTCTGTCTGTACTGCTGTGTTAGATTTGTCCTAGAGTTCTGCCCATGCTCTGAGATGACTAAAATTTAGCTCACTCTTGTCTGTGAACCATTTATCTGCATTGTCATGTCCATTTCATATGTCCCTGTCTGTGACAGTAAGAATGAAACGACTGTGCCTGCAAAGGAAACCCAGGATGCAAATTGCTTTTGCACAGGGAAGTAGATCTCTCAATTTCCTCCATACTTCTGTTTACAGTGAATATTCTCTGCCTTTCTTTTTTATTTTTTTTCTTCCTACTAGTCTGAAATCTAAATCTACTCTGTTCCAACGATTTGGTGGGTAAGCTTGACTTTTCTTGTTAACATATGTTGCCTGTGGCATCACTCGTTGCAGGCACAGATGAAGGCTAACACATTGTTATCAACATGTTGAATGAAGAGGCCTATTTATGGAATTGTCTAAGTAATACACCTGCTTATTTGCATTGTAATAAGGCCTGATGAAAAAAACCCTCCAGGTCACTTTGTCTGAGTCTTTGCAGAATGTAAATATGGCTATAATGAATTGTAACTTGTACAGGGTACAAATGCACTTGGATGCAAACCATTCAATTACTTCAGCAACCTTTAAAAGCTAAATCCCACCTGTGTCCTTTCAGAGGCTTTCAGTGGCTTTCCTGAGGTTTGAATCAGATTGATAATATGCAATGGGATAACTCAGTGCTGGAATTTTAAGACTGTGTTCATTCAAAAAATTGGGAACAATACCAATAAAACTCATAACACTGGAAATAACATGACACAGAGAAATATAGCATTGGGATAAATTTGTCTTAATTTTAGGCACATGGATTGGCCACAGACACACCAGTGAGTGTTGTCTGCCTTCCCATTTTTGTTAGCTAATGGAGAGACATTGTTCTCATCTTCTCTTGACAAGTAAAATAGGTCCAACAAATTACACTTTAGAAGTGTCTATTTGTGTCCACTGAGCGTAAAGGAGTGTAGAAGACCAGCTCTAATTTAGACATATGCACTGAAGACACTTGGAGCAAGATGGGACAAATCCCACTTCACAGGTTTTGAAATGAAACTGGCTCCTAAATTTTTACTCTTCTGTATATTACTCAGACCATTCATTGTCTGAAATGGGTGGGACTCATTTCACTTAATTGTAGACAAGCCTGGTGTAGACATCTGTGTATAAATGGATAAACCTAGTCTCCAATTATCATCCATGAGAACAATTAGACACCTGCACTACAGACATCTGTGTGTGTCAGATGAAATGCACACAAGGATTCTTTATTTGCTTGCTTTGCCTGTTGAGGTTAGGCACCCTGGAGAACAGAAAGCTAATGGACATATAATTGCAGATTTCCATGACTCAAGATTCTCAGAGAAGATGGAGCCATGCACTGAGGTGCACGTTGGAAGGATCAAGAGACAGTTGTCAAAAGTGGCAGCAAGTGGAATCCTGGTTGTAAATAAGAAAAAAAAATTTTCACTTAGGGAGGACCTATATTCTAGTCTGCGAGGTTCAGAGAAAATACTTTGTTGCTGGTGGTCATATGCTGAAACACATTGCCCAGAGGGGCTGAGAAACCTGTCACAGCCCTGCTTTGGCTGGGAAGAGGGATTACAACCCTGATTTATTCTATGACTCTGAGGTATAAACCACTATAAAAAGGAAGGTACCTGAGACATCTCCCCATGAAGTACTGCACCGGTACCTGCCTGCTTTTGAAGATAGTTTCTGCCTGTCACTGAGGTGAGGTGGGATTTGTCTGATTACCTAGGGAAAAAAATTTAAAAAGCTTCTTTCTGCAGTCAATGAATATAGTAATTACTTCTCAGCAAGGACTCTTTTCCTAGAGCAGACATTTAAAACACGTTAGATGGATGCACCTTGGATGCGCTCTCTCAGTCTTCCTCAGATAAATAAAGCAGGTTGCAGAATCTCAATTCTCACTGGAAAAAGGCACAGGGTCCAGAAGAGGCAGTGCCTTGTGCCTCAACGAATTACTGAGCATCAATGACACTCTGTACTGCTATTGCTTTAATTAGCCTATGGTTGATAGTAAGAAAATGAGGTAGTCTAAAATGCATTTATTTCCAGTCTGTCCAGTACTTGTTAAATTCATTTTTTGTTTGCACTCTGCAGCTGTTTTCTGCTGGTTCCTGCCCTGGGCAGTCCCCCTAAGTATGGAAGGTTACACAAAATGTGAGCTGGGGCATAAGGTTGCCCTTTGCTTTAAGGGCCACATGAACCTCCAGCCACTGAGATTCAGAGCAGCATGAACTGCTTGCAGCATTGAGAGCTGCTGGCAAGGCAAGGGACGTGTTGTGTGCAACACAAGGCTTTATTGTTATGACTTCCAGGGTCTGCTATTTATCAGTGGCCCAGCAGGCAGCAACCTCTCCTTTATCTTCTGTTCCTGGGTATTGCAGAGGAAGCGAAAATGGGAACTATATTTACCTGACTTAGCAGGGCTGGGTTAATGGTTGGACTCAGTGATCTTAGAGATTTTTTTCAGCCCAAATGACTCTGTGATGCAGAAAATCTGATTTGTTTATCGGGAGATGTGAGAAATGGGAACTGCAATTTTTGCTCTTCATCTAAACATGCTGCTATGCAAGGGAGTTAACTAACAGGTTTTCAGACTGCATTTTCAATCTCCTCTTACTAAACACACACAAACTTTTAAACTAAGAGTTACACCTTAAAGATGAGCTAGCTGGGAAGAAAATCAGCCTGGCTAAACAGAGAGCTTTGGCTGGAAAAGGAGGAGATTTTATGGTCTTTGGAGGAAAGGGCAGGCAACTCAGGAGTCCTACAAAGATGTTGTGAGGTTTTTCAGGGAGAAATTTAGAAGGCCGAAAGCCTTCTTAATCTGGCTACCACTGTAAAAGACTATAAAATATATTTCTATACATATATCAGCAGCAAAAGGAAAGCTAAGGAGAATCTTCATCCTTTACTGGATGTGGTGGGAAACATAGTGACAAAGGAAGAGGAAAAGGGTGAGATGCTTCATGCCTTCTTTGCCTCAGTGGGGCATGACCTTTCTCTCTTTTTGTGAGCTATGCCCTCCTCCCCTCAGCCTTTACCTTAACTCTCCTGGCTTCTTTGCACAGCTTTCTATAGTAGCAATCATTTAAGGCAATTAAAAGAGTCCTGTCCCCACAGATGTGTACACTGATTGCTGGGTAAAAAACTGACTGGATGGCCAGGCCCAGCTAGAGTTGGAGAATGCTGCCACATCCAGTTGGTGGCTGGTCACTGGGTGGGGTTCCTCAGGGCACATTACTGGGGCTAGTCCTGTTTAACATCTTCACTGATGACCTTGAAGAGGGGATTGAGTGCACCCCACTCCAAGATTGCATATGACATCATGTTGGGCAGGAGTGTTGATCTGCTGGAGGGTAGAGAGTCTCTGCAGAGGAAACTGGACAGTCTGGATTGATGGCCTGAGGCCAACCGTGTGAGGTACAACAAGGCAAAGTGCTGAGTCCTGCCCTTGGGTCACCCCCTGCAGCAATTCAGGCTCAGGGGAAGGGGGGCTGGAAAGCTGCCTGGCAGAAAACGACCTGGGGATGCTGGTTGACAGTGGCTGAACATGAGCCAGCAGAGTACCCAGGTGGCCAAGAAGGCCAATGGCATCCTGGCTTGTAACAGTAATAGTGTGGTCTGCAGGACCAGGGCAGTGATCCTTCCCCTGTCCTGGGCACTGGTGAGGCCACACCTCGAATCCTTTGTTCAGTTTTGGGCCCCTCACTCCAAGAAAGACATTGAGTGGCTGGAGGATGTCCAGAGGACAATGGAGCTGAAGACTGGTCTGGAGCACAAGTCTGATGAGGAGCAGCTGAGGGAGCTCAGGTTGTTTAGCCTGGAGAAAAGGAGGTTTCGAGGGGACCTTATCACTCTCTACAGCTACCTCAAAATAGGTTGTAACCTGGTGGGAGTTGATCTCTTCTCCCATATAGCAACAAATAGCACAAGAGGAAATGGCCCCAAATTGAGCCAGGAGAGGTTCAGATTGGATATTATGAAAAACGTCTTCACTGAAAGGGTTGTCAAACATTGGAACAATCTGTCCAGGGCAGTAGTGAATTACTGTCCCTGGAGGTATTTAAAAGGTGTGCAGATGAGGTACTTGGAGTTGTGGTTTAGCGGTGGACTTGACAGTGCTGGGTTAATCAGACTCGATGATCTTAGCAATCATGAATTCTCTGTCTCTGGAGGTTTTTAAGATGAGACTGGATGTGGCACTTAGTGCCATAGCCTAGTAACCACGGTGGTAGTGGATCAAGGTTTGGACTTGATCTCAGAGGTCCTTTCCAACCCGGATGATTCTATGATTCTATGATACTGTGATTCTATGATTCTGATATCCCTAAATCATATAGAATGAAATAAGATCTATTCTTGGAGAAAATACTGTTCAATGGGCTATGTAGGACAGGCTGATATGAAGACACTGATAAAAATCTGGCATTTCTTTTTAATTTCGAAACAGCACTTTATTCACAGAGGATTGATCTTGATGGATAATGACAGCCTGTTAGCCTCCCTAGCAACAATTCCGTGTACCTCTGACCCACCAAGAAGTCAAGGGTTTTCTTCCCCTTTCTGATTTGTCTGAAACTCTAGAGCCTGAGGGAAGACATTTTTTGTCCTGTTCAGTACTGTGTGAAATCCTTGTAGGAAACAATGAGCAACCTATTGTTTTTCACAGATGCCATTCTCCTACATAAACTCCTCAGTAATTAACCAGCAGCATCTTCAAAGCAGTAATGTATGAGATAATTCAGAAGTATAATAACCCCAAGTCCTTCTCAGGGCTCCTCCCAGTCCATTCTCTGCTTGGCTTGTGTTCGTGCTTGGGATTGCCCTAACCCAGGTGGAGGACTCCTGTTGCCTAGATGTCTTTCAGCTTTCTCAGCAAGATTAAGAATGTACACAAGGAAACATGCTCAGAACACTTTTTTTCATCAAATCCTTCTGCAAAGTACAGTTCTTTAAATTTTGCAAAACAAAAGAATATCCAGGTATTTGCTCACTGCACAAAACACACTGCTTCTGAAGCTGTATGTCTTTGTCAAAATGTTCATAAGAGGATGTACCATGTACAGCTTCTCTCAGTGGTGCTGAGGAAAAACAAACACCAACTTGGTAAAACAATGTGTCTTAAAATTAATGTTTTCTCTGTCTGCTGCTTTTTACTCATATTTAGGTGAAGAGACAATACAGGCATATCTAGGCCCATACAAACTATATTTATGAAGTATACATACTCAACAAGGTTTTTTGACTAGTTTTTGTTACCTTCTACATCAGAAAACACAGAGTATGTGGCTTACTGAGTTCTCAAGCAGATATTATGTCATTTTAATATGTAACAACGTTAACAGGTTTTATCTTTCATTTAGCACACTTTCCTGAACTACCTTACCATCTAAAAAACACTGTATATTTGTAGTGATGGATCATTAAAATATCCTTCTGTATCTTACTGAGTTTATGTATTGAGTTATATTTCTCCTCTCCAGCTCTCATCTGGAGGATTGGAAGTAAAATCCATTCTGTACCCATTTAGGCGAGAGGGCAGTCAGATCAATAATCTGTGGTAGCTTCTTGGCAGAAAAATAAAGATACGTTTACAAAAGTATTGATTCCATTAATCCATGTTCCACTGCAAACTGCCAACAGGTCAGTTCAGTCACACTTCTCCTCTTTTTTTAATTGAAAACAAATTTATAATAGATTGCAAGGAGTAAGGACACTTACCTCAAGGCACCTCAAGTGCTTAAAACCCAAGATTTGTGTTCCCCCAAATCACAAGGCTCCCTTAAAAACATTGTGATATTTAAGATTTGGATAAATGGTGTTCTGTGTTTTGTGTGTGTGTCCTCTGTTTCAAAACCACCAAAGTCTGCTTATGTCACCTTGAGAAGTTTTTCACTGAAACAAATAGAATAGAAAAGATAAATAGATGTCAGGATTAAAACAACACATCAAATCTACCTTGGAATTTGTACCCGACTTTTTCTTCTCTCTAGGAAATTCTGATTCTTCATCTCTCCTCTGGCTCTTGGAAAATGTTTTCTTCTTCTGCTTTGTCCTTCAGCTTACGCTCTCCCAGATTCAAAGATGACATAAAAAATGTTCTAGTAAAGACATGTAGTGTGTTGCCTTTTGCCATCACTGCTTGCCAGCTTTCATTATTGCTGTGCCTATTCTTTTCCTGGAGCAATATTATCTTCATGTTCTGGTAAAAAACCTTGACATTCTGTAGGAAAATAAAGAGTCTGCAAGACAACAAAGTGCATGTGTGTATGAGCATGTGGAGCTTTCTTGGCAGCTTCTCTGCCTGTTGCTTTACCTCTGATCATATCAACATTATTTTCCCTTCAAGCAAACAGAATGCTTTGAAGTGATGTCTCCCTTGACACCACAAGCCATTGACAAACTGTCAAGAGTAGACAATAGAGAAAAAGGGATGTATGTCATGTTCCAGGGAGCTGGGACAGTGCTGGGCCACAACTTTGGCTGTCAGCTGAAACTCACAGGGGCCGTCACATGTGTGTGTGTGAAGGACATGGGGGTAATAGTGGGAAGCTCTGAACTGCCATTTGCTGTATAAAAAGATACTCAGTTTATACAAACAGAAAGTGAATGGGCATCAGTCAAACAAAAGTTTGAGATATGGAAAATGCCTGACGGAAAACAACTGGCAAAGGGAGAGGCAGGTATGTAGAATAATGATTGTCTGTTAACACTCATAGAATGAGAGAACCATTAAGTTTGGAAGAGGCCTCCAATATAATATTTTAACTGTTAACCATTATCTGTTGGATCTAGTGGCTCTGACTCCTTTCATGGATATGTCATGATTGGAAAGCTTCCTCAGAAAATGGGAAACCTGTATTCTGGGCCAACAATGACACTCAAGGAAATCATAAGCAGATAGAATTTATCCCTTTGTAATTTACCTTGAATAGAGATTACTGTATTTTCACCATCACATTTGAGTTGTTAGACAACTGTCTTGACCAGTGGCTTCTGTTTCTCTAAGAAAAGGAGTTTTGAGACCCCCAGCCACATTGTAGAAGACAGCACCTCATGCCAAGCTATGGATCGAAGGGCTATCAGCTCCCTCCATTTCTCTTATAGCATCTGAGTAATTGCTCAGGTTACTCCCCAAAAATTGATGACTCCTAGGACAAAAAGTAGAGCAAGAAAGAGACAGCTTTATTCTTCAGTCTTACCTATTTTATGTCTACATGGGAAAAAAAAAGAAAATACATAATATCAGATTTTGTGTCAAATTATCCCCTAGCACCAGCACTGGCTCTTTCTCTGGGCTCAGGGAGGTAAATGAGCAGAGAAGAGACTAATCCTGCCCACTTGCAGGCATGAAGCAGCCTGGAAGTTTCATAGCTTTGAGGATTACTGCAAACCCAGCAGCAGAGATGTAGCCGCATGAGACATTTCTGCACAGTAGCAGAGGTCCCTTTGAGCTTGGCACCAGTGATTTTGTGGTTCTAAATTTTGTACTTTCACAGCCAAAGTCACAGGTAGGCAACAAAACCTTCCTTGAGGCATTTTTGTCTGTGCACTCCAGCTGTTTTTCAGCAGTCTTTTCTTCATCCATTTACGGGAGATGATGTGATCTTTGTGGCAGGGAAGGTCCATATGTTGTAAGTGTCTTAACTCCCTACACAGAGGCATGTAAATTCAGTTGGTACAATAAAATTAGTGTAATTCATTACTTAGGTCAATTTCAATTACTTATGTATAGAAAGTAGATTTTCTCCTAACAAGATAAATCTAATTTAAAAATCCTGTCAACTCTTTTTTTTTTCCAAAAGATATCCACAAATGGGCCGTTGCTGGTATCAGATGTGTGAAGCAACATCACTATATATTTTCACACCTAGTTGATTACTTAACCATCTGTTCTCTTCCACAATACAGGATGCAAGAAGGGAGAAAAAGAAATAAATGGAAACATCACTGTGATTGTTTTCTAACTCATCTCTTAATTTTTCATTTGAACCATAAATCCCGGGGCAAATGTAACCTTTATATTACAGTGGTATTTGTGCTAAAACAAGGCATATATATAAACCAAACATTTTACAACTCTTTTTTTTTCTTTATCAGAATAATGGAAATATATCAAAACTTCCTTCATAATCTCTCTGGATGACTATAAAATGGAGGTGGAGGGAGGAGAATTTTGTAGGCAGAACATTATGTGCCTTAGACAAAAATCAGTTACTTAGTAGCTCCTATTTAAAAATATTCACACTTAATTCAAATATCTTCATTCTCTAGGATAACTGTGGGTGTGTTAATCTTTTGGATTGATAAAATCATTCATCCAGATGGTTAAGGTAAGAAATTGACTTCCAGTTTTCAGCTACCTTTGCTCTTATATGTCCTTTTTGGCTTAAATTTATTTTTCAGACATCATTTAAAAATAAAGGTCCAGATAGATTTTATATATACAGTGAATTACACCTTTTAAATTATAGATTTTGCAATTGCTAAAAAACCCAAACCCAGTAACTTTACAATATTTTTCCCTTGACATTTTCACTGAAATACAAAACCAGGCCTCCTTCATTTTGATATCTACGTCCAGAACAAGTATTTTGCTATTTCTCCATTATTTCTCCATTATAATTATTGATTCAAGTACCATGAATTATGAAAAAAAATTCAAGATAAGAGACCTATAAAAATAACAAAGAACTCTGCAATCACAAAATCTCACTGAAAAGGGCTCCACACACAGCTGATACAGCACCCTCTGAAATAGCATTGTGTACATGTATGGCAATTGACAACTTCAAGAATAGCCATTAGTGACTGTCCAAAACAAAAGCAGTTTTTCTCTTTTTCTTGTCCAGCTGAGATAACAAATTTGTGTGAATGAAGAAAACATGGAAGCAACATGTTAGTCATACAGAGGCATTCCTTACAGGAAAAAAACCCTTTCTCCTATGTTGAAAGAGTGACAAAAAAATCTAGGGATAGCTGAGGTTAAGGCAGACCTAAATCACCGCTTTTGTGGACTACAGTGGCCCTTACATAGCTGATCAGATGCCTGACTCCTGCAACTTTGGCACAGTAAATTGCTGTTAGTCAAAGGCAGGGATCAGCAAGTTGAGGTAATGCACATGGTGCCTCTGGCTTGAGTGACTGAGCAAGTCATAACAGCAGTGCCCTGTGAGCCCCTTGGGATTTTGGGATGCCCAAAGCTTGGTGGATGTTCAAAACCAGCAAAGGTTAATGCGATAGAATGCACTTACGTGGTACTTTTTGTTCTTAGCTTTCTTCTGTCCACATAAACAGAAAGGACCGGCTCAGAGGTTTGTCTGTACCTGACAGATACTGAACAAATGAGGTGTGGAAATCCGGGGGGACTTTGGTTGTGACTGTAGGGGCAAGATGGATGAGAATCACTGTGGGGAAGTTGGGAAATGCAACAGATTCCTGGGAACAAAAGACTGTCATGGAGTTTTACTTACAACCCAGGAAGTTATCCCATTAACTGAAAACAATCATAAAATCAAAGATATCTCTTGAGGTAAACAGATGGGTGGGAGAGAGTTGTGCACAAACCCTGTTATTTTCTCATCTTTCTCCTTTAGGCACTTTGATGGTTCTCTGCATAAAAAAGTGAAATATTGTAGTTCTTACAGAGTAAAACCTATGTTTCTTCTTTCTTTGAGAGGTCACTGTAGAGAAGATCTAGAAAGAAACACCTCAAAGTTTTGGTAAATGTTGGATCTTTCTGTAGACCTTTGGTGGAATGGACAAATAAGGTTGACTTCAGTGGGTCTGAGTAGACAGCTGTACCAGCAACAATGTGGGACCAGATTTCTGTGTCAAGGAGTGTATGGTGAGGCTGTCTGCTAACCAGTCCACAGGTAGAATGAGGAGTGGAATTGTGGAATCATAAAATTGTTTAGGTTGGAAAAGATCCTCAAGTCCAGCTGTAAACTGAACACTGCCAAGTGCAACACTAAGTCATGTCCTTAAGAGCCACATCTATACATCTTTTAAATGCCTCCAGAAAAGTTGTCTCCACCACTTCCCTGGACAGCCTGTTCCAATGCCTGACCACCCTTTTGATGAAGACATTTTTCCCAATATCCAATATAAATCTCTCCTGGTACAACTTGAAGCAAATTTCCTCTTGTACTTGTTACCTGGGAGATGAGACTGATATCCACCTCATTACAACCTCCTTTCAGGTAACTGTAGAGAGTGATAGGGTCTCCTCTGAGTCTCCTTTTTTTCCAGCATACTGTAAATGAATGCACTTTTCTTCAGCTCAAGCTATTGAACTATTTTTTCTACATGTATTGAACTGAAAGCCCAATTCTAGTTTCAGCTTAGTGGATCAGGAGATGAATTTGGTTAGGGAGTTTACTTATCAACCCTGTGTGAAAATGCCTGTGCTTGTTTCGCATTTCTCCAGGTATCATACTTTAAAAATAATGCTTCCAAGAGTAATGACTAGGTTTTGCTTTCCAGAAAAACCCTGCCACAAGCCTGTGGTTTAAAGCTAGAAGTTAGGTTTTCAGTCCATCATATTTCAGATCGATACACTACAGAGAGCTGACACAGATCCTGCACAAAGGCAGATTGCACTTTCAAGGGAATTTCATGCCATTTAAAAATGGAATTAACTAAGATGGAAATGCTGAAAATACATGAAAGATAAAGTTTAAGTCGCTAAAGGAAAACTCTGTGTGCTATTCTGCTTATTAAAAGACAACAAGCTGCCACAAAATAAATATTCCCTGCTAACGAGCTAATATTTAATCATCACAGTGCTCTGTTCTGGAAGGTAAAAAAAAAAAAAAAAGCTTTTGTCGACCATTTTTTTTTGGTGGTCCTTTAAAATACAGCTGGAAAACTCAAGAATTCTATATTTAAATTACTCTTGTTTTTCTATGCAGTCAAGCAGGAGTGGACTCTAGTGCTTGCCATAATTTTCTTTATGACCCCAAGCCCTCAATCTCAAATAGGAGAGAAAATGGAGGTCACGCTGCTTCTAATACATGTTGTCATGCATATATGTGCTCTTCATACAGAAGTGGGCTTTCACACAAGATGTTTAGTTCTAAACCTCAAGGTAACAATGAGTTCCACTGTAGTTTGGTTTGTTTTTTTTTTTTTTTTTTTTTAATTCCACAAATGGGACTGCTGCTGCTCGTCCATCCCATTGAATATGGAAGGGATCCATCTGCTGTATCCTGTGAGATGTCCACATGCTGGGTGTAGGCAGAGTTACCTGTTTTGCACCTTAGAGCCCAGATTCCACCAGTAAACTTCTTCAGGAGGCAGCTTGGAAATGGAAGAGGGAGAACAAAGCACATATTGGAGACAAGAAAGAAGATTCTTCCAAAGAACTGCATAAAGAATGATAAAGCCTGTCACAGTGGTAGGCTGAATTTTGACAATTTGCCTTCCTCTTCTACACCTAATTTTTCCCCACCTTTTCAGGTATAAAATCAATATATTTTTCCAATGAACTTTGAATAGCTACAAGATGTCTAATTTCCTATTTACAGCTGTGACTGGTGTATGAAATAGTATTTCAAGCTGTGCAAGGAATCACCACCTGGATAAAATTTACCCGAACACCCTCCCTCTGGAGTAGACTTTTTTATTCCCAGCAGGCCAAAATGTTAATGCTGATTTCCTTGCTTATAGTATTTCATCAGGGATGTAAGGGCTCAGGTTTGTTGTTTAATCTTTCAATAACGTGCTAGAGACTAAATTAAAATCTTTTTCTTTCCCCAGTGTCTTCTAAAGCACTGTTGCCATTTACTGTAAGAAATATATTGGTCTGCACAAAAATTATATAGATCCTCCACATGTATTCTTGAATCAACAGCTTCATCATTCTGGATGCTGCCTTTGGGCTGGGGGTTCTCTGTAACAGTAGATGAATTTTACTCCTGATGCTTTCACATTTCTTCTTTCCTCCTGGGCAGCCTTCCTTCCTCTAACCACAGAAAATCTTCTTAGTTTATATTTCTTAAAAGTAGATCCTTGCTTATTTTTGGAGTCTTTTTTTTTCTCTCTTCTATGAACTACTAGGATCTGGCATCTTCTGGCTCCAGCCAGCTTCCTTTGAAAACCAATTATTTGATCCAGAGCACATCTGTTAAGTTTTATGATTTCCTCTGTATCCAGCCATGGAGAAAGATTGCATTTTGCTTTGTCAAGAAATGCTAAATACAACACATTCAGAAAGGAGTCTAGTGATACAGCAGTTTTTATAGCAATGTCTTCTCATTAACGTTTCAGTTTCTCTGATTTTGCCTAGACAAATTCCTGAAACTCTTATACCAGTCAGTGATAAAATGTGGTTATGTGGTCAAAAGGCACAGTGCAACATATTTGTAAATGGTGGTCAAGTAGGTTTGCATTCCATCTCTAGAAGAATGTCTGCACTCTTTACTAAAACTGTCAGTCACTATGACTAACTATGTTTAGGTGTAAGGAGTAGCTAGTGAGGTCCAAAGGGTGTGCTGAAGACTACCTGTTCTCTTCAGTCTTGGTTTCAGTGTTTTCACCTGGAGATTACAGATCCTTTAAGTGGTGACAAGCACCAAGTAGAACCTCCTGGACATGGAAGATCAGTCCTGTTTCTAGGGAGACACCAAGCCTATTTATGACAGGGGAGGTGCAAGGACTGACAGCAATGGTAGCCATCTGTGATGCTCTGAGAGCCTGTCAGGCCTCCAGTTATTTCTCTAGAAGAACATGGTCCTCCTAGAAGTCTGTTCTATCAATGAATGAATGTTTCTGCTTGCATAACTGAAGCCTGGTTTAGGTGTCTTCTTTTGTGATCTGAAATGTTCCCTAGGCCCCAATTAGATTGCATTAACTAGATCCCCATCAACTACAATGGAGTTTAGATATTCAGCTCATATAGTGACAGCTACATATAGACACTTATACTGTGTGTCTAATCTTGAGCCAAATCCAATCCCAAATTAGTCACCACTAGGAATGAAAGCAAAAAGTCAGCTGTGGTTAGGGGAGGGCTGTGCAAAAACTCTTTCTTGATCTAACTGTTGCACATATTTTGAATTTGGTGAGTTAACTTCCTTAGCTTTTACTCTAACAGAGACTGTTTTTTAACAATTTAAAAAGCTTGTAATTTTTTTTGAGGAGCTCCTTATTAAAGACTCTATAGATCATTAACCTCAACATCATATCCACTGTATACAAGAAATGTATATGTGAAACATATATGCAATGGAGCTATGACTCTTGTGTTATTTGGCTCTTCTACCTGACATGGTCTTTGGCTTTTGGATCCTCTGTGTTTTCTCCCACTAGCCATAGTCACAGCTGTTTAGACCAATGCCAATTCTTTCCACAGCCACAAGCTCTTGCAATATTGTGGTTTAGTAAGATGATAGATTTTTCTGGAAATAAGCCTTCACACTGTTCATTTGATATCTAGATAAAAATATTCTTCCAGCCTTTAGAGTCTCATATAGTTCTGGATGATATATCTCTTCCCTTCTCTTCTATCCACTGACTGAGATTTGCTGTGTAATGTTGCTTATAATTTTACTAGCTTATTTTCAAGTCTGCTTTTTTTTTTTTTTAATTAATAACAGGTTGCCTGGTTGCAGGCACTCTACCCCTTTGACAGATGATTATAATCTGATTCATAAGCTGTGTTACCTCTTAAATGAATAAATTTGTTGAGGTTCCTTGCTAAACAGGGTATCACTCAGTGCAAGTAGTTGGGTTAGAATGAGACTCTTCAAATTACATTTAAATTGAAAAGATAAAAACCAGCATGTCAGATAAGATTGAAGACCATCTAGTACAAAACCAGCTAATCTACTTAAATAAAATGTACCCACTTTGGTACTTAATAGGAATAAATTCCCTACTCCATTGCTGTTATTGTTCATGCCTGTATTACCCTATTATGGGATGAGGACAAGAAAAGGAAGCAGACACAGACTGTCCTGGTCAATCCATCACATAGAGACAGACTGAAGAGTAACGACCAACTGAAGTTCACTCTATACAAGTAAGGAAGAGTAAGGGAAAGCAGGTAGGATCCCTTCCACCTTTCAGTAACCCATAATGGTAGTCACAGCCACAGGCATGCTCAACTCAGGTTTCAGAGGATTAATCTCAGCACTTGTGTTGGTGTCAGAAATTTGGACATTTATTTATGATCTCTACTGAAAACTTCTATGGCTCAGCTTGTGTCGTGGGTTTGTCCAGGATGACAATTTTTCCCACACCCCCCAACCAAATTGGTTCAAGCTGTGAGAGAAGGTTT
>JAWWES010000041.1:6625185-6639893 GCA_035583135.1 Lophotriccus pileatus
TCCCCTCCCCTCCCCTCTCCCCTCCCACCTTGAATCTCCTCCTGCCTCGAATCTCCTCTCCTCATCCTGAGGGAATTCCTCCAGTGACATAACATTATCAGACTGCTGTTATTACCATCTATGAGAAAATGTATTTACATATGAAAACATATTATTAACTTTTCAAACTATCAAGCAGACATATGCAAATCCCTAATAAATTTATTTGTCATCATTGTCCATCTGGATGCGACGTTAGTAAGGTGAGAACTTGATTACTACATTCATGTTCTGGTAACATGTCTCAAAAGATGAGAATCCTAAAGAAAGCCGTCCTTTTTAACTCCAAGTTAAAGAGTAGTTATAGAAGTTTTTCAGCCAGGTAATCCAGGCTCTTGTGAGTTTGTTGAGCCAAGAAACTCCCAGTAGCATTCGTGCTCCATTTTCAATAGCCACTCAGTAGGAGGAAGTTCAGAATCTTGTAGGGATGTTAGTGTTATACCATTGCTTTTAAGGGATGAATGAGATAAGAAATCTGTCTTACTGTCAGTCTGATACTGATCTCAGGACTTGAATAGCAAGGATTTGAAGGAGTAAAATAAAATTAATACTAACTAATATGGAAAACATAGGTTGTTAAACTGACTTTTATAGAGGGAGTACTGATGAAGTAGATTTAAATTTCTGTATTTTGGCATAGTACTGCACACATTTTTCCTTAAGAAAACAAGGTGGCATGACTTTAATATGGCACATATCAAGCATATTAAACATAGCACAAGTGACAGTCCTCTGAATAAGTGCATAAATGGCAATTCATGCTGAACAGGTTTGTTTCTCTTGGGCTGCGCAGAGATGAGCTATTGGATCTGTATTACTTGTAGTCTTTATCAATTTTTAGGAACCAGACGCAGACTCATAGATGATAAATTTGGTGTTGACTTTAAGGTCATGAAAGCAGGATGAAGTAAGATGATGGGTGATTGATACAAAGTGATACACAGCTCTTCAACTTCAAAGTATAGCAATTACCAGCATCAAACTGGCTGAAGCTGTGAGTTGCTAAAGGACAGCACTATATGTGCTGCTGCTTAATCCACTTACTAAGGAGAAGTTTGAAGGATGGTTTTGTCATATGCATAAACAGAAGTCATGGCTGATGGTTACATACAGGTATTTTCATAGTGGAAGCATGGCACTCATTTTTAACAGCAAATGCTATTTATTTCCCAAATACTTTAAGGACAGTTGCTCTAGATCTTGCATAAGGTTTCAGTATATATTAAACAGGACTAGTCTTCACCAAAACTGCCGTCATGCAAAAAGGAACAAATTCAGTGAAACTCATGCAATTTATAAAACCAGCCAGATGTTCACAGCACACACTTTGTGTTGTGCCAACAAGTAACTGTACACATTTCTCTCTTTAACAGTATAATGACAGGCATAGAAGAATGGGAGAGGGAGCAGTATCAAGCCTGATCACTGCAACAAGACACATTCAAATTCTTTGTTAGGATTTTACTATGGTTTATATCAGGGAACCAGCTGTAGTTTTCAAGCAGCTAGGTTAATATTTTTGCATGTACATATTTTTTTCTTTTGTTTCAGAAATAGAAAATCTTTGCCTATGAACTATAATTTTCTGTTCTGATCATACCTCTAAGAACCAGGCTGTTAGCCAAAATTAATATAACATTTCTACATTTTGTCAGAATAACAAATGAGGATATAGAAAATCAATCCAATATCTATCCCTATCCATGGGGAACTGCAAACGTACCTGTCTCCAGTCCTTTTATTTCACGCCATTGACCCCTCCCTTTTAGTCATGCTTCAAATCTCTTCTTACTCATAAATTTTCCTTATGAAGTAGCCATCTCCCACGAGGTACCAGTAGTGTCAATGTGATCCAAACCAGCTTTTTGTGCACATCAGACAAAGTTTTCTGACTCCCAGCAAATTCATCCCCAGAAGGGTCTTGACAATGACAAAAACAGGCAGGGAAGCCCATGGCACTCCCCAGCCTCCCACGAGCCTTCAGTGAGTTTATTTTTCTTTTTGCTACTCTTCTGTGAGAGATATGAGCACCAGATCTGAGCAGTTCTCATTTTCAGGCAAACGTGGAGGCTTTAACACAAGCTTGATTTTCTCAGGGAGGATCTGCTGGAGCTGACTCCGGCTTCTTGCCCGGGAGCTAGAGTACTGTTCCAGTAGAGAGGAATTTCCTTTGATATGAAAGCAATTTGCTTCAAAACCAGAAACAAATTACTTCAGCATCTACTAATAACCTCTCTTTGTAAAAATTCAAAAAATTTAAATATTTTGTTTATTATATTCAGCTCAGAACAAAAAAAAAATGACCCAGAACAAAAAAAAATGCCAAATAAAATTAATATTTTCTAGTCTCCAGTTTAGGTATGGAACAAATTAATTCACAACTAATATTAAAGTTCTGCTGTTACTTTACATTAGGGATTGTAAAAGTTATTAAAAAGAAGAAATCACTGCATAAATACAAATATATGGCTTCCATTTCAAAAATCCTGGCTGGGTTAGGGTAAAAGGTCCTTAGAATTAATTGTGCCTGTAGATGAATCAGATGACATTTTCAGAATTGCTTTGGGTCAGATTTTTCAGATGTTTTAATATTCCCTCTCTTGGGTTCTGCCCAAATAATACCGTAACTGGGCAGAGCTCCAGAAGACACTGGTTGTAATCCCAGCTCTGCCACTGCCTACCCCTTTGTACATACCATTCTATTTCTCTGAGCTATTTCTGTGTTTTTTGGTCTTCAAAATGAAATCATAATGCTGATCTTAATGTATTCAAAATGTGCTAATAAAGTTTATTCAGGTCTAAGCTAGAAATGATCAATGAGGGTAGCATTTATCTCTCCTGACGCCTCTGTTACATCTGTGCTGCTTGTAGGGTGGGTTTCATCTGAGCACATAGGTTATCTGAAGTACTCACTTGAAGTCCCTTAAAAAAGCGTGGCAAGAAATAACCAATCCTAAATCATATCTCATCTGATTTGGATTAGGTGTCTCCCTTCAGACAAGCTTAACAAAGAAAAAGAGATTCCAACAGTATAGATGTCTAAAGCTAGAAGATGCCAACACTACCCAAAGTGATTAGCAGTCAGAGCTTATGCCTTCCAGAGATTTAGATTCTGTTATCCATTTTATATTAAAGAGTTTTATCTGGATAATTTTGCTTCAGCCCGTATGCTCAGAAGTCAATAATAAAACATTAGGTCCTTGAAGTACCCTCATGTCATGTCATTGAAACAATTCAAAGGTTGATTTTCTCCTCTTGGCTAAGAAATAACTAAAGAATAAAGCTTTCATGAATTCTCATTTGCAAATTGTAATTGCTTCAGGAATAGAAACACTTAACACACATTTCTGATATATGCGTTTTTTTAAAATGAGGAAAAAAAAATCCTAGCTAAAGAAAAAAGCACTACCCACTCCTAGAATCCATTAATAAGATTTAAACCTTATAGTAACTAGTAGGAAAGGTTGTATAGCCTAATTTACTTGGACTCTGATGCCCAGCTAAAATTGTGTATAAAGATGCCAGTAAAAATACAACTTTGGATCATAACATAGTTGAAATGTATGCATATTATACAATTTGTAATGAGATTTACTGACTGTAATTGCCATGCACTTTTTATGCCTCCAAGAACTATGTGAAGCATAAGGATTTACTAATTGTGCTGAATTTCAAGTATGTATCAGAAGTAGGGCTGTACAAAACATAGAATCATAGAATGGTTTGATTTGGAAGAGACTTTAAGGATAACCCTGTTCCAGCTTCCCTTCTGTAGGCAGGGACACCTTCCACTACACCAGGTTACTCAAAGTCACATCCAACCTGGCCTTGAACACTTCCAGGGATGGGGCGTCCAAAACTTCTCTGGGCAAAATGTTCTAGTGCCTCATTACCCTTGCAGTAAAGAATTTCTTCCTAATATCCAATCCAAACCTACTCTCTGTAAACTCTCTTTAAACTGTCAGTTTAAAGCCATTTCCCCTTTTTCTATCACTACATGACCTTGCAAAAAGTCCCTCTCCAGCTCTCTTGTGGGAACCCTTCAAGTACTGAAAGGCTGCAATAAGTTCTCCCTGGAGCCTCCTCTTCTCTAGGCTGAACAATCCCAATCTCTCAGCTTTTCCTCATAGGAGAGAAGTTCCATCCTTCTAATTGTCCTTCTGGCCCTTCTCTGGACTCGCTCCAACAAAACATGGCAGTGCATCCTCACAGGGGCTCATCTAAGAGCTTCCTTCTTGGTGTCAAAGCAGAAACCACAGCCTTCCTTTTTGTCACAAGTTCCTCAGAAGTCCAAACTTCAACACAAAACTCAAGGTCACAGCTGGGGTTCCATCTTGTTCCTATCAAAAGTCTACCATTTCCTCACAGAGTTCAGAACTTAAGGGTAGAAATAACATACTAGAAAACTATTTTGTCTCACTTGTAAAGGGTAAGGGGAATCTTGCTGGAGTGCTTTGGCAGTCGCATGTTTAATTTGAAAATACTATTTAAACTCCTTTGCAGTCAAAGGAGAGAGAGGTATTTCTGGAAAGGCAACTCCTCCCATGGTAATGAGATTTCTGCACCTATGCTTCTAAGATAAGCAGGAAAAATCATTCTTTGGAGATGCCTGTCTTTCTTGGTTGATTAAAAAGAAGCCTAGACAATTAGCTTAGGCTTATCAGCTTTTAAATTATGCTAGTTAGGTGAGACAAAGGAGATCCTAAGGCTGAAATCTAATGCAGTGTACTCCAAAATTGCACTCCAAACTGCACTCCAAAGCTGCAGTTACAGCAGGTGCTTTGCTTTTCCTTATAGGGGAAAAGAAACTTCAACTTTTATCTGAATTGCACACAAAAGTGTGAACAAAGAGCTAGGATTTACTTTTCTGAGTACTGTTATCACACTTGGCACAATGAAAGCTTTGTAATGAGGTTATGTTTCTCCCTCATAAAAATTTCATTGAATTTCTACTTAAATAATCCACAAGGATGAGATTATTAAGATAAAGCATTTTCATTTATTAGTACTCTCAATATAGCACGAGAAGCAAAGTTTTCAGTTTGTTTCTTTCATTACATATTTATTCCCGTGATGTGTACTAAACTATACTGTATTTTAAGTCAATTTTGAGGGAGACCTTTCCATTTTATCAACAGGATGTTTTATGCAATGGCATTTTTCAAATGTAGGTTCATGGGAAATGATGAAAATTTAAAGATTGATTTGTGTTTTTATGTAGAAATGTCAATATATAGAATAAAAGAAAATTTTTAGTTTTTACCAGTGTTAAAATGAGTCCAATATATGTTTGCATGAAACTTAATACATGAGTTAGATGAGAAAATTGTTTCCTGAAAAGTTTGCAAATTAAAGAGGAATAGGGAAGACATTTCTATCCCCTCTGAAGAGCAGATTAGTGAGTAAATTGTAGATAAAGCAGCATAAAACATTTTATCCAGTTCAATTTCACAGGTTCAACATTTAGAAATACATATAAACCTTCCATGTAAACTTAACCTGCAGGATTTATTGTTTCAGGCACAGAGGGAAAATGGAATTTATTCAAATTGGAAAAGCATTTGAAATCACTTACACTCTATAGAATGCTCAGGAACATAAACTACACGTAGGATAACTTGGCTGTGGAATCAGATGTCTTTTACTTCTGATTACCAAAGTAGGATGAAGACTGGCTCTATTTCCTTGTGGATTTTGGTTTTATGCTAGCCACTAGAACACTTAAAATCACATATTCTTTTAGAGTGATATGATAGCAGAAACCAAGATGAAATAAAGTCAGTACTGAAAGTCTTTACACAGAAACTCGAGTGATAATAACTTCTATTGAGTTGATTTTGAAGCATCTGAATTTCAGTTATATGCCATTTTGACAGAAAAGTCATGTCTGTCTCAATTAGATTCATCATTCTGAATCTCATTATTGGACAACTGTAACAACTGCATGTGAAAAATATTTATCTGAATCAAATAGACTGCTGAAAATTTATGTCATAGAACTATAAACCCCAAATTTATTTCTTTCTTCAAAGATGGTTTCTTTGTTTAATTTCCTATGAATTTAACCTGGGAATTTTCCATGAAATAAATTTGAAAATGTTTCTTCATTTGCTTTTTGATTAGTTTCTTTTTCTCTCTGTCATTTATGTATATTTTTATATTCTTCTGAATATACAATTGAGAAAAGAAGATTGATGTAATGCTCTAACTTACCTTGAATAAAAAATACCTTCTTTTTATTTTATTTCATTTTGACCCTACCATATATATGGATGAAAAAAAATTAAAAAACCACCCCCACCCTGGTGTAGATTTTCCCCAATGTGACCATATCACAGGCTGGGAAGCATGTGGTAGTGTTTCTAAGATCACAAACAGACCCATAACTGTTTAGTCAGAGACACTTTAAATTACTACATTTCCTCCTTCAGGTCTTTGGATTCAATTCAAAACATGCTGGAGTCAATAGATGTTGCATCATAAAATCTGTGGCTTTTATTCATCAATTTAATTCAGAATTTTGTTTTTAACCATTCATGGAATAACAATACTTTTTGATAAATGTAATACAACAGTTGCTTAAGAAAATGGCATTTGATTAAACAGTATTTTCTTTGAATAACTTTAATTATCCAATTAATAGGTATTCAAAATCAAAATGAATGCAATTGAAGAAAATCTCAGAAAAAGAATAATACCTTGAATGCATTCTCTAATCACTTTAATAACAAAAGCTCACAGCATTTTTCTAAGTTTGGTAAGAAAATTACTTGGTTATTGTTCCTCCTTAAATTAATAAGATTTTTGCTATTATGTGCATTTTCACATCACTGGGCCACAAATCTCGAAAAATAAATATTCTGAAGTGGAAATATAAAGACAACAAAGTGGACAGGGGAGATCTATGGATGTCCTCTGTCTGGAATTCTGGAAGGCCTTTTTCACAGGTTCCCTAAAACATCCTTCTCTAAATTGGACAGATATGGAGTTGATGGGTGTCCTGCTCAGTGCATAAGGAATTACCTGGATGGCTGCATCCAGAGAATGGGGGTCAACAACTCTCTCAGGGGTCCATATTGGAACCAGTACTATTTAATATCATACAAACACAGACTAGGTGGGGTTGAAAGGGGCCTTAAAGGAAACTTTCAAGTTTCAACCCCCCTGTCATGGGCAGGGACACTTTCCACTAAATCAGGTTGTTCAAAGCCGCATCCAATCCAGCCTTGAACACTTCCAGGTATGGGATATTCACCACTTCTCTGAGCAACCTGTTCCATTAAGTCACGATCCTTACAGTAAAGAATTTCTTCCTAATGTCTAATCCAAACCTGCCTTCTTTCAGTTTGAAGTAATTTCCCCTTGTCCTATCAATACTGCCTTTGTAGAAAGTACGTCTACAGCTCTCTTGCAGGACCCCTTTAAGCACTGGAAGGTGCTGTAAGGTCTCTCTGGAGCCTTCTCTTCTCCAGGCTGAACAATATCTTCATGACATAGAGAGAGAGACTGAATGCACCCTCAGCAGGTTTGCAGATGACAGGGAGCTGACATTCCTGGGAGACAGGGTGCCATCCAGAGGGACCTGGACAAGTTCAAGAAGGGGGCCCGTGGGAACCTCACGAAATTCAACAAGGCCAGGTGCAAGATCTTGCATCTGGTTCAGAGCAACCCCTGGTGTCAATACAGGCTGTGGAATCAAGGGATGGGAAGCAGGTCTGTCGAGAAGGAACTGGGGGTGCTGGTAGGTGAAAAACTGGATGTGAGCTGGCAATGTGTGCTCACAACTCAGAAAGCCAACTCTGTCCTGGGCTGCATCACAAGAAACGTGGTCAGACGACCCTGCTCATTGCGGGAGGGTGGAGTACATGACCTTTAAAGGTCACTTCCAACCCAAACTATTCTATGAGTCCAAGATAAAAGAAAAAAGATATAATCAGCTTTAAGGATTCAGCAATGTGTTCTGCATATCTATAGTATACAGGTCATGAATTTAGACCTGTATATTCAAGATATGCTTTCAGACCTTCAGACACTGATAAACTGTTCTGCTAAAGTACAGAAATCTCTGCACCCGTCTTGTATATCTCTCTTCATCTAATCATCCTGAAGTAAGTTTCTACTCATCTCTGGGAAGAACAACAACAACAAGAAGACTTACAACACAAAAACTATTTTTGTACCTCATTATGTCTTGGACATGGTTTAGTGCACCCTTGACTGCCACTGATTTCAGTGGGAGTTGAAATTTCTCAGCACCCTGTAGAGCAGTGCCTGTGCCTTGGAAGGCCAAGCAGAGGAGAAACTACAATGTTCACAGCATGTGCTCTTCATGGACCATGTGACATCCACTTCAGGATTTTCACAGTATTCCTTCCAGGCATTTAGTTTCCACATCACATAGCTGTGCTGAAGGTCAACACAGGGGATATAGCTTCAATTTATTCTCATACAGGAGCTCCCAAACCCAATGCTTTCTGTGGATTTGTGTTTCTAATCTCCCCAGGCTGAGGATACTTGACCAAATCATCTCTCCGGGAACTCTCCCTAGGCATTCATTGAACAATCTGCCCCAGGCTGCTTACCTGACTGCATGAGGCACAGGGGATACCAATCCAGTTGGGGTCAAGGAAGGAAGGAGAACTTGGGCTAGATCATCCTTCCATGTGAATACAAGTTGTTTTTGTTGCTTCTAGAACAAAAGCCTACATGGTTATGTATTCAACAAACATGTTTCAAACAGTATATCTAGATGAGATTTATATACTGAAATTGAAACTCTCATGAAATTACTTCCATGTTTCATTTTTCATTTTTCCTTTGTCCTTTTTTTTTTTTTTTCTTATATCCTGTTACAGCTCTTCCTAAAAACTAATGACCCAGGCACTCTCCTCCTGAGCTACAATAAGTGAATGGGAATAGATAAGAAAATCTCTGCATCTCCCTTAGAGCTGGAGCATCCTGCTGATATCCCCCAAGGTTGTCATCAACCCTAATGGAAAAGCAGCTGAGCTCCAGCACAGCTACACTGCTTTTCACTGAGCAGGTACTTGTGCATGAAAGAGGATGTGTCTGCAAATATTCCTTCTGTGCTACAAGTGTAAGACATTTAACCACGCAGCCTAACTTTGGTGTCCCAGGGATAAGCTAAGCCCAAAATTCACTCCAGAAGGAAAACTTGCCATTGCATGTGAAATTTCTTCTTTCGCTTAAAAAACACCTGCATAATGTGTTCAGCCCTGACAGATGAATTTGTTTGTGTCTGGAGTCTCGTATAAGCGAGTTAGTTATCAAGGAAATTTTTATACATGGGAAAGATAAAAATTCAGCTCTAGGATGAAGCTTACTTCATCCTTATAAAGGCACCTGGCATAGGTAGGATGACTCATTATCTAAGATGCCTTCCTCTCTCCATTGATGGTATGAAAATGAAGGGACATGATTCATCTGATTTCAATTAGGTGTCAGATTAGAGGTGAGAGGAACTGTTCCCATAAAAATACCTGTTTCTCCACTGGTGACTATAAAAGAAAAGAAGAGTAATGTTAGAAATAGTCACTTTTAGTTAGAAGAATCCCATCCTACTTGTCGAAACATATAATTCTTGGGGTGTCCTGTGCAGAGCCAGGACAGCTCAAGATGATCATGATGGGTCCCTTCCAACTCAGCTATTCTATAATTCTATAATTTTATGAAATTATATGACTGAAGCTATGTAAAATCAATTCATTTGAGATCATTGTGAACCATTAAATTCCAGTTTTCATGAGATTTCTTCAGTCTGTTTTTGGACTATTTTTGGTCTTTGTATGCACACTGCAGATCGTATTGGACCCTTATTCTTTACTTGGTTTTGAGTTACAATCCCCACACAAAATCCCTAAATAAAAGTGGAGACATTAATATGGGGAAATTCGATGGTGCAGCTCTGGAAATTTCTTGCTATAGATACCATAAGAAGATAAGTATAGTCACATTGGATCAGACCAGGAGTCCTGTCTGAAGCAATGGCCAAGAGAAGATACCTTCTAGAAGAGCACAAGAACCTGTAAACAGCTTTGTCATCTGTTAGAATCCCACAGCCAAACATTTCTAGCCTAGGCACTTCAGGAGTTGGGGTTTATTTTGACATAAATTTCAGGCCTTGCTGGAGGGTTTAACCCTTGCAGGATTTAACTTTGAGCTGGATCTCCATTAAAAGGCATTTTTTCTCTGACTGAGATGTAAATAAATATCTGTTCATATTCCATGAATGTCAGAAAGTGGCCGGATGCACAGCTTACATTATGGCTCCCTGTGTGCCAGGAAAGAGCTTATGACAAGGAAAACAGCAATACCTCATCTGTGCTAATCTGATGGGTTGGCTATCTGAATTTGATCAGGTCAGCATGCTGGAGGATCAGGCAGACCTAAACTTTGTGCAGTATTTTATCTCCAGCTCATACTGCTTTAAAACTCAGAAAATCATTAAACTCCAAGCTGACACAGGGAATGCCTAGTGGGATTAACCTTCAAAAACTAATTACCAAGGAGATAACAGAAGGCAGTCTGCATCACCACTGTTGTGACAGCATACCAGAGGAGTGAGTGGTGTCAGAAAATGTTGAATAAAAAACAAATCTAATTCTCTGGAGATCCTTTTCCTATGTTGGTAGTGGTTTCCAAATAATTACCAATGTCAGATCAATGGAGGTCAGGTTTCTAATTATAGCTAGGGGTCAGGGTACAATTGCTATGATTATAATTTTTATTTTATAATTTTTCCAGTAGTTTATAGAAAAAGTTTTGAATGAAGTATTACACTAGGAAGGATCAGCTCCTGTATTGTAGAGGAGTGGGCCTAGCTCACCTCACTTAGACATCCACTGAGCAAATCACCCTGAAGTTTCAGTGATGATCCATGAAGAGATAAAGACATTGTATCTGATTTATCTGAATCATCTGCATAAGGCCAATAACACCTTCAAAATGCATGCCTTTTTTTTTTTCTCTCTCTCTCTCTCATACTAAAGGAGTTTGTGATGGCTGCCTTCAATATGAAGTGTGGGTTTTAAATGTAGTGAAATGAATTTCAACTGCATACCAAACAGACAACACAAACAAATGCTGAACTTAAAGGGTCAGTATTCCATCAGCTGCCAACTTCAATATAATATAGATTAATGTTACCTGGAAATTTGCTAATTGCTCCTCAGATTTCATGTCCCCTGGATGAACCTGATCTCAGGTGATGTTACAAAAACTCAGGAAGCAGGTTATGTTACACACAGTTATATGGTCAGGTAGGTTGTGTGCATATCTATCTATTTATGTATAACAGGACATATGTATAATATGCTAGTATGTTATAATAAGTATTTGAAGATATAATTTTACATGTTATTTTATACGTAATAATATACTTTTGTATATATTGTATATATATGCCTCTTTACACATATATAGGTAGGTGTTATGTCACCACTAACTTACTTCAACCTCTAGACACAAAATTTTAAAGTAATAGAAGTTTGATTAGTAAAAAAAATCTTAAAGAAACAAAGGAGGCTGGTTTTCCCAATTTTCTGCAAATGCTATTAGGTTAACAATCCCTCTTGAATGCCAAGGTTATTAAAGCTTGAATAAAACATTTAGGAAAGCAGAAATCCCAAAGTTCATACCAGCAAAAGTAAAGAATCCCAGTAAGGTTGGAACTCTGCAGTCTTACATGCTGGATATGTTTCCCAAAGCTACTGTGTAGTTGATGCTGTGATCAGAATTCTGGGAACACATGCTAGTTTTATAAATATTTTTAAATCAATCTGATGATATCACTAGTACAGACCATGCCCTGACTTTAAGAGATTATTAGGGAGGACTCAAAAGAAATTAGTGCATTTAATTACCTTTCTGAAGTTCCCAAATAAAATAAATGTCTATTGAGCTTCCCCCCTCAGTTTAAGACTAAAATCAAAATGCTATTACATTTTAATTAAGGTGAACTTGTTTTTCCATTTGGTTGTTATTCTATCTTGATTTTTTTTTCATTATTCTTACAATTGAATAAAGATGCTAATTGGGGATTAGTTTGTAATAACAGCTGACAGGCCCTGAGGATCCATTCTGCTGTCTGTCAGTGGATGCAGAACAATCCACAAGGCAGCATGGGGAAACCCTTTTTTTACCAGAAGGGATCATCTTCATCCACAACTACAGACTGCACATACAATGAGCTTGCTCTGGTGAGATGTTCTTCTGACTTAGAACCTGTGCACTGCTGCTTTCCAGATCTTGCTTGTTTGCTTTGGCCCAGGGAGAATAAGGGGAATTTGTCATTTACATGATATATTTACCTGACAGACAATGGATAGCCCATGTTCTGAGTTCTCTGGAGATGAATCAGCTTTGAAACAGGAACACAGTAGTTGACTGAACACTGACAGCTTTCAAAATGTTAATAAGGACATTGCACAGTATCTGGATACGAGCAGAGGGATTTGTCTCTTTTAGGTTATTCACCTTGACATTTCTAACGTTAGAAAGATGATGTTCAGTGGTGTCACTCTATTCATTTGCAAAAAAAAACCCCAAACAAACAACAAAAAAACCCCAGATAATTAAAAATTTGGTATAGACTGTAAAGGGGAGTCTTATATCACGTCACCATGTAAAGTTACCAAAACTTAAACCACCGAAGGTCAGACAAGTCAGAATGGAGATGGTCCTCAAAACAGCAAAGACCTCTACGTATTATATTAATTCATAGTTTTGTTTGGTTCTGTAGTAAAGGGATACAATTTAATCTCTAGTTCTGCATAAAAATAGGGGTACTATTTTTCACTGTTTACTAATAGTCCAGCTGGAGGAAAAAGCATAATTTCAGAAAATGCTTGACTTCAATTACATGATCTTTATACCATACCTTTTCCTGAAGAGATCAAGCAGTATTGTATCTCCAGGAAATCTTAAAAATATATGAATTTTGGTTAAATTTAGGAAAGAAACTCCCACCTTTAAACAGAATTATATTTATAGTTTGAGTTCACTGATAGACTAGTGTACTGTAAGCTTACCTATAAACTAAGAATACAAACTCTCTGCTTGCCAAATGCCTGCTTGTGAGGGGTTACCTTCACTCATGAAAATGTTGTAGCCTTGATGTGACAAAGTTTAAATGAGCATAGATGTTACCCTTAGACTGTAACTGAAAGCAGCAACAACCAAACTCTCCCTGAAGTGTGACTCATATTTTAAAAGAGATTTCTTCAAATAGGGTAGGATTGAAACCTAAACTTATTCTCTCTTCCAAACTCTATCCCTAAAAGGTTTGAAAATTTTGCAAGTTACAAGGAACCATCAGGATGAGACATAAACATTTTCTCTCTCTATCAGATAATACATCAAGAGGAATAAAACAAGAAATACAGAAGAAATCTTTCATTCTTTAATATTTTTCTCATTCTGAGCATTTGAATCAGATATCTTTCAGCAACAATGAAACTAAGTTAATTTGGGTTTTATTAAGTTTTTGATGTGGAATCTGTTATGTTGAATTTTAAGCAAGATTCATTACCAGCGGTATAATGTAATAAGTTAATGGAATTCTTAACTCTGGAAAATTTGAAGACCATATTTGGTAAGTTGTTTTTTTGTTTTGTTTTTTTTTAATTAAAGTCATTTGCTAAAATCTTGGTTGATATTCTAACAAGGGAATACAAAAAAAGGTAATGAACTACATTAAAATACATCTAAATACAAGTCAGACTGACCCTTATCTTTAAATTGTTCTGCTGCTTTCAGCTTCACTGGGACAACATTTAAAACAGGGTAGAGACTGCCTGATACAGCTTAAGGAAAAGAAATGTGCTGAGGAAATGTTGAAACTGACTCTGTAAGAAAGGAGTCGATCTAATCTGGGCTTAGCTGTGTAGTGTAGAAGTGTTTCTTTAAAAAACACTAAAGGTACCTTTTCTCTGAGTTTGGAGAATGTCATTGCAGTAAAAAATAACTATGTGGACTAAATAAGCTCCTCTCATGGTTTGGGAACTCATGTGAGTGGCACTAGTGTCAGATACCGGTAGGAAGCCCTGCTGGAAAGGAGCTTCCAGCTCCTCCCTTCTGGTGGTACCAGCTACACCAACATCATTGATAACATGCATCTGCCTAATTTGGGTTTACAAGTCCCTAATGATGGAGAAAGCTCAGCTTCTCAGGCAATCTCTTCTGATGTTTAGCTGACGATTCTTATCCCGGCTAAGCAAAGCTGGCTGAGACCAGAAACATGAGATAGTGTAACACAGAAGTGCATGAGTGCCCATATGCTTCTGCCATGTTCACAGTTCCACTTGCAGCAGTGAAGATGTTCCCTCTGTCTGGTGGTCCTGATCTGAGCCTCAGTGACTGCTGTGGCACGGGTGGTGGGGAGCCTGGTGAGTCACTCCAGTCACCCACAATTCAGAGGAGCTGTGAGTCTATTTCTGCACAGAGTCAACAGATGGGAGAATTCACAAAAGCTAAATTTGGCAGACATTACTGGAAGTCTCAGTATGGCCCTCAGTCAATTAGGTAACACAGTCTTATGAACAGAATTGACTAAGGGCCATTAGCTTATGAGAACCTGTCGTGGGTTAGCAGGGTCCCCCCCCGGGGGACTGTGAGATGGTTTGTCCAGGTTGGTTTCCGGGACAAAACCA
>JAWWES010000041.1:6639993-6671252 GCA_035583135.1 Lophotriccus pileatus
GAATTTTAATTTTGTCTGCATACACCTTCTCTCACAGCTTAGACCAATTTGGTTGGGGGGTGTGGGAAAAAATTGTCGACCTAGACAAACCCACGACAGAACCAAAGAAAGGCAGCTTCTTAGCCCCAGAGGCACAACAACTTTATATAGGTTTCAAAATTGGTTTGTGTGAAGTAAGTAATCAAGAAAAGCAAAAAGTGATTTACTGTGGGGTTTAAAATAGAACAGGTTGGCCATCAACAATAACTTAGCTCTCTAGAGCACCTTGCACCCACATTGTACCTAAACAAGCTTTGCATAATAGAGGAGAGTTCAGTTCCATATGATTACAGTTATAGAGTCCCCCAAGGAAAAAAAAACAGCAAAGAGAGCAGGCTTTTCATCACCATTTCTGGAGACTTTGGAGGTCTGTTTGAAATGGTGGAATGCTACTTACCTCCATTATACAACACTTTGAAGCACAGAGCTTTGATGAATACATCATTTAGCTGTTTGGGATTATTACTGGTTAACGTCTTACCATTTAGTGATTTGCTTTATTTCAAAACCCTCTATATCTTCCTGTTACCATAGTAAATGAAATATTTTTTTTATATTTTAACTTTCCTCAGTTAAAGTAGCAAAAAGCCATGAATGCAAATTTATTTAAAACCAAAAATAATTTTACAAATAAATCTGAAAAGTACAATGCTGGTTCATCTATTTAAATGGCAAATTTAAAATTAATATTTATGCAGACTAAATCAACTCATCGGATCACAGAATAAAAGGTAATTAAGTGGACCTGTCAAATGAGAATTAGAGCTAAATACAGCAACCCTTAATCCTGCAGAGTAAATCTTGACTTGTGTGATTAGTTGCTCTGCTTTACTTGGGGAAAAGTTTGTGGCATCATACCCAAAAATTGTTTCTTTATCCTGGAACTTGGACTACATATATGCACCTCTGCAGCTCTATGATAGATGTAGAAATGCATATATAAGTATCTCTAGAATCAGGCAGGATCCAAAATTAAAGTCATATATTCTATTCAGTGTCCAAATGAAAATCTCTGGTTATTTCAATATGACATTACTTGCCTCTGGCATGAAAACTGACACATTGAATTTCAACATGGAAAGTCTATTCCTTTGCATTTTCCATTGTTTTCTCATTCTATTTTTGCTTCAGATATATCAGCTGTACCAAAGAGAGTTGCTGGATGCTCTCTCTCGATTGGGTGCTGTTCTTTGAGAGACCATTACCTGTTAAAAGGAGTTTAGAAACATGAGTTGCATTCCAGTTTGAGTCACTGACCTTGTGAAGATCTGTGTGTAAATCCATTTGGATTTCACACAGATAAAGTCAGCTGAGCTAGTGTTAAGAACATGCAAGTTTTCAGTCTGCTCCTCCTGCTATCTTGAAGAATCCATACTGCACTGTCCAGGGGTGAATGCTGATAAGGTAATAATAGCTCTAGGTATGAACACAACTCAGTACCCTCACAAAGTTGTAATAAAATATTCAGAGTGTACAAAATTTTTGGATTAATATTTAAAATTACATCTTTTGATCTCTTCCAGTGGAGAACATGAAGTTGGAGAAAACACACTGCAAATAGGCAAAAGGTTGAAAACGTCAATCAACTTCTCAGTGGAAATCACAGATTCCACATCCAATGCACAACTTTTTCATCCCACTTTCCTGAAATTCAGTGATCAGTTATCACGTAGGAGAATTATGTATTTAAAGCATTTTTTTCCCCAGGAAGCGCAATTTTTTTTGACGTTTATTTACTGGTATGTGCACACTTAAAATCAAAACACATGTCTGGATAATAGAAGGGAAGATAGAAGTTTCCTGACACTTTAATTCTCTTCTAGTGCCTCTGTAGACTTTAGGGGGTCTATATTCACAGAAATAAATAGAAAATATATAGGAAAATTACCCCCTTTGGTATTTCGCTTGAACTATGATTCTCCATTAGAAAATGTGGCTTATGTATTCACAGATGTAAACATCAGTACAGTTTTCTGGCCTCTAAAAGTTAATGTTAGGCATGAAAAACAGCATACTCCTCATTTTCTTAAATGTTTCTGTAAGAAAAAGGGACAATATACATGGTGTTATGTGTCTCCTTTATAAATTTAATAAATTTTGTGTGCATTAATAGTATAATATCAATTAATTTTACACTACTGATATTTTTTTAAACTTTTGCTATTTTCATTTTTCCTATTAAAGCCTTTTTTTTGTTTCTATTTTGATTAAGAGGATGGGGATAATGAGGCTTTGAAAGGGAAGTATTTTTTCCCACTTAAATTTATGAATAAAAATATTAAGTTTCAGACAGTCAAAAAATGTGAAAGCAAAAAAAACAACCATACTGAATAAAGTCATGTTATTTACACTCAGGATCCACAAGGTTCTTTGAACACTAAACAATTAAAAAGAAGTGATTCTATGTTGTTAGAAGTTCTTCAATAGATTCCTCTCCACCTTTTCACTTATCCACTGATTTCTCAATACCCTACTGTCAATTACTTCATAAATATGATAATATCGTTGTCCTCTGGGTACCTCTCACCCTGTTTTATGCACTTGCAGCAATCCTTTCTTTCAGATCTTTTCAGTTTTATTTATACATGTTTGAATGTGGACCTTTTGTCGTCATTATATGTCCCCTCTTTGTGTCTTAATGTAAACTAATTCCTCTGTGATGGGAAGATCCCACTGCCTCAGAATCTACAATACTGAGATAAATAACATATTATTCTTAGGGGGTTGTAGACATTGAAATTTACAGACCACTGCAGAGCCTGGGCTAAGGCTGAAGGCTGGAGGTTACCCAGATCCTGAAAGGTCTTCCATGGACTATAAGGGGACACTTGTTTTTCCACGGATCTGCACCACCGGGTCACAGGGAATAATGGCTTTTGAGTCCACCCCTGTTTCCTGTGGGGTCCCTTCCCACGGGAATAGTCCTTGATAGACCTCTCTGGTGTGGGTCCACCCCTCGGACAACAGTTCTTCCATTCTCTGCTGTCCCTTGGGGTCGCAAACACAGCTGCACCAGCATCGATCCCTCTCTGGGACCCCAAGATCTTACCCGGGCTGCCTTGCGCTGGCGTAAGGCTCCTCTGCATGGGCCACAAGTCTCTAACAAGATGCCGTTTCATCTCAGGCCTCTCACAGTACCTCAGTTTCTTCATGCATCCACTTATTCCAGTGTAGGCTCCTCCACGAACTACAGGGGGGCCTCCTCACCCCAACAATTTTCCACAGGTGGCAGGGATTTAGATTTCAGTCTTTTCCCTGCTGAAGGGAGAGAGAGGGAGGGGGGAGAAGGAGCTGTCTCCCCGCCCTTTGAGGCTTCTCATCTGTCTCCAGCTGCCAGCTCTGACCTTGAAGGCTGCAGCTATCTCTTTGGGTGGAAATTCTTTTTCAGCAGCCCTGTCCAAGTTCTTCTTTAAAGTTTTTTTTTCTTCATTCTGTTACATGTCTGGATCAGGGGGGCTTCAGTGTTGCTCCTGCCCCCAGCCCAGGGCCGGGTGAGGAGGAAGGCCTGACCCCCCTTGGGGCCTTCTGTGTCCTCCCTCACACAGCTCCCAATTTCTTCTGCGCAACACCCTTCTCTTTTGTTTTCTTAAATATGTAACTGGCAAAGGTGTCACCAAAACTTTTGATTGGTTTAACTCCGGAAATTCACCTGGACAAACTACTTACAACTCCCAGAGAGGGGGGGACCTTTGCAAACCCACGACATCAGTATATAAGATATAGCCACTTTATTTTAACCTCTTTGAATAAACCAGCTTAAAATAACAGTTTGTATTGTAACCTATTGCAACTTAGTATGACTTTGAAGTTGGCCCACCTTTGAGCAGAGTTTAGACCAGATGACCTCCAGATGTTCCTTCCATCTTGACATTTTATGTGATTCCATGATTTAAGATCTTAAAAAAATAAAACCTTGATTTTAACCAAATGGATTTGCTTATGCTAGTATGAGAAAGATTTACCTGAACTCGTAGAAAATTAGGTCTCCCTCACATTGTGTTCATATAAGCACCTTTATTTCTGAAGAAGAAAGGGAAGGAAAAAAACATGGTACAAACCATCATCTCCAGTTTAATTCTTTGCTTCTCTTTTCACTTTTTGAATGACCTTAAATATCTTTGTCTGTTTCAGAGTTCTGTAAATAAAATAGTAAAAATTGTCACTTTGTCCAGTGTTATGTGAGGGGAAAACCATAAAAGCTTCTTAGATACCGCAGTTGTGGAAACCAGGTATTTATGCCACAGATAAAAGCCAAGATACGTTGCTATATCTCTGTATATAAACACATACCTTTACTTCCAGTGCTGTAAAATTTTGCCCGTGGTTGAAAGCTGGAAAGGGGCTGCCTCCCCACTGGGCAGATAAAGCCAACAACAGACTTTCAAATAAAATGTCCCATGCTGAAGAATATAACATTATTTTCTGCAAATTATGCAGACCTGTGAAAAAACAGGTTTATGGCAGCAGGAAGAGATGACTCCAATTGGCTCCATTTTGTTCCCAAATTACAGTGAGATTCTAACCTGGCATGCTGAAATGAGCAGCTCTCAGAGTGCAGTATATTTTTGATACTGCTCTGCCTCCCAAAATTTCAAAGGTCAATATGAAAGTCTGAGGCAGAACACATTCTACACACAGAAAAAACCTGACTCAGACCAGGAAGAAATAACTTTGCTCTAAGAAATCAGATCAGCTAAAAAAAAATTGCATTTCGATAGTTTTTTAGCACCTCTGGTTTGAAGGCACAAGTTACCTCAAAGATTTATTGATGTGATAAATACCAATCTTTACTAGTCAGCCAATAATATGAAACTTGCAGACTCAACTGGAAGAGGACATGAAATGCCATAAAACAGCAAATCAGATAAGGTTCCACATGTATTCTGAGTCACAGATGCAAAATAGCCTTTAAAAAGTTGTATCAGTCTATTTCCACCTAAGATCATGCTACCTGCCTCAGGATCTCCCTGTGTAGGCATAAAAGTTACTGTTTCAAATTAATTTTTGGTTTTAAAAAGTGCTGAGACCGCAGCTCTCATTCCCACTGGTAGGAGGTGTTGGTGCTATGCATCTCTGAAAATTAGGCCACTTATTTTAGGCACATAAATATATTGGCCCAGGCTTCCCTGTGTCACTCTGTAGATGCAAAGCAGCCACAGACCTGTCTTAGCTGGCCAATTAGTATGAGATACTGGGCTAAAGTAAAAGCAGCACTTGTGAAATTAACCTGCTATAATTATTATTTTTTTTTTTTTATGTGCTATAAAATGCTTGCTAGGTGTGCTAGATTTATCATCGAAATGTCTAGAGTTGGGGAAATGATCCAATAGTCTTAAAGCTTTGGACTAAGATAAGTAGCCTGTCATAACAGATTTAGCAAGTGATCATGTAAACCATAGGAAAAATACTCAGTCTTGTGGCATAGAAAGAATGTCCTATTTACAGAAATGCTGTGTTACTTGCTTTTGGTGGAAATCAGAAGATTCAGTGCCTTTGGGGTCCATTAAGCAAAGCCTTTAAGTACAGCTGCATTGCCAGCTCACACTGCTTTGCTGATATTGAAAGGATAATTTTTGCTTCATAGAAGCATCTGGGCTGGTTTGAGTACTAGGCAATTTTTCTGTTGCAGGAAAAATGCAAACTTCTTGCCAGCAATGTCACAGAAGGAAACTTGGAACACTGACCTAAGTGAAATATAACTGATCCAAAAGCTGTGTGCATATTCATATTATACATATGCATATATATATGTACACATACACATGCATATGCTAATGATATCAGGAGAAACATGATTCAGGATGGAAGAGTGATTATGTTTGTTTAAACAGGATTGTTTTACTGAATCGAGACTGAAGAAGCACAATCAACAGATCCATCCACCACCTCGGACACTTGAACTTCCTCTTCACTAGACAGAAAAAACAGTGTGATTTTTTTAAAATGTTCTTTTTTCTTTTGCTTGGATAGGAAAGGGATCAGTGGGGGCAGGCTATATATAAAATTTCTGCCTTCTAGTGAGCACAAACGGGTTTTTAGAGGAGGTAGATGTTGGGGCATTCTTCTGGGGAACATGTTTCCTGTCATTTCTTTTAAAGCAAGACCATGGCTTAGTAGGAAAGCCTGACTCTGATCTAGCCACAATATAGATATCCATATTAGGAACTCTGTTTCCTAGAAATAGACAGGAATGAATGAAGTAGCACTTTTTATTTTAGAAGATATAAATTTTTTGGCCTGAAATATATTAAATCTGGCTACAGAACCTATAATTACATCTACTGCTATTACACAGTTATAATTATTAAGGGACTTTGCCATACATCTTTGTTATGTCAGAACTATGAAAACCTTGACATAAAAAGGATTTTAAAGCTTCTCATCATAGGTACTTCTGGTATTTTATTGTAGACCAAAAGCACAGTTCAGCGTTATTTCAGCTATTAATGTGTTCTATATTGTTTCCATGGAAACTTCTCAATACAATTCTCATTGTGGGATCATCAAACACATTGTTTAAATAATGCTTTTATAATTGGAAGCTATCAAGTAATAATGAAGCAACAAAAAGACTCTTGTTATAAGGCAGACTGTCTAAGGCAAGCAGGAATCAAAAGGCAGGTTGCTACTTGCACCAAAACACTTGGATAATGTGTGGTTTGCAACACATTATAATGTAAATTTATGAAAATTCAGCTGCATCTCTGAGAGACAGGAATTGAAACAAAAGGATCACTTAAAAATATTTTTTTTCTCATTAAGAAGTTTTGTTCTTAAGAAAAGTGACCACCATTCCAGTATTCTTATAGATCCCAAACAGCTAGAGCAAGGCTCTTCATAAAGATAGTTATCAAACTGGCACAGAAATCTGGAGGGTTACAAGACAGGCTCTTGCATATTCTAAGGAATCCCTAAATTTCCTAGACAAAACTGGGGTGGATATACCACTTGCTGAAGGACAGCTTTTGAGAATCAGAGTGTTTTACAGACATTCTTCCTTTTTCTGATGGTAACAAATACCTCTGGTCCATCAAGCCAAGGGATGGCTTCGTCAGTGACAGCTGAATTAACTATGGGTCATAGACTCCTTGCAATGCTTTTTGTCTCTCTCCACAAAGTCAATGTCAGAGATACTCTGAAGTGATGTTTTAGACCCTTGTATGTTCTCCTTTTTGCTGTCAAGAACTTGCTTTGTATGTTGACAGATTTTTTTCAGGAATGCAAGTAAATGCAAGTGAAGGAAGCTACGTGCTTTTAAGAGGAACATTAAATCTAAAATAAAGCAGTGCTGCAAATCAACAATGGCAGTGACTGTAATTCAAGACAATGCTGGGAACTTGAGGAAGGAATGAGTTTCCAGCAGTACTGTAAATATCATCTTAGGTAACTGATATCAATGTAGAATGTAAAGAGGTGGTTTCCCAGAGGACAGTCTTTAACTCTGGAAATAAACAGGCATTGTCTGTTAACTTATTCAAGAAGAAATTAATCTCTTTCATGATATCCATGATAAAACCAGCAGCACCTGAACATGTCTATACTTAGAAATCTCTTCATTGGGAAGATTCAGTGCAGTTAGTTTTTTTTCTGTGATGGCTGGAGTGTCTGCAAAATCTGAAGCAGCTACAAGATATTTGATTATTGGTCACTGCATCACCAAAATATCTTCAGATTTGAAGACCAGAAAAAGAAAGAAAACAAAACCAAATCTCTGAGCTGGTTTGTGTAAGACAGCACCATCAAAATATCAGCAAAAGTACAGTCTCCAGCAAACTAGCAGAAATTATGGAAAAATTAGCAGGAAAGAATGCAAGTACTCCTGTGGCTAGGGCATGTAGAAGTCAGGTGATACTCTGTACCCGTAGAGAGAGTTGAGGGGTATTCCAGCTGTTAGGCTGTTTTTTCTTAATGAGAAATCAATTCTGCTGCATCTTCTAATGAAATGTCACTGAATCATTTATATTTGTAAGCTGAATGGTCTAGAGTAAATTCTTTTAAAATTGTAAGACACCTTACTGAACATAGCTTTCTTAATTTATTTTAAATTTGATTATATTCCACATTCTTACAAAGTGTTGTTCCATTAATGTGAGATATGGATTTTTTAATTGTGTTATATGTGTGTTTCATTTTATTAAATTTTAAATAGCTTTGCTATCCAAGACATTGGAGACTAGTTTTAAGTTTCTAAATGATGATATTAGAAGGTAATGTAATATTCAGGAGTGTCAAGATAGCACATAAATTAGTTAAAAATCCAGATGGGCAACTGCAACAAACTCTTAAGGGTTTATCATTAGTATGCAGTTCTGTAAAGTATCTTCTGTCACTCACTGGAAAAGATCAAGCAAGTTTTCACTTCATGGAGACTGTACTTTAATTAATATTAACATGCACTCATTCAATTTTTTGGCCTTTATTTTTAGCACATAATTAGTGTGAATAACATCATTACTAGACTGAATTCACTGAGGTTAATGTAGAACTCTCCTAAATTTTATTTTTTTTTTTGTTGGTTTGTTTTTTGGGGAAGGTTGCTGTTGGTATTGCCTTTGGATGTATCTTAATTATGTTTTTCAACCATAGCTAGTTGATTACCTAGGATGACCCATTATGCTTAATTATGAAGGCACAATATGGCCAAATTAGTAAGTTTTGTAGTAGAGTTGGATTTACCCTGTTTGGTATAACGTGTATTAATAGTTGTAACAGTGTCTGTGCAGTTTCATTCTAAGACTTATCTCTGAAAATTCCCATTCACATTTTGTATGAGCCTGAACACTACTTTGTTTCCTTCTCTTGGACTGAAATGTGTAAAAAACAAAACTGGTCCTTTCTCTGCAGGTCATTATGATGCTCTTGTGACCATTCATTCAACTTCCAGTGCTCTTAAACTTGTGTTCATTTAGGATATTGCAAGTTAATAACTGCAAAATTGGTACTGGAAGGAAGAGGTTGAGCTGCATTCACTACCTCTGTTTCTGGCCATAACACAGTATCAGCTGAAGCTTACAAAACTGGGCAAGGATAGAAAGTTGTCCAGCCAGAATCAGATCAGACCCTTCCTCTGCATGGAAAGCCATTTTAATACATATGATTCATACCTCAGCGCTTTCTCATTTTTCAGCCTTATAGGACACTCCTTGCATGGCCCTGTAATGTACTTTTGATGTTTACACTGGAATGAGGTGATTAATTTCATAGAGATGGCTGATTCTCTATGATAAGCAGTGGCCTTACTAAAAGGCTTCTAAGCAACTACCTTGGATAAATGTCATTATTTTGTAGAAGATAAGAGGCTTCTGTGCCTGCATCAGAGGCTGTGGTTTAACTTCATGTGCTGACTGCCAGAAAACAATTTTCAAAATGAATGCTGTTTGCTGCAACAAGCGATTTCCCCCTAACAAACTGCAGGAAGAATGAGAACACCAAACAGGGCATCCACAGCAATTCGATTAGCTATAAACAATTCCTTTGTGAGCCTTCATTTTTAATTGCTTTTGTGCCCTCTCCCATCATCATCCCCTAGTTAAAGAAATATAAATGAGAGGCTGGACTCTTTCATGCTTCTCTGTTTAAAGGCAGTAAATACTATATCCTTCCCCTTCCTCACCAGCTCTTGGAATTCTTTTTCAGTAAGACTGACTCAGAGTTACCTTTGAGAGATGTGGACTTCGTGATTGCCAGGAGATAGTTACCATGGCAAGTAAAAAGTTTATTTGCTTTGATTGTTCTGTTTTGATTAATAAAAAATTATAATAATTGAAAAAAAATCTGCTGATCTGGAGGTTTATTGAATGTTGTTAGAAATAATGTAACAAACCCCAAATCAACAGCCTGGTTTAATTAGCACTCCAATTCAACAAAATCAAGGATGAGAATTTTTAAACAAGTATCCATTTGCCAAAAATTCTCACAAGCCTCTAGAAAAAACAAAACTTCATGCCCACATATGACACCCTCCTATGATGCTCAGGTAAAAGCTGGGCCTTTAATATTATAAGCATATTTGAAAAGAGCACAAAGTCATTGAATACTAACAGGTCAAACAACTTAAAAGAGGAGAAATTTATGAAAAAAAAAAAAAAAAAACAAACCACCAAACACAAAAATTCAGTGTGCAGAAGAGATTTTCTGTCTGAGTTCAGGAAGGCAGCAACTTCACAAAATGGGTTAATGGAGATCTATCTCCATTAACAATGGAGACAATCCAAGAGCTATCCTTATAAAACTTCTGAACACAGATGTGAAATGGATCTAAATACAGAAAACTCACTGCTGCTTGTGAATAGTCTGCCTGGTTAAGTCTGGCAATATGCTGAGTTTCTGGATGTTAAGTGGGCAGTCCAGAAGATCCCTTATAAGCGCAGCTCAGACTGCCGAGGTCTCTCTCCCAGTGTTCCCAGGAAAGGAAGGACTTAGAAGAGTGAGAAATTCCTCTTTGATGATTTCACCTCAACCACTCTCTCTAATGGTAACAACTGATGTGGCCAGTAAAATAGCTCATGAATGGTAACAGAAACAGCATTGTCTTAGGGGTCATCTCAAAATATAAATCTGTGCTCATTTTTGCACCTGTGCTCTAAATTCCCATAGTTTGGCAAAGCAGTTCTCATGCTTCTTTGATATGCCGTGTTGAAACCAACATTGCACACAGGGTCACGTCTTTCAACATGTTTTGTAGACAAATGAAACTAAGCAGCATGGATTAGGTGATCAGCAGGTCTCAACTGACATATCTCTTGATTCCTGTTGCCAAATAATTCCCTGTTATCAGTGGTGATTTTTACAGACTAACTCCTTAACTGCAATCTGTACTAAGAAAGGCTGTTTAATCCTTCATAACCTTCCATGGAGTAATGCCTCTCTTACAATAGTAGGCTCTGGACCTGTCGGTCAGCTTAGTGCCTGGAATAATAATGCACGATGAAGTATCTCCTCATCTCAAGAGCAGGCACTTACCTGCATAAATCTCTCATGTAGAGATAAGCAATAGCTATATACCCAAATGAGCTTTCCTTCTGAAAGGTCAGATTTTGAAAGGATTTCCTTAGTCTCCTGGAGCCTCAGCAAAAGATAACATTTTAGAACTCGTCTTCTGCTTTCTACTCTATTTAATTAAAGTGTGCTGTTCATTTTGATGAAAATATGTTTCCCTCATGATTAAAAAGCTCTTTTGATTAAATCATTTTACACAGACAAGTGGCCTGTAATAATAATAAATTAGAATATTTTTGAAACAACTTTCTCATCTGTTAATAAATTGTAATTCAATTTTTCATCGTAGTTGACTGGTACACTGAATACCTCATCCACCAGTTGAATCTTTTATTGTCACTGGTCACTAGAACTCTATCTGGGTGGACTACAGTCTTGATCTTAAGCAATAGAGAAACAAAGTAGGAAAACACCAGTCTGAATCAGTGCTAAGAGACCCCATGTATCTCAGCTAATCTTGAAATGCAGGAAAATGCAGTACAAAGAGAGCTGAACTAGCTTGAGGGAAGTGTTCTCAACTTTTAAAGCTCAATAATAACATAAATAGAGCATTAATCCTGAAGGAATACATCTTTCTGTGTGATTTCTAACCATCTCAGGTCCCTGGTATAATTTTCTCATTTGTGTTCATCTGAGATGACAATGAGCAGAACAAGCTTAGGTGTCTTCTTATTCATCTGTGGAAGACATGTTCCAAGGTACAAACAACATCTTTGGTCTGCTTAATGATAAATGAGAAGCCTGTAGAAAAACAGGAGATAAAACATTTCTCTAGTTTGAATAGGCTGTCTTCTTCATTACTTAGGAAGAAAGAAGAATATTTAGATAATAAAAATATAAGGATGTTTAATCTGCAGTAAACTAGAGACAGTGATGCTCTAGCATCTGAGCTGCTTGTATCATGATGGTCCTTGGGGATGGAAATATTTCCTTTCTTATCAAAATTAGGATCAAAAAATCATTTCACAGTAAAGAGAAATTACACTTTTTTTTCTTATTCTGTATTATCAGAGACGGGGCTGTAATACTTGACAGAAAAAAATATCACTTGGGCAATGAGGGATTAAAATTGTTGGCCTCAAAACCCATTGTTTGTTATTTGCACTAAATTTTATATTCTCAACATTTATATAAATGGTCATTGATATTTCTGAAAAAAAAAATCCAAAAATTAGATTTTTTTTTTCTGGTCAGTAAAAAGATTGTGGTAAGGAGCTCATTTACTATGTTAAACCCAAACTCTCAGGTTTTGTGACCTCAGCTCATCTGGAAATTAATGCCTTCGCTAAGCTTGTTCGATCCTGGTGTTTCTGAAGCAAAGGCCACAATATATATGAGTGACAGGCTTTTATCACCGTGAGGCTTAGCTGAAGTCACCAAGCTGTGACCTGTGCTGGATAAGAGTTAGGTTCTTCAGAGATAACAGATAATGAAACATTGGGCTGCTGCATTAGTTGGCTTTTCTGTTCATCAGCTCCAGCTAAAGGTCAGATGACATGTCCCAGGTGACAGAAGAGAAATTAACTTAATCCATCATTTTCCTTGATCATTTCAAATGTGAAAGTAAACAAGGTAAATATTTTGGTGCAAGTCATTATCTAACTGCTGTTGACTGTTACAATTTACCTTTTTTTTATAGTCAGACGTACCAAGTAATTGCAGAATCTGCACTTAATTCATACGTATTTTTGGTATCTAATTGCAACAGGATATATCAAAATGCTCCTTGAGCAAGATCATATTCATTAAACCTCTTCTAGGACTGATAGCATGGAAAAAGGAGATGAGATTCCAGCTAAATCCTCAGGTCACAAATAAAAATGACATGAATCAGAAAGACTCTTTTATGGGAGAAAAGCACACTGAAGTTTTAAATTACAGGCATTTCACAGGGAAAGGATTATTTAGAAATCTCCATTTCTCTGAATTGGTCCTGAAAACTCGGTCTTAAACATGATACCAGGCTACTTCAGTACATTCCATGCCAAAAGCAGTGAAAACTGAGAAACCTCAGCACTTTAGCTGCTCTGCTCTGTGTGGAGCAGCAGGGAGCAGAGACGTCAGAGCAGCTGAGACGCTCTCCTGAGACTGAAGGGAGTCAAGTTTTCATCCTGGATCTGCCACTAATCTACTCTGAGCAGCCTACACCTACCTCTTCTGGTTATTTAAACGTCAGGATTTCCAGAGGCTGGCTGAGACTGTCACAGCACAAGGGATTTGCAGACACTTCCCAGGACACTGAAGCTCCTCAGGGAACCTGACACAATTACCTGCCCTCGACCTGGCAGAGCAGGCTCTGCACTCTAGGGAGGTGAAGGCTCGGTGTTTGTGTGAGGTCTGTGCACTGCTGCTCACATTTGATCCTCCTTTTATGTGCACAGTATCTTTATGCCACTAGAAGATGGCTGTCTGCACACACAGATGACAACTTCCTTCACTTATTTCAAGACATGTAGGGAGGCATTTTTTTTTCCCCTAAATTAAGAAAATATCTCTTGAACTGAGAGGAATATGCTGGCAGCTGATTAAAGTGGAACAGATCAGTGATCCTAAAATGGCACATTTAAAGGATCTAGTCGATTTTGAATATGCAAGTAACAAAACACTGGTCTTAGAAGACATTTCTATATACTATTGTATGCCATTCAGGTCTACTATCACCTTATAGCAACACAGGTTAAAACGTACACTGTCAAAGAGGTAGGGCTATTCTTTCAAACTCCTCATAAATGTATAATTTATTAAATTTCCTTCTTTCCTTTCCCTACATAAAAGCATAATTTGCCTGCTAACTTAAGTACCTGCATTTGCATGCAAGTACTCTGACTTCAGTGCACTGACATCTCCTCTTTATTCCTTCCCTTGTGCTGCTTGTCACAGCAGAGAACTAAAATGTCATCTCTGCCCATGGGAGAAAAATAATTGTTGATTAAAATATTGATTTAAGACCAAGAAAATTCCAAACTTCAATCTAATGTATGGAAATTGTGCAGTTTGAAAAAAGGCATTACATCTAGCAGAATGTTCTGATACAGCCATATCACCTATATAAATACTAAAGGTAGAGGAATCTTTTAGATTTCTCTTGGATACTGCAAAAAAGCTAAGACACACCTAAGATACAGAATAGCCTCTCTTGCAGAAGAGTATGCCTTTTCCATGAGAATTGCACTGGATCAGAAATTTAATTTCACTTCTTGAAATAACACACAATACAGAGACAAAATATATCTTCCATATTTGAAACGACATATAGTAAGCCTAACTGGTAACAAAAAAAGGTATTTAAAATAATCCATATATTATTCTTCTTTGTTTTCTCATTCCTTTCATTAAGGAACTTATTCACAAGCTTTTCACAGTTAAAGCTCTTTTAAAAAATTTCTTTAATTCAATAATATTATGAGATAGGAAATCACTTTTGTTTTAACAGTTTCCTGAGAAAAAAAGTAGAATATTCTTCTGACTGTCTTAATAATTAAGAACTTATGGAATTTTATTTCAGGAAATTGCTGATAGGAGGGGAGTATCAGAGAGAAAGAAATCTAACCAGCAGTGTTCCTTTCTTTCTGTTTCCATCTCCTTGAACAGTAGGATTCCTCATTTTACTGACACGCAAAGAGTCTAACACCCTGTCTAAAATAAAAGAAAGCATTGACAACAAAAGAAAAATTAGTAATTATCTAGTATGCCTTACTGGAATACCATTCTTCTGAGTACCTAGGAAACCTGTAAATAGCCAAGGATGTAGAAATGTTGTGACATTAGGCTGTCAAATATTTCAGTATTAAAGCTCTTGTTAGAGACTCATCAATAGTGGAGTCCTCCTTCTGTGGAGCTGTTTATAGTTTTCTGAATAACTTATTTATCTGTGAAGCATTTGCAGATCCTGAACATTTTATCAGCTTTTATCCTAAAGAGGTGGAATGCAGAGAAAAAGTAATATTTCTGCAGGGACAACACCCAGGGGTTTGGAGAGCAGTGCTGTGTCAGACTGTTTACAAATAAACCCACAGGGACCAACTGCAACCTTCGATTTTTTCACTTAAATAATTCTGGTTTCCTACAAAACTGCTTTTTGCTGCACTATTTCTGGATGATGAGGAGGGGTTTAGGCATATAAACACCAAAAAAACTTATTTTGGTAACTGTTTTATTTTATAAAATGGCACTATCATCTAATACAGGTGGAGGTGCAGAGGCATTTAGTATTTTGTGGGCATCCTGTATACTAAAGCTTATTCACAAAACATATTTGATTGACAAATGGAAAAGATAATTAAATGTCTATAGACCATGACCAGGCTAGGAGCAGAATACTTTTCACAGCAAATCAAGAAATTGTTTGAAGATAATTTTTCTCTTTTCCAAAAGTACTTCTATTCTGTCCTTTATGGAAAGGATTAAATTCTATGGAAAGCTATGATCTGTAAAGGAGTCAAATCTTGTGGTCAAGAAACTACCCTACATTCCTTGCAAGTTGAAAGGAATCAGTATAAGGGCAAGTATATACAAAGAGTATCCAAAAAGATATATCTTAAAGCCTTTTCCCTTTGCTTTTAACTTCCATTGCAATTCATTGTTGACTTAAAAAATCTATAATAATATATCTTACAATATGCACCTCCAGTCCGTAGATCAACAGTGAGTAATGGGTTTGTGCTAACCAGGAGTGTGCTAATAATAATTTTATTTTTTTAAAAAAAAAGAAGACTCCTACCAAGCAAGCTGTTCACCACAGCAGATACTATAGAAATGACAGCGTTCTCAGTTTAGCACCAACTTGAAGAGTAAAGAGATTCCTGTAAAGAGGCTGCCCTCGGTGTGCTGAGAGGAGGAGGAATGGTTAGAATGCACATAAAAGACTACTAAAGGCTGTAAATGTTTGTCTGAAGACAGCTTTGGGTGGAGGGATTTTAAACTGATAGTAGATGTGTTCATTTTGTTGGCTTACTGGAGGTAAGAGATCTGAAAGCGCATCTGGCAGATACTGGAAGCAAACTTCTCATTTTAAAGGGACCCAGTCTTTGGAAACTGTCTAACACCTGTATTTCTAGAAGCCTCCATTTTCTCTTTATGTCCATAATTTAGAATCATTTGAACTTAAATTATGTCGTGGCTGCCTTTATTTCTCCAGTTAATTGGTAGACCAACACATGCAGAAATGTCATGCACTATCTGCCACACCCCATTTTCATTGCTCTTTCTTCTTTACCTAAACTGCACGATTCCTTTCATTTAGATAGCTGGTATTTTGTCTTTAACAATAAAATATTTACTTAAGAACAATTCATAGAGGCATGAAATCAGGTTGTTTCTAATGGCACAAATTCTGAGGAACATTGCTCTCTTACAGCTTTGAGGATTACATATGTAAGAAAAGTCCTCTGACCTTCAGAGCTTCTCAGGAACCAGAAGTCATTAAGTCCAGTAGGAGATTAAGCCCTGAATATTTTGGAATAGGTGTTAGACAGACTTTCCTGAGTTCAAAGCGATGCTCAACAGCAGAGCAAATATTTGACCATACATTTTGGAAGGATTGTGGAACAAGGAAATCATCCTTTTCTTTTTAGGTAGATGGATGGAAAAGGAGGAGGATAAGTCTGGATGGTCAGTATTTGAGGTTATCCACTGTCAGGACTGTTTTACAGCTGCACTGCTGTGCATAAGCAGTTTTTAGACTGGGCTTTAGGCTAAGTGACATACTGCCCCGAGTCATGTTACTGCAAGGGGAGCCCCAGGGATGGCTTAATGATGGTGCTGGGATGCACAGAGCAGTCAGTAAACAAGAAAAAGACACCAAGGCTCACTTGTCATCTTTGTTCATGAGCCTTGACAAAAAGCAATAGTCAGTTTATCTAATTTTAGACACCTATATTATAAACATCTATTTTAGAGTTAATTATTCAGAATATTCTTATAGGCAATGGGAGGAAAAAAACACTTCTAAAGAATGACACAGCTAATGGTTTTAGACATCTGCCTTGAAGCGAGAGGTAATCTATTTCTCTCCACTAGTGTGAAGAATCTAGACAACTGGCTTATGTTTTGTTCCACTAGATTTTGTCTGGTGAATATTTGCTTAGAAGACTACTTCAAATAGAATGCCCAGCCTTCAGACTGTGAAGTGCCTGAATTTCGCCCTCTGTGTACAGTGTGGTAGTTCTTCCTGATTGCACAGGCTCATCCCAAAAGGGGCTGCAATATTTGGAATACCCAGGCAGAAACAAGGTCCTTGGTCTGAAGGTAGTTCTGATGCTGTCCATGTTTTATACTGAAGATGAAATACCTTAGCATTAGGTATTAGAATGAACCTTGGGACATCATTAGGGTGAAATGCACATATCTGATTTGCACAGAAACCAGACAAAGGTCTTTAAGTTTTAATCTATTTTCACATTTCCTCATTTTTTAGGATTACTTATAAATAGAACTTCTTTTAACAATCACAGTGTGATTGATGTGGGAATGGACCTGTCAAGATTATTTAAGCAACTTCTCCTGTTCAAAGCAGATCAGCTAAACAAAATAGGCTTGGACTGTGTCCAGCTGGGCTTTTAATATTTCCAAACATGGAGACTTGACAACATCTCTGTGGATCCTCACAATAAGAAAGAGTAATTTATGTTTAAATAGAATTTTCTGTCTTTTAGTCTATGTCCATTGTCTCTCATCCTGTCATTGGCATCTCTGACAAGAGTCTGGTTCCATCTTTACTCCCATTCAAATGATATTTATTTAAACAGATGGATAAATTTTCTCAAAAAAGCCTATTTTTAGACTCAGAAACCTCAGGTCTCCCAGCTTTCCTCATATGACAGATGCTCCAGTCCCACAATCACCTCTGTGGTCATTTGCTGCATTTGCTCCAGTATGTCCATTTCTGTTGTTTACTGTGGAGCTCAGCACTGGACCCAAACACCAAATATGCCTCAAAAGCACTGGGCAAAGGGGAAGGATCACCTGCTTTGACCTGCTGGCAACATCCCTTCTGCAACCTAGGATGCTGTTGCCCTGCATGAGCACTTTCTGGCTGGCGGACAGAGGTTGTCTACCAGGGCATCATGTACAAGTTCTCATGAGGAGAGGAATGGAGAAACCACCCTATGCAACAGACACTGACTGCATGAATGATTCTCTGGAATTTCAGAATTCATGATGTGCCTTTTTTGAGACCACAGAGACAGCAGGCAGCCTGTAGCCCTGCAACACTGAGATCCAGTAAGCACTGAATATTTTTTTACAATTTAAATGACTTCACATCACTGTGGGTCAAGATATTTTTTTTATTTTTTTTTTTTTTTTGGTATATTTAATTTATTAAAAGCCTGCTATTGGTAAGTAAACTTTTTTTCTAGAAGATTATTTCTGCTTTGCTTCACCAGGAATGTTTCCATTTATGGACACAAATTACCTATCCTAGGATTTTGTCTGTGTCAGAAGAGATAATGTGTTTTTTTCATGCATAAAGTTGGTTGGACAGGTGAAATTGTGTCAGCAAATGGGGCAACACAGCTCAAAACCCATACCAAAGTCAGGAAGATTGTTGGGTATCTTTTGCAATACTACATTTGCAAAGCTAAGGACTGCTGCTCTGAGGCAACACTCACGTCTTACAATTTTCTCTTCCCAAGGGTCCCTGATGCCCATTAGCCGGCTTTGCACCAGCTAAAATTGAGTGTGTTGATCCAAGCAATATTGTTTTTTCTTCAAATAGCTTTGTTAGAGATTTTCTCCACCGAACTCCAGCAGCTGTGCTTAGAGAGGAATGAGCTGCACAAAAAAATGACAACTCTGATAGTTCCCTGTGAGATACCTAACTTATTAGTCTAAAATCAGATGAGAAATTTTCACCAAAGACAAAAGATAACCTAAAACACACATCCAAACAGTCCAAGGGCAGGCAATATTCACAGTTCTTAAAGAGTGCTGATATCAGTTAAAACTTGAAAAAATTGGATTCCCAGTGTCACTTGTATTTTAGCATAAAAACTTTATCTGTAGAACTATATAAGAACAACTAGAGGATGTAAAAAAAAAAAAAAAAAATTATTGATGTGATCTGTGTGGGATTTTGGGCCAAAGTTTCTATAAAATAAAGGACCAAAATTGTGTTTGACAACTATAGCCTGAATAAAGAACATACATTGTCCCAGATCTTGCACAGCTAATAGGTATAAAAGAAAAAGTGTTAATTGTTTTTGTACCATGCTCAGGTATTCAATTCAGAGTCTGGACAGGGAGGAATTCAGTTTTCATGACGGGGATTGAGATGCACATTGTCATGAACAGTCAGATTTAGGATGGATTTCTGTGAGGCTTAGATTGATAAGATGAAGATCTTAGTCTTCTTCAAAATTGGTGTAGGTAAAATGCTAATGAAAGAAATGCACAAACCCTGAACTTCTCTGGACCCAGCCATAAGAAAACAGTCAGAGATTTCACAACGGGAGCTGAGACAAAGACTAACTTTCTAAATATGTGATTTTTTCCTATACTGGGATAAACATTTTTCAGTTCTCATTTTCTCTAAACGGAGTAACTTTTCTACCTGTCCATTTCAGCAGGTCATTGTGCCTATTTAGAGTGCTGAGCGTGATCAGTGAAGCATCAGAAATGTTTTGTGTCCTTTGCTCATGGGCTGAACAAAACAAGACAGTTTATCACACTTTCTTCTTCTGTTTTCTGCTTTTCCCACAATAGGCTATTATTTTGGACATGATAGTGCCAGCAGGAATATGTAAAAAGAAAACACTTTTACTGGATGTGTATTAATGCTTGGCACAAAGAGGATCCCTCCTCAGAGGGACTGTGTGTGTGTAATATTTTAATTACTTTTTTTCTGTAAGCTTCTCGTCTGAAAACTGTGATTAGCTGACAGTTCTGCCTTGCCTAGAGCCAAGGTGAAACTGAACTCTGTGCCAGCTACCTACTACCAAAGCAGATGAGCAACAAGAGAGGGAGCATTTTTCAGGTACCATTTTTCAAGGAATTATTCCCTGCAGAGAGCCCTGGAATGCCTGTCCATCCTGTGCTTAGTGACCTGTGCCTGAGGACAGTTGCCAGAACTGATTCATCTCTAAAATGGATTAACTTTCACAGCTTCTTCATATCACTAGTGCGGGACGGATTGAATGAGGAACACTGGGAGAGATCAAACACATAAAAGAGGCTCCAAAATGAAGCATTTACCCTTCGCTTTACCCTGTCCGCGAAATGGGACTGAGTAGGCTTTAGGATACAGAGGCCTTTCCAGATCTCTCCAAGGGCTCTATTTCAAGTGTGCAGGAAGAAAACATAAATTCAGGTATGCTGTGTGTAACCTTATCAAGGAAATCAAAATACAGCCAGTCAAGTACTGAGTGCTAAAAAGCCCCTTTCAAACCATACGGGCACCCAGAAAAAACAAGGCTAGTATGCCTCATCCACTTCAGGATGCAAAGGTAAGTTGTTCTTTTTTTAAAAAAAAAGAATACAGGACCAGATCTTCAGCAAAAATGTTTCAGTATATTTGTATTTATACAGACTCGTTTGTACCTACTTAAGATCTGAATGTGTGTTTTGCTATACCAGGTGTAAACCCACTGCTGTTCTCCATCCAGTCCAAGGACATTAGCTCTTTTTCCAGGTGCATTTCCATTAGTGCCTCAGTTCGGCTCAGCAGTGCACTCCTTAAGTGTATCTCCTTATCATCACCACACAGCACGCAGATTCAGATTGCAGATGGGGCTCCTCACAAACAAGCTGTAGTCCTTTAGGAAAGCATTACACCAGAATAACATGTCAGCATTTAATTTGTGCTAATTGCTACCAGGCATCCAACCTGCAGCACCAGAGCTAGCCCGAGGCAGAGCTGCTGGAGGTGTATAGCGTAGATGCCAAAGTGCTTAGTGTCTCTTCGCCTTCTTATTGGGCTCACAGCTTGCTAATGTAGATCCAGCCACTTTTTCTAAGACTGAAAGTTCTTCAAAATCTTGTTTCAGCAGCTTTGTCTTCTCCTCCATGGCGATATCTTGCGCACTCTGCGTTGGTGCATTTTGCACTTTATACCCTTGCACTTCTGTAAACACTTGTTACCAAGGGAAGCCAAAATCAAACCAAGACAATAATAATAAAAAGGTATCTCCAAACCACACAATAAAATAAGTAAACAGCAAGTGGGAAAGATCAGCAGCAATGCATGAAGGGGTGTGACGAAGCTGAGAGACACAGGGACAGAGCTTCCAGGGACTTGGAAGCTGCTAAGAGAGCAGTTTTACGCTCCAGCCCCAAAGCAAGTACTGTAAAATTCCATTTGAATTCTTTTTTTTTTTTTTAGCTGGAAGCTCAAACACTGCCACATGCTGATAGTGATAAATCCAAAGAGACACAACCTTTGCAAAGCAATTTTTATCAACACTAAGAGGATGCTGCCTCAGCAGCCTGGAAATGCAGAAAACGTTGAGCTTCCTCTAACATATATGGTAATTTTTGCTAAATTTTTGAATGAGTAGTGAATTTAGTGCTGTATTGGAGGATTTTACAGATAGTTGTGTTCACTCCTAATTAATGTGACGTTAAAAAGGCAGAAAAAATGTTAATGATATTTAGCCCTTTGGAAGGGTGTTACACTTCTAAAAGGCCTTTCACACCAGTCTTGTGCAATGAGGGTTCTGCTGCTCAAAATCTCTTTATCAGCTGAGGGAATGATATTGGAAAGGTCAGTTTGCTATAATGCAATGAAGCCAATAATATCTTAAACCTCATTGCTGTCCATTAGACACTGAGCTGCATCATTAGGTGCCTAAGAAGGCAGTTTTTCCCACGTACTGAGCAACTCCTAATGAAGTAAATGGAAATTATGGCTTCACTGGTTTCTCAAAATGAGACTGCTTTATACCTGCATTTGGTGGTGGATTTCGGTTCTAGTCTCAGAGATCTGACCACAGAGCTCTGTGAACTGCTGCAGCTATTCATACTTTAAAGAAAAGTATAGAAAAACCAAGAAACTATTCATATGATCTAACATATGCACACAAAAATTTAAAAAAAAACCAAACCAGCTGAGATGTTGTGCTACAATGTTGTGCTTAGATTCAGTCTCAGGATTAGCTGGTGCTTTAAAACTACATTTAAGTCAAGAACAAGTTCTGAGTTCTGCTTCCATGTTTATCTCACAGGATTCAGGCTACAAAAGCCTGAAGTATGGGGGTGAAATTCTGTGTTTGGCTGAGATCCAGAGGTTAGGGTTCCTCTGCTCCTTTCACAAGAGCACCCTTGTTTATATCTACAGAGCAGTTCCTACAGAAGATGGGATGCTGCAGGTATTGTTGAGACTGCCTCTCATTTTACCCACTATCTTTCTCATTGAAACACTGTCCACATTGTTGAATATTCACACTGAAATTCCCTTATACCAGAAGAACTTACCAATTGCCCTGCATTGTTCACAAGACCCTCTTCCCTACAATAAGGGTGTAATTTCCTGGCTTCATTGGTCACACGTCAAACCTCTCACATACTTGAGACTCAAGTTTTCTTGCTTTCTGCTCCACTCCTTGGTGTCCTTTTTACATCTTCCCACACCAAGAAGTGAAATAGATCCTGCCTACCTTCAAACTTCTACCACGTCCCATATCTCTGAATCAGGACATGAACTTATACCCTCCACTTTATGCTTCTTTCTTATCATCTAATCTCACACATGCAGACTAACAACTCAGTCCTATAACCTCTGACATCGTCCACATTCCTGCTGTCCATCCCAGCTTTTGAGTTCCCTAACACTGCTGTCTTCAATCCCAGTCACGAATTCAAGTCCCCAGATGCAAAGCTGCTGCAGAGTGAGCACCAATTAGTTGCAACTCCACTGTTCATTAAATATTATTGCTCTGGGGTTTTTTTGCAGATGGAGACACTGAGGTCAAGGATAAATCATCTGTTAATTTCTCAAACACTTGGAATCCAGCTCACAGATCAAATTCAGTACCTTCAAACTATTAATTGGGTTGCCTGAGTCATGTGAAGGACACTTGAGAATGAAGGTGACAGAGAATGAGTTGGAAGATGAAAGAATTATTCCAATAAACCAGTCTCTACTATTTTCTTCCCCAGGACTTTCTGCCCTTGGTTATCTGACTAGAAATGAACTTGCAACTTGACTGGAACACTGACATCTCTCAGAAGAGATTACTTTCCATTTACTTGTTAGGAGCATTCGCTCTGCTTCAGTCCTTGTGTCAGGTCCCTAACACGTGCTTACACAATTGCTCATACAATGGGCCAGAAAGCAAGAGTGCCTGCACGCTGAACACAAACATCTTGGTATATTGGTTGAGGACATCAGTATTAAGACCTGGAATATCTTTAGGAATATCTTGACCCAGCATTTCTCCCAGAGAGTGTGTTTTTTCAGCCTCCCTCTTTAAGATATTAGAAAGACTGCAATATGAAAGTATTCATAATATTATTCTTGAGTTAACAAAGAGATAAGGGAGTGTGATTACAGTTCCTACCTCAAGAAAGAAAATAGGTTTTGGAGGAGAAAACTTACAGGCAAACTTAAGAAATTTTCACTTGAATCTAATGCTGATGTTCTATATTATCGCTGCCACGGTGTCACCATGAACACCCTATCATCTTATGGGAATGCTGGAGATGTAAGCAGCTGACATTCTAGCAGAGTCAGCTCTACATGTCACTGTAGGTCACAGAAACTAACTGCTACCAGATAAAATAGAGCTCGAAAAGAAGGATTTTTTTTTTTTTTTCAAGCATGCTTTAGGAAAGAAATAATACCCATGAACAAAATCAGTCTGGAAATTATCAAAATAGCTACCAGTGAATAAGAGTGTTACAAAGATCCTGTTTCTCCAGTTGCAAGCTCTTTTTTTCTTGCAGCATGGGAGGTGGTGTCTATGTTAGTCTGCTGTGCTCTTGACTCCTAACTAGCATTGTGCTCTACTTTTCATGGGATTTAATTATTGACATGATTTAATACCCTATATCTGTACTTTGGGATAAAACTGATGAATTTGACATCTCAATTTATTAAATCCTGAAATAGAGATGACCACTGCTGTGAGAGTAGAGCTTGGTGAAAACCACAGGTCAGCCACTAGTAATGCATTAAAAACCACCTTGGAGCTACTGTTTTTAGATAACACCAGCTGAATCCCAGAAAATGCTCAGGAGGGTGAGTGACCTGAAAAAGGATGGTCTATTTCTCTTGTGTGGCCTAGAGATTAAAGGGTAGTTAAGGTTTCACGAAGTCTAGTCAGCTCAAATCCCTCTACCCTCAATGCAGAGATGTATCATGCACAGAACGACCCAGGGGTTGTGCTGTCCCCCACCTCGTAGGAGGAAGAGTAATTTGGACACCTTAGGAAAATTCATACAGTAGGGTGAAGGGAGCCTGGCTTTTTCAAAAAATAAAAAAAAAATACAATTAAAAGTGAACAAATAAAAAGACCCCAAACTTTCAGAAAACTCTTATTAACTAGAGTCTTCTATTGAAGAACTGAAAAGTAAACCAGAGCTGAGAATCTGGAACTCTAACAACAAAAACAAAATAAGCTACTGAAGAAGCTTTAATTCTGGACCAATCTCCTGAACAAAAAAAAAAAAAACAACTAACAACAGCAACCAAAAAAACCACACACACACACACACCAAAAAACCCACAAAAAACAAAAAACAAAAAAACCCCCAACCAACCAACCAACCAAAAAAACCCAAACCGCAAAACAAAACAAACAACAAACCTCAAACCAAAGCAAAACATTAATGTTCAATTCAGGTAGTGCGAAACTAAAGCTCCATCTTCCAGGACTGAGAACTCACCTTTCTCTGTATTTAAAGACACAAACTTGAATGAATGTTTAGTTCTCTCAAGAAGCTTAAAAACATGGGTACAGAAGGCATGAGCTAAATAAAAAATAGTTCAGAAAGGGGTAGAGAACTTCTAAGCAGTTTTATGGTGTCCTTGTTAACCAAGATAGTTTCTCCCCCATTCCCTCACTGAACATCACAGTTCTTGAAAGATACTTGAAAAGTGGTTTCTGTCAAAACCAGGTGCTTGCAACCTTTTCACAGGCAGTGAATAAGAACTGGTGCTGCCAACATGATTTTTTTTAATCATATGCTAAAGCTAGGTTGGAATTAATGTCCTCTCCAGTCTCAACCATCTTGTGACTGTGGGATATGTCATATGACTGTGAAGGGACATACAAATGACAGGTGAGAGTATAGATACCTAAATTTAAGGTGTCTGACTTACGGTAGAGGAATCCTTTGAGAAGAAACATTTCCTTGAGGAATATGTTATGGACTTCCCATTATCAGTATAAATACCTGGTTACTTTAGGTATCAGCAGATCACTGTATACTTACATATTCAAATAGCACCTAAATCTTTTTTCACTGTCTTTTCCAGGCATTCAGAGTATTTTGAAGGGTTAAAAAAGAGAATTAATGGGGCTTTGAGTAATTTTAAGCCATCAAACATCCTTGATGCAATATTCCACTTTTACTCCCTCTGATCCTGGCTGTATTTGGTGACCTTTCTGCATAGATGTTTTGTCTCAGCACTATGCAAGAAGAATGTTTATGAGGACAGGGAATAAATAGTGTTGCTAGTAAGGTAGTCCAGCCCATGACCAGGGAGGAAGGAAGCAAAGATCAGGCCATCCAAGGGATGCAGAGAGGAGGGAGGGTCATTCCACCACTGTCAGAAAGCAAGACCAGTGGACTGAGATGGGGAGAGATTGTCAGTCTTAACTTTCCACTGATCCCAGAGGCCCATCTGACAGGGCTGACAGTCCATGATGGCTCAGTGATTTCAGCTGTGTCTTGTTTATACTTCAGCTCTCATCCCTTGCAACACATTGTCATTCCAGCTGTCCCTATTTGAATTCATCATCATTTTTCCCCCTTTTTAGTGAACAAATTAAAGAAAGCAGAACTATGAGCTTAATAAAAAAAAAAGTAAAGTTTCTCCTCTGGCTGGCAGCACATCTGATAGGGCCTTAATATGGTTTTTTTTTTAGCATTAAAAGTCTGCTGTCATCTCCTGCAATTTGTGAGCCCCACTTGAGCAATGAACAGTTTGGACTTTCCTGAACTTACATTTGTTATTATTAAAAAGACCTTTGTAATGGTTGAGAGTAAATGCTGACACTGAGTTGGGTTTGTGATTTTATTTACTTACCTGATTCTTATTTATGAAGACTTGGCCAGGTAGTGAAGCTTCTTGGTACTGAAATAAAGCATCATTAGCATCAAGCAAGGAAGCAAAGTGAAATAAAGGTGATGTGAATGCTCTTCGTTTGCTTATTCATTTAAATTGATTTTTCTTTACTGGCTCAGAGCATCTATCAAAAGAACAAAGCCAAAAAGAAAAGAGAAAAGTTGACTTTGGAGGCAGATTTCTTGCAAACCATTAAGAGTTATGTGATCTACAATATCATTGTTTCCATCAATGGTGATGGCAATTTTTTGCTATGGATTTCAGCAGGAGAGAAGGGAATGACAAGCATGAGAAATCAGACCAATAAAACAAATGTCAGCAGTTATAATTAGTGCTTGCCAACTCTCATAATTTCATCAAAGTATAGAAATCACTCATATACTCAAAGCTCCTGGAATCCCATCATTATGAACCCTTTATTTAAAAAAAATTATACTCGCGTGACTGCAGAAGAAAGCTTGCTTCTATGAATCCCAACAGGTAAAGGAATAAAGCAAGCAGACAAATCTGTAATATGCTAATTTTGCACTGATCTCATGAGTCTGTCATGCATTGTGTGCTGAAATAACTTACAATTTCTTTTTGCACACTAGGGGCCAGATCTTCAGGTGATAGAAATTGATCTAATACCATCGATTGCAGTACAGCAGCTGAATTCACTAAGCAGCTGAAATTACTAAGTTAATTTACAAAAGTTAAAAATATCCCTTGTCATTAAGAGCTCTGACATTAATGTATATTTTAACAGGATGGATATTCTTGTGATTCTCATGTGCTTTTCCTCTTCCTCACATCTGTTCGTTTTCCTCATTTATACTTTTCTATGATTTAAACAAATATTCTCTTTATATATTTTTTCTGTCTTCATCTTGAAGAGGCAGGAGATTTGTTTCCTTTATGAAAATATGTTGGTGCCTTTCCCCCCTTCCAACTCAGGATATTCTAAGACATATTATTTTTTCTTGAAACGTGGTTCAAAAACCTGTAGGCAATGAAGTTATCACCTCTCAGGAACCTGCAGTCTTCAGTTTGAGGGATCTGAGAAGCTTTTCCTGACCTACTCTGGCAGTAGGTATTTCATGCCTTGCCTGCTTACTCTATCATGTGCCTGCCAGACACAGGAGGAATCTGTTTCTATGCCTCAAGCAGGCCAGTTTGCTGTCCAGCTTTTCAGCTTAAGCAATTAATGAAACCAAATTTATGCTTCTGTTCTGTTCTAATGCTGCTGCTTTAGATGGGGGCATGTAATTGTAGACATGGTACTGACTTAAATTAGACGTGATGGAGCCTTTGCTGTTTGGCAACAGTGTCCATAGAGGCAGGACCTGATCAGGGAGCACACGTATCTGCCTGTGGCACTTAACCTGACTAGTCAAGCAGTTTTGACTAAATAACGAGGATTTGAGGTGGGAGAGTGAAATGCCCTTCATGGTCTGAGCTGGTTCCTAATTCTCCACATAAACCAAGCATTAAAATTATCTCTCTGGGACATGAGGAAATGTCTCAGGTGACAGCTATATCCATGCCTAAGCTGATAAGTGTTTTTTTAAGTCACAGCAACTTGACATTTTAAAATTCTGCAAAGACACTTTTCAGATTGTTTCCTTTTGATTAGGCTTCTTCCTCCCACTTGATTTTGCCTTAAAATTTCTTTTACCTTTTTTTTTTTATTTCCATTTAATTTTCATCTGCTATTTTCTTACCTCTGTTGTGTCGTTTTTCTTACTCCGACCTTCTCCCTCACTGTGTGCATTACCCATATTGTATGAATTGTGACACTGGAGCAAACTAATGCAGTGTGGGTTCACTAGGTATTACTTTCTCCTGAGATTGCTGTAGGTAATATGCTTTCTCTTAATTTTGGAGGAGGCCAGTTGGATGTTTTCTACCTAATCTGCCATTACTCCTAACTAAGGCAAAGTCTCCTACACAGAAGGAGTAGAAATACTATTACGTTAATGATGAAACACAGATCACATTTGATCTTCCTTTTCCTGTTTCACTTACAGTCCTTTCACAAGAAGTACCTGTTGGGCTGGAATTTAGTGTCTTTACATAAGTTAAAGCTACTAAAAGATCCAGTCTCTTTTGGTTTTACGTACTTCATTTCTTGGCTACCCATGGGCCTTGACGTGGAAAGTGACTGGGTTTTCCTTTTATCAATCCTTAGTGCTAAAATGGGTTTTAGACTAGTGAAGAGCACAACATGAGCAGTGGCTTTCCCATCGTGGCTTGGAGATGCGTCAGATGGCTTTAGCTGTACTTGTCTCTTGTGTAGTGAAGCACAGCTTGTAACACTGTGTTTGTTTTTATTTCCACTTGAAGGAAACTTTGGATGCAGAAGTGATGGCAGAAAGGATATTTCTTGGCATACAAAGACTTACTAAAACTTTTTCATATGCAGATGCAACATATGAAGCTTGAATTTCCAGAATAATGGTGAAGATTTTTTCAGTAGCTCTGTGTTCTGCTGGTTTTTGCTGAAACACTACAGAAAACATTGTTAAATCTTCATTTATTGTAATGGACTTCTACATTTCATGGGCTTATACATGTATACACCCATACATGTGGGTGTCAGTCTCTTCTCCAGGGTAGCAAGTGACAGCATGAGAGGAAATTACCTCAAGTTGTGCCAGGGAAGGTTTAGATTGGATATTAGGAAAAAAAATGACACAGAAAGTGTTGTAAAGCATTGGAACAGACTGTCCAGGGAAATGGTAGAGTTACCATCTCTGGAAGTATTTAAAACACTTGTGGATATTGCACTGGAGGACATGGTTTAATAGTGAACATGATAGCAGTGCTGGGGTGATGGTTGGACTTGATAATTTTAAACATCTTTTCCAACCGTAATAATTCTATGATTCTATGATTTTTAGATTTTAAAAACTTTCTGTCTTGTCAGTACAATAAATAGTGCCAAGATACTAGCTAGAGAAAAAATAGTTCAGCTAGGGTAGCATATAAAACTATAGTTTTTCTGATTATATAGTGCAACAATAAAATGCAGAAACCATCTTATGATTTTAATATACTTTTCTGGAGTTGTCTTTATGACCATAGCCCAGGAATTACAACAGATTTCTTTTTTTCCTGTTTTTGCCAGCTTATTGTCATTAACTTCACCTAGAAATCTATAAAAATGAAAAGACTGCTGCTCCATAGACAATTATAGAGCTTGGGGAGTGACAAACAAAGCAGCATTTGCTAAAGAGCAGACTGTCAAGCAGAAGTGACAGACAAGGCCAATTACCATATGCAAATAAGCCAGCATTCATTATATAATTTAAAAAAAAAAGGTATATTTTTCAAAAGTACTGCTATTCAGAACTGATTCTCTGGCTGGATGAGCGCTGTGGAGTTTCAGGTTTTATGAGTTTCTGCATCACTCTTTTTTTACAATAGTAAAATGTATTTCTGCTCCATTTTTTCTATGGTTTAACATATTACTTTTCCCAGTTCCTCCACAGGAAAATGTTGAGTGCCTTTAAAAATAGATAGTTTATTGCCATTTTGCATCCAGACTGGTCCGTCTACTCTGTTATTCCTTCCCAGAAAACTGCAGATACTTCAGGGAAGACACAGGTAACTCTGCAATACAGCAGTTTGTCTCATCTTTGGGGCAATGTCCTAGATGATTTGAATATGGCCATGGCTTTGTTCCTTACCTTCAAAATAGTGACCTAGGTGTCAAGTGTATGATCATGACAACTTATCTGTGTGGGGCTGGTGTTACAGGGGCTGGCATTGTATTCCTACCATCTCCCTTGAGATGGCAAAACAATAAGCCAGATTGGAAAAAACCTGCCTTTCAGAAAACTGACCCCTAAGCACTCAATGGTTTTCTTTCAGTTAGACCTATTAACTTATTTGAGTGGTTAAGTGAGTCTATGAATATCAGGACTCATTCAAAGAAAAACACAGAAAGGGAAAAGGGGGGCCAAAGGTGGTAGTGAGGTGGGACAGCTGAATTTTGTGGCAGTGCCTTCAGCTGAAAATGGCTATGGAAGCCAGATGTAATGTATAAGAAGGGCTATGTCAGGAAGGGGCATGAAGATGTTAACCACAGCATCTCCTCTGTACATACAGATATAGGGTTGCAATCTGAAAGTCCACTGATGGTGGCAGCTCCTCCACAGGAGCGTGCAAAGTGTTTGACTTGGGCTTGTTCTCTGAATGGCCTTTCAGAGAATCTCACTTCTGTACACTGACTGTAAAGAGCCTCAGCAGATGAGGCTAATATAGATGGCCAGAAAATCTGGGGGTTTAGTGCTATTTCCTCCAATACAGAGTAATAATAGCTCTTGTATAAAAGTTTCTTTTTCCAGTTTGGCTAACATAATCAGCCGATTATCACGGTAATTACCATTCACCACGGCAGTCAAGAGTAAGTCTCAGTTGCTTTAAACCCTGTGGAGCTGATTAAGATGATCACTGACCCAGAGAGTTTATGGACTTAAGAAAGTCAGTGAATGGCTTTCCCAGAGAGAATAAAGGCAGATTTCTGGAAATAGACCCACTGCTTGGATTCCTATGGGAAAAGTGCTAACACATTCACCTCTCACTCACAGTCTCCATCATTTCTCCAAATTTTAGTCTCCAGAGCAGAATTATGAAAGTTGTACATTCTTGTTTGCAAAGCTGCTGTCAGTGCTTTACTAGCAGTGCCCCAGTTGAGCGTATTTCACTGTGTGTGATGGCTGTGTTTAGCAAAAGCAATCATGCTGACAGTCTGCATGATGGAAGCCCTAATCTGTGCAGTGTCATGCACTATGCATCACCATGAGGGAATCTCTAGTGACTCTGTATTAATGAGAGGGAAGCAGTGACACTGTTATTATTATTTATTCCGACGGTGGATTTGGATGGGAAGGGGGACTCCATTCCCAGGGGCTCTCAGTCCCGGGGTTCCGGAAGGGAGAGAAATGCTCCCCCATCCCCCTCGCCACGTGTTCCCATGGCCGCCGGAAAGACAGCACACGCTGGGACGTGT
>JAWWES010000041.1:6671352-6759638 GCA_035583135.1 Lophotriccus pileatus
TAGCAAAAACTGTTAAAAGCCATGTTGAAACATGTTTAAAACAATAGTTTTTCATTTACTGCAGGTTTACTGCGACAATTTATGACTTATCCTGCTCCACAGATGTGTAAGGCACTTTAAAAAACAAATAAAGATGGTATCCCTGCTGATAACCATGCAGAACATCAAAGTACAGTTGGCATCCTCATGATTCGGGCTGCAGAGGGTCTAAAGAAAGAAGGCTGGGCAGCAGTAGCAAGGACAGCATCATTTTCTAATGCTGTTGGGTAAATGAAGAGTAGTCAGCATTGTAGGCCCCTGAATAGACAGTGTTAAAAAACATGTAGATGTGGTTTCGTGGTGAACATGGCAGTTTTCAGTTAACAGTGGAACTCAATGGCCTTAGATGTCTTTTCCAACCTTAATTATTCCAAGATTCCATGGAAGTTCTACTTATTATTTCTGTTACATAGCGTTCTAGTGTATCCTTGTCCCATCCCAGATTAGGGCTTTATGAAAAAAATTATATGAAGAATTAACTTTCAGGCTCACTTTTCTCACTGACATAAATGGCAAGGCAACTGCTTTATTTCTTTAAAACACAGAATATAGGAAAGCAAGGAGTGTGTTTACTCTATCTCTCATGCAGTGATTATTTCTATGCAGATGCTATTCTAAAATATGAGTAAAATAAAAAAAAATTGTTATTAGTAAATAGTATAATTTCTTGACTGTTGGGTATTGCTGTGTTTTCCTCTTTTGTAACTCTGTAGAGTCTGGAAACCCTGATCTGAGACAGGGACAGTGACAGAGTAATGTGAAGTATATGCAGGAGACATAAGTCTTTCACTTTCTGCTAAATTTTGCTCTAAAAAAAAAAAAAAAAAGATTAAAAAAAAATCTATTCAACATGCCAAAACTGTTGATTTCTCCTGTTACACATAATTTTTTTTCACTTTCTTCCCTGCTTCTAGTGGCAGCTTCTCTGGTTTGCAGCTACCAAAGTCTTGAGGCTGAACTGGTATGTCCCAAAGTCAAAACTGACTCTTAAACAGCAACTCAGGAGTTGTTTACATCTTCATTTTTTCATATCTTTCATGACCAAAGCCTGTTCTTTCCACCTGGCTAATGGACCAGCCTTGGCCATTAAAAACATGCACCCTCAGTCGTGACTAGCAGAAAGTGCCCAAAATTATTCAGGGGTTTACACCATGAAAGTGAAAGAAACCTGACAAGAGATCAAAACCACCACTATTAATGCTGATATGAGTGGCCTATCTCACGTGGGATGCCTGACCATGGATCCATCTGTGGGATCAGTGGTTCCTCCAGAAAGATCTTTGGATGGGAGAAAGCCATAGCCTCAAAATGGAATCTTTAAGTCCTAAACTTATTTCCTCATTTGGTTCAACAGAGAGAAAAGCTTGATGGTGTTCATGGTGCGCTGCAAAGCATATACCTTTATTCAATCATATCTTGACTGAATGTTTAGCTTGATCTTAAAAACTCACTCAAAATTGGCTTGTCTCCACTCAGTTTCAAAGAACACCTTGATTTCTTCACATGACTGTAAATTTTACAAAGCTCACTCTCCCGATTTTAGCTTCTTATAGTATATATTGCTATGGCTCTGTTTTTACTTCATTGCTTTTTATGTGACATTACAGAACAGCTTGCAAAACATCTGGCAGTAAATGGCTTATATTTTGAGGCTATCATTTTGCATGAGGAACTTTAGAGACAATAAGTTTTGGATAAATGTCATTGTCAGAGTATAGTACTTTGCACTCTTAGAAGAAGATCAGAGAAATTTCCTCGTGAAACCAAAATCTTGAAAAAGTTAGGAATTCATTTTTTTTAACCTTGCCAGCACAAATGATAACAGAAATTATTGTTTCTAATTTTGCCATAGTTGTAACTTTGCACAAGTTTGTTCTGGTTTTGGATGAAAGAAGGATGCTATTTTCAACAGCACAAACCCACTAAAAGCATCACATCAAATGGTTCAAGGGAGTAAACTTTTACTGAGCTTGGTGAAGCTTTGCTGATCTATTTCTATAGCCTAACAACCAGTTCTGAGCAATGTAATAAAACTGAATATAGTTAAATCATACTGTAGGTAGTGAAAACAGTGTCACTGTTTCATAAAACCTATGAAAAATGTGATGGGTAAGTATACCCTGATGCTACTGCAGAAACACAGGTTTCTGGGGTCAGGAAAAGGCATGGGCATTACTGTTATGACAATATTAAAGAAAAATGTGTGGAGAAGCTATTGCAATTAAAATTATTGAATAAAAACTTGCAGTTATACTGTATATTTATTTAATATGTGAAACATAACTCTTTATATGAATCTCTGCGAACTTACAGACTAGCTTGTGTTAAAAGAAAGATTATTTTGACACAACTAGCTTTTCAGTTTTATTCATACCCAGAAGTGTTCCCTCTTCCAGTACGTGAGACAAGAGAGCTTTTACTTTGTGTATCTGAGCCTCAGTGGTATGAAATGACATTTAAATTGATTCAATTGAACATTGTATCTCAAATATGTGTACTATGGCAAATTATACATTCAATTATGTACCTTTCCTCACAATTAACATGTAACAACACAGATGTAATTAGAACCAAAGTAACCAAACACAGAGGATCAAAGTCACTGGGCTCATGACTTTAAGAGGATTCATGTCAGCAATCACAAAAAGGTTAGTGAGCAGCACAGACATGGCACATCAAACACAATATGTCCCCATCTAATCCGAAGTACAAGAAAGAGCTCAAGTTTAAAAATAAGCATAGTTACAATACAGTAAAGGAAAATCATCTTTTATTTAGTCTCTCCCATTTGGTTCTCTTTCAAAATAGCTATAGGATATGCTAAATGCAGGATGAGACAGAAAATCTTCATATAGAAAGAGCAGAAAATAAGCAAAATAAATAAAGCTTGATGATATATTTTTAAATTTTTTTTCTCTTCCCTTTTTTTTGACCAGCCTTAGGCTGGTGCTTTGATCTATATTTCAGTCACCATGGTCCCTTATCAGAGAAAATACAAGAAAAGGATAGTGAAAGATACAGATAGAATGACAAACAGATGCACCCTGAATCACTACAGAGTGACTTTTGTGCTCTTCAGAATGCATTCTATCTAGAAACCATATCTGCAGTAGGAATGGACCAGAGAGAGAAAGAAAGCTTTGCCCTGAGGGTCTAAACCAACTCCCATTGATTGCAAAAAGCCCTTTTTGATATGTGGGAGACTGATCAGTCGAAAATTCAAGGGGATAAAGCAGTAACATGCAACATCCTGATGTTCCTTGGATGCTCCTTTTTCTGCTCCCCTCCCCTCCCACACTAAGGGTAGCTTCTCTGTTCCTCCATATGCCTTTTTTTGTGTGTGTGCATACACCTCTCTGTCTTTTAGGAATAACTTTTACCTGCACAGTGTAAGGCATACAGATCAAAACTGCACCCTGCACAACACTCAGCCTCTAACAGACCAGGGACAGGCGCCTGGGGAAACAGACAGACCAGAAAGCAACCTTTGCCCTTCACTGCTCACGTTACAGGTGGTATCAGGCACCAGGTCACCCTGGGTGGATTCTCCTTTCAGGCATATGGGGCACCTTTACCACCACAGTAATTTTTTTGCATCACTAACTTTGTCAGTGAAAGGTTTCACACATGTATAAGGAATTACTCCAGTTTGCTCGCTTTTAACTGTGTGGCAGAATCTTCTCATGACTTTAGCCTCATGACTTCTCACGACTTTAACCTCTTCACCTCTGTGCCACCTCTTCCCCAGGTTGAGTCTTGGTCCACTTCATTGTTTCTTTCACAAGTGGCTTCCACAACTTCTGTTGGCCACCCTACCCTTGTCTCTGCCTTTCTCACTTCTATTCCAGATGAAACAGAAAGAGCAGAAATGCACAGAGCACTGAAGGTACAAGCATACCACAGATTTATACACTGGCATAATAACATTATCTATTTGTTCTCTATTCATTTCCTGATATTTTCTAACATTTGATTTGCTTTTTGACTTCTCCTGAATATCAAGTTGATGCTTTTATATAATAACTATGATATCCCCAATCTCTCTCTCTTGAATGATAGTAGTCAGCCCAGAGCCCGTCATTTTGTAACTAAAGCTTTATTGCTTTTACCTATGTGCATTACTTTACATTTATCCACATTGAATTTCATTTCCCATTTTATCTTTCAGCCACTTAGCCTTGTACAGTCTTTTTGCAAATCTTTACAGTCAGCTCTCATTTTTACTAACCCAAGCAAGTTCATACCACCAACAAATTTTGTGTCCTCGTTCTCTTCACCTTAGAGACTATTACATTTTCCTGGTGTTTTCAAGCAGCTAATTCAGGGCCATAATACTAAGCAAAGTGAGACAAGCTAGTCTACCTCACCCTTCCTACAGAGTTATTTGTACTTTATTCTTTCAGAGTTTTGCATAACTGGCTATGGGCCATCATCTTCCCATCTATTTTTATCTGCTTTTTCACTCCTTTTCTCATATTCAGTCTCCTTATAGAGCAACTGAATTATTCATCTCTTTGAACACGCATAGCATTTTGAGATAGAGTTTGGAATAGATCTATTTCATAGAGACAACAAAGCTTTCTCCAAACTGATGTTCAGCTTGAGCTGGGAAGCTAGCAAACTTATGTAATGTTGAGTTAAGAAAACAGAGAAATGATACTGTATGCTTAGCTGTCAGACTGGATAAGGGTGGTTAAGGCACATTGGTATTTGTAGCCATCAGGATTCATAATAAAAATACCTTAGCTTTCCTCACACAATATTTAATTTGGTCACTGTCATTCTCAAATATAATTTCTTTGGAGATTTGAACCTGCTTCGGTTTCCCCTCACTTTTCTTCTGCAGATATTCCTCTAACCTAGAGGCTCAAAGAAAGGACATAAAATTCTGTCCAGTGAACACACATACCACCCTTTCAAAGGAAATTGGCAGGTAGGAAATCTGAACAAATAGTTCAGCCATACCACTGGTGGGATGAGTTGGTGACTTGCACAACGTTGCACATAAAAGTTCACACGATGATTTTATGGTCTTCATGGTTGTCTCAGCTCTTAATTAAATCCACTTGATTTGCATGTCCAACTAATATGGTTAATTTGCTGAGCTCTTCCTCTTTCAGACTGTCTACAAATATGCCATCATATCCTCTAAACCTTATTTAAGCTTCCTGAAAAACAGTAAAAACAAACTTCCCCCCATGGTCCGCGGCACATTTCAATGGAACTGCTCATGAGTATGGACTCTGCGATCTGGCATAGACAAAAAACACTGGTGTGTAGGCTACCGCACCACTAACTCCTTTTTACAGCAAGAATAAACCATTATTCCTTCTCCTTTTTCCCTATCTCCTAGTGAACACTTAATCCATGTGAAGTTTTACCTCTCACTCCATGGTTACCAAGTTTCCCTAACAGTTTGTTGTAAAGGGTCTTTACCAAAGGCCTTTTGAAAGACTGAATTAATTTTATCCACCATTTCTGCCTTATTCTCTATTTTGTTAATTCTGAATGAGCGTTGGCAGCGTAGAGAGGTATTACTTAGCCTTGAGAAGCCTGAGGGTTTAGTCCTAGCACTTTGTATACATTAAATTAATATATAACTCTATCTTTCATAATTTTTTTGACTATTTTTCCTGCTGCTGAGGTATGTCCTGTGTCTCTATAAAAGACAATTGCCTCTGGCACTTTATGAAAGATTTAGGCAGTCTTGGCTACAACCCAATTGGCCATGGAAGCAGGGTTTTATTTCAGATTTTTAACAATAAACTGTGTATCATTAAACAGCAATTCAGCTGCTTCATTATTTAGCCCCTTAGAGCTCCTAGACAGCTAAGACACAGCAGTGATGATTAATTACTATGTAATGTGCTGTGTTATTCCAATACCTTTTCCTCATTTTTATTTTGGGTTCTCAGAGAACATCTCACCCTTGTTTCATGTTCAGAATAACACCTATTTAAACTATTTTTGTAAACAAGAGTTTAGTCTCAGTAGCATACATCAGTGTAATTTTTGCTCAGCTGCTTTTTCATGTGGAGAAGAATGTGTGTGACTGACACCATGTGAGAAGGAGTTGAGTGACCAAGCTGAGAGAGCAGGCAAAACACAGGCAGAAAATATAATCAGCACCGTGCAAGGACTAGAGAATGGCTGCAAGAAGCTTGAAATATTGAGATTCAATTCAAACTATTCCACCGCCTTGCAGCCCATCCTCAGGCAAGTCATTTAACCTCTTCAATGGCATTTCCCCAACTATAATAAATGGGGGATGGTACTTGCCATCCTCCAGGGCATTTTGAGAAGAATAATTAGGTACATTTTTTAAAGTGTTCTAATTATGTTAATGTCAGAGTATAAAAGCATGTTCTCCCCAAAGAAGAGGTAAGCAGAGGGAAAAAAGGAAAGAAAATAAATACTTCATCCTATGGTGAGGGAAAATTATTCTCTTTGAGACTGGGCCAAATAGTGCCCTGGTAAGTGAGCATAAATTGAATTTACTTTGAGCCTGATATACATTAGAAGAAAATTAGTGTAATTTTACTGAGGCAAATGAGAAAGTCGTTTACATCACTTGCAGCACTGGCTCATTTATTTCAATGAAGTTATTCTGCATTTATGTGGGTGTAAACCAGAATAGCATTGAGTTCCCTGTTGAGGTAGTAGCTTCTCTGCTCCTAATCCTGTGACGATTGGTAGATAAAATAATCAGTGGGCTACTGGCATGAATGAAACAAGAACAGATGAGAGGAGAGGGAGAGGAGATGGAATGGAAACAGAGAGGAAACAGAGAGGAGAGGAGAGGAGATGGAGAGGAAAGGAGAGGACATGGAGGGGAGAGGAGAGGAGATGGAGAGGAGAGGATACGGAGGGGAGGGAGAGAAGAGGGAGAGGAGAGGAGATAAAGTTCTCCGCATGCAGAAAAAATAGTTTTTGTTGTTTATTTCCCCAATAGCTAGAAACTTACTTAAACCTCTCATTCCCATTGTGCCAGGCACCACAACAACTTGTCTAGAGGGCTGTTGAAGCAGTAACTTATTTAGCTTTTTTGCACTCTCCTTCCTTCTGCCCCCCAGATAAACTGCATACTTAAGGGCCAGGCAGAGAATTAGGGCTCCTGGGCTGGTCTGCCTGGGAAACAGTATGCTCCAGCCTAATTCCTTGCACCCACTTCAGTGTTTCTATCATTTCTTTGTGCCAAATACAGCAGAATGCAGCACAAAGATAAAGAGAGAGACAATACCCTGCTCGAAAAGCTTTCAGCAGAAGCAGACACCTTCCAAGGAGAGGGAAATGGAGAGGCAGTCTGCCTAAGCTCTTACTAGAATAGGAAACTAGAAATAGAAAGTGAAACAGTAGTTCTTGAGACCCATATGCCTTTACAATGTGGGTTTTGTAGACAAAACACATCAGGTAATTATACTTTTCTTTGTTGGGTGTTGGAATTTTTGAGTACTGCTACCCCAGGATTAATTGCAGCCTTTGAAAATGCTTTGTGTTATCTCTCTGTTACAACTGACAATGATTTGTTTTGCAAGTTCGAGTTGGTTTATTGGAAATTTTATGGGGGTAAAAGAGGTTTATGGAGGTAAAGTGGAAGAATTATCACTGTATGTTAAAGGAAGAGTTATTACCACTACTCATAATAGCAGTAGGAAGGATTATCACTTGCAAAAGCTCAGGAGGATTACTTGGGATTCAGCAATGTACAGTAAACAATCTTTATCTCTTGCAGAATGTCAGTGCATATTTTATAATATAGTTGGCTTTAGTGATCCATGAAAAAAAATCTGCTGCAATTTGAGTGTAATCATTCTGAATCGTGGAATTAAATTAATATTCAGTTGTCAAAAAATCAGTGGAAAAAAAAAGCTGCTTATGAAAGGAACAGGAAAAAACATTGTAATTTCATTTCAGTCTAATTCCAATTTAAAATCTTTGTATCAGCATCCTCTTGGCAACTTATCAGTAGATTCATAAGAGTCAGCAGAGCAGTGTGAGGAGGCAGATAATGTACATGAGATCACCTAGCAAAGTAGTTTCAAAAGCTTCTGGTTTATGTTAAACACTTTCTTAAAAGTACACAATATATTCATGACTTCCCTCTATCACAGTCATAAATATCAACTGACTAAATATTGTTCTTTCTAACCAAAATACCAATCCTTCAAACACACTCACAAGCATACACACACAGTTACATCCTGTCTACAGAGATTAAAGCCAACACAGCTAGGACTGAAAAAAAAAAAACAGGTAATGAAGACAGTATAAATGAAATCTACGATTTCTTCTGGTAAGAAAAAGGAAAGTTACCAGAATAAGGTTACATGTGACAAAAGCATTTAATATTCTGCTGGAAATTACTTGGATAACATGAAGTTAGGCAGCATATAATGTAGTGAAAAGATGTAAAAGTTGTAAAGACAATGAGCCTGTCTAGAATGTGATGGAATTACTTGAACTAATATTAGTTTTGTCCTGGGAAATTTTTAATCACATTTACAGTTGTAAGTATAAAATCAGATTTATAAATCAAAAATACCCCAAGATGAATTCTGTAATATTCTTGTCTTTTTATTCATTTATCAATGTGGGTTACAAATCAGCCTCTGCTGGAACTTAAGAATGCCCTGTTTTCTTTTATAACTCTTTCTTAGCTTTGAACAGTAACTGTATGGAGTCATAACGTACGTATATATACTAAGACATACATATACATATATATATTTATATATAAAAGTATGCATAAACAACATACAAAAATCTCAAATTTCTGATCATGGTGTTTCCTATTGGAAAGAGTTCTTCTTTATTAGAGAAAAAAAGACCCCCTAGACAAATTGACATACTAGTTATGCATTCCTTCTGGTCTTCAAGTTAAGAGAACACTTTTACTATGAGTTTGTTTTGAAGTCACTCTTTTGCAACACAGTTATAGTAATGGAAATTAGGGCTGGAATTACAAAGATGGGAAACTGTGAAAAATAAAAATTGAGGATGCTCTGGATCATTAAAAAGGGTAATTAAGATTATTTTGCACAAATTATGGAAAGTTCATGCAAATTACAGCTTATTTCAAATAAACTTGTTATGCATATATGTATGCTAATTTTGAAAGATGAGTTTCTAATTTTTAGGAAATAAACTAAGTTGGGAAATTCATGTTCTCATATTGATGTATTTATTATATTTAGGGATTTACTATGTTTAGGAAAATTAGATTCTCCTGTTCAAGGCACAGATCAATCATGTACAAAGCCACCTTTCCTAAATGCATCCAGCAACGTATCTCAGATTTCACCTGGAGTATGATCTCAAGGATATAGCAGTGCAGGCAAGTTAATCATAGTGCTTATTCAATCTTCAAAGTCATCCAAGTTAACAAAACAAGTTAATAGTGATTGCGAAAAAATTTTTGTATGAGATCAGTACTAGTAAAGAGGATGAGTTTCTGACATACTCTTGGACGTAGAAAGATCTAAATTTCCCCTCATACGTTGTATCTACAGCAAAAAATCTAGGTATTTAAGATAAGAAAGGAATATGCCATACCAGTGGAAGGTAGTTTACACTGTCTACATTGCATCCACATAGATGTTCCAATGGATCCATAAGAAAATGTTTTTCCTGATAGAAAACAATATCGATGTGTATTGTCAGTCCCTAACACAAGTTCCTTTGCATATTTGTCTTTAGATATACACTGGCATATTCTGCTTTCATTTACAGGTGGTGCAGCATTACCCTCTTGAAGAAAACTCTCTTTACATAGAACTTACACTTTAGGTGACAAACCACCTCTTTATTTTCTCCTTTTGATAGGTGATTCAGGATGATCAAAGCTCTTCCATCTTTCAAATGTTATATGTCCAGCTTTCAAAGCAACTCTTTGGAAAAAGTCCATTTTCTGATGGGACCTTGTATGGTTTCAGCAGGCAGAGGTGGAAGGCAAACCCTGAGTGAGGCACAGCAGGAAACAGAGAGGAAACGAGATCACTCACACCCTAAGGCGGTGCCTGACACAGACCACATTAGCAAGTACACCTCTCCTTTCTAGTGGGAACTTTATTGAAACATTTTGGCTTTAACAGTAAATGATTTCTTATTGCACTTCCATCTCTTTGAAATTGCAGCAATGGTTCTCCAGTGGCAGTTTGACTGCAAGCAGTCCATCCCCCAACAATTTCCAAACTTACACTCAGGTGACAACTGCAATCTATTTCCATCATGTTACCCTTTAAGTCTTGTCTTACCATGTAACCTCTTTTCTTTGACCTTCAAGTCAGCCAGGATCATGTGTCATGACCAAACCATGTGACAAACTTGCATTTACTTAGTCTGGGATTTTCAAGGTAATAGGATCAACTCTAGTGTCAAGCAGGGTCTCTGGCTGCCCCAGGCTGCAAGGTACTGCTAAGTCTGCTAAGTGGTCTGAAGATATAATTGTGATAATAATAGCACTGCTTAATCTCTCTTGAACTAAGGTGTTCTGCTACACTTTTGACCCCTGCACATTTATCTACCTTGTCCTGGCTCCTGATGTGTTTTCAAAAGGGTTGTTTATTGCTGCAGTGTCCTTGATGTGCGCTTCCAGAGGCTGAGCCAGCAGGTGCTGCAGTGCTTGACAATCTTAAAATGCTTCAATGCTCTTGAATACCTCATATATTTTGTAGTCTTCCTCTTTTTTGAAGCAGCTTTGAAAATAGGAAGACATACCCAACAGCAGTTCTCAGGCACCTACTGGCCACTGCTTCACATCACGTTGGCATCATCTGCTTGCCAAATGACAAACATAGCCTGGGTCAGATAAGCTCTGGGTCTCTGCATAACAAATCTGGAGATGAGCAGAGTTGTGTTTTGCCTGTCTCATAAAGCTACTGTTGTCATTGGTATGGAAAGCAACCTTGTTGTTCCAGGTTTGTCTTATCAAGAATGGCAAAGGTGTTTTCACTTACTACACGTCAAGATGCCTGAGATCCACTTACTGCTTGGCCTACATCTTTTCAGAGTCTTCCTAGAATAATAAATTCGCTCTCATGTCTTTGATCACTGCTTTGATTGCACTTTCATCTCTTGAACAAAGTGACCCATGATTTCTGATATTCAGCTGGACTAACAAAGCATTTTTAATGACTGTCATTGTCATTACACACCTCAGGATCTCTAACTACACTGTCACAGAATATTTCTTCATCACCTTGTCTTTTATAGATGTCTATGTTCTTTATGCATGCCTTTCTCTTTTGCTGTAGTATGTAAGATTAGGAGATTCATATACATAGTGTAGAGAATGATCAGTAGGTATAGATAAAAGGCTATTTTGGAGCACTGTAAGGTGCTTTTATTTCATTCACAACATGTTTGTTGCCTGGAAATTCTGTATTATGTCTTTATCAAGAAATACATACCTCATTGATTGGTCAGGCAAAGAGGGAATTATAGGCAATATGAATAACAGACAAATGTAAACTAGGCTGTGGTTTACGTTGTGTACCAAGTAATCATTACTATTTTCTTCTCCTTTTTATTGCTTTTAAAGTGGAAACTCTGACTCTGTACTGTTACGTAGGATGTTCTTGCTTGTGAAGGCACTAGAACCAGAGGCTCATTCTACTAGATTCTGTGTGCACACTGAGTTTGGTTTCCAGTGTAAGAGTTTATGTAATCTTTGGTGATGGAAAGTGACACACCAGTGCAAGTTACAATACACAATACAAATAAGGCAAAAATACCAAAGTTATATTATGCATATCATGTAGAGTCAAACCATATCACACGAAATGCAGTCTATTTCATGACTGAGGTGGTGATTCATAAGTACTGCCATGATGAATCTAAGCTGATGCATACCGGGTAAGCAATTATCTGTCACCAGTGACAATATATAGAAGCATTAGAAAAATCCCATTGTCAGCTGTCTTTGACACATTAAATTTAACAGTCATCGCTGCTAACCTCATTAATTCCAATAGATGACTTAAGCATCCATGTTAAATAAATTCAGTTAACTTTGTTGGAATAGTCTAAAAATATGGACATGGTCAATTATTTCAGCTCAGTTAATCAGACACAGCTTTTTTAAGTTAGTAGGTTATGTTTTGTAGAAATTTCCTTCCTATATATATATTTTTATTCCTTCACTTTTCGTCTTTGTACTTTTATCTTTTAAAAGAACCATTCAATATGTCTTCTGCTTAAATATGAATTCTGTTTTTACTAAGCATTTTGGTATCATCAAAATTAATTAAAGACCATGTTCAAAGACTGGTGCTATAAATGGAAAACGAGTTGAATTTGCAGGAAGAAATATTTGCCATTTGAAAATATAATGTCATTGAAACCAAGGAATTATCATTAAGGTTATTTTAACTACGAAGTGACCATTCTGAAATTGTAAGATAATGCTCCTTTAATATATAACCTATAGCACATTTATAATATTTTATATAAAAACTCATTAATATATAAATTTATCATTATATCAATTTTAATTTCATTGAAATCAGAACAAAAATTAACTCTTATAATGGCATCTTGAAACTACAGTTTTCCTCTTTTTTCAGCTTGAAAATGTTTAAGAGAAAAAAAGTTTTATGACTTCAGACATAGAGCTTTTAAGATTTCTTTTTCATTACAGACTTAGATTTAAAGCAAAAAAAGAATTTCAAAATTTTATCATGCCCCATGCAGTATTACCAGCTAATCATGTACAAAATTTCTCTATGAAGCAGTTGTGTAATTGTATAGTAAAGAGGTTCCCAATCTGTGCCTCTTTAACGAGCTATGCTCACATTGAAAAGAAGGCACAGCCTGCAGTGGAAGTCAGTAAATCTTGCTGCAACCAAAGACCACTTTATGGATTTGAGGGTGTCCCGATGAAGTTATGGAGGTGCAGCTCTACCAGTCTGTAATGGTTTATTGGAGAAACAGGGAATGAGATCCTAAAGGATCAGGAGGAATGTGGTGCAGAAACAGGCATCAGGGGGCAGAGTGAAGTGAGTAGAAAAAACCAACAAACTGCAGCACCCAAGTCTGTTTTAGTGAAGGCTGAGGGTCTTTGCTCACTGAAGAGTAAACCAATTTACAGTAAAGGCATATTTACATACATTTTTAATGAAAATAGCAGGGATTGTGGATGCTTATGAATGAATAACTGTGCATGAAGACCTTCAGTTCTGCTGTAACAAACAGATAATGTCCATATTTCACCTTTCAAAGCGATTAATCTTCTAATGGTGTTGTCTGCTATCAGTGTTATACTGTTCCTAACTATGCAATCAACCATATATTGTCTCAAAAACTACATGGTCAAATAGAGATTTTCATGCTAGTGCACCTTTAATTTAGGGAGAATGTTTTTTTCTGTCAGTAATCCTTTTAGTCACAGCTGTTTAGCCTGATGAAATGAAATAGTTCCCACTATGTTGAAAGTCTGTCTACGATTAAATGTAATCAGTTTTTAATTAACTGGAATTTTCGGTATCTCGCAAGTACTCTTTATGAAGTTTTATTCAAATGATGGCATGGTTTACATTAGTTTTTAAAGTTTGGAGCTCAGAGAAAAGGCAACAGAAGAGACAGTACAGATAAAATGAAGCTTAGGACAAAAGGGACAATAAGAGCACAAAATCCTCTTAAAGGCTTTGCAGGGTGTGTGCCCAGAAATGGACCTTGAGCAAGACCTTACCTGTCTATAAATCTGCCATAAACAGCTGTACAGCTGTTCATAGGTATCATTATCCCAACTGTTATGTTATTATTAACTATCATGGCTGAAACTGTAATTGAGTTAATGTGTATGGCAGTTTCAACCTCCTGAAGCATTGGCACAGAGAGCTCCAGGTGTGACATCTACCCAGAGTGCTCTCTCCCAGAAAGTACGAGAGGTGCTGTGCTTCAGCACTGCTCTAAAGAAGTCTCCAGGGCATCATAAGCCAGATAAAAACTTTCAAAACCCCATGAAGCACAGAACTGCATTATTACAAATTTACCTTCCTGGATCAATGGAATAGAAGACCATTATAAACCAGAGCAGAAGACCTACTATTATTTCTTTTGAAAGGAGCAAAGCTGAATGTTTTCCATGCAAAAATATACAAAAATTTCTTTGTAAAAATAACCAAGGTTTTTATTCTGCCAAACTGAAAAATCCCAATTATGTAAAAAACCAACCTTTCATTTCAATAAATATTTACCATAATATCATATATTTTAAGCAATATAACAATAGTATAAAACCATACTGAACATAATATTAACTGAAAAATAAAATTAGACACACATTTATCTCATAAAATATATTTAAGATATATTTTACAAAAATAATGAAAATTTTTAACACCTTTTTTCAAATTTTTTGATCAAAGAATTAAAATCAACAGTGATCTATTAAATATTTTTTCAGTCAAATTTATCTTCTGAATTATCATCTGTATGTAGCTATCCTCTTTCAAGCCTGTAATGTGTTGAACATGCATGAAATTAATTTAAATATATTTCTCTATTTTTTGCTCTAGTGACTATTAATGCTGTCCTGCCTATGTCTAAGCATCCATTTAAAATGCCACCCACCTACCAGTCTGACGTGAATTCTCAATCTATTGTACAATCAAATGGAGCAGGATATTCTCAGTCTAATTCTTGATGCAGATAAGACGAGACAGATGTATTTCAAGGGTTGGAAACATATCTGAGAGAGGCATCTAAACAATAAAAGCCAATTTACTTGATTCAGGCTCAAGCCAAGCTTCCCTGATTGCATAGGTCCAGAAGGAAGAGGCAATCTCTGCAGTCAGCTTTTTTGCTTAGACCAAAAGAAAAGCACAGTTTGGGAAGTCAGGATTACAGGGTCCTTTCAGCACTCTGCCCCTGACTGGTTTGAGCTGGGTGTCAGCCTTCTGGTCAGAGTGGAGGTTTTGTCCAGCAAGAACAATCCTTCCTGCCCTCAAGAGTAGGGATGGAAGGAGGGAAATCATCCAATTTGCTACTTTTCCTGAGATTTGTGAGGTGCTTCTGCAAAACAGCATTGGCACTGCCTGCACCTCCACCGGGGTGGCACAGTGCAGCTCAGGAGAGTTTGGGATAACAGATGTCTATTCACTGTGTGTGTAAATACCTCTGTTTCTGAGAATTCATCTTAGCAAAATAAAGGAGTGGTCAAGGATGCCCTGCTTGTCTCTCTACCCCCATCTACATGGTGATATTCCCTGACAGAATGGGTTTCTCTGCACTTAGCAAGGTGAAGGAAGCAATCATGGTGAGGAAGAAACTCTTTGTATTCTTCCCACAGACCGGTAGCAACATGGGTTTTTCAGTTGGCAGTGTGAGACTATGTGATGGGTCGCTAAATGGGACTGCCACCAGCAAGCATCCGGTTGTAGGAGCTGGGAAGGGGCGGCATTGGAACAAGTGAAAAGCAAAGGAGTTTCCTTCCTTAGGAAGAGAAGCAAGAAATTGGCTTGATTTAAAAGGGCCCAGCTTCTAAGCTGTAATTAAATCTTCAAATGAAGGGGAAGGGGAGGATTAAGAGAAGGCGATTGTAGAACTTTCTTCTGCAAAAACTGCGCAGTCCGGGGGTCCCATTCATCTCCAGGCAGATATTCAGCCCTCACAAAACCAGCCCAGCCTGGCACCAGCCTGCACAGCCCCGGCTGCTCGTTAAAGCCAGGCACAGGCGCTGCAAGGACGTGTGAGCCGGATGAAAGGGGCCTTGGCAGAGCTGCGCAGGGAAGTAGCTGTCACTCACGGCTGTACCCGCACAGGGCTTTCATGAACAGCAAAGCTGCTTCTCATCCCTTGGATGGTCTCTGCAGCCTCATTCCCAAGACTGCTATTCACACAGTAGACTGAAGTCAAGGAGTGGGTTTCCCTCCAGAGAAGGTTCAGAGTAGGGAAAATGCAAGGCTGAAATCTATTTTCAAAATGTGTCAGAGACCTGCTTCATAGCATAGACATTGTGCACTAAGACCTGGCAGCCTGTAGGTTGGAGTGTGGACCAGATCTGAACATACATAGCCTGGCTTAAGCAAAGATAGTTATTTACTGCTGATGAATATATAGACAAAACAGTGTTCAGAAAGCACCAAGGCCGAGTAAGGCATAGGGTGGGCTGCCAGCCATGCTGTTAGGGAAAGCAGATGGAGAAAATGTGTGAGATGGAGAAATGTGGAGAAATGACAGCCACTGCTATGGCACAGGAGGCTTGACAAAAGGATGTTAAATTTTCAGGGTGTACAGGTTAATGCAGAGGAATCCCAAATGCACACTGAATACACGTTTCCATTTTACCCATAACAACCTTTTCACTTTCCATTTAGGTCTAAGGCCACAAGCTGTGGGTTACCGCCAATCAGATTGCATCCAAAACCCATCTCTATCTGTAAAGACATTTTCCACTCTATAACATCAGTCTGACCCATGCTACCTGTGCAGCAGGTGTGAACCTGTCTCCATTTTGAGCAAAGCTGCCGTTTGCCCAGATTCAGACAATTAAGGGTTTGGATGGGACTGTGAGCTCGAGCCTTCAGCTATCTGGCAGAACACAGTCTGAATTTCCTTTCCTCAGGGAGGATATGTCCTCCCCTGCATAAATATATCACTATTCTTGCTGTGTACATCTCTCCATTGCCACTGGGAGTATCTATACATCAATAGGGTTCTATATTTTTAAATGAATGCATCATTATGTACTGTCACAGCTCTGGTAACACTGACTTTTTTCCATTAACATATTTTTCAGAAAGTTTTTATGTCACTAAAAAGAAAAGCTGCCTTGAAAAATGTTTCTTTTTCCTCAAAACAATTTAAAATATTTTCATTAATATTAATAATAATATTCTAAGAAATATTCTTGCTTGTTCTAATGTGGCAATTGAAAGCCATCCTGAAAGATTTTTATTTTCTTTCAGTGTTGTCTTTCTCAGATTGCGTACCTGGCAGAAGAGAGTGCCTGTGGGGAAAGGAAGAGAGAAAATACCACAGTCACCAACACAGAGTATTTTAAGACAGAATCCAAATGAGTGCTGCAGCCTTTGTTTGTGTAATAAAGGAACAACTGATGTAGTGATAATATACTTTAAAAAATAGCCAATGTTCTGATACAATAATGCTCCCATTGCTATAGGGATTTTTCTGAGTTATTTAGTTGCGTAAATCATGTATATATATATATATATAAATAAAATCAAGCTTCATGCCAAATCTTCAGGCTATTTTTACAACCATTAGCAAGGCAAACATCAAGTACAGGAAATTTCTCAACACAGAAATAAAAGAAAATTAGGAAAAATGTCCTTTTACAAGCTTAAACCACCCAAACAGTTCATCTTCTATCTGCAGGCACACAAGCACACTGGAGGACACAGCCTGTCCTGATAGTAAATCTAGAATCACAGGAACTCTGGGCTTTAAGGGATTCTGTTGTTCATCCACCTTCACTGAAGCAGCAGCAAAATATATGTAGCACCCTGTATATTAGCTGTCCTTAAGAACCTCCAGTGAAGCAGCTCCTCTAGCCTGTTGCAGTATTTCATGCATATTGGGGAGGGTCATTGTATAACATTCAACTTAAATTGTCGCATATTTGAAATAATTTCTTTTTCAATCCCAAGGACAATATCAAATAATGAATCACTGAGTTTTTTAATACAAATTGCATGCATTGGAAAACTGAAAACAGCATTTCTCAGTCTTGTGTTTTCCAGATTGAGCCCAGCTCATTCAGCTTAATCTTGCTACAATTGTAGGGATCCCTGTTTTTTTAAAATTAACACTAAAGCTGACATGCAGTCTAGATAAAGCTTCCTGATGGACAAACAACATTGAACAATGAAGGGAAAAAAATAAAGGAAATACTTTCTCTGGCAAGCTCATCATACATACCACTGACTAATAGCTGGTTTGTCTTTCTATTGACCAAAGACTTTTATACATATTAGGCCAGTTCCTCCACCCTGCAGTGCTTTACCACCACTGACACTGCTGCCCTCATTTGCACAGTGTGAGAACCTGCCCCAAAAATACCTCTAAGTTGTTTTAGATTTCTATTTTGCAGAAGAAGCAGTATTACAGATCTAGTGGTAATTCAGCTCTGCATAGTGCATCTTCTATCCAAATGCTTTCATTTTTAATAACCCTTTATTTTCTTTTTTTTCTTTTTTTTTTTTTTTTTTTGCTTCTGCAGAGTGCAGCAGCTCAAGATTCAATGGTGCTAGAAGTGGGTAGGCTGTGTGAACTCAATCAATAATGCTTAAAATTTAATTAAGCAGTTGCATCTGAAGAACTGACTCCAAAAGAGTATATGCGATCCTTCATGATAGAGCCAGTGCTGTTTCAACTACAGCAATATAAAAGTGTGCATCTTTTCATTTCAAGCCTTTGGCAATACGATATTTTTCTGCAGAGAGACAAAAGAAAAGAACAAAATCCAGCCAGGAATTCCCCGCAGTTTACTTTGAAGTGTTCACCATACTTTGACCTTCATAGCTAAGCATCTCTTCAAGCCCTACAAAACACGCATGGATTTCTGATCCTTGAATGTTTGATTTTCCCAAGGTGTTTGGCTGTCTTTGCAGAGAATTATCACTGGAAAGGATAGCAGGAAGAACATGAACAATCACAGGGCAAATCCCAAGCACAAATACAGGCTGGGAGAACAGATTGAGAGAGAGATTTGGGGGTGTTGGTTGACAAGAAGCTCAACATGACCCAGCAATATTTGTTTGTCAGCCAGAAAGTCAAACATATCCTGGGCTGCATCACAAGAAGTATGGCCAGCAGGTTGAGAGAGATGATTCTCCCCCTGTACTCTGTGCTTGTGAGAGTCCACCTGGAGTGCTGCATCCAGGTCTGGGGACCCCAACATAAGAAGGACATAGAACTGTTGGAGCAAGTCCAGAGGAGGGAAATGAAGATGCTCAGAGGGCTGGAGCACCTCTCTTATGGAGACAGGCTGAGAGAATTGGGATTGTTCAGCCTGGAAAAGAAAAGGTTATGAGGAGACCTTACAGCCCCTTCTATTACCTAAAGAAAAGGCTATGAGGAGACCTTACAGCCCCTTCTATTACCTGAAGAGGCTAAAAGAGAGCTGGAGAGAGACTTTTTCCAAGGGCATAGATTTATAGGACAAGGGAGAATGGTTTTAAATGGAAAGAGGGTAGATTTAGATTGCATATTTGGAAGAAATTTTTTCCTAAGAGGGTGTTGATGCTCTGGGCACAGGTTGCCCAGAGGCATTGTGGATGACCCATCCCTGGAAGTGTTCAAGGCCAGGTTGGATGGGGCTTCGAGCAAGTTGATCTAGTGTGTGGCAACCCTGCCCATGGCAGGGGGTTTGAACTAAATGATCTTAAAGGTCCCTTCCAACCTGAACTGTTCTATGATTCTATGAGTTATTTTGGTTATAATTGTTGTACCTCACTTGTAAAGGGAAAAATGCTCCAACTCATAAACTATGAGCAGAGGTGGGTTCTCTGAAGTTACAAATGCCTCTATACTTGGGAGTGTGTTTGGAGCTAGGAGGACACCAGGACTCCCCTGACACCTCACATAACACTCACCCTAGCTCATTGGACGTTGCAAGCAGACGTCTCAGAACCTCACACAACCATTGAGCTAAAAACCATAAGGTGACAGCCTGAGCTTACAATAAGTTCAATTATTTTATTTTAAAAAGTATGTCCTCGATCAACCCACAACTGAAAATTTTACCTTTCTGGCTTTTCATTCTGAACTCCTTCCATGGGGCTTATTCCAGTTAATAATAAAGAAGAAGAAGAAAATAAAAAAAAAAGAAAAGGAAAAAAAAGAATATTATGCCTTTGTACATAATGCATGAACAGAACTTTTATACAAATTTGAAATATTAAAATGGAAGTTTATTATCTTGTATAATAATTATAATAATATTATATGAATGTATGGGAAATTACCTAGAGAGATATTTGAAAAGAACTCAGAACATGGCTTTGTCACAGCTCCTTCAATGCTCTATTTTTATGTGTTCCAAAAATTATTCTTTTTTAACAGGCTTTGCATTTCTCCACATTGTGCTTACTCTGTCTCACCCTGTGTTAACACCACTACATTGTACAATGCTCTAGAAGAAGAGACAGCTGGTTATGGTGTGGTCAGGTGGTGATGTTAACAAGCTCCTTGATACACTGAAAAGCCAGGGAGAAACGGGTCATGTTGTAAACACAAGCGTCAATTCTCACCAGAGGCTGTGGGAATATACAAGTCACACCACAAGGTGTTTATACCAAATATCCTACAGCAGTAAGATCACCTCCACTCAGCCATGGTGCCTGCTTCTTATAGGGAATGATGAAAAAGATCCCTCCTACCACCTCCCAGGTACTCACTAGTGCAGGAATGCCACCCTGAGGTGTTTACAAAAGGACTATAATATACACTCTTAAGTTTCTACAAAAATAAGTAAAATATCAGAAGTTTTTTACTGAAGTTCACAGATATATAGCCACAGTTGCAGGCACCTTAAAAGCTGGAAAGGAGCCCCACCAAGATGCATTACTAAGCAATTACTGACTAGTTTCAAGCAAAGTCAGTATTTTTCAGTATATAGATACATAAATTTCATGAAACAGAGCTGTGCTCCAAAAACATTTCTACTTTGGGTCTGTTTTTCCAATATTATTCATTTTTAGAGGAGTTATTCAAAATTTTTTTGTCATATTTTCAATGTTTAAATATTTTTTCAATCCATAGAGCATAAAAACTACAACTGCTTCAAAAGTTTCTCATAAACTCATGCTTTCTAAAAAAAATACAGGCTATAATTCTTCCATAAAAGGTACTTTTCCTTGTATTTTTGAAGTTTTTTCCACTGTCTTTTAACAAGATAAAATTTCCACATAAGCAATTTGAAATGGAAAGCAGATATCTTGACAGTTTTCATAAGGTGCTTTGTGAAAGGCTGTTTTTTGGAGGACTCAGGATTTTTAGTGCAGAGGAAAAAATCCTGGAAAATTCCCCTACTGAAACTTCTGAGATAATTTCTTTTCTAGAGTATATTTGTAAAAGATGCTGCAGAGTGGGTTGGAACAAGGGACTAATTGGACCAAGGTTTTGGCCTATGCTTTATCTGTTTCATTTTCCAGCAATTGCTCTGCATAAAAGACCCTAATTAGATATTGCCCACATGCCAATCATTTGGAGTAAAGGAATGCCCAATGAAAACTAGGAGTCTTATGCTTACTGTAAGAAGACTCAACAGTTTGTCCTGACTATGGGCAGAGAACTTCAGCTCATTTTTTAATACCAATAAAACCAGATTCCTGCCTACAATTATTTAGTAAAAAAAAACCTGTAAACTTATTCCATAAAATACTGACTCATTCTCATTGCATTGCTTTAAATTTCTTTAAAAATGTTGTCAGGTTAACTTTTATACTGCCAGGTATCACAGAAGACTAGTCATTAACTACTTGTACCATGCAGCAGAGTTTGGACTGGGTGCCATCCGTCTTCACACTTCTACCATAATGATAAAATAAAAGTAGAAACTAGAATACGTGTCTGATCATAATGTCAGAAAATTGATATAAATGACCATGCTTTTTGAGAACCTAACCAGTCCTTATTGGCAAAAAGGTAATGTACGGCTGTAGAACTGCTTGTAGAAGCCTTCTACTATTTGGTCTGATCCAAGACTTCTCATCAAGTGATGTTCAAGGGGGTTGTTTGTCCAAGCCAACACCTTGGCATTTCTGACTTCAGATGTATCAAAAGATTACACTGAGGAATGTTCCAACCTCCAAACCACCCTCCAGGACTGTCTTATGAACACTGGTCTCATACCATGTGACAGGACCAACAAGAAATCTTATATTCCCCGGGCCCTGTGGGGGAAAAAAAAAAAAAAAAAAAAAAAAAGAATGTGCTTACCTCGGAGTAAAACTTATGGACTATAGGGACAAGAAGAAATAGGGTCATAACTCTGGCTCTTCACACCTGTTGGGCCCCTGGCAGCCATCAATATACTGATGGCACATGTGTTTCTTTTGTGAAAGCAACAGCATGAGAAAGTTAGTGCCTGTTTGGGGCATAAAGTGGAGTAATATTTCCAAATTTTATAGCTTTTGGAATATCTAATTCAGAGTCCAAATTTTCCATGTTTTTTCCCATGTTAGCTCCACACATTTGAAAAATTGCCAGTGTTTTCTATCTGGCTTTTACAGGCTGGCTCACAGATCTGCATACTCAGCTCAAGCTATTTAGCTGTATATACAAGCAATTTGAAACAGCATTTTGTTTCTTCTACTTCATAAAATATCCATCAAGCTTAGACATGCACTACTGATAACTTTTTCCCCCCGAGGTTTTTTCAGACTTATTCCATGGTCTCTTTCCTGTGTCCCCAATCACTTATTTCCACTCGTCCTGCTGTTTCCAGCTGACATATTGTCTATTTTGTAAACTATGAGCTGTAGGTTATTCCCACAGAACAATGTAAGTTAGCCCTGGGTTTCCCCAGCTGTCATAACCAGTGACTCCAACACAGTGCTTTGGCTCTTTTCCACTTGCTTTTCCCACTTCCCTTTCCAAAACTCTGCCTCCAGCATCTGCCTTATTATGCTGAAGGAAAAAATCCACATCAATGGCTCTTTACAAAGCACAACATGCACTGCCTCCAAGGAATACAAAATCCCAAGTATTGAGTAAGTCAAAGGCAAGTGAAGAAAGTGCTGGATACCAATTCCATATTTTCTTTATCTGAACTCTTACAGAGCAATTCCAGTTCTAATGCTCTCAAATTTCCCATGTGCATTCCCTATACATAAGGCCTGGGCTAAATGCTTGAGTCATATGGCAAGGATAGCTTAAATCATGGAGAAGTGCCATGAAGCTACAGTAGGAAGACTGTCCTCTCCTACTGGTCTCATATTTGAAGCTCATACCTGGATGCACAACAAATGCAGATTTGGCTCCAGTGCAGAGACGTGGTCTTGTTCCTGTGAGTGGTGAGTTTAGAAGGAAGACCTCACAGCAGAGGGATGATGATACTGTTACCAAAGAGGGACCTGTGATCACTGAAGTAGAAATCTCAAAACAGTGGATCACTGTATATTGTATAAACATGGAAAATATGGAAATATGAAATAACCCAATCACATAATAATTTATTTGGAAAGGATATAAGGAGGACATCTGTTCCAAAACCCTGCTCAGTTTCATGCTAGTCTCAAAGTTTGACCAGGTTCCTCAGCAGACTCTAGAGTATCTCCAAGGTCAGAGACTCCTCTGTGAGGGTCTTGCTCTAAGAGCGTCTTTCATTCTCTTGGTGAAAAACTTTCCCCTAATATCTAAAAGGAAGTTAATTTGTGATAAGTTCCTCCTCCTGCTGTCCACCACCAAGAAAGTTCTGGCTTTGTCTTCCCTACATCTTCCCATTAGCCAGCTGAAGAACATAATACCTCTCACCTTAGCATTGGATGTTATATGCTCCATGTCTTAGCTTGCTTATCTGTATGACCTGCTCATCTGTCAGCTATCATGCCACAGACCCTTCCCTATTTGCAGTTATAGGATTTTAGACTACAGAAGCATTGAGAGTAAAGACTATAAAGGGGCTTGGACATGGCAAAAGACACTCGCTTAGTGTCTACATGGATAACCAGTACACCAGGCAGTTAGAATTACAGTCTGAGAGCTTAGATAACTTTACTTATCTTAAAGTACTAGGCTTAAAGTATTTCAGTTATTAAGACCGATATTTTTTGCAGAGCGCCTCGTCATTTGCATGCAGAGTTTTGCACCCATAGCCACCTATGTTTGTGCATAACTGAAATGTAGGATCAAATTTGCTGCCAGCATAAGCAGATGGAGACCATTACTGTAACTGGAACTGCTTGCTGATGGTGACTGAATGCTTTCAGTGAGTTGGTGTTGTCTGCCTTCTGCACCCACAGAAAAAAATGTATAAGTTGAACTACTCACTTATCCACTTTGTTCACTTTTGTATTAACCATAACTGCTAAAGAAAAACACCAGCAGCAGTAAGTGCTTGCTGAGCCTATAAATCTGGGAAGGAATTCTACAGTTATACACAGTAGGTTGGCTGTAAGATGCTTTTTCTGCAGACTGCTGACCTTTGGGTCATTGCAGTGGTGTGCAGCAGAGCAGAGATTCAGCGTGATATGAGCTGCACTTCCAAACATATCACTCTGAGTTTATAGTTCTGCTCAGTACATAATCTTTTCTCTGGTTAATCTTGAACTTATTAAATCAGTGATAAAATTGAAATAGACTTAACCTGATATAGAATTTTTCCCGCCATGTTTGAAGACTGTAAGATCGAGCCTGAGTAAATTTTCCTTCCTTAAAAGGAATAAAATAGTAGCAGAAATAGACAAAACCCTCAAAAATGTTCTCAGTTCTTTAGAAGACTTTATGTGGCAGATGAAAATTCAAACCAGACCTATTCTGGCACGTTACTAGGATATAGACAAGGGACACTTGCTCTGGGAAAACAAAAGAACTGTGCAACCTTGCACTTCCAGAGTCATCTGCTCGCAAACCACATTATGTTAAATAAATTCAATAAGAATTCATAAGAAATGTGAAGCTTCTATCAGATCATCTAGATGGAAAAAAGAGAAAGAATCACACAAAAATTAGAACTCAGTACTTTTTGTTTTTCTAAACCAAAAATTTACCTGATGCTAGACTTGTTATTAAAAATGGCCTTGAGAAACAGATCAGAATCCTGCTTCAGGTAAAGGACAGTGTAAGATTTCAGAATCACAAGACAGCCATTTTAGGGACATATCTTGGATAGAAGAATATGTGAGGAACAAAATAATTAGATATAAGTTTGATCTATGGTGGTTTATGTTCATGACACAGCAGATGAGGCAGTATGAAACTATATTGGTGGGGTAGAAAGCTCATTTAAATACATTTGAATAACTTATTTCCTGGAGTCTGGATAAAAACAGGACAGTGTGTGTGGGCTGTATTACTGAGATACGTTCCCATTCAAAACAGACATATTTCATCAGTTTTTCCTTTCAATAATCCAATTGTCAGTTTTATAGTCCATAAAAAAAATGCGCAGAAGTGATAGGAAATGACTTTCATACATATTCTGACTGCTGAGTCGCTCTGTGTCATTACGTTGCCCTGCAGATGACTGACAGCTCTGTAATCGACTTCAGACTGGATTTAGTGGTTCCACGTCCCATTCTGTCATTAATTATTGAAGGCATTTTTCTCTGTTGCACACCAGGTTGCTTATCCACTGTGCTCATATTTGTGTCTCTTGAGCAGCAGAGGAGCTGTTGTTGAACTGGAAGTCAGGCATCACAAGCACACACACAAGAAAAGATGAAGAGGGAGAAAAGTAACATAAAAGAACTGTAGAGCTGTTAGCAAGAGGCCTGGAGCAGCTCAACTGCTACCTGTGAGGTCTCAGCACACAGTGTTATGAAGCCAAGTGGTGTTTACAAGAGAGGTTCTTGTTTTGCAAATGCTTTTGGTTTTATTCTAAAAAGAGAATAGTTTTTCTTTTTTACTGTTAATGGTGTTATTTTCGTATTTCTTGCTATTTGCTTAATTGGAGAATGCAGAAAAAAAAATGGAAATATTCCTGAGAACCCTGCATTTACAAATAATATGAGAGTAAAAGTAATGCCCTCTAAATGCCATATATATTTAAGATTATATTTTTCCTGAAATATTCAGTGAGTGCTAAACAATGCCGAGGTCAGAGTTCTTTCTTGGAAAACCTGGTGACTGAATAAAATCAATTAAACATGCCTATAGAAATAGGTCAGCTGCACGTCATCTCTTCCACTCCTTCTCTGAGGCAGCTCTGGTTTGGTGTTAACTAAAACCTGGTGCCTAGGTAATATACAGCCTTCTTTGCTAGGCTACAGGTGCCTACTTAACATACAACTAATAGAAAAGAACCATAGAATCATAAAATGGTTTGTGTGCCAAGGGACCTTGAGGATCATCTAGTTCAAACTGCCCTGCCACAGGCAGGGACACCTTCCACTAAACCAGATTTCTCAGATCCCCGTTCACCCTGATATTGAACACTTCCAGGACTGGAGCATCCACAAATTTTTGGGGCAACATATTCCTCATAGGAAAGAAGCTCTTCCTTATCGCAAAGATAAACCTGCCCTCTTTCAGTTTAAAGTCATTCTTTCTTGTCCTATCACTTCATGCCCTCAAAAAAAGTCCCTCTCCAACTCTCTTGTTGCCCCTGTAGGTACTGAAAAGTGCTCTAAGGTGTCCCCAGAGCCTTCTTTGCTCCAGGCTGATCTGGCTCTCTCAGCCTGTCTTCACAGCAGAGGTGCTCCCACCCTCTGAGCATCTTCATGTCCCTCCTCTGGATTCACTCCAACAAGTCCTTCTTTTGTTAGAGGCCCCAGAGTTGGCTGCAGTGGCTTCCTTTGTCTTAGTTCACAGTGTTACAGCACTGCATGCATACAGCTATTTGGATTGGATGACACATGGGAGCTAAAACATAAACTGAAAATCTCGTATCTACTTACAATTAGGTTTATAAATGTAGGCTAAGTGATCTACTCACCAGTCTCCTGATTCCTACTCCTAAGAACTCCATCTGTATCCTTAATAAGTATCTGCCTGCCTTCACTGAGGGATGCATTACCACTGCACAGTGACAATTTCACTGTGCACCAATATCCTGCCTACGAAATAGACAAAATACCAATTCCTGACCTTATTAACATGTTTCATGAGAAACTTTCCATGCCTGGGAGAGAAAAGAAATTTCATTTTAAAGATAATTCTGAGGTTTCAAAATCAATCTCTTTCTAAAAGAGAATAAAGTTTAAAAAATGGTGATGAAACAAATGTCAGGGGGAAATATCTGTTTAAAAGATTTGAATTTAATAAACATTGAAAAGCGTGATTTTTTTCAAAATAAAACAGTTGTTTTTGAAAATTATTTGGAAGTAAAAATTAGATACGTGCATTTCACATTAAAATATTGACACTGCCAGATACTGCAATTTGAATGTAAAACAATAAAGGCAACAATATTGACATAACCTTGCAAAATAACCTATTTTTATAAAGTTTTTTTCTAATTAGGTTTTTTTACAACATTAATGAATCAGTAGTGACAAAGTCCATAATTTATAAGACCTTAATCTCACCTTTTTGCATATTACCAAGGGAACATAAGTGTGGGAGGGACCCCGGATATTACTGAAGCCAATTCCTTCACATATTAACCACAGCACTGTGTATCTCAATAAAAGGTAACACAAGTTACCAACCTGGACATTTATTTCTCAGCTATTAAGAGCGCATGTGAACAATTAAGATTGTTAGTGCATACCTTCAGGGGCAGGAAAGATGCCTAAAAAACTGAACAATACTGTACAACTTTAATGAACAATACTTGATAATACTTGGAAAGATAAATTATCCATCTCTAGGAGATGAACAAAATGAACATCTTAAAAAATGGGATTTTTTTTTTATTCGTGATGTTTGCCAATGGCTCAATTTGTGTACAAAAAAAGACTAAACTGTTTTGAAGAAACTGCAGATTTTGATCTATGATTAGTAAGTTAAATCAGATGAAAACCACTTTCAGCATTTTTTTGGACATAACAAAATAGTGTTATTAGAAAGGTACTATGTTAGTGGGACTGGATGTGTGAACATGAAATTTATTCATGAGTTTTGTCAAAGTAAGTAATAATGCAATTTCACTAGCACTGGAAAGAAGAACAAGCTCTCTTAATATCCACCAGCTGTGAAAAAACAGCTATTATGTGTGAAATCATTTCAATGCATCTTGTGGCACAGTGCCAATATTGTTGCTTGACGTGGCCCCGGAAAAAAGACAAGAGTCCTGTGGGCTTCAAGATCCTAGGCTGATCTGGCTTTATTCCAAATGGCACCCCTTTTATAGGGGCAGCAAGGGAGGGTTCTGGAAAAAGGGGAGTGAACCTGCTAAATATGAGATAAGGAGGTGGAGATGACATGAATGTGAATTAGGTAGGCGGGCAAATAGCTGGATAAGGTAAGCAGGGGATGGTTATAACCTTATAAGGAACATCTACCTTACAGCAGAAGCTGTCTAATAAGAAAACAGGAAACTTGTGAGGGGAGAAGCTTTGCAAAAACTTGGGGTACAATGTCTTTCAAACATGCATTAACATTCTCAAAGAATTAACTACAAAGTCCCTGAAATGCAGTCCATCAAACGAAACTGGGTTCACCACTCTTCTCCTTGAGGAATCCTTTTCTCCACTTGTGGTACAACTCCTCTTCGCCATGGTCACCTCCAACAGTTGCTAAAAGAAGGGATTGTTTTACACGTAAATAAGTTTAAGCACTTCAAATTGCAGACTGAAAAATGAAGGTCTATAAAATTCCTATTCAAAGTGACACCTTAAACCATTAATTTTTTTTCTCTTATAGTATGTATGAAATATTTTCTCATCCTAGAAGCACAACTGTTGAAGTTAATATCAAGAACAAATCTTTTAAGTTTCTTCCTAATCAGCAAGATGTCAGTAACTGCTCAAAAATGAGGTTAAGAGGGAATAAAATACCCATTTTCTTTCCCTCTCAAAAAGAAACATTCTTACTAGGTTGATAGGCTAGTGCTTTTGAGTTTCTTCATCACTTGACTTATAATTAACTAAAAGATTAACTCAGATATAATTACATGACAGCAGAGAATGAACATAATAAATGAGAAAGCTTTGCTAATCTCACTTTCTCTTTCTGTTACTCCGATGATCATATTAAAGACAAAAAGCACCTAGAAAGTTCTCAGTTATATTTGCTGGAACTTAAACTAATTAGCACATGGGATATCTTCATGTCAAAATCATATTCCCTTCTTGAAAATCTTTACTAATTACTTTCTTAATGGATTTCATACCCATTTAAAAAAAACTAGCCTGTAGACAAAGGAATGAGGATTCTAATTCAACAGCTCCATGAGGAGAATCATGGGGAAAGGGTTGATGTTTGGAGATAAGGTTTTAAGATTTAGCTTTTAAAATGAGAGGAAAGAGAAAGAATTTCAGAAGAATGTCTAGTAGAAGCCATTACTTTGTGTAGATTCTCTGGTCACTAATAGTCAGAAATTTTCATTGAAGATTTCTGTGACAGTACAGGGAATCCAGAAATTCACTCTGGCATCATGTATATGATGTTGCCTCCAGTATGAAAAAATCCTTTAGCATGAAAGGAAAAAAAATGATCATCACATCCACTTTACTCACATCACTGACAGGCCATAATCTTCCCAGCTTAGAGCTAATGACCCTGCCAGCCCTTTTACTAATATTGAGAAACTCATCAAAAATAGTAATAATGTTTCTTCCAATTTCCTATTTAAATGCAATTAGCTTCAGATTATACCTAACAGCTCCTGTGCTAATATAGTATTTTTAGTTTAAATAATCCTTTTTTTTTCTTTTTTCTCCAGAAGTGTGCACTACATTCTCATTGAATTCTCTCTAGGAAGGTTGGAATTATATCCTCTGAGTTGTCTCAGGATCACATCTGTCATATTTAAGGATGCACCATGGTGGTGACCGATGGTCAACCTGTTTCCAGCTGATCCACTGATTACTTTCGCCCTTACTGTTTTTCCCATCTTATAAACACACAGCTTTTTCTGTAAGCCTAAATTCATAACCTTGCATTTCGCCTTGTTACTGCTCATCCCATCCCCACTGTTCAGCTTTCAATGTCACTGCAGTCTCCTTATACAATATTCTAACAGCTGAGTGGTGCCAAGACTGAGTATCAAAATGTCACTAAAAATGTTTTTATAAAGGTTATTTTTATGGACAAGTGTTGAAAATCGCATAATCAAACCTTTTCACCTCTTTGAATTTGCAGAATAGTAGAGGGTCTATAGGCAGGAGCTTCACACAACTCTTGACAGAAAACCAGCATTCACGTCTCTTTTTCTCTTTGAAATGGGACATTTATGGAGACCAGACTGAACTTTTGAGAATGCTGTTTTCCACACAGATTTCCAAAACGCTGTTATGTATGAAGCATACATGCAGGACCTTTGTCATGTTTTTTCTGGTAAGATCACTCCAGCCTTCATGTACGTATTTCAGAGTGCCAGGGATTTTGAGACCATACGGGTGTTTTGGTCCCATGTCTTATTTGTGTATTTCTACACATTAACCTGAGAAAATTGTGACTGAACATCATTCAATATTTTTGTACTGGAAATAAAAGCTTGTTTTGTCTCTCTTCCCCTAATCCAAACTTCTTTTCCACAAAGCTGATACTGCTACAGTTATAGCTGAAAGAGGGAGAAGCTTCATCCCTTTTTCAATGGGTGTTTATGAGTAGAGGCTAATTCCTGCATACTGACATAGGTATAAGAATTGGACTCAACAATATTCTACTTTTCTACCTGTATGTACAGATAATTTAAGGAGGTTGCCTATAGAAAGAGGTTGTCAATCTGTTTCATGAGCTGGCAAAGGAAATTTTTAAGGTTTAGCCTGACTTAATTTCTGCATCTTCTTCAGATAATATTAAGAAAGCACAAAAGAATAGTAATGTTGTTTTCCTGTAACAACATAAAATCTTGTTCTCCAGGCCAATAGCATATGAGACTGGCAATTTATCAACAACAATACCTAGAAAGTGGCACCTTTTTGTTGAAGGCAATTTTCTAGTTATGAGGATGAACTGCGAAAGGAAATGTCAATGAAACAGTTGCTGTCTGGAAGCTGAAGTGCATGCAAGATAATTGCACAGATGAAACAACAAGCGAAACAATAAGTTTGCATGACATGCACAAATATCACTTCATCTTCCTGTGCACGAAGTAGCATTTTCTTGAGTCCTAGTGTGCACAGTGATTTTTATCAGAAAAAAAATCAAACTTTTACCCAAATAATAATCAGTTAAACTATTTGACACATCTGGGAGGTATCATTATTGTTATTTTCTGTATATGGCATCTAGGGTAAGAAGCCTGTAATGAATGAGGAAGTTATGGGTTCTTTAAATGATGAATATTAGTCTTATATTTGGGTTACCTTTTCTCATAGTGAATGCTAAAATAAATGATGGAGAACCTTCTCATTTAAAATAAATCTGGAATTGTGACAAATCAGTGATGACAGTCTGTTCTACAGTCAGATTTCTGTTGGTTTCTAAAGGAGGATGGTAGGTGAGATGGTGGGTACCAACTTGACAGAGTGAGTAGAAAGAAGCCTAGATTTTACAGCCTCTGGAGGAAACCAGACGTTTGCGTAGCACACCTAATCTCACCCTAAAGAAGGTCTCTAAACTGCTTAGATGAATCATGCCTTATTTTGCATATTTCCTTTTATGGACTACAAAAGTTAGCTGGGGTGATAAACTCAGGCATAAATATTGAAGTTGCCGCAAGCTAAAATTAGTGAACCAACACACACTCAAGAAGACAAAAGTGCTCTAAAAAGTCCTAGAGATGCCCTATTTAAAACAAAAACCAAAACAAAATCAGTGCTTATTTCTACTCAGAATATGTAGTTGTATAAAAACAAGGGTATCCACATCCTTTCAGTATCCTTGAAGCATTTTAAAAATACATGCTGTGAGTCTAATTTAATATACCCTCTTCAATGGACTAGTGAGTTCAGATGTCTATTTCAAATTTCAATGCTTTTCTCACCCTTACCACCCCTACAACTTTTCTAGCTATTTTCAAATGCCATTGCTTCTATCTTCAAACATCTAAAAACCGTGGAAACATAAATCTTGAGAGGATCTCAAGAGAACTTGTTTTAATCTGTCCCCTAGATATGAGACAAGATGGACATATCTTAAGCATTTCTGTCAGATACTTTTCTGAAAACACTTTCTTAAAAATATCCAGTGGGGTGGATTTTACAGCTTCCTTCGATACTCTATTCCAGTGCTTCACTCCCCTGTAGTCTGAATGTGATTCTCATTAAACTTTTGCAAGTTAAACTAATCTGTTTTTCCCTTATCCCCTGTGGATGTAGAAAGCAATTAATCATCACCTTTTTTTATAATACCATTTTACATATTGAAGATAGCCATCCTGTCTCAGTCTCTGTCTTCCCTTCTGTAGACAAAAGGAATCAATCTTTTTCAACCTTTTCTATAATTTATGTCTTATAATTTTTTTCTCTTATTGTTTCTCCTTCAAACTTTCAGGGCTCTGTCTATCTTCCACCATGGTGCTTAAAATTTTACAATTGAACAGTGGTAGGTGAACTTTAATCATTATTTCCCATATCTTACCTCTCACATGGTCTTAATGAATCACAGAACAAGATTCACCAGTTTTGAATTATCATCTCTCTGTTGACTTTCGTTCTCCTCAGAATTTACTGTCATTCCCAGGTCTCAGTACATTGCTGCCTTGTGAACTATTCCTCATTTTGTAGTTACACATATGATTTCTTCTTCTGGGTTGCAGTGCCGTTTACTTCTCATTATTGAATTTCATCTTGTTAGATTTCATCTTATTTCCCTAGTTTCTCAAGATCGTTTTGAATTTTAATGCTGCCTTGGAGGTTGCCTGTGACCTCCCTCCTGGCCCTGCTTGAATTCATCAGTGCTTTGCAGATTAGAAAAAAACTGATAATATTACTGAGCTAATCAGTTGTGAAATGGAAAGTTTAAAGCAATGGCAAAGAGTGAATAACATGGCTGCAATCAGCTGGGAATAAATACCTTGTGGGGTAGGTGTCAGCTAGGAGATCAAGACTTACATAATGCTTCTTCTCATAGTGAATATTTTGAGAATATGCACTGGCTATTTAAGAAAATGGTGAGGTTGCGAACAAAACGTAACTTTAACCAGTCTCTATCTCCTTAATGTGTCAAGAACCTGTGTCAGACATCTACGTGCCACCGTGATGGGTCTGTCTCAGCTGGTGATTATCCTGGGATGGGAGCCACTTGAGGTGCCAAGTGAAGTGAGTGATGTGTGTTGGTCTCACACCAAAGGAAAAAAAACCAGTAGCACACTAAGGCAAAGCTGTGCAGGCCAGAAAGTGATGAAGGTTGACTATTTCAGCAGGGATATTGATAACATAGACAACACACCAATGTCTGCAGCTCATCAGAGAATTAGAGAAGATCTGCACAAGATGCCTCCTATATTTTATCAAGGATTATACACAGACTGCAAATTTTCCCAGCCACAGCATTTTAGGATGTGGAACTTGAACTGCAGTGCAGCTAGGAACAAAGGTTATATATAAGTCTAAGATAAAGTAGTCAACTAATAAGTGCATGTTGCTTGAGTGAAGGAGATAACGATAAAAAGAAAAATGATGTTAAATGTGATAAAGAATATATTAAATATATGTAAATTTGTAGATTACATCTTCGCATTTGGAAATTGTCTTCTGGATTTGGAACAGGGGGTCAGGGATTCTGAAACTCCTGAGAGCCAGTCATTAGAAGACTGGTATGAGATAGCAATCCTCAACAGATGCAGACTCTGGATGGTACATCCAAAAACTATTAAAACAATTAAAAAATCAATAAATCTATTTCTTATTCCTTTATCTAAGTTATTACAGGAAATACTGAACTGATCAGGAACCACTGTATACAGGGCACTACCTGAAATATCTTCATAGCCTACCAATGAATCACTAAGTGTGGTGGGAGGATATTTTTTATTCAGTTCATAGTGACTTTATCTCAACCTTTCATACCAAATACTTAAGCAGCTCTTCTCTGTCTGTCAGAATTAAATCAGGAATGGCTCTTCAATAACTTCTTTCATCTTCTAAAGAAAAGGTTCATCTTAATAAATGTTTAATGACATATTTCTGAGCTCTACCATATTATTTTTCAAAAAAAAATATATCTAAATCAGGCTCTTCATTGCCATAATATATACCTTTTTTTTTTTAATTGTTCAAAGCTGTTCAATATTTCTCTTTTACTAGGCAGTCTGCAGCACACCTCATACATCTGTTTTTCTCCTTTTACATTTACTTAGAAATACTCTGTGTATATTACCTTTTACTATCACTTTTTTCAGAAACAAGAGCAATTAGAGCATATGGACAAATTTTACATGTGGAAAAATTAACATAGAAAGAATACATCTTAAATTACTCTCAGATATAAGTTCCTTTTGTGTAAACATTAAATTTCTATAATTTTGGTGGTGTTTCAAGATTTTGAACTTTTCTGATTTAGTCCTGTTATCTGGAAATTCCTATATAGATACCTCAACTGCTCATTGGATGATTCTCATTTTCCTACAGCAGCTTTAAGCTATCTTCCACGTTTTTAGCATCCTTGCCAAATGTTCTGAAACAATCTTTACCAGGCTGCTTACTGGTGATGTTCTAAGGCACTCTTCTCTTACTTTGTCAGCTGTTCCTCATTGACCTTCCTCAACAAGCATCGTCAAGGAAATTCAGTGCCAGAAACTTTCTGCCATGCAATTAAAATCTTCCATAAGTAAGTCTAAAAGGTTATTATCTACCTGTCTATGTCTATACCATTATATTATTTTGAGTGAACTGATAGAAGCACCTCTTGTCATTCTGATGTCTTCACCTTTGTTCTCAGAATTTTGTAGTTATTTCTAATTGGCTGAGGGTCACTGATACCAATGATAAGCAGCTTAGAGTAACATTGATGTTTTCAAGGTCTTTGCAAGACCCTGAAGGTCATCATATTCAGATGCTTGGGCATGTCACTGCAGATTCTATTTGCAATTAAAGTGGTGAGAATAACAAGAAGATTAATTGCTTTCTGTGGAGGTATTACAGATTCATATCAATGTAATTGAGCTCATAATCTGGCTCACTGACAGGTGAGTTCATTTATATGAAGTGATTTCATTGTTTTTGTTCTTGCCACAGTACTTTCAAAGAAAAGAATGTAGTCTTCAATTTATTCTCGCATTTGAAATTCATTAAAAATATGCATAAAATAATATAATCCCTCTTAAAATATATGCTTAACTATTTTCCTTTCATCTCGAACAAAAACACTGCTTATCTTTCCTTCATCTTTGGGTCGATATGGAACTAAGAGATTGAAATAAATGTTCTCATAGACGTTAGCACTGATATTGGTGGTAAGTATGGATGAGTGTCTGCTAGCACAGTAGTGAACTTCATTTCTGCAGCAAGACTACTTCTGGTACTGGATGCAGTTCATCTGTCAATAACTTGTACCATGAAGCCATGCTGTGGAGGAAAAAACTTAAGTTACACAGTGCAAGGATTTTCAGCTTCTGTGACCTTTCTGCCTGCGCTGTTCAATGTCAGTGAGCAGCAGGCATCATGAGCACTAGTTGGAATCCCAGCATGAACCACCTCAATCACATATTAACTAAATGTTAGATTGGAAAATCCCTTCACTTCACAGTTATTGGTTCATCTCCAGCAGCAGGAGAGGCAAACGAAACAGCTAAAAGCCTGTGTTAAATTTTACATGTATCAGCAATATCATAACTTCAGAGAAAACTGTAATCTTACAAAATAAGAGCACTTAAAATCAAAATTGTCAACCCATAGTCAAGTCTTCTTATATAAGGGGTTTTTACCTGTGCCTATTCCTGGTCATTAGGGTCTTCACTTCTGTGAACTCTGCAAAAATCCTGGTATGACTTTAGTAGGCAAAGTTCTATCAACTTGAATTGAGCCATCACTGGAGAAATTATCTCACTTTCTCACCTAGGCTGCAGCAAAACACAGGTGTGTGTTATTGTTGTCACAGGACAATAACACATTATGTCAGATACAAAAGAAGGTTATTCCCAGGTGTTGGAGAAACATTTGTTTTAATTACCATCTTTGACTGAAACACCTCTGATTGCTTTAATTTAAATTTGTGGAAATAGCATATATTTGGCAGGGAAAAGATTTTTTTTTGTTTGTTTTATACTTCTATTGTGTCTAAAATAAACACAGTGGCACAATCTATTGGTAAATGAATGATTCTTTTGGAGAGTACTAGAAAATAGAGGGCATGCTGCTAAAACAAAACCAAGTGTAAAAACACCCATTATTACAAATGTAAGTTTTTAAAAACTCAAACATATTCCTCCATCCTCCCCACAAAAGCACACTGCCTGCAATTTCACTTTATAAGCAAAGTACATCAGAGATAAAATATTATGTAGAGAAGCAAATCTCCAACAAACTATACAGACTTTAGATGATAGTGATATCAAGACTAAACTATTTGCATAACCTTGAATGCTGGCCAGCAGATGACAAATCTGACTCCAAGGTCACAAACCTTTCCAAGGGGAAATATGTAGCTTCAAGTATTTCATAAATGAAATAGTAAATCTCTTTAAAGCAGTGATTCTGAGAAGGACTTACATTCCTCTGAGCTTTTGTGCTTGGAAGATTCATGCTCTGATTTCTTGTTCTCCCAAGTTAGCAAAACATTTTTCTATTGACTATATTGGGTAACTTTCCAAATAAGACTAAATAAATATTGCACCTTTTATTTTATCTCTGTAACAAAATTACTTTATCCTGCATGCTCCAGTTTTCAGTTTAAATCTTTTAAAAAGATCCAAGTTAGAATAATTTTATCAAGATGCAAATTTTAAGGCAAGATGTGAGGAGATGGAACCCTTAATCCTATAAATGACTGCAGGAAACTGTAGATATGTGCAACCAATTGCATTGATACAAGGTACAGTGGTAAACTCCACATGACAAAGCTTCTCACTTATGTTTGTCATTGCTCTGTATCATGATCTTCATGCTATTGAGGGCTCCTGGGCTTTACTGCAATTGCAATCTTTATACCATATTTTTGAAAATATTTGGAAAATTTATTTTCATCTTTCAAAAATCCTGTTTTGTACTTCTGCATATTCTCACACCCCCAGATCCTTAAAATTCTAACTCCTAACTGAATGCTCCCATAACAATTTAGGAGTCCAGAAAAAGATTAGGAGCACAGGTATTAATTGCATTAGATCTTTTATGCTATTACTATGCTGTCTCAAATGGCAAACATAAAAATGTTGTGACATTTGATGTGTGCTAGGATATTTTCTACAGATGCTGCTCCAAAAGCTTTGGTCCATAGGCCCCTATAACATTTTTAAAGCCTGTGAAGATACTTCAGATACCATGAGGGGTCTCAGTTTGCAGAGGACCCCTTAGGTAGGTGGCTGATTTCAAAGTCTTGCTTTAAAAAGCCAAGAAAGTTAAGAAAACAACTCAATTTTCTCTAAACTGGATATATTTGTCCAGTTACATTTCTTTACAGGCTCTACTCACCATACTTAGAGATATTCTTTATCTATAACGAGATCCTGAGCACTTAAATCACACTTGAAGAACTACAGAGAGACACTTAAATGTGTGTAACTTAATCTGAGCCTCACTCTAAATGTTGGATGCTGAGTTCAATAAGGTTTTCAATACTTTCTCCCACCAGTCTCAAAAGCCAGCCATATAAATTTGGTCTGCTTAAAAACACTATACTTCAGTTTGGGACCAAAACAAATTATATGGCTTAGGTTTAATTGTGATGATCCCCTGTGATTAAATGTGGGATTTATGATATTTAGGAACAGATTTGCTGGAAATGTAATAGAAGTAGTGGCATTGTGGCTGTGACAGTCTTAGTGCAGAACAAGGTTTTCTAGGGAGAGGTAACAACCTTCTTCAGATCTAAATATCTTTCATGATTAGAAACATGGAAGCCCTGGAAAGACTTGTTTTAATGTGTTTCTAGATGAAGCACAATGTGACAATAACGTGTGTGGTGACGTGGTTTGGGATTTTTGGTTAATTTCAGTTTTTATAACAAATTTGTGACTAGACAACTACTTGTGATGCCTTCAAGGGCCTTTTTTTTCAAGATTTGCAGCATAAATCTACAGACCTCGGTGGCGAAGAAAAATGTTTTGTTTGTTTTATCATCAAACTGTGGTTTTATAGAACGCTTGAGGTAATTTAACAACACTTACTTTAGGAACATAATTTCTGCTTAGGCTTCACTGAAAGCATGTAAATACTGGTTTTGAACTTGCCTTTAGCTCATTATACATTTTAATGCAAATTTGCAGTAGAGGAGGTTTTGTTTTTTCCTAATTAGATTTATGGAACTTCAGTCTGTTTTAAACCTTTCCTAAAATAAATGACATAGCACGAAAGTGATTTAAACCAATGGTTTAGTTCACTGTATAAATGCTGAACTACCCACAGGAATTCCTCCATAAGGAGGAGCAGCTCCCGCAGTCGAATAATTGGAAGAGCTGAGCTAGAGAGGCTTTAGTGCATTCCTATTTACAAGTGATATTTACATTATTATGGAGTCAGCTTTTGCACAGTCTGTACAGTGTGATCCACTGCAGTTTGAGAAACTGTAAGGCCAGGATCTGACTTCAAGCTTGTATACCCAGAGATTTATCCTCTCTCTGCTGCATGGCTAAAGAAACTTCAGCCCTCTCACCCTCTACCTCGTCCCTCTCAGCAGATTTTCTCTTCCTTCGTGTCCTTTAGACAGAACTGCTGTTATCCTCACCTACAGTCATCCACACAGCTGCTAAATGAGGTGGCAGTTATTGAAATGTGCCAGCATCTCTTCACTCCCTGACAGCAGCAGGCTGTCTTTCTTTTCTGCCTTTCTTGCAACCATCTTGCTCATAAACCTTCCTGTTATTGTCTTGTATCAAGAGCAATATTTTCTTTCCTGCCCTTAAATTCAAGAAAGGACATCCAACCACATCAGTCCAATACGGTTATGCAAAGGAAAGCCAAGTTTCTGCCAAGGGGAAGATGAGGAGGAAGGGAACAGAGGATACGACAGATGACAGCCAGGTGGGAGCGACGGCAGCAGTTACAAATGCTAACATGGGTCACTGCTCAGCAGCAGAAGCTATCATCCCCCATTCTCACACCAGCAGCAGTAGGCTGGCTGCTTCTGACTAGATGGGAAAGACAACAGGAGACAGAAATCATCTATTTGGGCAGAAATTGTTGCTGCAATAGTCACTATCCTATGCCTGTGAAGGAAGAGGCATTGGACTCTACAGAAGCATTTTTAGGCCAAGTCAATCTGTAGAGCACTATCTTGACTGCACTTGTTCTTTATTACTTGCCCTAGAGAGCTGTATGGGTTAATTGTCTTCATTTTCTGTCTCGGTTAATATCAAAATAAAAGATATCTGTATAGATAGAGATGGCTGACTTAGTGACAACCACTCCCTGGCTCCACGGTAAGGTACTTCAGAAGGGACAGCATTGCAGAAAGAAGAGCACAAGAATGAAGTGGGGCTTGGTAAAGAAGTGGTCAGTTGGTGAATGCCTCAGGGAAGGAATACCTTTTCTTATTCCCCCTTAAGGTATGTTCTGCTAGCAGAGATCTCAGATGCTCTTGTCACACTTACACGGGTGCACGTTAAGTCTTGGGGTGTCTGAGAATGGGACAAATTCATAGAATAAGTGTGTGGCGTTCTTAGTCCTGCATTCTACCTGATGTCCACCTCATTCTGCCTGCATTGTTATTTGTGTTTTACTCACTTTTTGTTGATTGGACATATTGTGTTGCTGGCTAACATCTGTGGCAGAACTTGAAGTGAGATGTGTGTGTCCCGACTCTCAGCTGAAGTTGCGAGTCTTTTCCTTTTGTTAAGTGTTAAGGTGATCAGGACTCTTTGCTCGGATGCACACGGTCCACTTGACACCATGAATTATCATTCTTCATAGAAGAAAGAGATTGGTATTGATCAAACATGGCTTCTGTGGCTTACATTGTAAAATCTGACTTATCACCTCAGCCTTGACAATATCTCACTTAAAATCCCTTGCAAGTTTGACATTTAATATCCTTTAAATGAAAGAGGATTTAACCTAAAGAAGATGCATTGAACCATGAATCTAAAAAGGAGCTCAAACTAGAAATTGCAAGATGTGGGCTTGATGACTAATTTCTTACCAGTACCTGGAGAAATCAGTCATAAATGGTCCACACAGGTAAATATTTCTGCCTCATTTTTTTTCTGTTTGGGAAAACAGCTCACAGGGCATGCTATGGGACTGAGTAGCTTTCCATCCCTATTACTTTTTGATTTTGGGGCATCCCAGCTTCTGGGTGCATGTTTTCTTTCTTCAGTATTGTATTCTCTCAACTTCCTATTCCTCCAATTATCCCATCAGTTTTGTGACCACAGGAAGAAAAGACCTTCCCAAGAAGTTTCAGTTCAATTCGTAAGTGTTCATGCCAAGACTGTCCAGGATTTTGTGTTAACATTTATTTTAGTGTCTTATCTGGTCTACTGTATCTGTGAGCACTTTCAAAAGTGCTGCTCTATCTCTATATGGGCCTCTTCTCCAACCACATGTTGTTCTTTCCTACAGTGTGTTATTACCTACAATCTTTGGTTATCACCAACCTCCTTCTCTGTTACTTCCATCAATTCCTGGTCAGCTCCACATCTTTCTGGACACTGGTGTTTGAGACATACACATTAGCTCCCTATCTTCTGGGATTCTACATCCCTACAACTGAAACTCCTGAAAGAGTTCTGCTGGAGGGAAACAGAGTCCATGACAACCATCACTCCAAGGCAGGGCTTCCTTGAAGAGGAGAGAGCTTCTGAGTTGGACCTAGTCTGCTCTAATTTCCCACAGAAATGCAGGACAGCCTGCAGAGAAGAGCCTGACTTGGGAAGAGCAGAGCAGATTTTTAGCTTTTGAAGGTTACGTTGAAAACAATGAACTCCTCAAAGTGAAGTGATTCAGTTATTCAGGTACAGTGTTGTCCCTGGTAACCAACCGGCTTGTTACCCTCTGTGCAGTGCCAATTCACACACTGACACTGAGATGCAGATGGCACAGGCCACTTGACATCCTTTACAGTCATGTAAATTGTTTCTTTTCCTCTAAGGTAGATCAAGACCATAAAAAGCTTAAGAAAGTTTTTCACCAGTTTAAGTTATATGCTTTAATTAAATACAAATGAGTCCCAGTTTCTAAACATTTTTGGTTTTAAAGCATCCAAAGTAGTTCCTATAAACACTTGACTATTGAGTGTTTCACAGGCACTTCAGTCCTGCTAGAATGCACTTATACATCCCATATATTTTGCGCTGAGCGCTGCTTTGGGTGCATTTTTGTCATCCAAACAGCGAGGACTCTGTCTGTGACCATTATCACAATTAAAGTAAAGTGGTCTCTAAATTAATCTTTAAGATAACTTTTCAGATAAGAAACTGAATCAAAATAAACAGGGAAGGGGAAGGACAAATAACACACCAAGCCATGAGGCAATGCAAAATGTTTATATTCCCAGGGCTGCAGGCACGCCAGGGACAGTCTCTCAGCACACTGCCACGGCCACACGGGCTTGTGCTGAGCCCCCCCTTTAGCAGTGGGGGGACCAGAAATAGGTGGCAGCACTGAGAGGGGACCCAGTTGGCTCTGCTGCTCAGCTGTGACTTTGACTGAGGCAACACAACTGACCACAGCTGCAGGGGCTTACCCTAAACACTCATTTTCACCCTTTTTTTTCCTCCATGGGACACCACTCTCGGGTGCTTTCACATGGGGACACAGCTTTGGCAGCTCCTCCCAGCAGCTCTAAAAGCCTCGTGGCTGTCAGCAGTTCTGTTCCTTTCAGATGCTTCAGACCTGTGTCCTCTCCATCAGAACATCTGTGGCTCCTGATTTATCTTCTTAGAGCATCCTTCCTCTTGCTGTTCCTGACACCTGATGTGATGGTATGTACTTGTCCTAACAAGACTTTTTAAGTGACTATATTTTTCAGTTAGGGACCCTTTAGTTCCTAGAGTAAGATAAATCTTCAGTCAGTATCTGAATGATTCCACCTCAAACATACTTCACTAGCCTGGCTCTAGCAGATATTTCTTTTGTTCAAATCCTTTCAGTTAGCAAAAAACTTATCAAACAAATAAATGACTAAACCAAAACCCTTTCATGTTATTTAGTACAAATCAAAGCAATATATTATTATTAGATATGCATTACTCCAATTCATAAAGAATAAAGCACAAACAAAAACCCATTTATTTAATGAGAGAGTGAAAGCAGACAGAGCTCTTTAAGTGCCACAAACGTCAACAACCTTAAATTGCTAAACTGAAATAAAAACATATTTGATGGATGACTCCGGCTAAGAATTTACTTTCCCAGAATTTTGACAGCCCTAGCAAACAAGGCATAGTCCTGTAGGAGAGAGATCCATCCATGAAACACACACAATGCAAGCCACATAGCTTCCATTAATGGAGACTGTTAGAGGCAATTGTTCAGGCTATTCCAGGTGTACCTTCCCAGAATGTCTAGAAAAGGATAATTACAATGAGAAAAGCTGAAAGGCAGCTAAACTATTCTGTTCTGGAAGGAGGGATGGAGTATGAGAGTGACCTCTAAAACCATGAATGGGATGGGTTAATTCACAGTGGTGTTGCCTGTTTCTCCATAGCTCATAAAATGGAGACATCCATTGAAAGGACCAGGTAGTAGATTTATAAACCACATTTGATCCAGAATAGGGAGGTGTCACTTTTAAGTCTTCAGACTTTACCAATGGGTTTCACTGAGGCAAGAGGTCGTTACATTTTCACTAATTTTAGAATCATAGAATCTACTTTTAGAATCCTGAGTTAGAAGGGACCCACAAGGATCATCGAGTCCATCTCATGGCCCTGACAGGACAGCCCCTAAACTCATTCCATCTGTCTGAGAACATAGTCAAAATGCTTCCTGAGCCCTTGCAGGCTTGGTGCCGTAACTACTTCCCTGGGGACCCTGTTTCAGTGTTCAACCACCCTCTGGGTGAAGAACCTGTTTCTAATATCCAGCCTAAACCTCCCCTGACACAACTTCATGTTGTTTCCTCAGGTTCTATCACTGCTCATCAGAGAATTCTTTTTTCCTTAAGTTTGTGATATTGTTCACTCCAGAGACAAATGTTACATTAGGGAATCCCTAACTAGGAAACCTTTTCATTTACCCTGCAAAAGGAAGAGAATAACACAAAATTTATGTATGGAAATTGTATGACGTGAATGAGGAGAATCCTTGAGTAATTATTGCATCAAAATTAGGCAATTGACAGATAGATAACGATAACAAAATAAATATATGGATGCTTAAATATTAAGTCTCAGAGGTATTTCAATACTTAGCCATGAATTGTATCTTCAGGAGTGCCAGGTGTATGAAATCCTAGTTTACTACTTCATTTGCAAGTTCATTCAATCTCTAGATTTCAGCCCATTATTATTATTATCTACTACCCTTCAAGAAACAGGAGGCTTCCAGTTACAGACAGTGGAATCTAAATTTTCAAAGCATGTTTATGCTTTTTTCACAAGGAACAAGTCCCACGAAAATAATTTTCAAAAATAGCAGAGTTCAAACAAGGACTGGACAATCATGTGGATATTGAGAATTAAATGACCTGGGATGGCCGTAAGACAACAACTAATGGAAAATGTTAGCTAGGAATTTTCCTCATGAGCCTTCTTTTATCTCTCTTTGAAACACATGAAACGTGCTACTGGCTGAGAAAAAATATTCACCTGGCCCAAAATGACAATTTCTAAGTTCTTAATAGTCATAAAGATAATGCCTTGTGAGAGTTTTATCAACCCAATGTGGGGCTTGTTTTTTAAGCCTTCCCTCATTTTTATTGTCCCTGACAATGTAACTTTTTTTTTAAAGCCAAGTGAAAGCTGAGAAATTCACACACCTGCTTTGTTCTTCACACTGTCTCATCTTGATAGCTTTGTCTTTTCTGAACAATGCCAGTATGAGCACCTTTAGGTGGAAGATTTCAATGCATGTTCTGATTTCAGTCACTCAGCAGAGGATATAAAAACTTAATATATCTGGAAATGAACATGACTATAATTAATAGAAAGAAAACAGGATACTTAAACCTAAGGCTCCTTTCCTCATGTGTTCTTTTCTATCAGCTCCAAAACATTATTCTTTTCCTTTTCTTCCCTTATTTCACCTATTGTAATATATATTTATGCCCATTTTGTGTGTTTAACCCTTATTTTCATTTTTTTTAGGTTTACCTCCTACCTTTTGTAAACTTTGCTTAAATGACAGGAGCAGTGATCAACTATTCATTCTGCACATGGAACTTGCAGAGCTATAGAACAATTTCTTCCAGTCTATCCTTTCCATGCACTTCTGCTTCCATACCCATTTCCAAGAACTGGCTTTATGTCCCTCATCTGTTTGGCCACTCAGGTTCAAATTCCTTTCCTGAGATTAAAGTATGTCTTACAGGGAATCACTAATTGTGCATCAAAGACATGCACAGCTTCTTGCTTCCTTTTAAACATTTATTCCTTATTGGATGTAATGAAATTCCTTGAAGACTAGCAAAGTCAAAGAGAATTAGAAATAGTTCAAAACTGGTGAGTCTTCTCTGTTTTTACAGATGCAAACCACCCTGGTGCTTTGCTCAAATAGGAGAAGGAAAGGAGGTACTGCAGTTCAGACAGAGACAACAGACAAAATAAGCAAGAAACAAGAACACAGTCTGAGAGCATCTATTAGTTGGCATATATTTGGCATCTATTATTTTTTAAATTCAGTAAAGGGTTTTTAATTCTGGAGATGTTTATCATTCATCATTACCATCAAATGTTTTATATCATATATACATTAGAACAGCACATCCTGAGTTTAACTTCTGGTGGAACATTGGCTCTCAGCAGAGAGACAAGCAGGAAGTGTTTCTGCTCCATGGTAAGTAGATTGGGAATCAACACAAGCTGATGCCAGTATGAACTTAAAAGTCAGACTGAGGGCAGACACTGCCATATGTTATAAACCAGAGTTATGGCCTAGATAGCAGCATTGTCAGAAATGTAATTGCTAAAAATTAATAATAACTGCTGAGTTATACTAATTTCTGATGCAGATGCTGTTTGCAGTGGAAGGTAGCCATGGACTGAAAAACAAAATTCAGAGGGGAGCATAACTATATCTTCTTTAATGTGCTGCATCTGACCAGCCCTTATAATGACAAAGATTCATTGCAATTTAAAGATTGATTTTTAGGAAAATGTAAATAAGCAGTAAAGGTCTTTAGCTTTATAATCTCAGTAATTTACAGCTAAAACCTCTTCCATGTTACAGAAGAATTTAATTGTTTCTTTTTTATATGAACTTGGAAAAATATCTTCCAAAGAAACTTCAAACTTCAAAAAAAAAATCCTCTTTCAAATAAACTAAAAAGCAGAAACTACAGTGAGCAAAGAAAAGGAAGAAAATAAATATTTTAAGTGTTGTTACTCAACACAAGTGATGACTTTCTGGAGATGAGAAAATAGCTTTTGTCTTATAGGCATGAATTTTGAGTTATCTTCTGACAGTATTTCTGTTGTGGACTGGTTTGTGACTGAAGGAATTCATGTCTACCATGTGACATAAGGAAAATATGATTGCCTTAAATATGCATGTATTCAGGTCCTGCAGAAGATCCTTGAATCATCAGTCTGAAGGGTCTGCATGAAAGATGCATTTTGAATCTGATGTTTTGTGCTCCTCTTGATCCAACCTGAGATGTCACAGCTAAACCTGTGCATGTGCTTGTTGTCAGGTGCTTTTGGTGTTGATCAGTGAAGAAAAGGAAACAACATCACGTTCCCAAGAGGAGAAGGGAACTGGATGAATCAGATTTAAAAATTACATTAGGTTCTGGGCTTTCTTTAACTGGTAGAAACTCCATTTAGCTCTATGGGAGGTCTTAATTCCTAGACCTCATTTGGCACACATAAGCACAGACGGAGTCTCTGTAAGGTAAAATAGTGTGGTTGGACATTTTCTGGTTTGGGTTTGGGTTTGTTTTTTTTTTTTTCGTTTGGGTTTGTTTTGTTTTGTTTAGTTGGGGTTTTTTTTTGTTTCATTACGCTGGGCATAATTTTGCAGCAATAATCCTATAACACTGTCTTCTCTTGGCAATCAATTGTTCCCTATTAATTGTGATAATTTTGTTAGCAAGTGCTTCTTCTGTTAATATTCTATGTGCAACTCTGTCCTAACTGCCTTTAATATTATTAATTTCATTTCTTGTTTTGACAGGCAAAAATTGATCTTATAAACTATCCAAACTGTTCCTAAGAACTCAAAGTAATTACACTGTTGTGTCATTGGATAGCAATCACATTTAACAAATACCTGGACTGTGGATGTTGGCAGTTGAACAGTGAGCTTCAAGGAGCATAGTGCAAGTGGTATTGAAAATAATATTTTATTAATCATTATTTTAAAATTTTAAATTTTCCTTTAAAAAAGGGCCTCTTTGTGCTTATGATTATTATTTTTATGTTAACTCATAAATAATTGAAAAAGAAACATATTTAATTAACTCTATACCCCAATACCCTTAGCTCACGGTGGGCCTGTAATAGTTGATTTTGCTTAATAAACACTTTTGCAAAACTCATATATGAATATTTCATGCTGCCTAATTCATGTGGGTACAGCTTTAAAACAATAAACACTGCACACCACCTGCTTTAGAAACACAGGAAGAAAACACAAAACAAATCCAGCTTTAAGCATCTACAGTGAAGGCAACTACCACTTGACCTGTGCTTTGCAGGTGTTCATGCTTATACCTGACATTTTTTCAAACTACATAATATTTTACTGGTGGAGGCAGTGGTGTTTCAAACACACAGAATCCTAAACTCAGCTGTGGTATAAATGGATACAATTTAACTACTCAACTGCATAAAGTATGTAAACTATGCCTAGACATAGGATTGACTTCTTGTCCAAACTGAAACACAAAAAGGAAGCATACCAAGAGTGGAAGCAAGGATGACGTTAGGAAAATCTAAGCACAACACAAATCAAATTGAATCTGGTCAGGGATATAAACACTACAAGCAGGGCTTCTATAAGTGCATGTATAATAAAAGTTGATTAAAGGGGTAAGACATTTCACATATGAGGAAAGGCTGAGAGAGCTGGACTGTTTAGCTGGGAGAAAAGAAGGCTCATGGAGTATCTTATAATGTATATAAATAACTAATGGGAGAGAGCAAAGAGGGTGGACCCAGGCTCCTGTGGTAGTGCCCAGTGACAGGACCAGTCATGGTGAGAGTGACTGGGCACAAGAACAGCCTGCCCATAGAAGCTGAGGATGTACATCTTTAGATGTACTAAAAAACTGTCCTGAGCAATGAGCTCTAGGTGGCCCTGGTTGATCAGGGGGTTGGATAAGATGACCCTGAGGGCTGTCTTCCAACCTCAGCCATCCTGTGATTCTATGGTTCAATCACTAGGACCAGTGGCAGCACTGGCCCAAGGTAAACATACTATTTGTTTAGATGTGATACAGACTGCAAAAACATCGGTATTTTTTTTTTCTTTCTGGTTGCTCTGAATGGCCACATTTTCATTGTCTGCTTAACACAAAGTTAATTACCCAAATCTCAGCTTGGGGTAACAACAGGGCTCAGGAGCTGAAGCAGTGCCCTTCTCTGGTCTAACAGAGTCTGTGCTGCCGCCCCAGCTCTGAGGATCAGACACTTCCTGGTGGGGCTTAAGAGTGTCCTGTTTGCATTGAAAAGGACAGGGTAGAAGTGGTGGGGAAAGTTTACTATGGCAAAAATCAGGCCTCTTCCTTTCTTTCATATTGTTTTAGAACATTCAGGCTCCTTCTCTGAAACACTATTTGAAGATGCTGTGTTGCTTCCTCCTGGGAACCCTTGGCAGACCAGAGCTAACCAGAGCTAGCCCTAGTGATTCAGCCATCAAAGCTAGGTTTCTACAGGTGGATACTGTAAACATTTCCTTGTCCCAGCCCCACCGTGTTATTAGGATCATGTTTGCAAGCAACTCTAAAATAGTGACAATTGGTAGACACATAAAAAAGATATTTTGACTTTGTGATGATGAGCACAAAATGTCGTTGAATTTTATTTGTGCTATTTTCACTAACTTCACTGGGTGACCTGAAAGAAAAATGTCTCCCTCAAATAAAAGAAGTTCTCATAATCTCTTCAACAACTTGTACTCGAGAATTTTATGGGGACAAAAGTCTCTGTCCCTGACATACTGCAGATGTGCATAGAGATGTGGATTAGAATAAAGTTGCATTTGTGAGTTAAAACTCTGCAGTTCTATAAAGAAGGCTCTGCATGAGAAACGGTCACAATATAGTGATTTAGGTGCAATCCCTTTTTAATGATATAACCCTTAATTACCTCTGCACTACACCTTGGGAAATGCACTAGGGACTGATAAGGCATCTTGTTTCTAAGGTCAGAGGAGGATAAGCAAAAAAAAAAAAAAAAAAAGTGGTTTGTGTCAAGTGAAGAGCTCTGCAGATGCAATTAATTGGTAGATAAGAAACTCATGTCTGTTTCCTTCTCAAGCTAAATAGTATCAGATTTCTAAGGATTTCTTTTTTGTGTGAATAATCTGTATCATTTATAAATCCCATGACCACCTCAATAGCCTCAAATATTTATTTTCGGCTTTGATTATTTATTCTTGATATCAATGATATTGAATTTTTTTCTCATTATTACATCAATGAAATGTTTCAGAGATACTGGTAAAGGTCATTTTTTTTGGTGTGTTTGGAGGTCCTTACTTCTGTTTCCAGGTGTACGTTTAGCAGAATCTATTCTTACTTCCCATCTTTCAAGTTATCTTGGCTTGTAACTAATGTTTTTTACAAATTATATCAGGCTCCTAGGTAGAGCTTTTCTCTTCTCTCACATGCATGATGATTTGCTTATGCCGTGGATTTTTTTTTTTTGGGGGGGGGTTGTTGTTTTTTTTTCTTCTTTCTCAGGACTTTCTATAGATTAACTTCAAACCATCCTTTCAGACTGATGCCAAGTTTCATCTATATTCTGTTTCATTGCAAGAGATAAATAGAGGTCTCTGCTCCTGTTTGGTTGCCTTTGGCTCACCTCTTCTGTACCTATGTATGGATGCATGTGGTGTTGGCTTTTATCTTTCTGCTTCTTTCAGAATCATTCCTTTCAAAAATTAATGCTTTGGAGGAAGTGCTTTATTCTTTCTTCATGTTTCCTTTTACAACATGGAAATATCTGGGGATGAATGGTGTACTTCCAGTTCTCTATCAGATCAGAAGCAATGGACTGAACTCTAGCTTAGGACAAATGTAAGTGAAAATAGTTGCTCCTCTAAAATACGTCTGTGTTTAATGTCAGATGTGGGAAGAGATATATTATACACCTGGAAAAAAAACCCAAACAGGTAAGACTGTGTAAGTAAACTATCTGAGAAAGATTTTGCAATGCCTGTTAGCCTAAGTTCTTCTCACAAACTAAAGCTGTTTCTCCTACTTTTAAACGTCTGTGGAAATTGATAACAACCACAAGAGCCAGAAGCAAGATTTACAGAACATTTACAAAGTCTCCCCAGTACTTGTTTCAATTTTATTCCCTTTCAGAAGCTTTAATTTTGATACTATCTTACAAAGGAAGTTGGAAACCCGAGGTCAGCCAGGAAACATAAAGCTATATTCCATAGACTGCACTGTGATGTCCCTAGAGCAACACAAAATCTTCCTCTGGCTCTGCCAGTGTTTCAATAGCTATTACAATGGTTGGGAAAAGTCAAGTGGCCTTAATTTGTCCCATGAGTTTTCTGGCTTAAGTATTTTGTCACATTCCATTAGCATTTCACCAATGACATTTCAGTGGAATAGATGAATGGAAGATCGTGTGAATGTTTCAGCTTAATATTTACATACATCCTCAGTGATCATCAAATGACATTTCAGAGGTTGTTATTAATATTCTCAGGAAATACAGTTTAGCTCAGAATATCACTCCCAAGGGTCCATGCTTTTGTCCTCAGATCAACAAAAAGAAAGCATCTTTGAAAAGTCAGCCTTGCACATTGGTGTCTGAACACTCCAAATTGAAAGAGCCTGGGTTTGAAAGAGAATGACTTTAGTTCCTAATAGTTCCCAATTAGTTCCTATTAGTCCCTAATAGTTCCTAATTAGTTCCTAGTATGGGAGTGTAATGGCTTGCTGGCCCTGTTTGAGCCACTCTGCAGTATCCTTCCCAGCCCTCAGCAATGCCTGAGGTGAGAGGAAGCCTTATGTCCAAGCTGCTTACATTAACAAACTTTCCACTAGCCAAGAATGCCACATGCACATGCCAAAGTCATTCAGTGTGTCTAATGGATAATGATTTTCCCTTGTTTGATTTTTTTGTGTATTTATCTGCCTCTCACATTCATTATAGGCACATATGATGACAAAGAGCTTCTTCCATACGGAATATAAATTCTTTTCTTAAACATGAGTTTGGGAATCAGAATTATAGAATATCCCGAGTTGGAAGAAATCCACATGGATTATTTAGTCCAGCTCCTGGCCCTGCGCAGGACGACCCCAAGAGTCACACCGTGTGTCCGAGAGCATTGTCCAAATGCTCCTTGAATTCTGTGAGGCTTGAAGCTGTGACCGCTTCACTGGGGAGCTTGTTCCCTCTGGGTGAGGAACCTTTTTGTAATATACAGCCTAAACGTCCCCTGACACAGCTTCAGACCATTCCCTCAAGTCTTGTCACTGATCATCACACAGAAGAGATGTCCTGCCCCTACACTTCCCCTTCATGAGGAAGCTGCAGACCACCATAAGGTGTCCCCTCAGTCTCCTCTTCTCCAGGCTGAACAAGCCAAGTGACCTCAGCTGCTCCTCACAAGGCTTCCCTTCTAGAACCTTCATCATCTTTGTAGCTCTCCTTTGAACAGTTTCTAATGGCTTTATATCCTTCCTGTATTGAGGCACCCAAAACTGCACACAGGGCTCGAAGTGAGGCTACACCAGAGCACAGCAGAGCAGGACAATTACATCCCTGCGTCATCTGGTGATGCTGTGGCTGATGCACCCCAGGACACAGCTGGATTTTAATTTAAAAAACACCCAAATAGAATATTTTCATGGTAGGGCTTTTGGGTTTTGTTTTTAATGATTTTTTTTTATTTAGTCTAAGTTCCCTGAAAGGCTTTCCAAGGAAATTTTCAGCAGCTCGTGCCAGTGTGAAGGCAGAGCAGCCAACCCAACCAGCACAGCTGTTATTAGGCTTGGCCGAAGAGCCCTGACACTAGCAAGGGGAGCAGAGGAGGTGTGACAGGGCAGAGGAGATGCTCCGTGTGCCAGCAGCGTCGCAGATCCCGCCGGGAGCCCCGTGTGCCCGGGAGCTGTGGACGGCTGCGGCCGGGAGCGCCCCGGGATATGGAGAGGCACCAGCGGCACCTGGCGGCGGCTGCGCTGCGGGAGCTGCGGCACACACAGCCTTTGGGAATACCGAGGGGAAACGGTGTTCACGCGGGGGCTGCCATCCTACCTGTCCATTTCTCCTCCAGCAGCGCCCACTACTCTCTATGCAGGTAAATGATGACCCATCCCTGGAAGTGTTCAAAGCCAGGCTGGATGGGGCTCTGAGCAAACCCGGTCTAGTGGAAGGTGACCCTGCCCATGGCAGAGAGATTGGAACGAGATGATCTTGAAGGTCCCTTCCACCTCAAACCATTCTATGATCCCATGATCTGCAGCTCTCAGTTGTATTTATTTTTATATCCAGGATTCTAACTTCCGCTGTTGGTATTATTAAGGACCCTAGAGGTAACCAAGCAGTTTTCCACTTCTGGGTGCTGTACATAAGAGCACAAAGCCAGCCAGCCTGAGTTCCTGCCTGTATGAAATCACTGCCACCCAACCAGGCTGAAAATGGCCACACAAACATGAATGGGGTCATGGCTTTAGGCAAACCAGTTTTAGGGTCCTAAGTAATGTGACATAGTGCTGTAGAACACAGTGAGGGCTGTCCACTCTGCATTTATTCGACACTTTTGAGAGTGCTAGGCATTTTGCTGCTCTGGGATTAAAGAAATAAAGAAAAATGAAGAGTGAAGAAGCATTATTACTGGGTAGAGGAGAGCCTGTAGCAAAAACAAATTAAAGAGTTTGCCCAAAATCACAAGAGAGATCTGTGATACACAGTAGGAATGGAACAACTGTGTATCAGTTGAATTTAGTACAGTAAACACAGCAGTGTTTGTCTTTTACTGACGTAAGTCCTTTGGACTTGAGTCTGCTCTGGGCTTAGAAAAGTGGAGCTAAGAACAGGACTTGCTCGATAGCCACTTATTAGAGCCATTCTTCACCTCCCTGAGAATTATCAGCAATCAACCCTTCAGGGTTATTGGCAGAGAGGGGACTGAAGGGCAAACATATCATACCTGTGCTGTTGTATGACTAACCCCGAGCACAACAGAGGTGAACAAGTGTTTGATCTGCCATCCGTGATAAAATACTTCAGGGTCACTGACTGACAGCTTTTGTCTGGAAAGTGAAGAACTGTAGGAATAAATGTCTCAAGAGAGAAATTTGTTCTTGCTGGATCTGTCTGGAAAGTCTTATGTATGTGATTAACCATTTCCAAATAGTATAATGCATGAACCCCCTTAGTTTGCAACAAGACTCCTGCTTAACTTTGGAAAAATTAACTTCTGAGTTTTCACTCTTTGAATTTAAACCTGTTGTTAACACTGAAGTCATGTCTGGATGGATTCAACTCTTGGTACTGCTGAAAATCCAAAGTCAATGAAGAATGTTACTTTTCAATTACTCAAGAGATATGCACCCCATACTTTAAATCCAGAATAGGTTTGGGTTTGTGTTTTGGGGTTTTTTTAGAATAACAAAGCAAAAGAAAATAAATTACTGTGTAGACTGCTTTACTAAAGAGTATGTGGGAAGTAATCTGTTAGTGTCAAGACAAAATTAGACAGGATTTTTTAAACTGAGTAAATTGGGATATATTAAGTACTTTGAATAAAGTTAAAGATGACAGCAAAAGCCATAATAATTTCACCGTCAGTTAAAAGTGCAATTGCCAGAAAATTGAAAAATGTAGGGAAATTCTCTGCAGTGCTTGAAGAATCAGTGTTGGCCATCTGTGGCAGTACACAGCTTCCGTGGAGAAGACAGAACTGACTGATCTTTTCAGTGCAGGCTCTGATGCGTGAAAGTCATTAGAAGTTTAATTGAAGTTGGGAGAAGACATTTCTGACAGAAGACATTTGTTTTAACTCTTTTGCAAGAAATAAATTAAACCTTTAATTTTCAACAAGTGAAACACTCAGGCATTCATAGATAAAAGTGGGTTTATTAAAATTATCACCTTCTTCAATTGTGGAAAAAGAAACTCTTCAACCAAGGTAATATTTTAAGCTGTAAAAATTAATATTTTTTCCTTTTTTCTTTTTTTTTTTTTAATCAGGAAGCAAGCAATGAGTTTCCTTATAAATATAATTAAAGAAGGAAATTCTAACACGACCTGTCACCATGTCTATCAAAAAGGATGCTTAAAATTGACTCAAATATAGGTGCACTATGGCTAGTGTTCAAATCAGTAATTGCAGTCTCTCTGCTGCTTTGCTGCTGCCTCATACTGTGTACTTAGAGTACAAGATCTTCTGGTCACAGATCTCCCTTTCATGATGCATTTGGATAATGCTTCCTGGATGAACATATAAACAGAGTACGTAGCTGCTGCTGTAGCACTAGTAGTAAAAGATATCTGTTGTGACCTCCTAAAATCACTTTGCAGTGCTACCTGTGCCATTCATTAATTTTGAAACATAACTATGGTCCTACCAAACTTCTGTGGAATTGAGCAGTAGGAAGCTGTATTTTCCAGAAATTGAAATCCTGACTGGGATTCAGTGACTGAATTTTGTCTGTCTGCCAGCGTGCCATCATCTAGGACCCCAATTTCCTCCTCCATAAGCAGGGACAATGCTATTGATCCCTGGTGGTATCTGCTCTGAAATCTGTGGTTGGAAAGTGTTGAACATATATTATCATTGTGTCATTTTTGAGGAATCAGGCCTTACCAGGACTGTTTTCAGACTCTCATTCATCATTCTCATGACAACCAATTTGCACTCCCAGTCTATACACCAGCATAGATTTGTTTTGTTCTGCTCTATAATTGACATGTGCTGCTGACTTGAAGGCGGGGTTATATACCTGAAGCTAATAATAAGTTTATGAAAGGAATATAATTCTAGGACACACAGTTATATAGAGATCCTTTACATTTTTTTCAGTGTAGGGATCATTTTATGTTATAAAGACATACTGTTGTCTTTGCAAATGTTTCTGTGCAGTGCTATAGGGAAAAATCTTAAGCTAACAATTTCAGAGTAAATAAGAGACTGGTTTACGAGGAAAAATTAATATTTTATTATATGTAACTTAAAATTTTCCTTAAATATTACATTTAATTTTATAAATTCTGGATATTTTGATTTTTAAAGACTTTATTTGACAGCGTTAAAGGGTAAATTCACCTAAATTTGAGACAGCTTTAAAGGGAACAGATATTTAAAAATCATAGTGCTATAATACACAGTATGTGTTCTACTGTGTTCTTTACCAAGAAATATATCTATTAACAAAATGTCACCTTATCTATTCAGTGATTGTAGAAATAGAAACATTTTATGAATTAATTTTAAAGGGTTATCTGAGGATTCAAATAAATTAATCGGTGAGCAAAGCATAGTGACATAATATTAATCACAACCTTATTCTGTTTTGAACTGCTGAATGACACTGAACAGACTTAATAGCACTTATATGCTTGGAGCTGTATGGTGCATTCAATGAAGGAGACTAGGACAACTTCAAAAAAGAGTATACACATGCTCGTTTAGCTAGATATTAATGGCTAAAGAAACCGTTATTAAAATGAACATGTTTATACTTTTCAAAATATAAATGTATATATATAAATAATACACAGAACATCATCAGAACTCTTGCCATAATGACAGAAAAAGGGAAGGTAATAGTGTTTTCATTCCTTATACATTGGATTTCGCAGGAGAGTTTTGTTATCTCCATTGTACAGGATGGTCTTTCCTATTGTTATTTTAGGATCTGATGGGTCCTTGTAATTTGGGGACCTGCAGGGGCAGTTCATCTTGTGTTTCTTCCTGTTCCCAGCAGTTGCTATTTCAACCACAGGTCTGAATTTCTGCAGTAATTAACTCATGACAGCAACCCCATGAGAAGCCATTGAAACCATGTTTTACTGTTACAAACATCCTCTACTTTTTGGCTGCAAAGGCTTTCACAAATACAATTCCCTATCATGGTATATTTTCTGTTTCATTAAATCTACTTGCAGGCACTTGCAGTACCTTTGTTGTTAGCAGTGGGTTGATACCAGCTAGGCTGTTTCTAAACTTTATAACACTATTTGAGAAGTTTGACAGTTTAAAATTAGCAGTTTCAAAGTTGTTGCTCTACTTTCAATAGTTCCATCATGCCTTGATCATTGCCGCCAGAGTAACCAAGAACAGTTCATGAGCTGACGTGGAAGTGCCTGCTCACATTTAAGATGCTTGTTTTTTTAGTTGACTTCTGCTACTAATCCATAAATTTTCCCTGTTGATTCTGTTTTACCTGTCAACACCACAGAAATGTCTGGGAAAACCTAAGCACGCTTAAGGGGTCTTCAGTGCTAATCATTTGGAAAAAGAAGTCAGTGCTTAGACACCTGGCTCACACATATTCACTTGTCAGGAGATAACTGTGCTGAAGTGTCTATAATATGGGCTTCTGCCTTGTCATAGGAAGTAACATAAGCTCACAGTGTTAGAAATAGGAAATAGTAAAGCCTGCCAAACAAACTCATGGTGTGATTCTGTCCTCTGACCGTCACTCAAAAGACCCTGTGGATGTCCATAAATGTTCCATAGCTCCTGTACTGTATCTGTCAGGTAGGTAGATGTAGTAAGTGGTTTCATCTCGTTAGGTGTTTCAGGTGCCCCGTTGCTTGGGCAATTGAATCAAGTTACTAACGTCAGGCAGATCTTACATTTCCTAACACTTGCAAATTTACCTTTCCAAGACATATTGATTTTTGTGCCCAGCTCTGAGGTATTCAGAGTAGAAATAGTCTTTTCGTGATGCAATCTGAACTTTACCTATGTTCCACATGACCAAGTTTTTTTTTCACACACTTAACTATGTCCTCAGTTATCACAGTAATTGGTGTAGGTTTTAAGCTTATAATTAAAGAGGTCATTCCTGATGTTTAAAGTAATAGTTCAGTCACAGTGCCTAGCTACTCTTGAGCAAATCCCACCATGAATTGTTCCCTGAAGTAGCTGTTAGTGTTGCAAACATCTCTGTGGCAACTACAGGGCCTTCTCATTCTATAAAACACCTGTACTATACTTCTTCATGGATAATTTCTGCATCTTCTGCATGGATAATTTCCATCTCTGCAGCCTTTTGGAAAACGGGTTTGCATCTTGAAGATTTGACAGTCACACACAGTGTTAGGACAGTGCCAATGTCTGCCCGTTTCTTCTTCATCAAGTGCTCTTTGCCAACTCTCACTTTTCTCAGTCCCTTGGAGTTTTACTTTTGTTTTGCCTATGATACTACTGTTTTAAAAAAATCAGCCACAGCTTTTCTGTTCTAAATATGCAATCTGCTCTGACTGCATTCTGGAAAATAACAGTGTTGGTTTTTTTTCACGATCGAGTTGTGATGTTCTATCTCAGATCTCTGAGCATCGTCATAGTCTGTTCTCAAATTGGGGATTCCACAAACCCTTCAGAATTGCATGTAGCCTCAGAGGTGGTATAAACTCATCAAAAATCTCTCCCAGTTTCTGATCTGTTATGAAACTGATATAGCTCTTTTTTTTTCTGTGGAAGTGCAATATATTTTCAAATCTCTTTAGAACAGTAAGATAACAGTTCGTTCTTCTTTCTGTGAGTGCAGGCAGTTAAACAAATGCAGTGCTTCTGACAAAGCAAATGGGGAATATAGAAAAGTCTTGCTCATGTTAGTTTTCAGTAGTTCTGCATACTATCTCGAAAAAAAACAGATTTTTTTTTAACATCTCTGTGTATATATTGTTTTCCTAGACAGTTTCAGCTGCAAAGGAATATAAAGCCATCAAATAGCAAAGGGATACTGCCCTATTATGCCATCTTTTTCTTCTCTTCAGGCACCTGTCTTTATCTCCTACATCTACTTGTAGTCCCACTCAATGCTCAGAGTTTATAGGCTTAAATATAACAGCAAAGAAGTCAATGAAAGATTCTATGGAAAAGCCTGAGAGCGAGAGGAAGACAAAGAGAACTGCTTATCATAAAGCTGACTTTTCCATATAAAAGCTGTGTTGGATTTCAGCTATAGCAACAGCAAAAGTCCAAATAATTTTTAAAACCACTATTCATAGGACTAGCATATATTTGAAGATATACACTCGGTCATTGCTTTGGGTGAAGAGCAAAAGGGAATGGGAAAATTATAGGATGTTTTTCTTTCTATGAAGCTTTTATTTTCCTTTTATACATATATATAGCTCTATATAATTGTTTGTGTGTGTGTGTACATGAATGTGGATGGCTAAATGAGAAATCTTACTCATATATTTGCATACAAATGCTGACATATATATATCTATACATATATATCTGTATGAATTTATGAAGAAAGTGGAGAAGTAAGTTTTATTTGTCTTTGTATTTCTTGCTGGCCAAAGCAAATTTTTTGGGAAAACCTTAACCTACATGAAGTGATTTACAGAGTTAAGTTGCCCAACAGGAACACACTCTGTATTTGATTTATTGTACAGCAGATAAATGCTTATGCATAAGTTTGCTAACGTAGTAACTAAACTACATGAAAGAAAAGTTCCAGAAATTAGACAGGAAAAAAGACAGAAAACATTTGTTATGTCCAAAGTTCTTTATCTGGAACATTTTAGAAAAAAAACCCAACATTCTTTCACAATCATCTTCTCTACCACAGTCTTTTCGGCTGCATAAGCACAGTTGACAGCTCTTCAGTCCTGAATTCTGCAGGAAATGCATGAATTTTTTAAACAAACCCACACCCTTTTCTTTTCATTGCATCTTTCCCACTATGTCTTTTTCTGCTTAAAAATATCACAACCTACAGTGTTTCCTGTCTACATAAGCATATATATATGTATGTGGGATATATATTTTCTTTTAACAGGAATGTGGCTTCCCCCCCTCCAGCAATAGTTGTCATCATTCTGCATGTGGCAACACTCACAAGAGGGATAAAAATGGGACATTTGCCCTTTTAGAGTCTCCTTAATATCTTTTTCATAAGAATGGATTATCCATTTGCCATTTTCTTTTCTCATTATAACCTTTGTCATGTGTGTGGGCTCCCTGGGCTCTAATGTCTCTTCCTCCATGAATTAAAGGGGGAATTCTCCTCTTCTTTGACCTTTTCAGTATTCTGCATTTCTGTGGGGTGGCATTTCCACTCCTTAAAGATTACAACCTGTGCTGACTAATCAGCCAATCAAATTCCAATTATGAATGTAAAATCAATTACTGCTGCCGTTAAAGCCAAACCTCGTCTGACATGTTTTGGGCTCCTCTGCCATCATCCACTGAGAGGGTTAAAGCTCTAATGACAGGCGTATATAAGAAATGGGCCTAATCCTTTGACACATACTGCAGAACCTTTTACTTGGCTAACACAAAGAGGAATTGAGCTTTTGCCTACTTCAGGGCAGGATGTAATGGGGAATTCAGGGGTTTAATCCAGTGTTGCCTTTAGTCCTGTCGTTTGTGTGATTTTCAGCAAGACATTACATACAATTCCATACCATTCCCAAAGAAAGTATTTTAAACCATCATTGCTGAATTAAGGTCTTCCTCTCTTCTGAAAGAGGATTCTGGAGTTCAACGCTTGATCTGCACTGGAGTTCCCTCTGAGTCCTTTCAGATGATTTCCCAGCAGACATCTTTGTTTATTACGGTGTTGGTTACTTTCAGAGCTGGTCAGAGTGTCCTGAATTTTAAATATACTCTTGAGCCCCATATTTCCTATTAATCAACTGTTGGCAGCTTCCTACTCAGCAGACAAGAAAATTAAATCATCTTATAGCATTTATAGGTCTAGGCTTTATATATGGTAAGCAAGGAGATAAAGGTGTCTCACCTGAGTAGCCTTTATACATACCTGCTGTCTTTGTTGATAGGAGGGAAATTTAAGCATGTGAAAAAGACTTTTTGAATTAATTTTCCAGATATCCCTCTCTCCAACCAGGCTTTGTAATGTAATGTGTCTTTTGTTGCTTTGGTTGTTGGACCATTAGAAGTCTAGTCCAATTTTCCAGCTTTCCACCGTGGACATCTAGGAAAGAGCATATGAGAGGTAGACTGAATCTCACTTCTAACAGACCAGTTCTGAAGTTGGCTTCTCTTGCAGAAATTGCTGTGCTGCTTTAAAAGCTTCTTGAAATGGAGGCGATGAAGGGGAAGACATTTCAAGGAAGGATGAGGATTTTACAAACAAAATATTCCTGTCAGTTTTTTCAGATGTGTTATTCTGTTGACCTGTAACAATCTTTATTTTTAACATTTGATCCTCCTTTATGTCTAAATGGTTCTGCAAAGACTTTACAGGAAGATAAATTGTTACTTCATTGTGCTGATTTCCAGCTCTTAATGATATAAACCTCAACAGCATTTAGAAAACTTTTCTTAAAGCCATGAGTGATAAAAATTTAAAAGATACGAGTTGAACTTTTTCCTGAAAATCCCATTGAAGATTTGCAAGGAGTTGCAGTCAGAATCCCTGGACATCACAAAAGGGATTTTGTGGTCAAAAAACTGAGTCTTTCCTTGTGCTGTGTCCCTTTTTTCTCACTTATAAAGGAAGAGATAATCAATTACCCAGGATGTTAGTATTACTCCTCATATATAGAATATACTCTCTCATAAGTTGGATGGTATTTTAAGAATAAAGGTAAGATTCATCTCAACTATCTTGAAATAGCTAAAAGTTAGGAATTACTTTTAGGGTGAAATTCAGATTTTTAAATTTAATTATCTGAAGCCATTACCTAAATCTCAATCTGAACTACATGTCTGTTTTAGACCAGAGGAATCCCACAACAGCTTTGTGGTCTCAACCTTTTATGTAATATCCCCATAAAAAAAATTCCTAAAATGAGACATCTAACTTTTAGATGAGACACCTTGGTTATACAGATTATATATATCTCACCTCCAAAGCTAACATGATTTTGGGGAGGAAGTTTTCAAGTTTCACTTATGGCAATCCTTCTGTAAAACTTACAACAAAAATTCCTTCAGAATGTCCAAGTGTGATCCAAAGCCCTTTACTATCAGTGGGAGATTTGCTGATCCAAACTGGAGAGGAAACTGTTTAAGAAGGAAACAAACTTTGCTGACAGAATCCTGCTCTTCGGAAAACAGAGAACTCTGAGGAAAAAGATCATGCAATGAAATATTTTTTGTCTGGTTTTACAGTGGAGGAGAGTGTGTCACTTACAGACTGGTAAATCAGAGAAAACATATTAGCTGGTTAAGCAGAACAAGCATTGCTGACGTACAGACAGCCATGGGCTGCCTTGGGGCTGCCATGGACAATTCACGAATCTATTGAAAAGATTTTTTTCCTCCCCAGGGTATTTTAGTAACTGAGAGGGAAGTCTGCATTGCACAGGGGATGAGAACAGAAGGTCTGCAACATTCAGAGTTATTGAGGTTTCCAGTGCATCTAAGTCATTCATAAGATTCCTTGAAAAAGGACAGTTTTATACTGCAGTGTGCAAGCTTGTTAATGTGTCATGTTTTGTTTGCATAATATGTGTGGCCTGCAACATCACAGAGTTTAGAAACATCATTTCTTTATTAAAAACAAACAATTTCTCTAGCATGATATATATAGCCAGGGGTAGCCCAGAGTTATAAGCAACAGACTTGAAAAGAAAATCAAATATTCAAAATGTGTGCAAACAAATCCTACCTGTTTAAATGTTAATAGAAATGTGCCTCTTCAGCCAAAATAGAGCCTGCACTGGGGATGATCTGAGAAAGTTTTCATTGTTGTGTAATAACTGATATGGAGCCAGTGTATTTTCAGTGTGGCATTTACTTATTTTAAAGGTTAGACTATTTAATTTCAGTGGATAGCACTGATATCAAAAAGCTTAGGAAGGAATTCCGGATCAGACATGCCAACACATAACTGAATCAGCAGCTCTCTCTTTGTCTTTACTTCTCTCCATTGATTTGCAGAGGCTGCTCTTCCATAGTCACTCTACATGGTTGTTGCACAGCCTTACCTCAGCTCCCAGACATCATTTTTGGAGGTTGGGAAAGAACAAAACGCACTACCGTGGGCAGGGACACCTTTCACTAGACCAGGTTGCTCAGAGCCCCATCCAGCCTGGCTTTCAACACTTCAAAGGATGGGACATCCTCTTCTTTGGACAAGCTCTTCCACTGTCTCACCACCCTCAAAGGGAAGAATTTCTTCCAACTGTCTGATCTAAACCGTCTCTTTCAGTTTGAAGTCATTCCCCCTTGTTCTGTCAGTACATACCATTGTAAAAATTCTCTGTCCATCTTTCCTATAGACTCCCTTTAGGAGGAGACTCTAGAAGGCCTCAGTTAAGCCCTTTCTTCTCCAGACTGAACAATCCTAACTCCTCAGCTTTCCCTCATAGGAGAGCTACTCCAGCCTTCTAATTATCTCAGTGGCTTCCTCTGTACTTGCTTCAACTGATCAATGTCCTTCGTGCATAAGATGGAAGATATGAGGCTTAAAAAGGTACCTCTGCCTAGAAAAGAGATATTTTGGAATCTGGGATCCCTTCCTAACCAGTGGAATGAAATAGGTAACTCCAGAAGAAAATCTTCCCACTTTTTTTTTTTTTTTTAAGTAATATTATTAGGATGAGATTGATCAGTGTCAGGGAGTGTATGTTTTATCACAAGATACACAGACACTGCAAAAATTTTATGCAGCTTAGACTTTGATAAATAGCTAAAAGTGGCTTAGATACAAAATGTGGATCATGTGCAAAAATGGGTTAATTAAATATTAATTATTAATATTAATAATATATTTCCCCTCAAATGGAAACCTCCAGAAATATATTGAAGAATGAATCTATTTTAAGTTCTATCAGGCTAGTTTGATGATGAGAGACATACGTTTTCTTAACTAATATCTTTTGTTCATTATTAATATAGGCTAAGAGGAGGAGCAAGGGAATCAGTGACTGAAGTACAAAGTTTCACAGACTGTCTATAGACATAATTTGGATATTTCAGACTATTCTTTAAACTAGAGACAAGTAATAGACCTCAGTCATGCTCTTATACCTTCCAGGCAGATGCATTTTTACTCCCACTGAGAATTCCTATGGGATATGGAAATCATGTGAATACAGGAGCAGGAAGAATTGGAGAAACAGCTTGCTGATCACCAAACTTGTCCTATATGAATACAGAAAAAATGGTAGAGGAGATGAGGAACCTGCTATTGGAATAAATTCTGAAAATCTATTCATTTTACAAGTTATAATACAACTGAACAAAAAGAACTTCCTTCATACCATGAGGAAGAAATTGCAGAGTGATTTTCTTAATTTATTGCCTGTCCTTTGGTTTAGGGCTCACTACACTAGAGATTGTAGCAAAGTAACATACAGCCATTATCTTTCACATCAGAGGAATGGATAACATGCCTCCAACAGGGTGAGTATAAAATATAGAGAGGTCTTTTGGGGGAATAGCAAATAATAGAGCCCCCACATCACAGTTCTTCTCATCATTTTTTCCTAGGAAAAAAAGCCAGGGATTATTCCTACGGAGAAACTAGAAGAAACATTTCTGGACAACAGTTCACCTCTTATTAAACAGTATATTTTGTTGGTAATAAAATTCAATAAATAACTCCAGAGAGCCAAGTAAAAGGGCAGATAAAATCCAATAAAAAGTGCATGAAGAAGGTCTATCTCCAAAAGTAGATTCACTAACTTTCTAACAGAGGCATTTATTTTTTCAAATAAATAAAAATAGTTAATTTTTTTTTTTAATTCAGATTTCTTCAGCACTTGTGAAATTACAGGACATGATGAAGTTAAAGTTAGGCAACCCCCACCTAATCTAAGCTTACTTTATTTTATCTGAGATAACTACGTTACTCTCTAGGCTCCGGACTAAAAAGAAGTATCAGAATCAACAAAATTGACTTGATGTTAAGATGTAATTTCTGCATATTTTTTTTTGGAACTGTTTAAATTAAAGACAGATTGTTTAAAAAAGCACTTCTCGAGGAAGGGACAAAAACTGTGTTCTGATCTCTGGTCCAATTCATATAGAATAATCCTGTGCTTCTACTCCCATGTGATTTCTTGAAACTTTGCAATTGTTTTGGCTTATTTTTTTTTTGAAATCAGCTCACTTTACATCTGGAAACTTCAGAGGATTAGGGCTATTCAGTTTGTATCTCAGAATATCTCTAGCTTTCTCTCATCATCAGATAAACTGTGTTTATACATTTCTTCTGGCTTGAAGATCATTCTGTTCTTCGTGGTTATCTTCGCTTGTACACCTTTCTCTCTCCTGACCCCCACTGCAAAACTCTGCCTTTAGCAGCTGTTCTTTCAGGAGGTAGATGTTATTCATGCTGATCTCTCAAATTCCGTGGAATTTTGGACAACCCACGTAGCTTTCTGATAAGGAAGATGAGCTGAATTTTGAGAGTAGATCTACTGCATTTATGTCAGCAGTGATCAGCAAATGCCTTTAGAATATGTATATCATGGTTAACCATCTTAGACTGGTAGAAGATAAACAGTGTAGTCAAAGAACAAGATAAACCACAGAATTTTCCACAACAATTTTTTCAGCACATACAGAGGAAGCGACAAAAAACAACCTTAGGCTTTATGAATAGTTAGAAATGTTTTTCTTTATTCTTTTTAAAAATTCATTATTCTTCTAAAGGTGGAATATCATCAGAATGCATTTCACAATCCAGCAGGTTTATGGCCTCAAACAGTAGCTACAATTTTTGTGGAAATAGCAATGTGTTAATGTGCTGGATAATATTCATCATGAATAAGATTATTCAGGCTTCTGGGAGATGAAAAGCTTGATAGGCTGTGAGATATTAATAATACTGCACTTGTTTTGATGGCTGTGCCAGATTGTGACAAGTTCATTTCAAACCACCTCAGGACATAAAACAGTCTATAAATAAAGATTTAATTACATAGTACCTAAACTGTATATTGCCTATAAACTATAGACTGACCAGTCCTAAAATAAAATACTTTAAATGTTGTTTCTATTTTTTTAATTAATTTTTTCCTTCAGGAAATCAGGAGAAAAACTGTTTAAAATATTGGTTCCACTTCTTTTTTGCTGTTTTTGAAGAAAGATTCCAAGAAATGAACAACCAGATCTGCCTAGTAATATGTTTTCCTTGTTCTGTGTTCTGTAACAAAAATTAAGAGTTCAGAGTTAGATTGGAATTTTTCTGAAGATCTGGATAGATAATATTCTTGAAACTTGTATGGTGACAATATTCCATCAACACTTTTGATGAACTCAGTGTCAGGTTTCAAATGTGGCTGAAATGTGATGTGAGCTTTGATTCAGTTTTAGTCTATCGTGCTGTATTTCTTTCCAGAGTTTGTGTTGGCTGATATTTAGTTAAATGAATGACCGTGTGTGCGCCAGCAGAAAGCAGCTCCTTCAGAGGCCTCTCCAGTTACCAGTGAGTTACCAATGAGCTATCAATGCATGTTACAGCGTGTGTGAGGTTTTCATACCTTGGTCTGTCTGTGGGCCTTGGCACAGGAGAGCAGTACACTCATCTAATTCAATTGCTTCCACCCAAAACTACCTTACACAGTGGATGCCCCACGGGGAATAATATTCTGTAGCCAGGAAATTTTCTGTAGAAAAAGTGCTAGCAAAGACAGATGTAGTTGTGTTGATATCTCTCTGTCTTCTTTCTTTCATCTCAGATGATTTATGTGTATAAGAATAATAGATCAAATGCTCAAACCTATATTTATAAATTTCTTGGGATTCTCCGAACCATCCATTATGTCCCTTCTTGCAAGCTGATCTTGCAAAAAAAAGGTTCTTCAGTGATACATAATTCAAAAAACCCGTTTCTCAGATTACCAATTTCTCTTCATTCTCTCTGACAATTGTCGTTCTGCTTTTGTTAAGTATAATGTTGTGGTTACCTTTGAGATTTAATCTGCTTCTTCGTATTATCTGGACCTGAATTTCCAGACTCTGATGCTCCTGTGTAGCTCCACATAAGTGGACTGATCTTATCACCACACATAAAAACAGCATTTGAAGGGGACTTTAGGTATATCAGAATGACTAATTAGGAGTACTGCTACCCTACCCTTGCATGTTGTTACTCTATTTTATTTTCTGTCAGAAGCCATATGACATACCAGCATCATCTAACTCACTATGGCCACTGCCTATCTACTGACATATGCAGCTTTAGGACTCAGTGAGTTGAGGATTGACAAACATAATTTCAAGGATCTTTAAACAAATCTTTTATGAAAAAAATAAATAGAAGAGATTTGGTTCATGCTGAAAATTTTTGTGGATTGAACCAACAAACTCAGTGTCTGATTTTTCCTCCCAGTTGAAGTCACTGATGGCACTAGGCCCACTACTTCCATAGAATATAAATGAGAGAATAAGAAGACACACAAAGCAATGATTCATATGCACTCACTGAGAATTTCAATATGGGAAGATTACAGACAGAAAGTTTCAGAGTCTGATTCTGCACCACCAGGACATGCCTACAATAACCCCCAAGCTAAGCTGAGCAAGACCCAAAGATAGTATAGTCATATCAATCTAATGCAGTTTCTGAAGCCCTGTTCTCATACAGATAACTGGCTGAAGAGCAGAGATTCATTGGTGCAGCCAACACCATCTTGCTCAAGACATTCGAGTACTGACAGGACGCAGACCCTTCCTCTTGCAGTCTGCAGTCCTTCTGAAGAACACAAGAAGACTACAGGACAGAAACCTTTTTGTGCTGGGTTAAAAGGCTCCTTTTTTTTTTTTTTTTTTTTTTTTTTTTTTTTTTTTTTTTTCTCTCAACAGCCAGATTCAAAAAGCAAAATCTGCCTGGGATTGAATTTCCAAACTCCTTCCCCTAATGTTAGACACCTCATGAAGATATCTAAAAATCAAGAGACTTGTAGATCTAGAATAAGTGAGTTTTATTTGTAGTCATTTTAGATAGTGGAATCTAAGATTTAGAGTGCAGTCTGAAGTTGTCCTTCTGTCTTTCTGTCCCTGGGTCCTAGTGGGCTTTACGTAAGGCTCCACTTTTAATAAAGTGGAAATCATTTAATTATTTCTTATGTGGTCTTCTCATTGCACTACAGAAGTAATAATCCAAGATATTAGAAACCAATCTCCAGTTTTCTGTTATATTAAATCACATGTTGGCTATGCATAGATCAGAATGTCCTTTTTACTGTATCAACTTATTTTCTAACATAATATCTGTCTTGAAATAAATTAGACTTTGCTAGGAAAATCACTGAATATTTCTTTCTGTCCTCATTGCACAGTATTTGTAACAGAAAAGTCTTTCCTATTCTTATCAGTAGCTTCCTCCTGAGTGCCTTTGTTCTGGGGTTATAAGGTTTGATGAAAGTAAATGCTTCAGGCAACCATTTACATCTCTCTTGAACTCTACAGATTTTTGAGGCAGTCTTTCTGAAAGATGTTTTGTGTTGTAGTTACTAAAAGAATAAAAAGAATCTTGTTTTCAGATTATAAAACACCTACTGCAGCATAGGGAAGATTACATCAGGCCTGAGCAGTTTAACAGTAGTGGGCATGATAGAACAACAAGATTAGACGGGAGAATAATCCGATTTGGAATTAACTGAAGCCTCCAATATTCAGTCCCAGATAGCCTACTGGAAAAAATATCAAAACAAATAAACTAACAAAACAAAACAAATGTCAAACAACAAAAAAACCAACCCCAAAATAAAAACAAACAAACCCAAACAGTCATGTACTGGCTTCCTCACAACATATAAAGAATACCCTTAAAGTTCCTGATTGACATGAAAATTTTCTCTTCAGCCTGGCACTCGTCAGTTTTGATTGGCTCTTGTCATCCTTGTAACACAATATAAAGCACATTGAATACCCCACTTTTAGGGGATTCATTTAAATTTTTTAAGATGATAATGAAGAACAGCCAAGTTCCTTGAATATTTTAGGACCCATTTTTGTTCCATATTTTGGAAAGACACTTTTTTATCTTATCTAGTAAAGCCTAGTAGAGAGGAACAGCAAGAGGCAGGACATAAGTGGACTGGAGATAACTTATTCATCTTTTAGAAGACATTAACCCACAATGTTACAATGAGAAAGGACTTATTAATTAAACATTAGTTGAATATCCGTAGAGTTATTTGCACTGGAGGAGAAAAATCCAATTTCTGACAACAGCATGAGAAAAGCAATCTACTGTGGTGCTAATATCTGTTGAGCTCTTTGTCTCATCAAGAAGATACATTCTTCAGTGAAGGATGGTAGAAAATGATGTCAAGGTAATAAAGGTTGCCCAGCCAGACACTCAGATGTGATTATCAGTGTTAAATTGCAGAACTATTACACAATGGAATAGCACAAGTGAGGAAGGAGTAACCACCTGTTGATATTGTTTCTGACAGAAAACTGAGGAGAAGAAGTTGGTATAAATTGTTGGAAAAAAGCAGGGAGAGAGAGAAATATGTACAAAACACTTCTATGGTTTGCATTCCATTGATTTGCAACTTCATGAAGAAAGCCTTGAGTGTAGGTGTGGTATGGAGAGTGGTGACAAATGGCTGGGGTATCACAAGGAATGGCTTTCTGGGTGAGTGAAGTTTTCACTTCAAGAACAGAAAGAAATTTGCAATTTTAATGTTTAATTTTTAATGTATCAGTGTTGCTGTCCTTGGCAGTGCCTTCTTGTAGTTCGGGGAACTTTATGTGTCAGAGCCTTTTGTAGGAGAGATGAGACTGCAGGAAGTTTGCCTCCCTTCATGATATTCCAAATATCTTCATAAGCTGTGCACCACCCTCAGTGTATGCAAAACTTGCCCCTAGTTTCCTTTCCTGAAACTACAACACTTTCTCACATTATTTCAGACTCCTTGCATTAAAAAAAACAAAAATAATCATATAACAAATATTAGTACTCTCTTAGAACACTGGTAATATGATATATGGTTTACAGGAGACCCACACGGAAGATTTATGGACAAAACTGACCATTTCCCCTTTATCTGACTTTTTAGAAATAGTAAAGCTTTAGCTGATTACTGGTGTTGTCACTATATTGTTTAAATGTAGCTGATAACCTGCATTATAATCAGAAATTTTAGTGTTTTAAATGTTTGACTGGGAACAGACATTGCGGAAAATTTTATTTTAAAGAGGTTTTCTCTGACGTACAGAGGTCCACCCTATGCAGAGCAGTTCTCTTAAAATTCAGATCTTTAAAAAACCCAGTTTTCTATTCCAAACCTTTGCTCAGAGAAGTTTATAAACAACAATAAGTTGAACTCAGGTATCCACTTATAGTGTTGATAGAAACACCAAGGTCAAAATACAGTGGAAAAAACAAGTAAAGGGACCATTCAGTTAAAATCTCTACTGCAGTTATCTCAGTGTTGTTAGGTTCAAACATGACAGAGTGATTTCATTCCCTCAACACCTGATATGGTGAAAAGCCAGCTCTATAAATAACAGCAGCATGAAGGTCAACATTTATATCCAATGTTCATTCACATTTACGTCTAAGAAATAAAGAATTTATTGAAAGAGCAGTTGGATATAAATTCCTTATCTCTGACATACTGCTACTACTCCCTCCCCAAAACCCAAAAGTATAAAATTTCATGTCTGCTGCTCTTGGTAAAAGAGCTGGAAAACCAAAAGTCAGGAGCCTAATGAAGAAACCACCTTTGCCATCATAAATAATTGGCAATTTTTGTTTTTTAATCTGACCTTTAGCAACCTGCATTGTTAGAAACAAATGAATCCAGGGACCTCAAAATCACTTTCAATGCAAACTATGTTACAAAAATAATATATCTCAAGGGAATGTTCTGGCATCTGCATAGTTAAAAAACTTTCATCAGAACATGCTATTCACTTCCAAATATTGTTTTGAATTGAATGCAAAACATTTACCAATGTCTTGAATGAAAACAGAATGACACAGCATTTCTTCTTGGTTTTCCCCATGATAACTGAATGATCTTCATAATTTAGGAATAAACAAGTTCTAGTAGTCGAAATACCTTTTGCCAGCTAACTCACGATGTCATATCAGGTTACTTCTGTTTCTCTCCTCTTCTCCAGAAATTGCTAAAAAGCCACTTCACACAGAATCCTTTTAGTTTCTCGCTATCTTGAAAATAACAAGATTGACAGACAATTGACCCCTCATAGATGAACCCAAATGGAAGGTTAAACAGCAATTCCCTGTTCTCTGGCAAATGCTGTTTATCAAATCTTGGACCCATGACTGGCATTTCAGCTACCAACCTGATAGCTCTTTTCAAGATGATCTTTGTGAAATATAATGGAAAAATCCTTTAGGATGGTGCAAGGTAGATCTAGCGTGATTTATTCTCATTGCCCCAAACTAATTGATTTGGTGCAGAAGATAAAATCCATTTTTCTGTCAATCTGTCTTCTCTCTTGAAAAACTAAATTAGAACATGTTAGATGGAGGCTGTTTGCCATTCCTGACAGCACAGTTTGTATTGCATTCAGTCAGTTTCTTAATAATGCCATTAAAAAACTCTAGGTCACCGAAGCTCTATCTAAAGGAGGACCTAATAGACAATGTTTTCTTCAGCAGCAAAATCAACATGAGACATTCCAACTACAATAACCACAATTTAACAGCAGCCTATCGTGCTTTGGGAGCCTTATCAAAGTTGCTGTAGCTTAAGTCCGTTTTATTGATCATAGGATTCCAAGGAGGCTCTCCTGATCAGCTGGATTATGAACACTCCTTTTCACGTGACAACATGAAAATCAAATGAAAAAGCAATGTCTGTTGAAAGCTTAAGTGATCCTTCATCATAGACTCTGCCATTAAATCTGTGAGTATTTCTTTAAATAAGGTGCATTACTGTGTTAGAAGTCCCTGAGCAATTTCAGCTTTGCTTTTATTATCAATTTTATCTAGTTTTTTTCAACTTGAAAATTATGCTCATTTGAGTTGTGAGTGACAGGAAAAACAAGCTGTAAAGACGTAAGTAGAAATTGTCAATAACCCTGCATTTTGGAGTGTGTGGGGGGGTTATTTGGTTGGGTTTTGTTGTTGTTGTTGTTTTGGGGTTTTTGTTTGTTTGTTTGTTCATTTTTAAACAATAAATCTTTGAAGCAAACACAGCTAGAAATATAAGCAGATGCGTGAGACCAGTAAGGTGTATCTTGGTCAAATTCCTGATCACCTGAGCAGTTATTTTGTAACTCCATACAGCATGGAGAGTATACATACAGCATGAGGTATATTTCCTACTGCTGTATACAAATATCCATATTATTTATGTACTAAAAGAGTAATTGAGAATTGAGTTCCTTTTGTATCATATCTGAACCTACACCTTCAAGAGCCCTTTGAAATTTACTTTATTTAGCATTTATTATTAGCAAAATAATTAATATAAAGGTGCTAATGGAAAGCCTGGGTTGCTCTGGTCTTTGGAATGTCAGGGGAGTGGTCACGGCTCTGCAGTGATGTGCAGAGTACAGCAATGAGAACAAAGACAGTGGAGCCTCTGCAAGTTTTTCATAAAAAAGCAGTGTTAATCCAAACAAGAGGCCAGCTGCAACACAGTTTGAAATGCAGTTCTACAAAGTCTGTTCATTCTGTGAGCTGTGCTGCTTTGCTGGTCTTTCTGGACTGCAAGGCTCAACTTTTTCCTTCTTTTTATAATTCACTAGACTTTTTGAGCTTGGAAAATGCCACTTTTATTGTCTGTATCCTTTCTGCTTTTAGAAAAGGAAATATTTCCTTCTACATGGACATGAAGAATTCATTTCCTATTTTAAACTACCCTAACTATTGTGTGGTACAGACAGAAAATATCCTTCTAAAGGAGCAGAGAGATACACCTTCCTGGAACTGGACTGAGAATTATGCATCTCTCAGACTACTTTTTGTTTGCCCTGAATCCAGCTGCAAACAGTTGATAGCAAAATCTTCTGCTCCTCCTTATTGGAATAGGATGTGGGAATAGGTTGTAGAACAAGCGATGCACAACTAGGGGATGAAAGATGGTGAGCTGAGTCCAGTCTTGTAGACATGTCCTTAACAGCACTGAGATTGCCTGACCAAACCTGGGGCATGACATTGGCCACAGACCCTGACACTGAATGGTTGTGCAAGAGCTGAGGGTAAAACCAATAAATAATACTGCTGTATGCTCACTGTCACTGTCAAATAACATCAATAAAGTGAAGGAGAAAGAAACCCATTCCAAGAAGGATGAGAGAGACTTCTAAGGAGACATACCTTTATGATAATTTTTTTTTTTCTGATGAGTTGCCGTGCAGTCCTGGGCTCTTGTGTGTCAGGGCTGTGATAGTATTATATGAGACTCCCAGTGTGCAGCCCATGGTGTAACAAATTAGCATGGTTTCTACCAAAGTGGCAGTGACTGACAGGTGATGGATTGTTTGGTGACAGCACAGGATCGCTGAAGCTGCTCCTCCACTGCCTGCACAGCTGAGCTAATTTTTTCTTGCCTTGAAAAAAGTGAATGCAGTCCACATTTCCCTTCCTGTTGGGCTAGTGATGGCTGCAGGTGTGCCACAGAGGGATTCCCTCCATTTTAGGCAGAATATGGCTGGACTATTAAAACAAATGTGAGAACACCACTTTGGAAATGTTGGGGTTTAGTTAATGGATACTGAAGGCACATGTGGCTCTAATTAAGATTAGGAGAGACGTGAGATCTTGACAAGTTATGATAAGGATGGGTAAAAACAAGCTTTCTCTAGTGTGAGGCAGAAGAGCATCAGACCAGCTTCCCCTCTGCAAGGGGAGGGGTGGTTATGGGAACCAAGGTTTCAATCAGTCTCTACTCTGCTGTGTTACATGCAGCCAGACATTCAGCTATCTGTTCCTGGTTCTCTATACAGTAATGAAAGGGTGTTTTCAGAAAGGGAAGAAGGAGAAAAAAAAAAAAGGTGAGAGAAGCTGCCAGAATTTCTTGCAGAGACCCAGGATGCCATCTGCTCAGGAGAAAAAGTCAATCTTGATTTTAAGGATTTACGTGTAAACTCCCCTACCTTGCTGCCTTTCATCTTTGTCCATTATCTGGCAGTGGTGGGAATCAGTCTTTCCTGACACTTCCTTTGGTGCCTGTCTGCATTACCTTAGTGGTGCTGCTGGAGTGTGGAGTCACCAGCCTATGCCATGATCTACCTGCCCTGATAAGAAAATTAAATCATCCTTCTCTCTCATTTTCACAACTTTGGCATAGGTGACACTGCAAACAAAAAGTCTTTCATGACCTTGTGCCCACCCTCTGACAGCCCCCCAAAATTCCAGACAAGCAGACAGGTTTCTCCGTTACTGCTATTGAATGAAGCTATTTCCAAACATGACATCTATAATGCTGCGTGGTCTTTGGATCATTAAGGTTTTGTGGGGAGGATTTCAGCAATTTTTATAGATTATAAATGTTACATTGGAATTCCAGTGAGGAAAAGTGTAGCAATAGCTGAGGTAGTAGCTAATGCTAGATAAAAGCACTGTTAAGTTGTAGATGGAGCAGAGTATGGATGCTGTCCTCAGTTTCCTCATCTGTAAACTTAATACTTGTCAGATTCCTAAGCAACTGAGCAGTATATTGAGTACAATTTTTAGATCTCCAGGTAGGAATTATATACATACTCTTCTATGAAGTAAACTGTGATTGGTCTGTTTAGCAGTGCTAAGAGAATAAACATTATTTCTTTCCCTTCACTGTACTCTTAATTTCAATAAATGGGACAAAAAAAAAAGAAAAAAGGATAAAGAGAAGAGATTGTTTTAGTTACTTTACAGCAATCATTTTAAAAGCAGAATTCAGCTTTATGACACACTGGTGTGCAGTCACCAGAAACCCATCAAATTACATCCCCTGTCACACATAATATTCATATGAAATCCATCACCTTTTCCTCTTCACCAGTCATTAGGAAGGTAGCTTCGGGTTTGCTGGCACCACCTGCAAGGGTGAATGATCCTTTGTGGAAGTGAAGTGCAAACAGCCTCTTGCAGAGCAGAGGTGGTGCAAATGCTCCTTGGGATGTGACAGCTGGCAGGAAAGGCTTTATGGTTAACAGAAGAAAGTGATGGCCTAAGCCTCTGACAGATAAGTCTGGAATTATAACTCATTTTATGTCTACAGTGTGTTTGTAAGGTCTAGATCAAGGCAGTGCTTCCCAGTTGCCATAGCCCAGAACATGGGCTGTGCCCTGTGTCTGTGGATTGAATTCTGGTATGGGATCCTCAGCCAGCAGTTTGTGATGTGCTTAAATGTGCCAGGCTGGGCAAAGGCAGGAGTGGGGCTTGTATAAGCTGCCAACCATTTTTATGCTGCATTCGTTCACCCAAGACAAATGGTACTGTGTCCCTGCATGAAAATAAAGCCAAGTGAAAAACTGATAATGCAGGGAAATGTTCAGATTATACTGATTTCTCCTGCATTCTTGCCATATCTTGGAAGCTTATTGATAACCATCCAAACCTAGTGCTTCACTCAATTTACTTATTCCAATTCTCTCTGTGGAGAACAGGAGAAGGTTGTTGCACAGATTTAATCAAATATGCTCAGTTTTGACCGAATATTAATGGAGGAAGAAGTACAGTACAGCAGCCTACTGGAAGCGTTTTATTTGACAGCTATTTACACATGAAGACAGCACCAAAATCACTTCAAAAGAATCTCTTTCCTAAATGACACAGAGATAATTGCATCCAAAGTTCTTATATGAATAAAACCACATTACTGACAATAACTTCTGTGATAGTATGGAACACCTGGATTTACTTTGGATTTATGTAGAGTGTGTGGAAGGATACAAAAGGGTAAAGCACAGGGCATCAAGCACTTCTTATTGTCAAAGGGAATAGTGATCACCCTTGATCACTATCACACTTGATCAGTGTAGAACTGACAGAGGAAATGACTTAAGGGTTTACTCTCTCTTTTCCTTTACCCACATTATGATTTTCTCCTCAGTGCTTGGAGATTCACAATATAAAAAATAGAAATTCCCCCTCCTTTTTTTTTTTTTTCCCCCTGTGGAATTTTCCATCCTCTCTATTTTCTTCTGCTGTTGTTTTATGATATAGTTAGGTGTGGGAGGGGGGAAGACTTACCCCTTTTGTGACACACACTGCCATCAGTGAATTTGCAATATTGAGTTTAGGCTGGGCAGACATTTCCAAACTCTCATTGTCTTGTCATAGTTTGTAGATCTCTTGGGACGAAGTCCTTTGAGTCATGGTGTCAACTGATGGATACTTCCTTCATGGCATTAAGTTTATTTGGACAGGGAGAATGTAATTTTTTATGTATAGTTATAGAGACAACAGTTATGTTTGTCTGCACTATGGGAAGAAGATGCCTGTTTACTGTTACATCTCTGAACCTACTGTTCTTTATTTGTGGACCATGAGGACTAAGAACCACAGCATAGCAAAGTCCATTTTTGAAAGGCTGACATTGGATGCCAGGGGACAGCTTGTCATAGAGAGTACAGAAACAAAAAATAGGATTTTTAATTTCTTCCAAGGCCCTTCAGAATAAATAAAAAAATCCCAATGAGGAGATCTGTCTATGATTTAAGAAAAAAACCAAATTGTTAAAAAGTAAAGAATCAGCCTAGGTCTGAAAACAACAGTATGATGAGGAAGGAGAAAACAATGTCTACCAAGTATTGAACCTGTCCTTGCTGTCAGAAAGCTCATCTGAATCCTCACCCTGCATGGGGGTCTGTTCCACGGGATCTCTCTCTGCCACGGAAGCCAGCAGGACCTCCTGCAGGACAAGGGCTCTCCTGGGCACAGCCCTGACAGCAAATCGAAATGAAGAAGGCTTCCAGCAAAATCCAGACATTTGCAAGCAAAGATCCTGACTGATGTAATGTTTACTGTGAAAAATACCCTTCCCTGTGAGTGGAAATTTACTGCATGGCTATAGTGTGTGTATATATTTATATATATATATATATATATATATATATGTATATTTGTGATCTAGAGTGGATACTATAACTGTACATAATTTATAGTGGAGTCTGTAAATACATACACACATGCTCTCAGATTACCACACACACATGTGACATTCCATGATCCCAGCTCACACAGTGTTTTCTCTTTAACCTTTCTTTGCATTTGCACTGTAGCCACATGGGTAGTCCAAAGTCTCAATATTTTTATAGAAAGATGCATGAGATGGATGTTACAAATGCACACTTTATTTCCCATGTGAAACACTTAATTATGGACAAAAATATTAGTGCCTTGATACAGTTTCTTAGAGGAAAAATCTAGTATTTCAGGAAGACCATTTGTTCTTGGCCTCTGTACTAACCAGAAACACATCTGAGGAGGAAGTAGATCCCTGAAATTAAATCAAGTGCACCCAAATAAGAATTTTAAAAGGTTGAAAGAGGAGGGGAGGAGAGGGGAGGGAGAGAAGGGGGGAAGAGAGGGAGGGGAACAGAGGAGAAGGGAGGAGAGGAGGCTGTACATGTTCTGTATCTGTTACAAGACAGATGAAATAAACTAGTAAATAAAAAACTTTGCAGTAAGAAAACACACATTTGGTGCATCACTTTTTTTTTTTCCAGATTTTGCCTACAGTTGAGAACCACTGTGTTGGGCCCTGATAATTTGGTATAGAGGCAAATAAGATAATGTGATCAATAATCAAAAGCTACTCAAGTAATCTTTACCATTGATCTGACCTGAATTGATTTTGTTATTGAAATTTTGACTGAAAGCAATATCTACATCAACAAAACAACCTAAAAAATTGCTGCTTATTTGTTCCACTGTGGGAGGTGGAGGAACTCAGCAGACATTTTATTATCTTCATAGCCATGTTACAAAATGCCATGTCACCCTACTTATACATTAAATAACAGTAGTAAAAATAGTTGCCAACACTCCTGGCAGCACACAACTGCATTTAAATGGTTTAGGCAGATTAGAATTTTATATGCTCATTATTCATCATTTTCTAATTTGAAAACTAAAAAAAAAGAAAAAAAAAATCTTTTCTCAGTCCCATATCAAGTACAAGGATTTACAGTTGCATGCTCTTGTCACTTCCAGCTTTCCCATCTGTTGCTGCAAAGCTATGATAAATGAAGTTTCAATGCGATCACAAAAGCAGCCTTATCATTTAGACAGAAAACAAGACTTTGATAACAAAAAATAATTATAATGCCTTCTCATTTTTGGAATGAAGAATTTTTGTGACTTCAGAGGGAGGTTTGAAACATGGAATAAATGATGTGTCAGAAATTAGAAAAATAGCAATGAAAACTAAACTCCTTAGAGCACATAAAGCAACAATTTTTTTGAGAGCAAAACTTCCATAATTTCTGGGATACACAAAGTAGATGAATATTTGGGACTCTCATTTAATAGGTGATATTGAAATAGTATGTCAGGCATCATTATGCACCTCAGATGTTGCGTTTCTGATGGTATAACAGATTCATTAAATTTGATAAATAAGCTCTGGGTATGTAACAATGGGGATATAGCAGTGTTTTCCATGATGGAAAGAATTGAGAGGATAATAAATGTATGAAATATCTTGAGAGATATTTGTTAAAGGATGAAACTTCTGCTCAGTGCCATGCCATGCTTGGTTTCACAGTGGAGTGACAAAAGGCTGATCAGGAAGCCCTGCATTTTCATGCCAGTCACAGCCAATGCCTGATTTACTGCAACATCCTCCAAAAGATACCCATAGGTTTTACTACATCGACTTCATAATTTTTTTTTTTTTTAATTAGGGTATATAATTTGAAAAGGTAAGCAAAATCTGGTGTAAAATCTTCTTATGATGGGAGTGCATCACTTTATCCAGAATACAAATGGTTTTTTTTCACTCGGGGGGATGATAAAGCTAAATGAAAAGAAATTGGCCAGAAAGCATCATTTTAACTGCTACCTAGACTTTATAAATGATCTATTTCTAAGAGTAAGTTAAAGGAGCTCTTGCTTCAGACTTAAAATTTTTAATTTTAAAACTAGAATTTTTTTATTTAGATTTAATTACTTTGAAAAGAAAACAAAACCAAAGAGTCAGTCTTTCTGTTCTTTGGGGAGTCTCAGCTGTCCTCCTTTTCAAGACAGGTTGTACCAGTGATTCATTACTCCTTTTTCAAAACATGTGATTTCTTTCTGGTCACTATCCAGCCTCATATGTTACATCAGACAGTTCCACCAAGAGAAGCGTTCCCCCTGTGTGGACATCTGCAGAATATCATCAGATCAGTTCTTTTCACTTTCACACTACTGAAACAGATTGCCTTTCTCTCTCTGTCAGGCTTTCTGGATTGAACACCTTGTCATGGAGTCCATTCCAGTGATGAGTCACTTACAGAAACAGAAATGTGTAGAAGCGATCCTCGTGGCCACGGCCAGTGACTGTGCCAGTGCAGCAGAGCTGCATCTGTTCCATCACATTTAAACCCACAGAGGGCTAGTAAAGTTTAGCAGGCATTTGTCCTTACAGTGTGAAATAGTGGGCTGTGTACTGGAACAGTAGTTGTTTGAGCCGGGGGAATTACAATCCTGTGGACCATACATGTTAAATGTTGGGTTTAGAGAACACTCATTCCCCCGTGACAAGACACTGTGATGCTAGGAGATAGAATTGGTTGTGTGACATCAAGTGTCACAGGCTGTCAGGTGCCTTTTTCAGCAAATTATGTTAGAAACCTTTTATTATGGCCATTGAAAATAAATCAGTTTTAAACGGCGATGTAGTCAAATAGATAACTGGAGTCAGTATTTTAGATGAATAAAAGAGACTATCCGTTACATATAAGGCTTTTCATTTTCAAGAAATCCCAATCATTTTGCAAAACTAATAGGCTAATATGAGCCGTAGACAAAAGTAATTTCATGCACTACTAAAATGCAGCAATCTCTGAATGACGTTTGACAGATGGCAGACTATAGCCAGCAAAGGCTCAGAACAGCAAAACAAAAAATTAACAGACCTAACAAAACCTTTCTCAGGAATCTGCTCAGCCTTTTTGAATGGATATGTGCATTATTCAACACAGCTGGCAAACTCCATCCAAGAGAGAGCTGTGTTTGGAGGCAAGAACTGTTGAGTGATGTGACCCAAAAAAGTACTTCAATCCCTTATCCACATGCAGGTGACAAGCTCAATATGAAAGAAAAAACCCACTGATTATTCTGACTACAGTTTTCTGTTAAAACATGAATTGTATTCTTCCTCTCCCCCCCTCCCCGGCCCCCCTCCATTTAGGTTTTTCTTTGCAAGATTTATTTTCTTTTCAGAGAAAAAAAACAATCCTTAGTAGGAACAACTGAGCAGAGGGAAAGATATTAAAACTTCAGCTTTCTGCAGAACTTCTGATGGTATGTGGAAAGTTTCTATGTGGTTGTGAAGAAGATGGATGTGCTAGTCATGATCTTTGTTATCCAAGGTTATAATGAAAAATTCTGGACATTAGACCTAGCCGTGTCAAAAATATTAAGCTTATTTTTCTGTAATACTAAATTAGATAATATAAGTTTATGTAAAAAAAAAAAAAGCTGATAACAGTTATTTTATCCATAATGACACTTTCAAGCTGTGTTTTATCATTGAAAAGAGCTGCATGATTACAGTGTATTTAGCTAGAATGTACTGCCAAGATGTCTACTGTCAATCATCTAATTCAGATATTATTTTACCTTTAAAAGTATAGACTTTTATACTTTTAACAGAAAGTTTCAAGTTGATTTTATTGTTCATTTATTGCATGTTTTCAGAAACAAACGTCTCTCACTTCCATTTTTCCAGGTCCTGTACAAATACCGTAGCTACTGTCTTACTGAACTGAGAGGTTTGTGCTGGAGTCTACATACGGTGGTGGGTTGGAGAAGGGGGAGCCCTCAGGCCCTGGGTGTAAGGCCTAGTATCTGGAGGGCGTGCTCTCCCCCCTGCCTCCCTGCCACGTGGCCCAGGAAACCCCGGAGGGAGTCACACAGACCACACAGTGAGACGGGCGAAAGAGAAAGTTTATTGAGGGCAGTGGCCTTATATAGGCTTCAGGAGGATCAGGAAACAACTAATCACAAGTCTCCTGAGGGTCAGGAGAAAACCACCAATCCCAGTAGAGATAACCTTTACATGAAAAGGGGTTAACAACCAATCGGGGAAACCAAGACACCTTCCCAGGAAACATCCCTGCATAACAGCCATCCTGCAGGGGGGTTTGGGGCAAAGGAACAGGGATTGTGTCCAATACAAAAAAGCCATCCTTGAAAACATGTTTAAACAACATTAAAACCTTTTGTTTCTATAACTTTCCGGCTGTTCTCTTCTCTTTCTTCACCAGTCCATCTTAGACAGGATTTTTCCATCCTGTGTGTGGTGGACTCATTGCTACATCTACAGGCTACTTTTCTTATATCATTAATGCTATTCCTTTGTGAAACCCAGCACGGACTGGTTTCTTAAGTTCTGGGCAAACCAGTGCTTATAATCAGTGCATTAATACAAGTATAGACTCGAGAAGAATGACTTGAGGAAAAAAGAGTGTGGAGAAAATTTGTCACTACTTTCCATTCCCTAAAATAGCTGTAATTTATTTTCTCTATTCCTGATGTCTGTTTTTCTAAGGTATGGTTATGTTTCAAGTTTCCTGCCTCCTCGGGCAGCATCTGACCCACGAGGGTCTCACTTCTCTGCCACCTCTCCAAGTCTCAGCTCAGCTGGGCATCTGTGGCTCACACCTCGGAGGACATCGCTAAAGAGTTGAAAGAACCTTGAGAAATTTCACAGGCCTGAGCCGGGTAGAGAACTAATATTGTGAGACAGAGAAAAATAGCACCTCCAGGATCTAAGAAAAAAATCACACCAAGAAAAGGTATTAATTAAAAAAAAAAAAAAAAAAAAAAGAAAAAAGGCAGAGAGTTGCAACATGGCAACTTGGCACTGGCAGGATGTGATCAGAGAGTGGTGTAGGCCAGACATCCCTTCTGCATTTCCCACATTTCCAGTGACTTACGACTCAGAGATGATCTACAGAACAAGAGGTGATGGCATTTTATCCCTGCTTTCACTTTCTTAACACCTGAAATTAAGCAGGACATGAGTTTGTCTCCCAGGCTGAGGAGAAATTAATGTGATTGTCTGCAGCTGCAATATAGTAATAGTAATTTGTTAATGATCCTACAATAGAACAACTTATAGTTTGTCAGAATTTAAAATGCATAAAACCAAAACAAAATATTAAAATAGGTCTGGTGAACTTCTAGAAGCTTTCAAAGGAGTGCCAACACAAAAATATCTTTCTTGGTCAATCTTCTTCAATGGCTTGGCTATAGCTAATGAGTCGGAATGAAGATGTAGTTAATTTTGGAAGCTGAGGTTTCTCTAGAGATTGCTATGATAATATTTTACCCAGGAGCTATTTCAGTACAGGTTTTTTTCCACAGGGTCATAATCTAAGCCTCCTTTCACTTCCAGTAAGATTTAGACTGGGCATTCACAGCTTCTACTGACAGTTAGTTTTTTATCATATGTGCTAAATGCAAAACAACGTGTAAATCAGCAGTGAAGTGCAAGAGGTCTGAAGGCCAAGGAGGAAAATGGTAATGGGGAAGAGGAGGTGGAATTAGGAAAATGGAAGGAGCAGAAAGAGAAGGAAAAATAAATGAGTGGCAGATGACAAGGGAAGCTGAAGGAAATAGAGTATCCAAGTTCTGGTTCAGCTTTCAGACAAAATCTGTATCTTGAGACCTGCTACTTTTGTGGTGGCACTAAAACCCAAAATCTTCACTGACAACATAAGACATGTATTGCTGGAAGGCTAATACTGTAGTTTTGAAAATATTTTCTTTCAGTGGGGGCAAGAATAATTCTGTCAATTAAAAATAAGCAGAAGGAGATTGTGATTCAAGGCTAAAAATGAAGTTTAGTTTTAATATAAAAATCAAATTTTAAAAGTGTTTCATTTGTGTTTTATAAGTGAAAAGTCATAAATTTTAAAATGGAATTAACATTATGTTGGAAAGTTCTATTTTTTATATAATATGTATTTTGTATATTTCAGTATTGCTGAATACATTTCGCTTCTGCAAAAAATATGAAATGAAGTCTGCATCCATATCTAAAATAGTTTCAGGAAAACATGCCTATGTCTAGCCCTAAAGCAACAAGATCTGCTTTGTACCAAGCTGAGAGAAAACAGAGTACAGTCTATCCTAGAAAAAAATTATAGAAACACTTTCCCTTCCTGTGCACTTTTTCATTTCCTCTCTAGAGCTACATATTTATCTGGTTTTACCTTTATTGGGTTTATTTTCCTTTTGGTTACTTCAAAGTTAATTTTTTCTACTAGCAGTTCAAGAGGCACCTCTACCCTCATATTTCATCCAAGGTGAATTATAAAGACTGAGTAACCACTCAATACAATAATCCAACCCCCTTCTAAATAGCTCATTAGAGTAACCTTTTCAGTGTAGATAACAACAAGGTAATGAAAGTATCCCTATTCACGTAGTGTTTCACTTGCAGATAACTTTCAAGGGAAAGTTAAATTTTTAAGTGATTAAGAGCCTTAAACTTCAAGTATTGGATTAACAAAAAAATGGTACAGCAGTTTCAGATAAAAAATACATTCTCTCCTAAAAATACATTCCAGAGGCATATTTAGGTCATGTTACCTATTCAAATTGTAGGTTTAGTAATAATGCTAACTATTTAAATATCGAGCATCACATGCACCAAACATATAGCACTTACAGCTATGCTTCTGTTTAAATTTCCTTCTCTTACTGTATTCTACTCCATGCAAAAAGCTGAAAAAGACCTTCCCTGCTGCTTTTTATCTCTTTAGTGTCACTCAATAATATTAGTTGAAATCCCAGTCTGAGGAACCAAGTAGGCACTTTAACTGACTATATTTTCAAATCTTCAAAATCTGCATTTCAAGAATTACATTAAGTAATTCCCAGACTCATTAGTTTATAATCTGAATTGATGTGGAAAACTATGCCTGCATAGTGGATAATATGATGTTTAACAAGCACCTTTACAGAAGATTACTAAAGGGAAACATAGTTGCTTTTCAAAATTTTCACTAAAAACCATCCAGCAGGTAAGTAAATGCCTTAATACCTTCAACACTTGCACAGGCATTGAAATAACAGGTGGAAAAAAAGTTCTAAAAATCAGACCTTGTGCACCTGACAACAGAAACAGCCCATGTCTGAGCAGCTTGCAAGCCATACATGTAGCACAAACTGCTAGTGAACATTGTGCTTAGAATATTGTAGTTCGCCTCTGCTACAAAATTGCATTTTTATTTCATGATTCTTGGATAATTGCTTTGTATAGCATAAAATTCCATTGACATGTCACAGGATATTGCCAGCTGTAGCTATTAGAGGCTGTTCTCCAAAGATGTCTCTTTTGGAATCATTATATTTACATTTTAGCACTTCTTAGAGAAATAAAGTGTCATAATATATAATAATAAGTCATTATCATAATAAGCATAAAACATGGGATGGCTGATAATATACAGAGAACTATGAAGCACTATGGAACATGTAATGGTTTAGAAACAGTGACTTGCTGAGATAATATATCCCCTTGCTATTTATTTCTTTAAATAGACAAAATTCTTAGAAAAAGAAGACTGTATTTAATGGAAATTGAACTACAGGTGATCAGCTTTGTCCAGAGAGGAGGACGGGAGCAAGACACACAAGGAAAAATACTAAAAATTCATAAGCTAACATATATTTTAGTTTCCTAAGTGTTGGGGCCTAAGTACCACCAAAAAAACTGCTGCCATACTCTCAGTCAAGCATACTAGGTCCAGGGTCTCTGCTATTCACACCAATTCCAAGCCATGAGTGGTCTATGAATCATCTTGACCAATGGCTTAAGTAGTTTTCAATTTATTGTTTAAAATGGACTGATAATTTCAATTGGTTTCATCAAAGATTTCTTTCCTTTTGGTAGCAACAATTCAGAACAAACTCTGTTGAGGAGAAGGCTATTGGGAGAAGGTAAAGGCATAGAAAAGCTCTAAAACACAGATAACAGCTCTGTGGGATAGATCCTGTGAACTAGAAAACAGAGTTGATTGTACATGAGTATTGAAAAGCAACAGCTTATATATGGCAACCTAAAGAAAAAAGACTGTAAATATTTGCCTTTGTAATACTGACTCAAACCAGAATAAGCAAAGCAGATGAAGATTAGAATAGTGAATGAGGTCTGTATGAATTAGTACCAGGATTTTAACAACAATTTTCAGAGTTCTCTGGGGATAACATGCTACAAAATGTTAGCATTAAATAAGATATCCTCAAAGAACTCAGGTAATTAGCATTTTAATAGATATACCAGTAGAAAACCTATGGGCTGGACTGTTAAAAATAACTTTTCATTCAAGTGCACCAGTCCTAGACTAAACTTTTCTTCTAACAGTCATTCTTATAACAGTCATTGGTTGGGTAAAAAAATTGCCTTAATGCTGGTGGCATGGCAACAGATCTGCAAATACTGCAATAGAACTTTATGTATAAGTGAGTTCTTTGTCCTTATATTTGTGGTCAGTATATGCTGAATAAGTTACTAATATGCTTTCTGCAGAGTAATCAACACTCAAGGGCAAATTTCAGAGCTTAATCTACTTGAATGGGTAAACCATTAAGCTGGTTCCCACAAATCTTTCTTCAAGCTTATTATGCGCTTGTCACACTCATTCAGGCATACATCCATTCTCAATAGGTAGTCTGTCCAGAACTTAATTTGCTACATTAAAGCAGGTACTAAGACAACATACCTTAGTGTAGCAGGAAATTATTAAATGGGAGAATGAGAAAAATGTAAAATAAAGGTTAATGCTCAATGCACCAGACCCTACACGTTACATTCAGTTTATATTTAGCCCCTTCACTTAAAAAATGAAACTATATTATGCTATTTTTGATTGCAGAGCTAAGATAGTGTGGAAACATTCACATTAACAGGTAGCTCTGAATTGGTTGCAGCAGAAAGGGTGGGTTACATAGTCTTTACACACTTGGCTCTAAGGGCAGGATTATTCTAGTGTTAGAAGATGATCTCGAGTCTATGGGAATCTATTTGTAAATAACTATGCAGTACTCTTTACATAGTATGTATGTACAATATGTAATTATTACATATTGTATCCAAAGGAATATAGAAAAAATATTGAACCCAAGGTGATTGCCTTTTTGTAGTCTCAGCAGCAAGACTCATGGTATTTATGAATTTTGTCACTATCCATTTGCATGATGACTAAAGATTAAAAATACATTAGGCTGGGTTAGATTAAATGGATCAGACATTATCAGGCATTATACTTCAGGTCAAAGTATGCCTGTATGCAGCCACAGGAAAAGTTTACCAAAGCTGGTTATCCATAACTCTAGAGTTTCACAGGACTGGAATGAAGTTTTATCTAAACAAGTTTTGAATTAACTAGTGCTTCTGCAAAGAGCTGGTAATGCAGCAGTGAAAAGCTCCTCATATTTCAGGTGACAATCTTGGTTTGAAAAGTTTGATGCCTACTTACACATCTTGCTCCTAAGCAGATCCAGAGAGCTGCAGCTTGAACACCATCCAGGTGATGCCAGGTTTAGTTGTGCTGGGCTGTAGCCACAACAGAAATTGCAACTGAGAGGCTAGAAGCCATTGGTAAAATTATCCTGAAGACACTTATGTAAGTTTAATTAGGGTGTCTCAGAGTCGTTGGAGGGAGAGGGTGTGGATGCTGAGCTGCAGAGTGAAGCAGACAAGTCTAGCCTGTTCTCCATATCTGAAGATGAGAACAGGATGGAGGAGGTGGTACAAATATCCCTCAAAAAGAACTCCTGTCAGTGGATTTTGGGGTAGGCGTGGGAAGTTCATCATTTCAGCGGACAGCGTGTTAGGAGTTTAGGAAGAACTGCACCATACTTCTGTGAAATGTCATACTATGTTTAACTGCCTTCGCTGGTGAGAACCTGGGACAAGATGCAGTGAGAGCTGAGAAGATCTTTATTGCAGGCACCAAGGTGTGGTGCAAAGATCTCTGAGCAAGTAGAGAGGTAAATCATAACTTTTTGTGAGGATTCTGAAGTGATATGGAAGGGTTCTTGTCTCCCTAACATGGAGAGCCGGACATTTTCCAAAACCAGCTAGGAAGGCTGCAAAAGAAGTTCAGTCCTCATTGTGCAGTTTTCTAACAAGGCAGCTGGACTTTGCAAAGTAGTAACTTTGGGGCAGGCTGTGTGTGTGTGAATGTTCTCAGATATCTTCTGGCTTCTGGTTGATGTATCTCAAAAGAATGTGAAGCTCTTATTCACTTTTCATCCTCAGAGAGTCTTCCTCTCTTCTCTTAAGGTTAAACACATAACAGCCAAGTTGTATAATATGCCCACAATAGTAATTCTTGACACATTTTGAGCATGTCTGGGTACAAGCTATGTTAAACCATATGGAAAGAAGAGATTTTGCAATTTTTTAGGGTTTTGGTTTTTTTACAAAACTGATTTTTTTTTTTTTAATCACTGATCTTTGTTTTAATTGTCTCAGGTTTGCTAGAGCCTAGGCAGTTCAGTATTTTATTTATAATCTATTTCTGAACTCTGTTACAACTTCTTCTTTACAAGGTATGAAAAGACTTTTTCAACAAAGCCTATTAACAAGCAGAAATATAATGAAAAGAGGCTGATTTAAGTAAGACCTTTCTTGGCTCTCAGCAGTATACCTGGAGATCTCAATGTGTTTGTAATGATGTTAACTGGCTCATGTGGAGGGAATCCTTTCTATTAATGCACCATTATTCTCAAGATGCACCACCTGTGAAAGACATCTCTAGGTTGGTCTTCATTCCCCAGAGACCATTGCTCTTTATGGAGTAGAGACATTTTGAAGTGCTGGGATCAGTTCAGGTACTGCCCTTGGACAACAAAATTTTAAACAAAAATTATTTTGACCTTGAAAATCAAGAACAAATGTCTAAACATTCAGAACAAGTAGTTAGAAATTTTGCTTACAGATGCTGGCTCTGACTCGGGAACTATAGGGCTGAGCTCCTGTTTCATTCCTCATATCCAAGTGGGAATTGAAGTCTGGTTTTCACTGCAGAGGCAGCAGAAATAAAAAGAATTGAGGTGTTCTAATATATTATTTTTTTCTTTTACTTGAGCTCTCTAACTCATTAGTATTAAAGAAAAAGGTGAATCTTTTCAGCTCATCTCACATTTCTCACTCTTTACGAATTTATTAAATTAAACAGATACATGGATCTTCAGGTAAAGCATTTCCTAAGCTTTCTTACCTTTGAACCTACTGTCTCTCATAGACTTCCTAGGTAGTGGTGGTTGTTCCTGAAAACCTGCATTACAGCATAGAAGTGCCTTTGTTTGTGTATCAAAAGTGATTGAATATTTTTTTGTCTTGGTATTTGTCAGCAAGGGTAATGCTGAACAAAAAAACCACACAAATTCATATGAAAAACAGTGGTAGGACTTCATCACACCTCATTAAATTACTTACTTAAATGATTGTTATTAATTGCTTTAATTGCAGCTAATAAAAAAAATTGTTATTGATATCTGATACAGTTTTTTAAGATAATTATTATTCCTGTAGCTGCATAACCTATAAAATCAATTATAGAATTAGCATTTAAGATTTCCTTTCCCACTGTTTACTGTAAATCTTAATGAAAATTAGAAGTAAAAGGTATCTCATGTTCTTATAAACTTATGACAGCAAACAGTTGCATGTTTTCAATTTGCTTTTGAAAGGCCAGAAGAGATATAAAAAAGACCTGGTTTTCAAAACACTTATTACAGGTAATAGGAAAATCTCAACATTACAACAACAAAGTTAATGTCTATTGTAATGTACTAATCCCTTTTGAAAGGTGTATATCAGAATTGCCCTCTTTCACACAGAAAAGGGTAAATGTGAAACTTTTCAAAGGCTAATTACTTTCTTCTGTGGAACTCCTCGAACCTAGTTTTGAAATCTGCACTCACTGCTGAGTTTTTAATTCAGTAAATGAATTTAATTCAGTCACATTCATATTTAAGTGTAGTTCTTAGATGTCCCCAAAGTTAAGTGTATGTAGAACACTATGTCCTCAGATTCCCAAGTTCAATAAGAACAGTCATGGGATGGTGATCAGTTCTATTATGAAGCCCTCATACAATTTATGCTACTGTTAAGTGGTCAGAATAGGGATTTTTGTTTTGTTTTCTCTCAAGTGACGAGAATTAGAACAGGAAATATTGAATAAAGTTGGATTCATATCTGAACCATTATTTCATGGCATCTAGTCTTCTTTACCTTCTTAATCTGCTGTTGCCACTGGAAATCAATGAGTAGTATCTGTCAGAGAGCCAGATGAGCACATTGCATTGGTTTCCTGATATAAACTGTAACAGCAGAAGATCTGCATTATCTTAAGGGAAAACATACCTCAAATATTTCAACAGCGTGAGGTAAATACATGCTACAGCAGAATTAAGCCCTGTGGAGATAGAAATTGTAACATTAGAGATCACAGCTTCCCTGAAGAGCTTACCTCTTTTTTGGCCAAGCACAGGCAAGGACAGAGAGCAAAAAGACTAGAAGAAATAAAGTTGAAACATAGCCTAGCAGCTTTTTTTTTCCCATTTTTGTGATCTATTTCAATTGCTTTCAGAAAGTCTAAGCCAGAATGACCCTACTTTTCTGAACTGGAACACCAGAAAAACATATCCAGGCTCTAAGGGTGCTGGTTTTCGCTAATAAAAGCCAATGTCCCTTAGCATTCTCATTGCTAAAATGTCACAGTGTAGAGCAGTGTATTAAAAGTACCTTTCCCAATTTAAATGTAAAGGGTCACTTCTAAAAAGGAAAAAAAAAAATATGCTGTAAAATTACACAGGACTTAAGTAAAAGTTTAAAAGCATTCTCAGAAAGTTTAATTCAGTGTTCACATGAAAGTCATGAGCCAAATCAGAAGTTTTGTTTAGGTGCGAACTTACTGATACTTGAATTGAAATTGTTTTTGTAACTTGAAATACCTGATGTATTTTTCAATAAAGTTGTGCGATATTTG
>JAWWES010000041.1:6772778-6786977 GCA_035583135.1 Lophotriccus pileatus
GACAAATTTGGATACTTTTGTGCTTATAACAACAGCTTGCACAGCACATCCTTCGCAGCAAAATATGGTGTGGAACCATGTTTGGCAGAAAGTTTCTCCCCTCTCTCCCTTCTCTCCTACCTAGCCTCCTGAGCATTCCTTCATGATTTCCTCTGCAAGTCCTGTGTTTCTTACCTAGGACCAGGCCAGCTGAGGTATCACAGAGAGCACTCAGTGGTGTCTGCACAGCACATGAGATCTGCATTGGGCCATTCTTTACCCAGCTGCCACCACCTGGCCTGTTCCTCTGCTGCTACGCCCTCAGCTTCCAGGTCACAGTAGGTACTTGCAAACCTCTTACTGGTCCTGATCCTGATATTGGTCCTGATCTCTGTTATTTCCAAGCCATGCTCCGTTGGTCTAGCTCGCTCAGATCAGTACCACATTAGAGACCTTTTTACTATTTTAGATCTATGACCAGGAATGTTCTCTTGCCCTAACTAGTACATATCCAACCATAATGTCTGACTGTAAGCCATATTTTAAATAAAAAAGGACCTGGGAAGCTAGAACAATAGGAAAACAATAAACATAAAGGAATTCAAATAAAAGCAAAGTTAATGCACCTGTGATTTTTCAAAAAGTATAAGTAAGTAATAAATATTTTACAAACAATGATTTGTCTATTCTTTGGAAATAAATATTTCTTAAAAGGAATAAGGCTGTATTTGGATAGGATGTAATTAAGTTTTGAATTTTCCATGGCATCAGAGATCATTGCTTCTACATTTTTTGGCAAGACTTAAAAATAATCCTTTTACTTCCTTGATCTTTCTTGTAAAACATCAGAAATACATCTATTTACACTGTATTTATAATAAACAATAAATATGCCTACGAAGTCTAATCCTGTAACAGACACTTGCATGAGTTGGCCCGTTAACTTATCTTGGATCAGGATTCAAGTTAAATCAGAAGAAGCTTTTCTATCAATTTCTAGGTGTTTTGAATTAGATTCTTGAGTGCCAACAATTCCTCTTTGAGTGAGTTATCCAAAGGTACTTTAGTGACTTAGGTGTATTAGGGCATCTGGATTAGTTCTCATTGTGAAGTGAGAAAAGCATTCACATTGTCAGTGAAAAGCAGTAAAGACTTTCTGTTCTTTGCCAAAATCAATATCTGTGCCAAAGAGTTCAACAGACTCAAACTCCTACGGAACGATCAGACCACGAATATACAATTTTACATCAAACATCTACCTGGGATACAGATTTTGGATTCTAGCCCATACAACAAACTCCAGCATGCTGTAGAAATAAAAATCTATTTATTCTATGGGCAAATTAAAAAAGGGAAGACAAAAGAAAAAGATAAGGGAAAAAACACTCCAATTTTCTTTAGAACAGAAGATATATTTTCTAAGGTATAATTCTTGGAACTCTTCAGCTTTATGTGTGGGTTCAGTTGGGGTTTTGGACTTTTTTCTTGACTTTCTAATCAGTCAAAGCCCTACCTTCCTACTGTAAGCTTCATACAAGCTTTTCAGTATATATTAGGCCCTTTTGAAGCTCTGTACTGCTAGGAGGCACACCTAAAAGTAGGGGGCATAGGGCTTTTAAATTAAGGTTAAGATACTGAAAGAGTTATATATGATGAATCTCATCTTGACTGCCTGAATCAACCTGGTCCTATTTTTCAGTAAATGTTGTATTCAGTAGCTTCCATGCTTCTCAGTGACTACTCGAGATTTTTTGAAGTTATTTTTTTCAGGTTTTTTAAATGATGAGGATGATTTTTTTTATGACAACATAAAAAATATTGAAACAAGTTTAAACTCCCTAAGAATCCTACTTTGAATTGCACACGCTGCATATTAACTAAGTGTTTGGTTACTACTTTCCCTCATGAGTTTTAGCCACTAAACTTACAGTTAGAAAACATCTATAACATTCAAGTTTAAAAAAAAAAAAAAACAAACAAAGAAAACAAAAAAGAAGTTTTCATAATTTGAGTACTTTTATTGAATAGCAAGGAACTGGCAACATTTTATACTTTAATACACATGAGATGATGTGTGGCCCATTCTTCTGATGTCATAACTTTGCCATGTATTTTCCAGTGGATAAGTTCCCAAACTTCTGCAGTGTTGACAACAACTTCACATTTCACAGCTCTTTCTCTTCACTGGTAGTTCTTTAAGGCAGCTTAGCATCTGACATTGAAATTCCATATATGGGGAAAAGTATTAGTAGGGAAAAGGGTAATATGTTTTCCGTGCAAGCCAGCATCTGGATGTCCATAATGCCTACATTCTGGAACTACTGATGTCTCAGAAAAACACCAAAAGTCCTTCAGATTTGCTAGTGAATGACAGTCAAACAGTAGTGATCCAACTCTTTGGTCTCTTCTATTTGATTTGTTGATTAAAAATTAATGGTGAGATCAGATGTTTGAAGGCATGGATTTTACTAACCATGCAAACATAAAGACCTTTGTTACATGTTTTTGAGTTCCAGACTTTTAACTATTTGCAGATTACATTTAGTGCCAGTGGCACAGTTTATAAATTTGCCTTACGTTTTCTACTGTGAAATTCCCCTTACAGTCACATTGCCTGTCCAAACTATAACTGGACACCTGCAATTTGAACACCAGGTGTCTGCCTCAGGCTGAATTTCCCTAGAAAGTTTCAACAAATCTGTCTGCTGACAATGGGGTCAGAGGAAAATGAAATTTCCATGGAAAAGTGCTGAATTAAATAAAATTGTTTTCCTTCAAACTTTCGCTGAAAAGCTTTTGCTTGGTGAGTCAGCTCTCTGGGACACCACATACTGCCAGACTGGGAGAACGAATAAACACTTCTCAAGTTTTCATTCTGTCAGAGAAGAAAAGTTATTCTTAGCAATCATTTTGAGTGAAAGATGTGACTACTGGTCTATGTGAAAGGAGTTAGTAGTTATTTTGTAAATCTGGTTGAATGAATAAAAACATTTGATCAGTGACTGTATGCTTGAGACTGCTCCTCACACACAAACCCTCAAATGCTCATATAAATCACTTATGTGATGTTAGCAACATAATGTAGCAGTCTTTTACTTCTTTTTAAATATCTTTTGGGCACATTAAAACCCAAATTATTTTCAATGTACCTTAATTGGTACCTTAATATACACACATCCACAGTGTATAATTCTGATTTCAACAGAAGATTCTTCTCAAAGTCAGTGGCTGACAGCTGTGTAACCAAACCCATGGCCTGCTCTTTCAGCACCAGAGGAGTTACACCCTTCTGGCTAAATCTTGGGATATTGGATTAAAAAATAGGAATGTTTAAATTCAGAAGCCTACTACATGTTGTTTAAAATTTATATACACTGGATGCTCGCTTTGCCTTGCCAAACGGAAGCTTTTAAGCTATTAAGAACCATGTGAGGTTGAATGTTGTACTAAACACAGATAATGCAGAGGAGACGTTTTCCCACTGAAAATCTGGTCTGTAGCTTGCACACAAGCTCCTCCCAGAGGAGCTGAGAATTACTACAGCATAAGCAAAGAACTTTATTTTAAATCTGCATTATATTTACCACATTTTTCCTATGCCAACAGACAGCTCCAAACTCTCTCTACTGAACTTTTCCAACCGTTCCTGAATCTTTGACATTGGCCCAAAAATGCCCAAATATTTGGTGTCATTTCTCAGTAATAGCATCATTCAGGGAACCATAGAATCCTAGAAACATTAAGGTTGGGAAAGATTTCCAGAATGCTCAAGTCCAACCTTCAACCAAATACCACCATGCCTACTGAACCATATGGCAAAGTGCCACGTTTACTTGTTTTTTGAACACTTCCAGTCATGGTGACCCAACCACCTCCCTGGGTAGCCCGTTCCAATCCTTAATCACTCTTCCAGGGAAGAAATTTTTCCTAACGTCCAACCTGAACCTGCCCTGGTGAAACTTGAGGCCTTTTCCCCTTGTCCTCTCTCTAGCTGGCTGGGAGAAGAGACCAACCCCCACCTTACCACAATCTCCTTTTGGGAGTTCAGAGAACAGTCTCGTTCAAAACCCTTTGGAGTGTGCTGTGTGTACAGATAGCCCAACCCTTTTCTCAAACATCTTCTAGGTCACCCTTAGATCCAAAGTAAAGAAAGATGAGAAAGTGAAGAAATGGTGTATCTGTACCTTCTCTGTTACCCAGCTTCATGTGCAATGTTTGGCATGGGTGAAAGAAACAAGGAAATTAAACAAATGCAGAGAAATGCATCTCACTGGCATGTGTCCATGCTTCTGTTGTCCATCTGAAGAGAGAAGCTTCAAGGAATATAGCTTTTTATTGCCTAAATAACTGTATCATTCTTTTAAAATTGTTTCTAATTTATAAGAAGCAAAAATAGAAAATCAGACATGGCTCAGTCCCTTAACAAAGGACCAGCTATATTTTATAGTTTCCTTCATATTGATGCAGCATGTTCTTATCAGGCTGTGAAGGTGCTGCCAAGAACATTAAATTAGCAGAACAAAATGAGGGAAACTGATTTTTTTTTTTGGAAGACACCCAGAGCCACACCCTTCTACCCCAACAGAAACTGAATTTCATGGTACAAACAGGAAGCAACAGTGTATGAGGTATTGATGTCTGGGGGTAGTAGATCTGGAAAATGTCTGACAGCCAGATAAAAATGGATTTTGCTAAGCCTTGGGGGATCTTATGGAAAAAACCCCTTTCAGCTGCAACCCCTTTTATGTTATCAAAGGTTGTCTAAAATCAGTGTTTCTGCTAATTTATCCATGTAATACAGTGCCATGTCTGAAAAACAAAATAGATAAAACTGACAGTCTGTGAGAGAATCTTGCATAGGGATGGGTGGGATGGGAGACATCAGGGGGGAATAAAGGCAGAGCTGGAGTGGTTTTAAAAATTAAATTAAACCTGGATGGGGTGGTGGGATCTTTAGGGAAATTCTGTTTAGTTTTGTAAAATGAACCTGCAAAAAAAAATCTGTGTGTGTGTGAGTTGGTGTGTGTGCATGTGCAAGGTCAGGAGGATTTTGAATCCATATGGAATTTTAAATACTCTTACTGTAAAATTCTACATGTTTATTTAAAAAGCCCTATGAAATGGAAATCTTTCTCTATCCAATTTAAATTGAATTTTTAGGATTTTTCCAAGGGACTGATCTTAATCTGTGTTTCCATAGCCAGCTCCAGAGAGATAAAGTATGTTTTTCTCTTTGAATTTTATAATCTAAACCATTTCCTAATTGGGCAAGGTGGATAACACTGTAATGTAAATCCGAGTAGAAATTAACATTTTTAAAGAATTTTTCATTGCTTATTATCTCATGTCATTCGTGATTAGTCTCAGAACTTTTTCTGGCAGAAATAGTGAAATTGCACACATTAAGCAGATCTTACAGGAGAAAAAAAAAGAAATTAAATGCTGATTTTACTTTGGTAATAATAATAAAAAAATACTCACCTGCTTATCTGTTCAGAACAAACAGTACCACATGGCCTGTGCTCAGTCGTAACACACACACTGTCAAAAACTAACAAATATTTAAAAAAAAATGGGATTCGCTATTAATACTGGTAGTATTAATTAGTTTGTAATATATCCCCATACTGCTTTATGCAAGAGGATAAAGGATGGAAATGCAACATCCATGGGAGTAAATTATAAACAGAAGAAAATCCCCTATAGCAATTATAATGACACACAACACAGAACTCTGACTGAAAGTTTCCATGACAGCTGCAACGCAATTTCACTGCAGCTGCTATTGAATCCTCTAAACAGGGATATAAAGTGTGGGTCTCAGTGTAATGACTATACCACAGTATTCAGGCTAAGCAGGATGTGTTGCGTAATTTCACAATATTAATATTCTCCATTTCTCACTTTTCTAAGCACTGCCTGCCCTTTTTTCAGAAAGGACTGAAAAAGAGAGTTTGTACCTCAAATGTCAGCCTATCATTACCCGAAAGAGAACTTAATGCACAACATCTTCCTTTAAGTGCAAGCCAGCAGTGGCAGCACTTGCCCATAACTCTCTCCAGCTTTGAATTTGCAAGGTGCCCACACAGGGTACCCCCCTTGAGGGAGCAGCACCGTGGCTGGTGTTGTATCTGTGCCACAGCGTGCAATTACTCTGGCAAATACTGCATAGTACAGTTGTGTGGTACAAGATCTCTCGCCATTTTGGGTCTTATCAGCAGATTGGTGGGATTTCAAAAGTGCCTTCCAGAGGGCCAAAAATACAACTTGTTATAAGCTAGTTTTATAAAGCTATCAATAAGATCATACAGCAGGACTAATTCATATTACAATGCAAGAAGCCAAATTTTACCCCATGGTCTATCTCAACACATAAGGGATGCTTGCTGCTTGAGAGCTGTCAGCTGGCTGTTTGCCTGACTGCTTGATTCCAAAGTCACTTTGGAAACTATTATTCCCGAAGTGAAGCAAACAGACAACACCATTAAGAGCTGAATATGAAGATAGCACTTCATTCCCTGTGGAAGGGTAAAGCTGTCAAGGGGAAATGGACTTCTTAAACTCCATACTTGAAAGTTCTTGGTCTTAATAAAGAAAGAAGAGTATAACCATCAGTGCAGTGGGCAAACAAGTCCATTTCAAACAAAATGATTGTGAAAAATTTCAGCTCCATAACTCATCCTGAAGAAAAATTACTCTCTTCCAACTTAGTTATTTTGTATCCTGAAGATAACTTGAGAATGAGAAAGCTGCCCAAGAGTGACAACTGGCCTAATAAATGGAATAAATCTGTCACTGCTGTTGTCAGGTTCCAATCTTGTCTGACAATGCATTCAGGTCCCAGATCAGGGGAAAAGTGAGGCTTCCAGTACATCAATTCCATTTAAATGAGCACAGGAAACTGCATCTGGGGAAACTCCTCTTGTTGCCAGGAATGTATGAGGAGTTCAGCCTCATCAGTTCCTAAAACTGCCTTACTTCAGACTCCCATCCAAACCACCTCTCTGCCAGCAGATACCTTGAAATACTGGATATATGTCAAAATCAAGAAAGTTTCTTTCTCCCTGCATTAATTTTGGTTAAGCACATTACTAGAATCACAACATATTTAAGTTTCAAAACAATCAGCCTCTTCCTTTTAAAAATTTGTATCACGGTAGGACACTGAGCTGGTACAGCTCAACATAATAATCTGCAAGTCAGCAGAACTGTGTTGCTTTTTACTCTTGCAATTAATGCAATGAAGGACTGAGAGGCTGAGAACAGAACAGTGGCAAACTAACTAGCTTAAAAATATTTGATATAAGAGCTGTGAAGTGGGGAAGAACTTTTCAATCACTGTCAGTACATGACTGTACAGACCTGTGCAGACCCAAGGCCCAAACAGCTCTTATTTTCCTAGGTAAAAAAGAAAAAGCTGAAAGATGTTTTAATGGATGAAGACGCAAGAGAAAACACAAAAAAATGCCCAGGCATATTGGTGGGCAATACTGACACAAGAATAAACACGTCAAGGATGAGTTTTTGACAAAAATCGGGAGAGTTCTGAATATTAGATTTTTTTAAATTATAATCCAATTAATTGTATGAACCAAGTTGTGTTACACATTGCAGGAGAAAAAGAATGTTTGACTGTTTTTTTTAAGGTAAGTAAGGTCAATTTTTGAGATCTTTATTACATGGTTATTTGAAATAACACTGGATTTGATGACATGACCTACAGCCTTTAAGGCCTTCTTTCTTTTTCTTTTAACACCAAAGAGTGAATGGAGTTTCTTCAAGACTGTTTCTATGTTTTGCCAATTTATACGGCTTTGACCTTCCAAGCTACAATACATTTGGTGTCATAAATTACCCATGTACTTTTCAACTTGTCTGAATCCTAATGCATTACCCGTGAAAGCCAGCTGGACCAGAACAATAAATAATTCCTGGGAGGGAATAATTCCTTTCCAATACTTACACTACAGACACGCATTTGTTGTAGGCTTCCACAATTGTTTGGCTTCACAATGTTGTTTCCTGCAGAGCACCATTTCCTCAGGCACATTGAAAAATTGTGAGCTACAGCAGCAGTGCCAGCAAATATAGCTTCTTTCTCTCAAGATTGATATGCATAGTGTATCTCTGCTTCCAAAAATGCAATATCTTTATATTAAAGAATCAGCGTGAATCACCTTAGAGCCCACTTTTGCCCTCTTATTTATAAGTGACAACATACAATATTTTATGTGAAGCCAAGGCCATTACTACTGTTTTGATATATTCATATCAAGAATAAGGACAGAGTTGTAGGCTTCCATGCAATAACACTCCATTATTTTTGGATATTCCAAACTCAAGTTAATTGAAATACTGCCATTGTTGCTTCAAACTTTTCTTTTTATTTTTTTTACAGAAAACCACATAGCACCAATATTAAAAGCTAAGCTCAGCAGCTCTGCCTTCAAAAAAAAAAAAATCAGATGACAGGTTCCTCATTTCAAGTGTGAAAAACTGTAATAGAAGAATACATTTTCATGGGTGAATTATCAGTTCTGTTGATCTCAGCTGACAGTGTCATATTCTCTCAGCTGAAGGATTGTCCCACCTTCCTCCACAATGACAAGCATATTTCTTGTTTAAGTCAGTTGAAAGCAGTAGCCTGATGGATGTGAGGTTGCTGTGGCTGTGCCCCAAGGTCCAGCCAGAAGCAAGGCTGAGTATGTATTCACAAGACACAACAGGCATGGACCCATACACACATGCAGAGCCCGCCACCTGGATGAGCACAAACAGCAGTGCATTGCCAGCACCCACAGAAGTGCACACAGCACTCACACAAAGAGGAACAGTGTGGATGGCCTGAGCCTGTTCTTGATTTGTGGCCACGGGGACGGAAATTCAGTGGTGAAGGAAAAAAAAAAAAAAAATATATGCATACAAAATATTAATCACTCCGGTGGTGAGCCTCAGATGTTCAGCCTACCCAGAAGCGTCTCCCCAGCTGTCCTGGTCCTCCCAGCTGCTGATACCCAGACGTACAAGCCCCAGAGATTTGCAACTGTGCTCCAGTAGATGGTCTCTTTTACCCTGAAAAAGTACCATGTAACTGGTACCTTTTACCCTACTTGCTGCCGAATTCAGTTTGAATTTCATCAGTTTTCACACATATGCACTTAGAATAGAGAACATACCCATACAGAATATAAGTAGAAAGAGAATTCAATGAAAAGATAATTTAAACTGCAATTATGAAGTACTGGTCTCAGTCTGACAAGTGTAACAACAAAAGAAAATTATACCTGACAAGTTTGTTTTATTGTCTTTTCTCTCAATTCTTTCCTGCTTGTTCCTTCATAGTCCACCTTGACAGCTCTCTGTCCCAATTTCATTCCTTCCCTAAACATCTTATAATATCTCACACATTGCCACAATTCCCTTAAAATACTCCACAATAAGTTTTATATTTATATTTATATAAGTACTGCTTCTCCTGGTATCCCCTAGTGAGGCCCCTACCTGTGCACACAGTAACCCCATCAGTCTTCAAGGTGTTCTGAGAGGGTGGGGTAAAGAAGTCTTCAAGGTGCTTTGAGGTCCCTAGTTATGGAGGGCTTCCCACTGGGGACAATGTTCCCACCCTTCTCCTTGGATACTTGTAAGTAGGTCTTTCAGAGTTCCTCAGTCTGGCAACTGTTCTGCTGATCTTCACTGGGCCTTTGTGTTCTTGCTGATTAGTTTTTAACCACTTGACTGCAATTTTCAGCTAATGATTCCAGTGAGACAAAGATCACTCTCCAAAACCATCAAGTGTTGTGCTCCTCAGAATCTCCACGTTGCCAGGCTAGTGGCTTTGGATTTGTGTGTCTCAGTCTTCATCCACTTGTATGTTTGTTTCTTATTCTCGTTACTAATGTGTATGAACAAGGCACGGATCTATGAACTGTCACCAGCCAGATGCTTAGTATGGTCTTCCCAGAAGGACCTGGGGAATTGTCTGCCACAGTTCCTTTCCTTCTCTTCTTTCTCTTTCTCATCTCCTCAACTAGTGGTAGTAGCATTTCTGTTTTCCTGTCTCAGCAGCTCATATCCAGTGTCTTGTTCACTGTTTTATCTTTAGAAAGCAGATATAACAACATAATGGTCTTTATATATGACTGTGTCAACTTATTTTAATTCCCTTTGTTTTATGTATTTGGGCACTGAGATATACAGTGAAAATTATGGAAAGTATGAGTTACTCCTTTCAAATGTTTCTTTCCATTTCCCCATTCACCATATTTTTTATTAGATTGAGGGACATTATTTAAAAACAAAAAACACAAAAACAAATAAACAAACACAAAAGACAAAAAAAGGTGGTGGCCTTAATAAATTATGAAGTGTTATTTTAACTTTTCATATAAATCATATGCAACATATGATGATAAACTTGTCACAGCAATGACTGATTTGCCCCTTGGTGTGGAGTCATTTCAAGATGAAATGCCTACAGTCAGCTGTCTATATAAACTAGATGTCTAAGATCTCATAGATCATGGCATTCCAGCCAATACAGTCAGTGGAGCCTGCCAGAAAAACTACATGTGAGACATCAGCACATGGCTGGTAAACACACTATCGAACCTCTGGGAGACAGGTCAGTTGCAAAAGCCTAAGAAAATCTGAGCTACTTTAGGATTTCCAAAACTTTCTCATGGGCTTCACAGACCTAGAGCAGAATCACATTTTCTGAATATTAAAAAAAAAATAAAGGAAAAAGAAAGAGTCACTGTACTGCAAACAAAATCAGCACAAAATGAGCTACCAACAAGAAACTCTTTGAGCACTATAATTTCTTTTCCCTGGAGGTAAAATGAAACCTTTAGACGCAAACTTAGGACATTTAGGCAACTGAATTGAATTCCAGGCACACAGTGACCGGTACCATGGGACCTTGGGCTCTAGGTGGAGTCTTAAATTCAGGTACAGCTACTTTGACTTTAGAGATTTTTCTTGCGAACTTCTATCATCATAATCTATAAAAAGCTGTATGATCACAACAATAATGCTTTACCCCCAAAATAACCACGGATGAATTCATTAAAAAGCTTTTCCACTTGTTGAAGTACCCACGATCAAGTACGTATCTTCAAAGTAAGTACCACTGAACTAAAAGTGAATGGTTTTTAACTTGAAGTGGACCTGGAGATCTGAGGATGAGACAAACACAATGTGCTCTGACTTCTAACTGGAAACATTAGAAACATTTTAAAAAGTTTCCAAAGCCTTCAGAAGAAAGCCTGAACTCTTTTCTCAGTCTCCAATCTTGCTTCCAATCAGGTGATGGAAATTGAAAACAGTCAGGTAGATTAAAGGCTCTAGGAGTGAAATGTTTCTTACTGATTGCTCATTGTTAGCAACCCTTTGATTTTGGTGTTAAAGTGACTACATACTTCCTGTTTATTTTCCTTTTTGTGAAAGAAAATCACCTTCTCTTTTTCTTTTTTTTTTTTTTACATAAGATTTTCCTTATTAATGTGCAGTTAAAAATGGAGATGGAAAAGAAACATTTAGTCAGCTCAAGGAAATGACTTGAGATCAGATCTTCCATTCAACACAATCACTATAAACACAACTGAGTCACTCTGATGTACATCTTGAAAAGCCACAAATTAACTAGGGTTTTCAGGTCTTACTCTGACACCTAAGTGCACCAGCATTTAGAACTTTTCTTCACTTTGGACAAGTCAGTTGCTCTGTCTGACTTCTGTTGCTGCAAACTGTACTTTTTTAGGGTGGCAGCTCTGAGAGTAGTATTGATAATTAGAAAGAGAAAAATAAATGGATGGATAATTATTCCTAGAAAAATATTTCTTTTACTGCATCTATGACCTTTGTTGGAGGAATCCTTCTGTACTTGCAAAATATCTTTTCTAAGACAGAGAAGTCATGCTGTATTTACTGACATGGGATGCAACCTCCAAACTAAGAAGAACAAAAATCCTTTAATATTGACGTTGAGATCTGCTATTACTGCAGCTCTCTTCTAAAAGTCATAACAGAAAATGTTCTCTTTCTCTTGAATTCAAAATCACAAATTTCTTAAGTACAAATATCTCAACGAAAAGCAGATTTAGGTTTTATTCTGCTATCACTAGTGTGATTTCAGATGAGAAACTAACAAAATAAGTTCAGTGCAGACAAAACCCCCCAAAACTAAACTTAGTGAGTGAGCAGTGAGTAAGCAGAAACACAAAGACATGATTAAAGCAACAAAAATGAACAGAAGCTTTGATAGTTTTCTTGTATCTGATGGCTGTTTGATACAGTGGGATTCTTGACAGAGCAAGAACAGCTCCTCACCTAGTCTAGAATGGAGAAGCTCCTGTAGCTTAATCGACTCACTCCTTTTCCTGGTTTATGTCCTTTCCTTCTGCCTCAGGCCGTAGCTGTCCATTTCAGAAAGCTGTCACTCCAAAGTTCTGGTTTGTTTTGTTTCTCAGTTTATTTATTTATTTTCTGTTTCCCAATGATTATCTGCTGTCTGGAATACAATAAAATTAAGCATCTGCTTTTCACATGGGCCATATGAATGCAGTGGCACAGGGCTCAAACCAGCCCCATGGAGAGCCACCCTGGGAGCAGGGGGGAACCTTACAGCTCCATGAATGTTCCTCTCTACATTTCCTTCATGTCCCGTGTTTCCTTCATTTATCCATTCACTTTTGGGGACTAGTTGTTATTAAGGCAATAAAACCAGACAAACACCACACTAAGCTTCTCTGACTATGTACTTCGAAATTTTGTCAAGCTGTTGTTCCAGTTCTTTACTCCAGTAATCCTTCTAAATGAGCAGAGATTTTGTTGATCTCCGTCACCTAAATAGATAATCTCCACAAATGAATTAAAGCTGTTTGTTAAGATTCCAGATGCCTCACTTTGAAAAGATACCACTGGCTATGAAGGTACAGTTCTTTGGTGTATATTAATGGGGTTCTGACCAAAAAATGACCAGAATAAAAAAATCAAAGAAGATAACAAAGTAGTGGAATGCCAGATCCTGAAAAGCAAATTATTTTTATTTCCTTATCAGATATGACTTTTTATTTCAACATCAGATATATTTCTTTGCTTGCTTCTTTCAATCTACCTGGTTTCATATAATGTGGAATATAATATATGTATTATGTAATAATGCAGATGTACTATATAATAATATATAATATATTATATCATAATGTAGAATATAATATATAATGTGTAATCTTTCATGATTAGAACATCTTTGAACAGAGAAAGGCTATCTTATTCCAATAATTGAAAATATACAAAAGCCAAATATTATATTATATTATATTATATTACATTATATTATAAATAATTTTGGCTTAACCTAAATTCATCCAGTGTTTTTTTACCCCCTAATAATCATCCTTCATCTCTCTTCCATCTGCTAATCAAAGGCAGACATTAGGTGTAGTCCTTTCCCTCTTATGTTGTCTTATCTCTTGGTATAATCTCACTTTAAATTGCAGAGATTTATGGGAGGAGAATATATTACAGAAGGGAAAATCTTTGCTGAAGAGCATTGTATTCTCATTGAATAAATGTTAACTGGAAACCAAGAGAGTTTAATGCTGTTACTTTTGCCAGTTTGATTCCATCAGTCAGCTCTCTAAAAGAATAATTATCATAATAATTACAAAGAAAAGAAAATTAAATATTTACCTACTATAAATGATCCTGGAACTTCATGAATTTTAAGAGAAAGATTATTCCTCCCTGTAATTCTTCTGGATAGAGCTGATGCTTTTCATCAGCTGAACAGACAGATTTATTAAAAATATTTAAGGGCTCAGAACTGATCAGTTTTGGTTTCAGTTTTATGCCTAAATAGCCTTCACACTTTCCTCTTAATCTTACTGCTTTTTGCTTTTGACAATAGAAAACACCCATTGTTCCTTAGAAATGTTTGAGGTTAAATTCAGTAAAGACAAATAGCTGGTTAAGAATACTATTTTAACACTAAGACATAAGAATTTTGCCTTAGTCTCTGACACTGTGTTTAAGATGGTACATCTATGCATCTCACAATCCTTGCTTGACAAAACTTGAAGAGTGCCTCAAAGATCTGTGGATTTTTTATATCTGTGAAAAATATTGACAAGAACTAAAAAACTTGAGTTTCTGTTCAGCCTTTAATCATCACATTACTCCAGTGACACTTCTATCATATAATTCAGAGGGAGAAAGCCT
>JAWWES010000041.1:6787077-6909852 GCA_035583135.1 Lophotriccus pileatus
TTGAGTTTCTGTTCAGCCTTTAATCATCACATTACTCCAGTGACACTTCTATCATATAATTCAGAGGGAGAAAGCCTGCTTTGTTTTCTTCTCCATCCCCATAATTTAGGTAATAGTTTAAAAAAATATCTCTGGCGATGCAAAAGACAAGCTGCCAATGAAAGATATGGACAACTTTAACACCTTGGTGAGAGTCTCAGCAAGCCTGGAACCATGATACATTGCTATGACATCACATTAAAGGAATGGGAATAGTCAGAACAATCTGAAGGAAGGAAAGCAGTGCAGTGATGCAATAGCACCATCCATGGAGGAGCAGAGAGGTACAGACTCGACCTGGCCTGGGAGGGCAGCACCAAAGTACAGGTAGTGCAGTATTTTCTGTTGAGATCCAGAGAGGGAATCTCACTTTTACAAAGGCATAATGCTGTTTTGAAAGCTCTGCTTAGCATATGTGAGCACCAAACACAGAAGGCAGTCCTCCCAGATGCAGGATTTGGGGGAATGCATCCAGCCAGCTGAAAGTTTATGTGGTGGGTGTGGGTCCTGCCATCAAGGCTGTGCTCAGAGCTGAGCTCAGGACTTAATTCTGCATTTCAGACTTGTATAGCAGTTCATGACTTCTGTGGTGCAGCTTGTTGCAGTAGGCACTGAGACTTGACCAACACACTAGAAGGACGGGTTTGTCTACAGGGTGTTTTAAGAGGGGGATTGTGTTTAAACATGAAAGCCACACCTGGAACTCACTGCACATCTAGTTCAAAACTGTATCAGTTTCAGAGCTGATACAGGTCTTCTAAACCCCTAAAACTTGGACACAGAAAATAGTCATTATATTGGAAGTCCAAATTAAACATAGAAAATGGAAAACTGAGATAAATGCAGATGCAGTAAAATTATAGACATGAGTTAAAGTGACTCAGCTTATACAAGCTGAGTTTTAAAATCCTAATAATAAGGCATTGTTAAAATGGAAAAATAAAACATACAGGTATTCATGTTCACTTATGTTTCTTTTGGAAATTATAAATTTTTCATAATTAATATATTTTTATGTACAAAGAACATGAAACAGGGAACAAGTTTTGGGTTCATAGTATCATAGAATCATAGAATATTTCGGGTAAAGATCATCTAATTCCAGTCCCCCTGCCATGGGCAAGGACACCTCCCACTAGACCAGATTACTCGGAGCTCCATCATACTTTGCCTTGAACATTGTTAGGGTTGGAACATCCACAACCTCTCTGGGCAATCTGTTCCAGTGTCTCACCACCTTCACAATAAAGAATTTTTTCCTAACATCCAATCTAAACCTTCTCTCTTTCAGTTTGAAGCCATTCCCCCTTGTCCTACAGTTCCTGATAAAGAGCCCCTCCCCAGCTTCGTTGTAGGCTCCTTCAAGTACTGGCAGGTTGCTGTGAGGTCTCCACAGAGCTTTTGTTTGTCCAGGCTAAACAGCCCAAATTTTCTCAGGCTGTCTTCATAGGGGAGGACACAGGTTATTGTGGTGCTTTACAAACAAGGAACTTCATACAGTTCCGCAGACTTCTATCAGCAAGGAACAGAGAGTAAAGGCATAAATTGGTATGGAGATCCCTCCAGCACAGCTTTCTGTCATTATTATATCAGTTTCTCCACTAAACCCAGAACTGTGCATTTATTGCCCAGTGCCAGCCTTCCTAACACAGATGGGAGCTCTCTGTACCCTTCTTTAGAAGCCTGTCTCTTGGATGTTGGAAAATGAAGGTTTCACAGGAAGAAAAACCAAACCAAAACAAATAACCCAAAATAAAAACAAGTTCTCATTGAGGCTGATGGATCTTCAGTGGCAATTAATTTAACCACAAAGTAGCTTCCACAGAATGGACTGCTAAATTGCCTTGATACTTTTGTTTTGTAGGATTACTTCTCTAACAGTATATCTGTACATCTATACAATACATCTCTAGTGCAGACTTCAAACATCAGTAGACCTTAAACTCTCTGTCTTTGAGACAGCCCTGTGACTTTATCAGCTTCTAGATGAAGCTGATATGTCTGTTCCTTGTCTGGCTAAAGACTGGCTGTCCTCAGAAGTTGATAGAAGAATGTGGTACCTCTTGGGGTAATAAGGCAGAAGGAGCCCTCAGCCTGCAGCTGTGGTGTGGGATTTCTAGTTCAAAACTATTATTCTGTGAATTGTGTGATGTGATACATTCCCTGGCACAAGTGCAGCTCCACAACTTCCCTTGTTTTATGACTTCATATACTGGACTTTGCCTCAGGTACTGGCTCAGCAACAGAACAGGCAGTAGGGAGACAGAACATGTGCAGGTTGTGCATCTTGACCTGCCAAGAGTTACAGATGTGATTGATCTTGCTTGCATGTTTCCATTTTAGTTATTATTTCTAGCCCATTTTGTTGTTGTGAGACGAAAGTAGCACTCACGTAACGTCAAATTTTTAAGAAAAATAGTTTAATTCCCACACTTTTCTGGAGTGCTCCTCATTCTGTTTATTTTACTGGTTTGCAGTTGGTTCTCCTCCATCCATTTCTGTGGAATTTCTTAATGCACCATTGCTTTTATTTACAGTATTTACTTCAACTTACTGATTACCTTTAGGCTAGACTTTTCCCTAAGGATAGTGCAAGAAGCAAAGCCTTCAATGTCTGGAATATATAAGAAAAAAAAGCACTAACAGTTGGAATTTTTAGGAATCCCAAAAGACAGTAGAAAGTTTTAAATAAATATTTTGGCATCTAGATCACATTGAATAACAAAGATTTACCCTAAAATGCCTTTACTAACACAAGAAATCATTTTTGAAACTAGCTATAGAGTAGTGTATGAGCCCTTGGTGAAGACAAGGTTGTGGAAATTACCAGTATTATTCTCCATGTTGAGCTGAATCAGAGAATTTCTGTAAAATATTATGTGCCTTGATTTCTCTGCTGAAAAACTAGACAGAACTTTAAGTATTTCCAAACTTTCCTCTGCCTTGCTTGGAGAACTTGCTTTGAAAAGCTGCTAATCCTTCTCTAAGGAAAGCTCCAGTGGGGCTCTGATTATGAGCATGGCCTTGAGATACTACAAAACCACTATTTTGACTTGCATAGAAAACTGAGAAAAGCAAGTTTTCCACTCAGCACATCCTTCTCAAAAATAATACTATGCTGAAAATATCTAAGTACTCCTTATGTTCGATTTTAAACATGCAAAGATTAATTCAGAAGACTAAATGGAAACATTAATTAATAACTGGACTTTCTTCCTAGAGTTACCAGAACCTTCAGTCATTCAGCATTCCTGAATATTCTTTATTTGTGTGTCTGCCAGTAGATGGCAGAGTCAGTCCTATTAATGAAAGTCCACAAGAAAAGTTGCTCCCCAGCACGGAATAAAAAGTAGATCTCTCCTGCAAAGGACAACGAGATTGACTATGCCAAACTAGAAGATAGAAAAGTGCTATGAGCAATGATGAAGCAGTTTATTTGTTACGGTTTTTTTGCTGTCCAGTACAATATCATTATGTCCTGAACAGAGGACTATTGATTGTTGAGCCAAAAAAGACAACACCAACGCTTCCCAGGCTTCTCTTTTGAAATCAGTAGTGGTCTAAATCTGCAGTAAAATTATGTAATGTGTTGTAAAGAAATCATACCTTCCTACTCATCTAATAATAAAAAAAAACAACCAGCCAACCAACCAACCAAATTTTTGGTCTCCATTGCTGGTATTAGTTTATAATGCTCTCACCTGCTGTGTTTTTTGTTTGTTTGGTTTTTATGTTTGTTTTTTTTTTTACGAATATAAGGTCTCACTTTTTTTTTTCTTTTTTTTTTTTTTTTTTCTTTTTATTTACCGCAGATATGGATGGTTGTAACCCGGCATAGAAGGAATAGTGCAATGATTCATTTTGTCCACTAGATGGTAGCAATATCGCACACTTGGAAGAAAGTATCCTAAATTTCCGTTCGAGTTTGTACCAAAAATTACCAGAACTAATCTGGTGGCAGATGATCATCGATACTCAGTTCAACCTTCCAACGAGTTTTATTAGCTTTAGTGTTTCACCTCTACCCAAAATCAGTTTTCGTCTTCTGAATCTGTGTCAGCAATCTCTGAAATTCAGACTTTCAATTCCCAATTTTTCTTTATTTTTGGTTTTGTGTTTTGTTTGTTTTATGAAAAGAGAAAAAAGAAGAGTAACAAACCACCAGACATTAAATGAGTCTCTGAAAGGTTTATTATAAACTTAAAAATTAGGACCTTAGAAATGTTCACTGTTCTCTTTCCATTGGCTTCCTTCTTTAAATTGATAGAGTTCAGAAATATAGCAATAAAGGAATAATCAATAGATAATATGAATTTTGAAGTTATAAACTCGAATGTTATCTTTGAGAGACATAGGGTTTCACTGGTAAAAGCAAATATCTATAAACATTATTAAGTCCCTCCGATAATTTTTTAGAATTCTTCATATTTATGTCTCTTGAAAAAGTCTGTTCATATTTAAAGGATGCAGCAATAAAGGCTTATAGTAAAGGGAAGCATTTTGTATCTCAGGCAGCTGAAAGATATGCTGTAATCTGGGTCTCTGATACATCTCAGGGCTCTCAGAGCTTGTTTTTTGGGCTAGTTCAGATATCTGAAATGCCTGCAATACATTCTGTGGAAATAGTGAACCATCCTGGATATGATGCTGCAAGAAGGAGCCAAGGATGTTGTATGTGCTGCAGAAATATGTCACCACTTCTCAGGGACAGGCCTCAAGTGGATCAAGAAGTAGCTGCCTTAATTTTTAAAGACCATTTATAAAGTACTTCAACATCTGTCACATTTTAAGAATTTGCTTTTGAAAGCAGGCGTGGTGTTTCAAGCAGCAGGGAAGGCTGACGTAAAACCGCCTGCAAATACTTTGTCTTGAAAGGCCAAAGCAGAGCATTAATTGTGCCAGTACCTCTGGATTAAAGTCCTTGGCTCTTCCCTAAATCAGTGTTACCATTTCTGAATTCCCAGAAAGTGTGGCTTCAGTGTATCAAAATTGTCGTGAAACTTATCCCCCTCCCAGACTTCTGTTCTTAGGACTGTATTTTAAAATCTGTGTACAGTATAAAGCATTTCAGAGATTTGTATGTATCTGGATGATATCATAGCAACCACAGTTCTGGATCAGATGAGGGGGTTACTAGTATTCTGTACATCTTTTGCTTTTTTAATATGTATCTGAATAGAAAAGTTCAGAAGCCCTTTGGTAATGTTTGTGAAAAATTTTATCTGATAAACCTAAAACTGATTAAAACACAAAGAATTAAAATGATGAATATTTCAAGACTAAAATAATAGCTCTCTCTTGTCCTCCTAAACTTTATTCTGTTCAAAATTTTTCTTGCTAATCTTTTATGCTGTCCTAAATTTCAGAAGCAAAACAAAGGTAGGTTGAAAGAAGCACATTACTGGTTTTATTTGCCATATCATGAAAATTATGGGATGAGTTTTGTCCTCAGACAAATATATATTAGAAAAAGAAAAAAAAAAACCAAAATAAATGCTTTTTGAATCTGTCATTCTCCCAGGAAAATTTTAGTGCTGTACTTTTGCCTTGTCTTGACCAGGGCAGTATGACCCAGCCCCAGCAGTGGGTCTCCCAGCACTCTTGTTAGCAGTCTGTCTGCTCTCTGAACAGCTGTTTTGTGGGTGCTCTCCTGGATGAGAACATCAACATTGTCCCTGGTGTTCCCCTTTAGACAGTTTTGAAAATGCAAAATACTGAAAATTTTTTTCTTTTCTATAACTGTGTCTGGTAAACGTGGGGTCTTGTAATTGCAGAGCTTGAAAACATAGATATAACGGGATTTAAATCAAAGAAAAATTGACTTTCAGTTTTCGAAGCCTTATGCCATCCACAGGGCAGTTTTGGAGGGGTAGAGCAAAAATTTGAGGGGTACATTTGCTGAAAGGCAAGTCAACTCAGATACCTCAGGTCTGATAAGAAAACAGAGTCCCCAGGACTAGCAACATGCTTGCCAAGCCTTCTATTTAGAGACTGAAACGAGCTTCAGATCAGAAGTGAACATGTGGAACCCACATGTGTTTATAAGTTAGCTGGGGCCTAGGAGAGCCTCTGGCTATTTATCCACGTGTCTGTCAGTACCCTGCCTTCCTGCATGCTGGATGTCAGGGTGCAGTCTTTCTCTTGTGCTTCTGAGTGCTCAGATTTTTCTTCTGGCTTGTGTTTTTACAGGGAGAAAATAATAATAATTTAAAAAGACCCCCAAAACAAACTCACTTCTCAACACCATCTTACTGCAGTTAATGTACATGCTATGGTTGTTGCTATCACTTCATTTCTATCACTCTTAGTGCTCTTGCTGTCACATAGACCCACTTTCTTCTAAACTTTAGCTATTACTGTACCAGGAGTCCAGAGACAGGGACAGTAGCTTCTGTTGATAAGAGGAAATCAAAGATGTTGATAAGGATAAGCTATTCTGTGTTTGGGATTGAAAACTCTTCCCACACAGCACAGTAACATGCTTGAAGACACATTTTTTCCAGGAAATTTGACCTTTTTATAAATGTAGGGATAAGTTTGTACTCACTGACTGAACAATACCAAGTTTTATACAGGCAGACAACCCATGCCTGGGAGAGATCTGTGTAGGAGAGGTTTTGGTAGGGCATGGGCAAGAGGTTGGGCTCATAGATATGACTGTATTTGGATCATCAGGGTAATATTTCTCACACAGTCAGTGCACTAATTTGAGTGTGATGATATCAGCTGTTAGGGCCTGTGCCTTCTGTGGCTCAGTGATTGGCTTGAAACACCCTCTCTATAAATTCTTTGCATAAGGCCTGCTGTGGGCTGAATTACGACCTGAAAAAGTAAGGAATGAGGCTTGTGACAGCCTTCTTTGGGATAATGGAATTGGAGGCTGATTTTAAAAAGTCCTTAAATATAGTGTTGTTCTGGTGCCCTTAAAACATTTAATATTACATAGGGCTCGTACAGTAGTTTTGGCATTAAAGCCACAATGTCTTGATTCTGATTCCTCACACTATGGAGTAAGACCAGATTTCAGCAGAATAAGTCCCATGTGAGACCTGTGTGATCCCTCTTCTATATTTAGTGATTCCTTCTCTTCTTTACTCAGACTCCTTACAAAGTATCTTTTTCATTTATACTTTCTTGTTAAAGAAAATCAAAGATCAAAGGTGGAAGAGGCAAGGCAAATTATTTGTTTTCTTTATTCTGCTTCATTCCTCTGTGGGACTTCTCTATCTGAGCCTTTTACATTGGTAGTTGAAGAAAGAGTGTATCTTTAAATTTCATGTCCCAGTTCTGTAACTGCCAAAGGCTGATATAATTAAGGAATACTCAAAATGGAAGAAGTCACAGAATCTGTGGCCTTTTCTTCTCACAAAACTGTGACCTTAGGATTTTTTATGCAGGTAAGCACATAGGTAGTAGAAGAGACAATTAACATTTAGGTTGCTATGTGGCACTAATTTTAATTTCAAATAAGTAATGCCTTGAAGGAGAAAGAAAAATAAAATTGTGGTCAACTACATTTGAGGTCTCATAACTCTCATATATCCTTTTAATTTCTTCTTACTTCAATCTTTCAACAACAGTTGTGGCATTTTTTCAACTCTAAACTCTCAAGTAGAATCATTTCTTTTAATGTCTTTTCTTTAGCTTCTAGTTGAACATCATTTGCAATGTTCCCAAGCCTTACTAACTACAGAAGCATTACAGCAATGATTTAATTATTTCCTTCTTGGTGTTTATTTGAGACAAAAGTTCCCTGACAAATCTCAGATCTTCTACATTTGTTTTAGAAAAGGACCATATGTCATGAATACTAAGCAGTCAGGTTCTCCTACTGAATTAGTCCCTAAACACTGTTTAATCATATTAGCAAACTGTGAACATTTCTGGTCAGACTTATTGCACTACCAGCAAATAATATCTTTGATGTTATTCCCTTGTACATCAATCCCGATCCCTGTTCTTCATAATGAAATAGAAACAGCCATCATATACTACAGATGTACTTGCAAAGGACTTCCACAAATTTTTGTCCCATGACACACAATAATCCTTATCTGAGGAGAGATAAAGGATGTGGAATGCCCAGTTTTTATGACATTTTTTAAATATGAAAAAAGAATTGGGAAAATGTACTTTAACTGGAACACTGAAATAAAACTTTTAAAAGAAACAATTTTTGTTTCTAAAAGTAACAGGTCTGTTCTGGGTGACTGAGTTTCTTGATAATGTCTTCTTCTGAGGATGGTATAAAGGACACTTAAATTCACAGGATATTCACCTCATGCAACCTGATCATTGAGGAAGGGAGGAGGTGTTTGAGAACACTGAAGAGGAAGACATTTTCTTGCCAAACATTGCTTTTTAGTAAGTCTGAAACAGTGATGCTTTTCAACTTATTGGGGTGGAGAGGAGTGAACCACAACAGTCTCAAACTATTAAAAAAATTTCCAACTTCTAGGGATTGGCCACAGAAAAACCAATCTGAAATCTCCCTCTATTATTATAGTTTCTTAGCAACTCACAGAATTTATCAGGTATTTAACTCGAGGACACACTGCTAACCATGGAATAGACTGAGACATACAAAAATGTGTAGGAAAGTGGGAGAAATCACAGCAGGAAAGGATAGGGAACCCAGGCTTTTGGTCTCTGCACATTCTGTCCTCATTAACTACAGCATTTGCCTCTACTTGAGGAATGAAACACAAAACAAGGGAGGATTGTCTTTGAAGAAAGAGAAAATGTTTCTCTTTAACTCAAAAGGTTCCAACATGCCGATGCAGTAAAATACTGATCAAACAGGTTCGATAGATGTACAAACTTCCATAAGTTGGTAAGATTAAAAATACTCCAGTAGCAAAGCTGCAGCTGCTTCTGCAGCATGGGAGATTGCCTCATCTCTCAAAAACCTCAAGTCAAACTTCCATAAGGAGCAGACAACCATATTAGGGGGTTAGAGGATGAAGATATTCATAGCAGAAGATGAGACAATGAACCACAGCAATAGTGATGTGTTTTGTGACAGAAGGACACTACCCTTCATACACTTGAAGTGCATATTAATAGTTTTAAACATCTGTTACCCATCTTCTTGATGGTAGGATATAAATGGACTGGTTTTAGCTTCTTTTTGTACTGGCTAGACCTACATCTCAAGGGCCACTGTGAACTGTGCTCTTGAACTACTTTCACTGTAATTATTCTTGGGTACCTGTAATTAAAACCATCTGAGAAAGCTACAGAGTAGAGACATCTCAGAAACACAGGCAATTAAAACAGTGATTACGTAAGATGAGTCATAGGGATGACAAACAAAGCTGTACCTTTAAATTTCAACCTCTCTTCCTATTCTTTGCTAGTAATTTTTCAATGGACCTCTAATGAGTTAATAATAAATGAAAGAATGACTTTCCTATGATCTGTTCTTGACATTCATACAAATACATCCCAGAACACTAGAGTAACTTTCCCATGTCAGTCTTCAAGTAATTTTAGTGGGTGCTGACAGTGCTCAGACTTCAAGGCTTGTTAGGAACCAGCAGGATGCATGGGACTGGATTTGGCACCTGGAGACGGAGATAAATATTAATTAGAATCTCCAGAAGTAACTGTGTGCTCAACTCCCACAGTTTCTCATTAATTAATCATCTGATTATCAAAGAAAATCTTGGTAGTTGCTCATCCTCAAGGCATTCCTAAGGCTTCCATTCCAGACATAAGTCTTGATATCAGAAGGTCTACAGTTGCCATGTATTTTGGAAAAAAAAGATGTTTTCGACTTGAGAAATGTAATGCTCTGCTGCCAATTACATACCCAGTCTGAGTTGCTGACAGTTTCCTTTTCCCTTCACACTTAGGAAACATCTCTGGTCACAGAAAATGAAGCAAAGGCCTGAGGAAAGAAACAGAGAAATTTATTTTGAGGGAGAAAAAGCTGAAGCTCCTGGCCAACTCTCCGATGCCTGTTCTTTTGAGATTTACAGAGGATCTCCTGGGTCTGATTTATGAGGGAATTCTCTGGGCCAGAATCGAATTTCTGAAGATCATCATCTACACAAACTAAAACAAACAAAAGAAAGCAGGAATCATGAGCATAAAATACTGCATTTACTTTCTTCATCTTCTGAAACCACTTTTCAGTGAGATGATGTTAATCTTTCATCATACAGGAAAGCCATGGCATTGCTAGTAGGAATAATTGGAGACAAAAGGGAGAAAAAGCAGGGAGAGATCCGAAACCGCAGAAACATTTGGAGCTATAAAATATGGAAGAGGGAAAACCACTGGAAGGCAGAAGACTAAGACACATAATTAATTAGTAATGCACTATGACATGGAAAGATCTTGGGTTTTAAAAAACAGTGGTGGGTCCATGAAGTTAGGTTTGAGTGCTTACTAGGCATATTTGGGGGTGAAAAAGAACTTGCCTATAGGATATATTTGTGTGGATGTGGGATGTTTCTTGGAAAAGAGAAGTTTCCTTCCTTCAAAATATTTTGCTCCTGCAGTCTTAGATCTAATGAGAACCAAATGGTTCCTGGATGTAATCATTTCATAAGATCTGTCGAACAGACATTAGAACTTTCACCTGCTGTAATCTTAGCTCAAATAGAGTTTGCAAGGAGGAGGAAGAGTGCAGTGTCCTAAAGCCTTCTGGAATAAAATCTTTCAGTGTATAGATAATAAATCACTTAAAGCTGAAAACCACACTTAAGTAACACGTCACTGAGCCTTTTTAAAAACATTTTCTCTTGGTCTACCACATGTATAAATAGAGTTGAATAAAATGATTTGTCTTGTTGATAATAAGACTAAAAGCACCAGTAGCAGGGTAATAATATATGCTTTCAGAAAAATCCTCTTAAAGTTCTTTAAAATACTTCCCATCGCTCAGACAATGGAAAGCTGTGTCTTTTGTTCATTATACTGGAAGAATGAAATATTAAAGCAGAAAACCTTCTATATTTTTAAAGCATAGATTTATTTGCTAATAGGGATAAAAGACTATGTGTTTGAAGGACAATGGAGGAACTGTGCTGCCACAGTGAAAGGTGTTAACGTTTTACTCATTGGGGAATACTACTTTAAATATCCCAAGGTTATAATTGAACACAGAGGACCACAATAGATATATAAGGAGGATAAAGAGTTCTCCCTTTTTAATTTCTTTTTTTAATTTTTTTTTCTTGTCAAGGGGCTATTCTGCTCTTAATTCTTCTTCCAGAGTCCAGACTAGTTTTTCAGAAGTTGTGTTCACAGCCAGACTCACCTTTCTAGAAAAGGCCAGGACTAGGGATTTTTAATTGCAAAACTGTAAGTGCCAAGGAAAAGGAGAGAGCTGGTAAATCAGTTACAACTGTGAAAGAGACACAAAGGAAAAGGCTGCTTCTTCCAAGAATGACACAAATTGCTTTGATGAAAGTGTCTGCCACAGTGAAAGATTCTTACCTAAAAGTGGTTTCCCTATAAAAGCACTTATATTTAAAAAAAAAAAAAAATCTCGGAAAAATAAAAAACTATTAGAAAAAAGAAAAGGAATCATATTGTGAGAAATAAAAGAAGGGAAGACTGTTAAGAAGAATCTCTGAGGAAAACCTTTCCTCCACTGCAGCCAAGTTGTTTGATAGAATTTTGGATACTTACTTTTAAAGACATCCCAAAGTTTACGGGTATGAAAGTTTCTCTCTAGATCCTTAATTACAACTCATGCATCAGAGATGCTCCTATGCCCTGTGAATACATTGAGAACAAAGTCAAATGATGTGTTCAAATTATCCTACACAGATTTCTTCACAATGAAAAGATCATATTGCAAACCAAAAATAAGTACCACAGAAAAATCTTTCAGCAAGGACATCTTGCTGCGTATACCTCTAGGGTAAATTCTGGGATGTTGTGGTATCCTAACAGCATTGAAGAGCCAAAGTATTTATTGCTCAGGCATTTCTCAGATCATACATCTCCCCCAGAACTTGCTTCAGAAATTTAAGAAATAGTCATGGTTATTTTTTCCATGTCAGGGCGTAATGAGGTATGTTACTGAACCAAGACTTTTAGGAAATGAGACTGAAAAGCAATGAGCCATTCTTAAGACACCAAGCACAAGGGCAATGCTCGTTAGAAGGAAGTCAGACCTTTTCCTGGTAGATTCAAGGTACACAAGAGATCAAACCAACATCCTTGTTCAGCTGCCTTCCTTCTGACAGTTCTCAAGCTACTTCATCATGCACTAAATCTAACATTAATTGAGTGTATTTCCATGCAAGAATGCTAATTAAAACAATGTACCTATCACATACTCTTGCTGCCTCCCAGGCAGCAAGAACACAAGAGACAGCTGCTGTTCCACGTCAGAGTATAGGAGGATAAGAGGTAATTGACCCTGCAGTTGTTGGGTTAATTCACAAAGGGAAATCTCTTGCATAACTGGTGTTTCATCTGCTCTTGCATAAAAAACAACACCAGAAGCATTCTCTTTATATAAGCTATTAGTATACAGTCATGAAGACTAATTACTTAAACAAGGAGTTCCATAGGCACAGGAAATAAGGAATTCTTGTGCTCATATATTTCTGCTGCATGCCTGATTGACTTCAGAGTCAAAGAAAGCACAAGGCTCCATTTGACACTTTTCCTGTGTCTGGGACCTGCTTAAAAATTCTTCCCATGTGGGAGAGGCATGAACATGAACATCTCCTTTTTACCTCCATTAGGCATAACACAGAGTTTCACTTGCTGTAGCTGGTAATCCTTTTTCAAAAAACATGTAGAAGCTGAATTATAGTTGATACTTCTACTCCCCTGCTTAACTCTTTTAACAAAGTATTTGCTTCACTGAGAGGAGAAAAGAAGTGCAAAATTAGGAATACATATGGACAGGCACACTCACAACAAAAGCCTCATATTGCCATAGTGAAAAAAAAACCCAAAACCTGAAGTGTCAGATAAGATAATTTTCTTTACATACATGAGAGTGTTGACTTTATACCAAGGGGATTTTGTCTGCAATGAGCAAACCCAGAAAATCCTGCAGGAACTCACAAAAGAAATCATTTGTATTCATTGTATGGAAGAAACCATGTAGGTCTTTAAATGATGGTTGAGTGGCTTTTAACATCCGTTATTCCTTGACTGAGGAAGAAATGTTGTTACACCCCTCAAAGGTTCCTTCCAAGAAGCACAAGGTGATTTTTAATTACTGATTGTGCATCTGTTGAAGAGAGCCTAAGCCACATCATTTGGATTCAAGCATGAATCTGAACTCCCTGAGGGTGCTCATGCCTGAGGTTTTGGGTTGAGTTGTTATAGAGATAAAATTACCACCTACGTGTATTTATCTAGATCTCAGTCTAAAGTTATGCTTAAAAGTGGGCAGTGTTTTGGGTTAAGATTTAAAGAAAACAAAACAAAACAAAAAGTCTTGATCAACTCAAAGCTATATTTTTCAAATACTTTTAATTTTGCTTAAGGGAAAAACTCATAGGAGTTTCTGGAATGTAGGGGTTGTTTAGCAGAAGAGCTGAGCCCAGCCCTTTGGATGAAAATCTCAGTAAATGCTTGCTAAAATAAAGCATGTTTTCACTTTTCATATTAAATTCAAAAAAAAAAAAAAAAACAAACACACCCCCCCAAAGAAAAAACAAAACAAAAACAAACAAACAAACAAAACAAAAACAACCAACCAGCCAACCAACGACAACAACAACAAACCTGAACTTCGTCATAATGTTATAGGGCTACATCCCAAAAGATCTTATCATCTAAGATAAGATGCGCTGCCTGCGCACCAGCATCTCTTGCCTCTACTGCACCCTGAAAGAGGCAAGAATGGATTTTCACAAAAAGAATTTTTAAAAGACTCTGGCTTATACATGCAAATATTCACAGCTGATAAGTAGTATGTTTTGTCTGAACACTGCATACCTTCTGGAATACCTGAAGTTAATTTAGTAATCAAGCAATTGGCAAGGAACATAAATTAGATTATTACAGTTCTGTTCAGACATATCCAAAATACATGCTCAACAAACTCATGCAACAATTAGTGACTGTATTGTTCTCCAAAAGGTACTTTAAACTCTTATGTTGGAGCATGAAGGAGAAAGCATATTGGTTATATGATCCAGTGTATCAGTAATGCTGTCTGCAGCTGGTCATCCTTCAGCTGCTGTTAGAGCACTTGACTCCTAATTGGGCAATTGCCTCTCATGACTGAGTAATTTACCCACTGTGAGTAAGAGCTGAATATTTTCCATGTTAGCCCAAAGGCTGGTAGTTTAGATAGGAATGAAAAAAGTTAGATTAGGTACTGCATTTTTTAATTTCCATGGCTCCCATAATTTGACTGAAGATTCATGGCATTAAGTGGTACTTCACTCCTTTTCTTTAAAGTATTGGATCTCAGATTTACAAGAAATTTCAGCTTTCATCTTCTTAAAATGCTGGTTTACTTCTGATTTATTTATAATTTTGGATTTGTAGTGTAGCAGCAGAGTCAGTACAATCTACTACACGCTAGAACTTTATCATCCTTATTTTATGCTGATTTTTTACTATGTTTAAGGCTCAAAATTAAGTTATTATTTAGTGCTCCTGTGTGCTCTTATACAGTTATATATTCACACAGAGGAAGAATAAAGTTGCTTAGCAGGGTATGGCTGAATTGCTGTTAGATTAACTTATTTCATTTAGGCAGCAGAAAGCTCTTGAGCCTGAACTATTGTGTTTTTATGATAGAATCCAGATATGCTGTCTTCTTCTTGAGTGCCATGTGATAGAAACACAAAGGAACAAGAGATTTCTGGTAAACAAAGGGAGGAAATGAATCAACCCACTTTGGGCAGATTTTCAGTCTCATTGCTGCTAAACAGTAAAGTATTTCTAAGAAGAAAATGTCCAAGGCTGTGTTAACATGTGCATTACTTACTCCTGATTTTCAAAATAGCTGCAGCACGTCAAAACAATTTTAAGGCACCTGTAACCTTACCTAGAAAAGTAGTCTGACATATTGATACTGAGAGATTAGACAAGTTAAAGCCACCTAGCTTCCAATATTTTGCAATTGCATTAATTGTCCCTTGGATGGGTCAGAGAGAGCGACTTGTATCTGTATTCCAAAGGAAAAGAAAACACAAGGGAAAGAGGAGATTCAGTCTTGGCATGACTGTATCAGCCCATAAAATGATATGAAACAGGACAATATGTCAATATAGCTCCAAAGTATAAGCAAACATTAAGCAATCCAAATGGATATTCAGACGGTGAAGGGGAGGGAGCAGGAAAGATGTTCTGCCCATAAGAAGAGAAAGACTTCAGAGATCTATGCCTTTGAGAAACAGCTGTGTGGTCTGGTTTCATCTCTCATTCAAAACAGAAATGGAAGTTTTCCTAAGTACATGGAGAAAAAGTCATCCAGAGAACCATGTTTTATGACTCCCTAAAATGAGCTAGCACGTTATATGCTAACAGAGAGACTCAGTGATTTGCCATGGAGTTCTCTGCCACTTTGAAGAAACTACATAAATCGTTCTTTACTCTTGGGACAGTTTGCCAATGTCCTTTATTGCTTAATATTAAAAACTTGATGAAAAATACAACATTTGCAGTTAAGGATAGCCCTTTTCAATAAAACAGTGCTCTGCTCCTCTTTTTTTGAGAATATTTCTACCTGAAACACAGTTGGTTACTCTCTCCTGTAGAGAGTATCAAAGCAATGAAACACATATAAAAAAAAAATATTTCTGGGATGGGATCTATGAGCCAAAAGAAACTTCTAAGCAAAACTGAATCTACATTTGGAAAAAATTAGAGTAAAGACAAGACAGCCTGAAGGTAGACTTATTAAATCTGAGCAAATCCTGCATTGCCATAACTGCTTTAACCTGTTAACCACCCCCCCCCCAAAAAAAAACAAAAAAACAAAAAAACAAAACCAAAAAACCACCAACCCAAAAACCAAACCAAACCAACAAACAAATAGTCTGGTTAATTAAGAACATAGGTTTTTCTTCCCAGTTAATTAACAGAAAAGTATTTAAGGTGACTTAAAAATCTTCAAATGGCTGCTTAGGTTGACACAATAGCAATAGGAGAATCAAGTTTGGTGGAAAGGAGAAGGTCTGTGGAATAGTTCATCAAGCCAATGTAGGGGTGGCAGCAGTTCTCACACACATGTGCTCAGTCTCTAAAGAACCTCTCTGGGACATGTTGGACTGAGGTTCAGAGCCCCTTTCCTCCCAGTACATAACTGGCAATGAATTTTATGCCTCTCACATTTCAGATTCATGTCCAAGAAAGTTCATTATATGCCTTCTCATAAACTATTTGAATAGTGAATAGCCCAAAAAAAGGAAGCAGATTCTACTGCCTAACAGTTAAATGCTCAGGATGGGTGTAGTTGTAGCTCCAAGTAGGTGGAGAGGTATTTGGATCTTTGTTTCTAGTATTCTGATTGAATACATATAAATGTAACCAACCTGTTCTTTCTATATAAAATGACTGGAAAAGAACACAAAATAATTCTGCAGTATTTTTACTGCCACTCCAATTTTATAGTGTTTATTTGTGGCTTCACCACCAAACTGAAACATCAGCTACCTAGAAACCTTGGTCTTTGTTGATAGTCTAACCACAATTGCTGATCTTAAGAAAAAAAGTTTTAAGAAGACCATACCTGTAGGCAAGAAAGACTCTGTCTATAGTTACTTATCTGTCAGCATCCTACATAGATTATATGACTGCCAAGATGGATGTCATCAATGCTTGAATGTTTTTCCTTGGCTGCAGATGTCAGTATACTTCAATCACTTAAATTGAGAGATTATTTTAAATATATTTTTAAAAAGATTATTTATTTATTTAATTCCTATAAGAGAGGGCCCATGTGTCAAAGGTTATTTTTTTGAACTTCTGACTTAGATTTTAGGAAATGATTGAAACAAGACATGATTTGTGAAAACAGGCCTACTCATTCATTGTTTTTAAAAACAAGTTTGCCACAAGGTGGCAAACTATGTCTGCAGGCTTAAACTGAGAACAAGATTGGGAAGGTGTCGAGATAACTCAAAAAATCTTTTATTTCCTATGCTCAAACAGAAAACAGTATCATACACCTGGTGCACCACTACTATGTGTGGAGGAGGAGGAAATTTTGTTCTTATGAAGCAAGACAGCATGTAGAGGGGGATAGAGGTAGGTGTTCATCATGTTAATGCTTTCACCACTTAACTCACACAATGGGCATTTAAATAAACCTTCCAGATCTTCCTGAGAGAATTTATCAGAAAAAAAACTATTTTAAAAGATACAAACAGACAAACAGAAGAGAATTCCGTAGTTAGATGATTCTCAATATACATATTGTAAAGATAAATATAAAGTTAGAATTTAATTTTATTTTGTATGTTCATTAAATAAGATAGGCACGAAGTAGATTGTACTATTATTAGAATATCAAGCAGAAAAAAAAAAACAAACAAAGCAACAACAAAAAGCAAACTTCTTAAACAAAAGGCTTTTACAATAACAATGCATGTTTAAAGTGTAGAGTTTCTTCTGGAGTAATCTGTAAAAAGGGAAGAATTCTGGACAGATTTCATTTCTGACTTTTACTGCTTCATTGCAGCTGCATTAAGTAGTACTCTAGTGCTTGATGAGTTTCTGATTGTAGCCACCCAGATCAACTCGTACAACTGTAAATAGCAATGTAGATAAACCAATGTTCTGACACAAAGAACAAGTGCAGCTTGAAGAAAACTTTTTGGTATTTTATCAAGATATAACTTAAAAACTCCTAAAGTAACCTGTTAGGGGTTTAAAGGAAAAAAAGTCAATCAACAAAACAACAACAACAACAACAACAAAAACAAAACGCAGCAAATTTTCAGTACTTGTGGGAGAGCAGATGCTTCCTGGTAGGATTGTGAGGACATTATTAAGGAAAAATAGAATGTGCATGGACAGAAAGAAACTGGCTCTTTGAGCATCAGTTTCAGGTGAGGGTCTTGCAGTACCTCTTCAGATGTGCTGAAGGAAAAGACTGAGATGATTACTCCTTTCCCCTCCTGAGAGTCTGCATTTAGTTTTCTTCCTATCAGATCCTGTCACATTGTGTGCTGATGCTTTTTAAGCAGTCCAAAGTGAACACTTAAGGGAGCAAAGCCTGCAGGAATTATGCCTTCTCAATATGGAGTTAAGTGACAGACCTGGTCTAATGGCTCTACAAATGATCCATGCAGAAGGAGTCTTTAAATAGTTGTTGACAGTTAGTGGATCTTTCATTCTCATTTTTGAGGCATTCCAATGCTAATGGAAAAAACAGGAGAAAGAAAAAAAATGCTCATCTGTATCCATTCCACAGAGACTCTTTCTTTATCTGCCATGTCAAAGCTTCATAAAATGTCCAAACCCTCATTGACACTAAGGAGTTAATGTCTAGAATGAAATCCAACTTTGGATGTCCCAGACTTTGCACTTAAAACAAGACTGGAAACTTAAAAATAATTAACAGTGGATTACTGTCATTGTGCTGTTGATAAAGATTCACAGTCGTCCTTGGAAAGACAAGTTTGGTTTACTATAGAAATGTACTTTTTGTGAGGAAGACTTTACCCTGTGACACAGATTTTCATCTTGAAGTACCTGGAACTCTTGCCTCTGCCTCCGGAGGCTGGTGGTTAAAAAAAAAAAAAAATCAGTGTCTTAATAGCTGACAGATAAGAAGTTAATATTCTAAACAGCTGTGTGACACATCTGCAAACAAGGACAGCTGAGCCTTTGCAGGAATCCTTCACTACTGATGAGTAACTCAGTAGTGCCAACAGGCAGAGATTGCTGTGGTAGACTGTAATCAGAATAAAGTCAATAAAGTCTGAAACCCCGGACAGGACCTCTTGTTCAAGGAGATCAGTAAGGCATGGACACAGAATATGGAGCACATGTCTGGGATGTGATTTTATCTATAAATATGAACTACAGAAATGGAGTCGTCAGGTGCCAAATACCTTTGTTAGGGGAAATGCAATGTCCTGGACAACTTCAGATGAAGTTTTTTTCTCGCATAATCAATGATGTGACCTGACTCCAGATTCAGGAGGTTTGGCTTGTGATATAGGTGTGAATACCACTGAGCAACAGCTGTTGCCATTAACCTGTGAGAGAGCACACAGTGCAATAACTTGTGCATACTGGGAAGGTGGAAGCAAAGAAGTGAGATTTTTATGTTAATAGTAAGTTAATAATCAATTATTCAGAAGAAAAACACCATCAGAAAAAGGTATAAAATCTGAGGAAAAGAGTTAGATTCAGATGATGATCTGCAATACTGAGGATCAGTTTACTTCAAAGAATGACAGGTCTTCACATTTCTGCACTTCCCTAGTGTCAATATGTCCAGCAGACACTCCTCAGGTGACTGTACTGCTGTTTGTGAGTATATCTTATGCTATATCCTGTCACATATCATCACCTACCTCAAGGCAAGATGTAGTTCTTCCATACAGCATATTTGTTCTAGCCTATGCCTATATGCACTAGCTAAAAATTTTTTGTGGGTGCCTGTAAGTTCTGTGCCTGATTTTGCCTCAAAGTCTCCATACTTGACAAAAGAAGCCAAACTGAAACTGATCCAAAGATCTGAGATCTCCTAAAGACATTTGGAGGTTAATATATATATAAAAAATTACTGCAGTCTTCACTGAGTTAAACAGATAGACAGATGTTTGGAACCCTGTCTTCTTCTAAATCTTGAGTTTCCTTTTCTTTACTGTTAGCTACTGTCTATTATTATTTTTTTGCTGCATATATATTTTTTTCAGAGAGTTACATCTTGTCAATTCTATTTCCCCCTGATTGCGATCAGAGAGATTTTCTTGGGCAGCATGTGAAGTTTGTCTTTTTGTGCAAAAATTAGTGTTTAAATATAACACTGCTGATTGCATTGTTTTGATGAAATTTGTTTAATTAAGAACCTTCTTCCACATCTCCCAGTCACATCATGTTCATTAGTTTGCTCTGGATTTACCCAGTCAATGCATAAAGGCTAATATGAATCAACATCCACGTGACTGACAGTGAGATTCAAATTGCAGTTATAAAATACTTGATTTTTCCACCTTATTTTAACTGGTTTTGTCATCTTTAAATGTTATTGTTACCAAAAAGCATCAAGCTGAGGCTTCAAAATTTTTACGAGTTATTCTTTCATTTCAGCTGATTTACTCATGCCAAATAACTGTCCCAAAGCAAGTACATGTTGAAAGAGGAGAATGTGTGCTGGGAGGAAGATCTAGCTCATGTTCAGTTCATTGTGGGCAGAGACCCATCAATCAGGCACAGCCCTTGAGAAACCCCTCAAAGTAGATAAACTAAGTACCAGACACACCCAAGACCTGCACTTCCAGCACAGAATTTCTTTTCCTACATAATTAAAATAATGTACATATCTGTTAAAAAGAAAAATTTCAGAGTTGTGTGTTAACTTTCTAACACTGAGAGAAATAAGATATGTGATTTTGATCTTATGTTGATCTCTTGACAAGAATTTTGCATGGAGAGTTGTTAAATTCAAACACAAAGGTCAAACAGCGGAATGAATTCATATTTTCTGTTTATAGCTGCAATTCAGCCAAGAAATATGTCTATTAGAGCATAAACTGTATAATGTCTAATATCAAAAAGTCCAGCTGAGACCAGTTATTAGAATATTTTTTCTATTACTATTCTTTGTTTTTCTGTACATTAATTTTCCCTCTCTATCTGTAACATGGATGTACTATTAGTTCTGCATCCATAATAATAACAACCTGTTCTCACAGACTGTTTTCCCTTGTTAGAGCTACACAGAACAATTTACAGAAGTTGTTCTGTTGACAACCCGTTGTCAACGTCCTGTTTCAATGGATGAAGAACTTTGGCATTACACATCTCTTCAGAAATGCATCTTATACATATGGACTCATGTTCCTTTCTGCTCTTCACAATTGGTCTGCCTAGTCTATTGACAAAATTTGTAGGAGAATGTAAAAGCTTTAATTACAGCAACTGGGGGGAAAATAGTCAATAGTTTAGAGAGATCTTTCTTTAGGTTGACAGTGAATAACTTGACTGAATAAATCTAATGTTTGTTTAGAGAAAATTTATTTTGCATTTAGCTCATTTTACATAACAGGAGTATATTTATTGTAAATTCTATACCCACAATATCAAAAAGAATCAAAGCCTGGAATAAAGTATATGTTAATGTACATGTAGACATATTCTAAAATATCTTCAGGCATTTGGGTCCCTGAATAATATTTAATGTCTGTGAAATATGGGTACCCAAGTCCTATTTTCAGAACTAGCCGAGATCACTTAGGTTATTTTACTGGATAATATATAGAAAAACTTTCCATATGCTCAAAGGCTGAATTTGATCCTTCACCTCAAAACTACTTGCAAATTTTTTCTTGGGGATGATTTTCAGGGAATAAGTGATTAATAAATCAAGATGTTAAGTACTACCAGCTCCTACCAAGGTTAGAAGTGCCTCAGTGCTGTACCTCCTAGCAGAGAGTGTCAATTATTCCACTTCTAAGCTTCTGCTTTATTTCTGTGTTTTAAACAATACTGGACTTTTATTGCTTTTGGCGAGCAGTGAACATGTCTTTGATATAACACAGTCCATAATTTTGCACACAAAAGGGATTTTGACACGAAAATTGTAATATCTTTGGATCAGTCCTCAGGAAAACCAGAGGAGTATTAGGCTTTTATTTTTTGTTTTCTCTACCAATTATATATCTAAATTTTTCCATGAAGGATGTCCTGACAGAATAGATAAAAAAGATTCATTCTCTGTGTAGTGGTAGAAGATTATAAAATACCTCAGTAATAGAGTTTAAAACCACAAAACTATTTTCTTTGTTAACAATTGATTCCCTTGTTTTCCTTTTCATTTACAAAGTGATGATCTCGAAGAAACACTTTTTTGAGAAATGTGGAGGAAAAATGAATCCTCTTAAAAATTCTGCAGAGTCAGCTCCTAAAAAAGTTCAAGAACTGACAGGTCTGAACTGTGGCCCAAGATGCACTGTTCTGTGGCCAAGAGCTCATGATCCAATTAGTGTTTAGGAGCATTTTAAATAATATTTTCAGTTAAGGGAACAGACAAGATAATAGGATGATGCATGGGAAAAAAATTGGTTGAAAACAAATTGATTTAACATTTGATTAACTGTTTTTTTGAAGCATGTCTTAGTCTCTTTCTAATCTATTATATTAAAAGTGTTCTATTTTATTACAGCCAGGACTCTAGGAATTCCGTTGTTCTGGAGTTAGACTTATAAATAAGATCAGAAACCTATTATGTTTATTGCAATATAATCTGTATAAAAAGAGAGAACTCTTGCCCTAATAAGTTTAAAATAGGAGATGAAAGAAATATTTTGGTGCAATATTGAAGAATATGGGTTCTGATGTTCAGACAAACCATGGAAAACTTACCTTGTATTTACTGAGGGCTAAGGTTGTATTCATGGTTGGGCACTGCACCTAAGTGATAATTTAAGTGTCTATATCAGGGAGAACTGGTTGGTGACTTTAGTTAGGGACAGATCTGCCTTTCAGCATATTTGTGATTCCAAATGAAACCAAAGGATATCATAGTGTAGAGAGAAATTGTAAAGCCTTTACTATTTAGTACAGTTCAGAAAATTTTGCTTCTATGCCTTCCCACAAACTAGATGAGTGAACTAAGAATGAGGAGGAAAACTAAATTGCAGAAAAGCCAGCCCTGCTTCTGAATAGAGGCACAGATCACCCCTCATGAGAAGTGTTGGAGGTCACGTTTTGTGAAATGACCCTTGTGTTGATCTTTGATGTAGAAAGAAGACTGTTGCTGCATCCTTCCCTTCCAACAGAGCTGCAGGTGCCTAAAGAGGTGTTCATCAAAGGAGGGACTGCTCAGAAGGCTCAGAAATGGTAACATGGTGAAGAGGTGTATGCAGGTTCCTCCTCCCCAGGCAATCTGAAAACATGTTCTATTAGGTCTATGACTTGTTCAAACATTTTTAGTGGCAGAACAATGATCAGATATTGTATCAGGTCAGAATTCCAATGGGGATCAGAAAGGTCTACCTGTAGGGATTGAAGAAGTGTACTTGGGCAGAGAGATAAAGAATGCAAACCTGTAATGAGATCAGCATGGAACAACTGTCAGAAGAAAGAACAAATGTTCCAAAATTATTCCTGTTTCACTTATACACTTTTAAATGGGAAATCAATATATTGTGAAATATAACATCCAAAGTGGTTTGGGGAGGGAAGTGGGAGAAAAGGGCAGCCAAGATCAATCAATTACTAAGATTCATATGAGATATAACAACTTAGAGATAAACATATTCATACACCTCTATTGGTTTCATATCTGCTGAAGAATGTGCCTTGTGACTGCCCTGCTTGAAGGAATTAAACATTTGTTTTCAACTTCCATAGTAATTTACATCTTTAAGATTCAAGCCTGCAAATATTATGTTGCCATGGATTCAAGACTCAGATACTCCAGGGGATTTCAGTACCATGTCAACAAAATCATGAAAGATAAAGTGTTTCTTTTATTTATTACCTTTTCTTATAGAAGAGTCTGTCTGTGGCAGGTACAGACCTGGTCACTCGGCTGTTTTCTCCAGCAATAGAAGCAGTGTTAAACTGTTGATATGAGATGTAAAATCCACAGAGGTGTGGCTCAGGACTGACATATGGGTTTAAAAAGTTCAGGTCACTAAAGGGAAACAAATTAAGTATGCTAACCCTCTGTTTAAAGGATTTAATATATTAATAAGGAAACAAGACAAAAAGAAGATGGAAAGAGAAGCAGCAAGCCCCCTGGCTCTGTGCAAACAGAGGTACTAGACTTAGATGCAGAAAAAATATGCAGAGACACAAAGGACTTTTCAAAGTCTTCATCTATATTTCAAAGACAGAAGATGGTGAAGGGCCATATCCAAATTCCAGTGAGCTCATTGGAAAGTCTTGTGTTTACTTTGATGAGGTTGGATCTAGACTTAAAACCCAAGCTGGTTTCCACATATTACATGAGAAATGTTGCTCAAGAGAAAGGGGAAGTACAGATAGACTGAGGTGTGTAGGCTATACTTGGCCAGCTGGCATGGGATACATTGCTGATGATTTTCGTGTGCAGATGGTTGGTTTGGATGTCTGTTTAGATTTCCAGTAGTCCACAAAAAATCAAAAGATATCTGAGGTACAGTTTGGGGTCAGTCATACTGATGATCCTGGATCACTGTATTTCTTGTCCAAGGCATTAGAGAATTTGTCTTTTGAAATATTCTGGAAAATAAAGACCTGTTCTTCCAGGAACCATGTGAGACATTACTTCAGCCAGCCTATTCCAGCATTTGAACCAAGAGTGATCTTTTCTAACCTGTTACATTTGCCCCAGAGATATTCTGATCTAAAGCCCATCCTCTAGCTCAGGGCCAAACTAACAAGGTTAGTTAGACTTCTGGAGAGCACTTATGGCTTCTTTGCCTGCATTGACTATCCAAGTGTCCCAAAAAAGTTACAACTGGGTTCAGGAGTCTTCATATCCCAGCTATTGCTGATGTTTGTCCCTCCCAAATCTGGTATGACCTTCCTCTCCCTCTGCCTGAAACATGCTTCCCCTCTCATCCAGGTTTCTTACTCAACTCCACCCACTTCTGCACAACCTTTCCTTTCTCATGAGCAAAGCAATCTAATTTAATGTTTCTGCTGTTGAACAGTAAAGTTAAATTTCCTGTATCTGGAGCCACATCAACAGTATTTTTTTTTTTTTTAAGTCTAATGTCTTTCCTATTGTATGAAAAAAACTTGACATTCTTTCACAGTTGAAAAATGTAATGAAAAATACATGTTTTACTCTTTATTTAAGTTGCATTTTCCCTAGATAATCTTAAGTACATGCAAATAACAAGGTTCTATTTTCTAACTAGCCATTTGATGAGGAGAAGGCCCACAACCATGTTTAGGACTAATTGACAGGAAAGCAGATAGTTTTGGAAAAGTTATAATCTGCAAGAAGAGTGTCAAGTTAATAGGCGAGAGGATTTCTAACACAGGAAATGGAGAAAATGTAATGAGCAATGAGTAGAGGAATAGTCAAAAAATATGTTTAAGAGCTGACAAGAAGGGTGGGGTTGGGTGAACTGGTGGGAGAAAAATCATATGTTATCAGCCAAGAAGAAAACTTTGAAGTTACCTTCAAAAGCTGTTTTCAATATTTCCTTTCTCTTATTATCAGCAAGTCTTGGTGGAAAAGAAACATGAACTTTTTAATTGGGAGAGAGTAAAATAGATAGCCTGATATCATTTGTGCAAAAGCTGACTACAGGCAACAGCGAGGCTAATGTCTTTAAGCCAGTTAAATCATGAAATGTTTATCTAACTTTCAAGACCCCTACAACTATCATCATTTCTTTTTGTGATTTCTTTCTTACCATTCCTTTTCCTTAGATGTCCTGTTGATGTTTTAGTGTTGACTTTAATGTCCTCCCAAAGGAAATAGCTGAAAGATCCAATATGGTTTCTTCTTTAGAAGCCAAGAATGTTTTAGTTCTTTCAACATTTTTTGCATGGAAATAAGAATAAATGACACGTGGAAACTGCTTCATATCACTGCTAACAATTTGACTTTACTTTCCTGAAATACTTTATTTATATAAGAATGAAGTTTTAAATAAAGATACATCTCTTATAAAGGGTATTTATATGCGATATTCACTATTTGCCAACAGCTGTAGATTTTGAACCATGGAAAATATTTAGATCATTCTACTAGTGCTGTAGGTATTATTTGATTTCTCTAAGCTTGCTTTGCATCTGATTGGCAAAATTCCAGTCTGTTTTTTGAAAGCAGAAGCCTAATAAAAAACCGTAAAGAACACTGGTTTAACTTCACTTCTTTCTGATATTCTAGGGGCAGTTACACACACTGGTGTTAAGAAACAGTGGAACAGACACACAAGAGTATGTTGGTGACAAAATAGGTAAGAAGTTTGTTTTCCTGATCAATCCCTCAGCAGTCAGTAATACACCCAGGGGACAGGTTCATTACATGTGAATTTGATCAAGCTGCTGTTAAAGTTGGATTCTGGACAAACTGAACTGCCTGTTGAGTGAACGACTCAACATCAAAGAGGAGCTTCCATATTATGCTGTTTTTTCAGCTCTACCCAATCTCTTTGTTCTGAGCCCTACCCTTATTTACATGTATTCAAAACCAAATGGGAAAATTAAATTGCCAGCAACAAAAATGAAGTGTTTTTTCCCCCTTAAAACATGTAAGAATGGCTATTTTCTTTCTTTTTTTGAAATCTTCTGTCCATTATATTACATCTTGAAGTGCTAACTTCTTTTCACTTTTTTTTATTGTGGTTTTCTTTTCCCCTCATTTTACCAACAGTATATTTGGCTGCTTCTATCTAGATAAAGACCATTCCAAGACAGCCTAGATCACTGTCATGGTGCCATGTTTCACTAATAACTAGTCTACTAATATTAACAGATGTAGTGGACAGAGCACTGCATGTTGCCAACTGCCTTCAAGAAGTGGGGCAAATTACTGCAACCTGAGTTTCATATACGTAAAAGTAAACATTTACAAAGATCTGAGACAGTTATTTTAGTCATGTTGCTCTCACTGTGGTGAGTGTAAAGCAAATGTATTCGGAAAGGTCAATGTTTTTACTGGCATTATAAAGATCCATCTTTATAGGACCCTTGGTGTTAACGTTCCTTGTTTTATAGTAAATTTAGCCTTTGCCTGACTTTCTGTCAAATTGCAAAGAACTTGTCTATTCAGATTATTCTTCAGAGGAATTGTGAGAAGGCTCAGGATGCTTTCAGTAATTAACTGCTTTAGGCCCTCTCTTCCCTTGCCATGAGGGCAAGTTTCCATCCTGAATGAACACAACCACCATGTTTTAGCTTACAGAGTCAATCAGGGCAGCCATCTGGTTTTGTCCCTCCAAACCCTCAAGGTGCTGCTGGTTTACATTTGACTTACCCTCATATTACATATGACTGAATGGATTTCTGTCTTTGGATAAAAAGGTGGATTTTAATAATACCACTGAAGTTAACTCTGAATAAAATTGCTTTATATGACGTGTGATGATTTGTCAGACTAAGGGCTTTTCTCTGATGGGAAATGTGCTTCATTGTCTGCTTTAAGATATTTTGGTAATCTCAGTTATGCAGGACTACAGCATGCTATTATAACAAACTTCCAGCTCTAGCAGGAGTTGTGCCTAACAGCTTGGTGTTGCCTATCCAGCTCACTGCTGGAGGTGACTGTATAAGTGGAGAGAAGAAAGTAAATATATGGCAGAAAGCTTTTGAAATATCGCACTGGAATGACTTCTTGCACCTCAGGTACTCAAATAACAGTTTGCATTTATAAATGCACCTGTGTGGTACCCCGTTACAGCCGCTGTCTCTTGTGTTTTGTGAGGGATTAAAACTCAGTGATCTGGGAGTGGAATGGTCACCAGCAAAATGAAGAGTGAGGCTCATCTATGAGAAAAGGTAAAGGAATATAAGACTTTGTCACTAAGCACATTGAAAAGACCTGGGTGCTTTAATTCATTTCAGTTCTCTCCATTTCAGGGGAAAAAGAAGCAGTAGAAATGTATGAGAAATACCTATGAAGCTAGGAAATTTTTTCTACTTTAAGGACTGATTCCTTGAGAATTAAGATATGGATTTTGAATGCATTCAACAGAATAATGAGAAATTACATTATTTTTACAATAAATCAGTAGAATTTATGCATAAGTTCCTTTTGAAATCTCACTGGGTAATTGGCGACATAAATATATCTCGAAATTCAGTGAGTTCCTAATAAGTGCATCCAAGTTTGTATGTGATTAATGCTTGGGAAAAAAAAAATCTAATTGTGAAACTTTCTTTTCTAACTTTTACAAGAGATTTTTTTTTATTTATTTATTTTGTTGTAACTACATACAACCACACTAAAATGAATTAGCTAAAAGGAATGCAATAATGCACTTTAATAACTTGGAGTTCTCTTTGTTTACTAACAGGAAAATTACTAAAATCCCCATATATGGTTCTAGAGTACTTATTACATTTCAAATCTGGAGACCAATGATTAAGTTCATAAATACTAGCTAAATTAATAAATCCTTGTAGTTTTCTTGTGATGATGATTAAACCTTATTTCATGTACGTTTCCAGGACAACTTGGCACAGAGTGACTCTGCCTCACTTGTTTGCATCTTTGAAATGTCTATGTCTGACTTACTCTGTACTTTAATGCTCTCAGGAAATCAACCAGCACGTGGTGAATTAGTTACTGTCACAACCTGAAAATTAAATAGAGACAGAAATCAAGAAAATAGCCTTGCTTAAGCTGAAAGCTTTTAATATAATTGAGCTTTCTGGTATTCACAAGATGCTTTATTATCTTGCAATATATTGGGTTATTACTGGCAAGCCACAGTGCTCAGTCCTTCACTTGGAAGTGCTAAACATCAAATGCTTAATTGACTCAATCCAAAGACTGGATTTATAGCTGAGGTGAAAATGACTTCTTAATTTTCCTAAGGCTAAATTCATTGCATACAGATTTTTCTGCTTAGACAGAGCAGCCAGTGCAATGCGTAGTAGCTCTGGGTTTCTTCAGAGCACAAAAGAGAAAAAAGCCTGGAGGGTTACTGCAGCTCTTTGGTGAACAGTTTCAAGGCTCAGGTCTGGACAAAGATCCCAACAGGACCACACTCCTAAGATGTCTGACTGAAAATAAGTTGAAAGAAACAGATTCCTTTCCGTTATTACTTACAAGTAAATCCTTCAAAACTTTCAGTGCAGTTTTAAGTAGTTCAACCCATTGTCCATCACATTCCTTTAGATGACTTTTTGCACTTGGATCAGGATTTCTCTAATTGTGGAAAGAGTTGCTAGAAATATTTTTCCATGCACATTCTCTTTGATACAGAGCTGTCAGTAAGTTTATGTCACCATTCACTTCATATAGTTTATCCCACATGTTGAAATGAGTATATAGGATCCACTCTCATAGGTATAACAACTTGAAGACAACTTCCACAGTTTCAGAATAGTTTTCTCTTTCAGCAATTTTTACTGTTCATGCATTTCTATGTGTATAGACACACACACATTCATGTATAGAAAATCACAATACAGTGCAGAATGCTGAAATTTCTCCGTGTTTTCTCTCCATGGCACACTCTGACCTTAAAATTCAGCTGAGCAACTATTTATGAAAGATTCCTGTGAATATATAAAGCAATGAAAATATTCACTGAATTGTTTGTAAGGAAATAGAAAGCAAATTTAAACTTACAAATTCCAGTTTGCTAATACGCACTTGTTGTTGTCTAAAGATCTTAGACTGAAATTATATATTCCTGTAGTTAATTAAAACTGTAGATGGGACTTTTGCCATACTTAGTAATACATAAGGTTTAATTTTTTATGCTTTCATGCTACAGTTTGGCTAAATAAGTGAAATGGTTGGATGATTAACTTAGGCTACAGGACTATGTGGCAGAAAAAATGATGGCTGAATAGGTTCAGAAATGCCAATGATAAAATTTGATGACTTGACCCACTGCCCTACACCTCCAGACTAAGTGTCACAGCAGAGTTCTTTGCTTCCCACTTACCTGAAAGAGGGTTAATGCATCCAAGGAGAGCTCGTTTCACTGATGTTCCAGCCAGCAGGAATGGGCTCACACACTGCAGAGCACAGAGCTGGTGGTCACCACTACACATCTTACAAAGCCAAGTGGAAAGGGGGACGAGTAATTTTGTGACTCAGGTAACACATACAGGAAAATTGAGACTCTTTGAGACCTTCTTATTGAACCTCAAAGGGTTCATGTTATGATGCTTTAAATTTAGGAGTGATTCTGCTATCCGTGGTCTAATCTAAGCAGCTGCACTGGGATGAGCAGCTGAAAAGACATCATTAGTTTCTAACCCTTGCAGTAACTTTTGCATAGAGCCAGAGCAGACATGAACAAATGAGGAAAATATTATTCCAGACCTATCTCTGTAGTGTGCACCATGTTGTTATGGGATCATTTGTCAAGCTTCAACAATAGGCTTAAAAGCTTTGACCTCCATCTGGCACCTTTCCATTTTTCAGATCTATGTGTTGGCCCTCTACAATGTTTGGATACAAAATCAAGCTGCTTCCCACCTGGGTTTTGGCAGGGTTATATCTTCGTTTGGTGCTAGGTTACCCTTAGTGGTTTTAAGTAAGCCCACAAAAAGCACAAACAGATTTTCAAGTTCAGGATTCAAATGAACATGGGCAAAATGTAAATTTATGGTTGGTGGTGAAAAATTAAAGTATTTGATCATGTCTTTGCAATAGACAATGATAGAGTAGATTTTGTCCAAAGAACTTGTACTCCCAAGATGGCAGGACTTGCTTGCTGTTTGTGTTTTATTATTCATCCTTCTTTGTACTTTAAAAGTGCAAGTCTAAGGCCATTATTCCACCTGTCATGTTTAGGGAAAACTTCACTCTTCTACTTTATCCATCAATATGTATAAAAATTGTAGGGTTTTTAAATTCATTCAAAGAAATATTTTTTTCTGAAAATGTTCTATGCTTAGAGATAATTTAAACAACAAAACTGAAATAAAATAGAAGTTCTTGGTTGGTTTATATTGCTTATTTCAAGATTGTTTGAATTGGATCTTCCCCATATTTTCCCCACGTGAGATACTCTCTGCCTTCATACATTCAGTGGGATTCAGTTACATTTAATAGGAAAGTTACACCATTTTAGGCACTGTAGGACACATTTACTAACCTGCAGGTGCTGCTCCAGAAGGTTACATACCTTTCAAAAGTTCTGTTCGGTACCCATTTGTCCTGTGGAATTAAACATCCCCCATACCATGTGGTATGCCATTGGTGTTGGGCACCTGTGTTTGGCAAATGAATGGAGACCTGCTTAGATGTAGAACAGACTAATTAATTCACCTTGTGTGTTCCTTCCTATTACTTCTCCTTTCACTCTCATAATCAGGCTGTTAAGTTTAGGGAAAAAAAACCTTCCAATGTAAATTTCAATCCCTTTTCCCTATCTTTTAAAAATTATTCTTTTCCAAGAAGTTACTTCATTTTGAAAATACAACTTAGAAAATAACAAATCAAAAACTAGAATACAGAATATGACAAGAGAAGGCTGAGTGTGGCATATAAAATTTAAAATTATGTGGTTTTAAGCGCATGTGTGCCTGAAAGTTAATGACAAAGCTTTTTCAGAAAGGTTCCTATTTTGTAGAGAGTCCCTCCTCAGTCCACAAATAAATGAGCATAAGGAATTTCAACAGGTCCTTTTTTGGGGAATAAATACAAAATATGTGATATTTGAATTACCTGAACATACCTCAAAGAGAAGGAAGAAGATTTGACCATGGTTTGTTAATATTTCCTGTCCACAGTGAGTGTATGGAAGGCTGTTCCTTCCAAATGACCAACCCTCTGTCTGAATGCCAAACACTGCAATTAATGTAGGTATGTCAGTGTCCACAGACAAAGTCCTTGGCCTCCCTAAATGTTTTTGGTGATCCCGTGTCCTCAGTGCCTGAAGTATGAAGTTTTTGCCTCTCATTGAGGTCCTGTCATGACTCACAAGAGAGGCAGTGGAACACACTTACCTTGTTCTCTGGTTGCAGTGAAGCATCGCCTGAGACCACACTCGGTCTTTTTTAACTCTCCCCTCTCCCTGCACGAGCATCAGGGGAAGGAAGAAGAGCTCTGCTTTTCCCCTGGAGCCTTGCAATGCTCTCTGACTTCAGAGACCTTCACTGCCCCATATTTACCACATTCCAGAAAAGTGACAGAATTTTTGGGGCTGGAAGCCCTTCCTGTGCCTGCTTTCACATTTTGCATAAAATGAATAAATATGCACTGGAGCAGGGCCTGGAGTCAGAGTTATGGGTTTGTTTTACCCGTGTGCTGCAGAGTCCTGGGCATATTTCTCTCCAACTCTCTCTTGTTCTCTCTTTCTTTTCCTTCATACTAAATTCATACTCACGCAAAGTGAGTGATCTTTCACATAAGCTGTAAAACATGAGTACCAAAATATTTTATATCTTTCATCTAGGATTCCTGCAAAGAAAGGATAGCTTTGTACAGGCATCAAGGGAATCAGTGGTCCCTGTGTTGAAACAAACTGCAAAAAAGCATTTTGAGACAGTGAAATCTCTATTATTAATGGGAGACTACAATGTCTAGATAATAAAAAGTTTGATAATATAATTTTAAAGAAGACATCAGGCATAAAACCAGAGGAAATGTGGGAAATCCAGTGCAGACATCTGCATGGTTTGAGAAGAGTTGCTAGAGTTTATTTATACTCATCTTAGTGCTGGTAATGCTAATGGGATGACTCCATCCAGAGCCAAGAAGCTTCTGCACAGTCCTAAAAGTGTTTTGGGGAGCTGAGATTCCTCACATGACCAGCTCGTGCCTTATAGGGCTTTTTAGTTCAGGCTCAGCACAAATTATTCAAATTGTGTGTTGAGTTTCTGGAGCAGAATAGCTATGAAATTGTCCATGAAGTAATACAGCTTATTAGACATAATTTGGCTTTATGTTGAGACAGCCTCTGTCTCTGCATCCAGGACATGGTTAATCCAGCACCTTTTTCAAGTAGACTACAGAGCATTGAAAGTTAACTGCAGGCAAGATGGGAAATAACACATAGAATAAAGGGATACAATGGTTCATTTGGGAAAAATGGTCATATATGAAGAATGATGGAGAGGATAGTGGTGTTCACCTTCTACAGTCTGGGGTCATGTGAAATGCTGTATAAAATTCTAGACTTTATCACTACTCAGTTAGGATGTAATCTGTCCTGTTCAAAACACAGATTCCCTGAAACAGTGAAAAAATGAGCAGACTTCACTTCATGCGAGAATGCACTAGAGACAGAAGAGATGTTCTAGCTACCTCTTTATTTTGGGAGCCAATGTGAAACAAAGGAAAGGAGTTCTAAATCCTGCCCTGCCCTAAATCACAGCCCTTTCTTTTGAGTTGCGCTGTCATGGTTTGCATACTAAGGTTTTGTTTGGTGCAACCAGACCAAGTCTTTTTTTGTGGTTATTTTGTCTTATTATTTTAATTTCTTTCTAATGCAAGTAAAGTAACTTTAGACACTAAGACAATGATGTCGTTCTGTAGCAGCAATTTTGCAGTAATGCATAAATTTAAAAACCCTAACTCCTGCTCAGTAATTTCCATCTCAAGATGTGTGTGGTAGTATTCCCAGGCACAAAGTTCATCTGTGGTTTCCTTAATAAAAATATGAACTGCTGTTTATGAAGAGATATTTCAGGGAACTCCTAGGTAGTGGGGCTGCAAGAACCCATATCCCCTTTAAAATTCATGGAAAGGCGGGTGCCTAAGTCTCTCAGGGTCTCTTGATCTAAGTGGCACCTATATCCCATGGATTAATCCCCTCTCCACCTCCTGGCAGTGTAGATCTCATCTGAGTATAGTGTGACAGTCATATATCCCTGCTAGAAAGAATGCTTATTGCAGCCAGATAAGGAATATTCCTTTGGCCCTGATTCAGATGGATTTGAAAAGTATGATTTTTCTTGGAAGAAAACTGAATCCCCTAACTGTTTTCTCCTGCCACCACAGCACAGCTACTGATTTACAGCGGCATGAGGTCTACTTTTCCATCTACATAATATTTGGAGAAAGCTTATGGCAACATAACGTGTAAATGAGTATAAGCAGAATGTGTTTATTTTTCCTTCCTTCTCTTCTGTAGAGAGATGATCTTGACAGTATCTGTTTTGTTGAATGCTGCACATCAGGGGTTTTTACACTGATGTTTGCACTGCAGGTGACAGCTACTATTTACCTACTGGGAATATGCTTCACAGTTTGCACCATCTGGGAGCAAGAAAACACAGTAATTCTGATCTTTCCTGGAATAAAGCAGTCACCAGAATTGGTACCACCAACTCATTGACTGTTTGCCAGAGGAAGCCAGTTTTAATGCCTGGATGACTTTCCTGAAAAATGATGCTGGGGGAGATTCTGTGAATCAATGTGTTTGAGTAGCCTAACCTTACCTCTTCCCTAGCTGGCACAGGAATTTTCTTCCTGGGTTGCTCTCAAGACTTCTCTGCCTTTCCAGTCATATGTCTGAGCTTCCCAGAGCAAGGTGTGGGTCAGTATCTTGTCAAGTCAGTTCTCTGCCCTTGGACTTTCCCTAATCTACTGTTCATTTCTGTGATTACATGTGTAGCCCTGGGCATCAAAGAGATAAAAGATATAGCAAAAGTAACAACAGAAAAAAGTATTAATGAGCTTCAAGATTAATGATTATTCACTAATTCTGTTGTGGGTTTTGTTTGGTAGGGTATTTTCCCCCCCACAAAACCCTCTTACCTTTCTGGTATTTGCCCATTTCTCTCCTTTCCATGCGGGTGGTCAGAGACTGACAACATGCTCTGCTGGTCAGAGCAAACTGCTTTGAATTTTTATATGTTTCCAATTTGAAGCATTCCTGACTTTCACAGGGGGAGAATTATAAGTCTCCCTTTCAACTACTTGCAATTTATTACTTCTTTCATTAGAGGATTAAATGAATTTGCTACATGCTCCATCTTGCCTTCAGGATAGCCCCAAACCTCTATCAATTGTAATGTGAATTTTTGTGAACTTTTCATGTGATGCATCACAGAATTGAAATGTTCTGAGTTGGAAGGGACCCACAAGGATTATTGAGTGTGCTTCTTAGCCCTGCACAGGACCATCCTAACAGTCACACCATGTGCCTAAGAGCATTTTCCAAAGACTTCTTGAACTCAGACAGGTTCGGTGCTGTCCCCCACTTCTCTGGGGACCCTGTTCCAGGGTCCAACCACCTCCTGGGTGAAGAATCTTTTTCTAATATCCAACCCACACCTCGTCTGACAAAACACAATGTTGATTGATGGGTCTTTGGAACAGCATTTAGATATTTCACCAGAATCCAATTTAACCGTACACTTAGTGAATAAAAAATGGCCATACACATGAATATTATTATTCTTCATATATACGTCAAAATCTGATGAGGGTACATTGGTCTCCAATGTAAGTCCTTCTGCAACAAGCAGTAGCATGCAGTTATCTGGCATTGACATTACAAATATATTAAACTCTTCATCCCAACAAATCATATAATTACATGAACACATACTATTAATTAAGCATATTTTACTGATGGAGAAGAATGTTATTACTCTAGATTTTGTCTAGATAACTTGTTTCTCTCTAACACAGTAGCAGTTTTCTACATGGAGTCTGTGTTCCCTCAGTATACAGCTCATACATGCATAACTTTGTCTGCTAAATTAAAAGACAAAATAAAACAAAAAAAAACATTAAAACAAACCAACAACCAACCCCCATAAAATCATTATCACATTTCCCTGCTTTTTGCCAGAGTTCCAGTCTGCAGACAATTTATCGTTTGGTTTTTTTTCCCCTCAGACGAGTCAAGTCCCATTAGCTGTTTGATTGTCACTCTCAGTCATATTTCTCAACCTTTCAATTACACTTCTGACTTTCTTCTGAACTCCTTCTAGTTGTTTAAACATGCTTCTTAGAGCAGAGGCAGTCTAACAAGACAAAATATCCCCAGAGCAGTAAATATGACAAATAGAGAGGTAATGGAAGCTTCCCACTTACTTTCCTTGGTTTTCATTATATTCTTTTTTTTTATAGGCATGAAAAAACTGGAATCATATATCCACAGTACCAACCCTCTATTTTCATGGTCACTGCATTCCAGGAAGCATTCACAGATTTTAAATGCCTTGCCTGACTTTTTATTATGAGGTATATACATTTTTATTGTTGGTATTAAGGACTCTATTAACCAGTTCTCTTCATTACTCTTCATTTTCTTCTCACTTATGATTTACCATGTGAATATACTTAAGAAGTTTAAGACTGTTGATAAAAATATTGGATAGCAATTTAATCTGAATCATTAAAAAATCATCTGGAAACACACTCACTTGATAAGCCCTCAGCTAGCAAGGTTTTAATCCTCACAATAAGTCATATGTTGATTTTATAATATACCCTTTTAGTAGAATGTTGTGTGATAACAGTCAAATAACTTTCACAATGTATAAGCATCCTTTACCTTTATCAACAGGAATGTGTAATCTCATTGAAAGATACTTTGACAAGAATTGTTTTTTTAAACCCATGTTGACTGACTTTAACTAAATTACCCTACTTTAGATTTTGAGTAGTAAAGCCCTGTATCAGCCATTCTATTGTTTTGCCCTATGTCAGTGTCAAACTGTCAGGAATATAATTACCAGACTGTCTTACTTATCCATATAAAATATTTGCCCTACATTCCTTTTTTCCAGTTCTCTGTGCTACTCCAATATGCTAAGACTCATGCAACAAAAATATTATTATTATTGTTGTTGATGTTGTCATTAAAAGGAAAACAGGGATAGCATTACCCAGAGATTTCCTCACCTTGCTCGTACAAAACTGAAACTTCATCCTGACCTATGTATTGAATTAACCCTCCCAAATTACCTTCTGTCTGCAGGTAATCTTGGACTGGAAAGAGTAGTTGATACTATTTTTACACTGATTTAAGTAACTTTTTTAAGTAGATTTTTTTTAATGAAATATACAGTTAATTCTGCCAGTTCTCACCCAGTACAAGTAGCCTAAGAGATGTAGTATATATTTGGCCATAAAAATCAATACCACTTTTCTATGTTCAGAATTAAAATAAACCTGGATATTCCTAAAAATACTTTTAACATACCAGTTGAATCTAAACTGTATGTCAGATCCAATCCTCACCCCTCTCATCATTTTTTCAATCAGATTGTCTAAAGCCATTGGAACATACTATTCCCTTCCTGTCTGTGGAAAAACATAAAACCCTGCTTGACTTACAGAACAGTGATGCACACCCAGTTCTCACCAAACAACTGGCACATGATTATCACATACACACTCCTTGGGGAACTGAGAAAGCCTCACTGGTTTCCTAAAGATAAAAGATAAAAACCAACAAAGAAAAGGGACTGTAGATCTTATGTGGTACCAAGCACAAGACTTCAGCAGGCTTAAGGTGTGGCATTCCTCCAACTTCCTATAGAAATCCACTGTGTAGGAATCCACCTGAGCTAATTGCCAGCACTAAGGAGAAGCTGTCTCACTTCCAACTATCCATGTCATATCAGTCAGATGAACTGCACCCTGGAACACTGTGTGCTCTCTCTTTGGGTAAACAAGAGCTCCTCTGTTTTGCACATACACCTTGCAGATGTCTAGAGTTAGTTTGGACGATTCCAGCTTGGGTGCCCAATTCCAGCACTTAGACTCCTCTTGGGTGAATAGTGATCAGTATATGATACTCATCATGCAGAATATGGATGCTGGCACTGTTACCACCAATTTTCTGTTTGGAAACAATGGTTCTATTTAGACCTTGCAAGGAATACACGAAAATGCCTGTCCATAATAACTTCCCAAATTAAACTACATTGAGAATGTCTATTTCTGTGTGAGCAACTTTTTCTGAAGGGAAGAAGGTGCCACACAAATGGGCTAAGAAACTGCAGTGCTTACATTTTCTGTGGGTTTACTTTAGGTTTATCTCCATTCCTCATACTAAGGTTTGCATTGCTCCCTCATGGCTGTTCATCTACAGTATAGACCAAGATCCAGGCTTTGGATTTTAAGTCCGTATTTAGCAGCAGGGCAGTCAAAAATTAAACACAGTTATGCACTACCAGGTATCTGGTTTAGATTTGCCCTATATTCTTCAAAAGAAAAGAGAATAACAATGAAATATCCAATGACTTCTCAGAATAAAAATTTTCTTTATCTTTTAGGGCTTTGTTGTTTTACTCAAAAGCTTTTTAAATATGTAATGAACTTGAGATGGTTTTATTTCCTTAAGTGATACTGTGAGGTATCACAGGTTTGTGAATATTTTCAGCCTCTGTGTTTCTCAAATGACATCATTCTTACTTTAAAAAGAAACAGGACTGCAAATAACCTCACGTGTAAAATTAAATCAATGATTAAACTTTTCAAGTGAGTCTTATTTATTTGAAAAATATTTGTACAGTCCCTATTCACAAGCTTGCTTTGTTATTTTTTAAGCTATCTAAAACTCATGTTTAATTACTGGTATGTTTTTGTTTTTTAAATAACAGACACATTTCTAGCCTCACCTGCCTGCACAGGATCTTTCTGTATATTCACTTCAGACCTTCCTGTGAAAAAAAGCTAATGACTTGTCTGTCTTCATTCTTCATTTAAAGAATTTTTGTTCATCAGCTCTGCAGAGGAAGGAAGTGTTTTCTAGTAATTGAGGACCGGATCCAAATCTAGCTAACAAGAAGAGTAGAGTTAGTTCAGGAATTTTTTGATGGAATGTTTTCATCAGGAAATTCCAATTCATTAACACTTTTCAAAGGAGCATGCTGGTTTTGATAAAAGCTTCATTAGGAAAATCTTCTCATAGGCAGTGCATGGTTTTTGGTCAAAATCAGAAACAGATATGCTTTGATCCAAGCTACCAAGATGCCAGTGGCTAGAGCCACTGAGAACCACAGAACTGCACAGAATTATGGAATATGCTGAGTTGAAGGGACCCACAGGGATCACTGATTACAACTCTCAGCCCTGCACAGGGCCATCCGTAAGAGTCGTACAACGAACATTGTCCAAACATTTCTTGTACTGTTTCAGGCTTGGTGCTGTGACTGTTCCCCTGGGGAGCCTGTTCCAGGGCCCAACCACCCTCTGGGTGAAGAACCTTTCCTAATATCACACCTAAATCTCCCCTGGCACAATTCCCTCGGGTTCTGCCACTGGTCACCACAAAGAAGCGATCAGTGTCTGCCCCTCCTCTTCTCCTCAAGAGGAAACTGTAACTGCAATGAGGTCTCCCCTCAGTCTCGCTAAGCTGAACAGACCAAGTGATCTCAGATGCTCCTCATATGGCTTCCCCTCAAGGCCCTTCACCATCTTCGTTGCCCTCCTTTGGACAACCTCTAATGGTTTAATATTTTTCCTATATTGTAGTGCCCCAAACTGCCACAATATCCAGGGTGAGGCCCCCCAGTGCAGAGCAGAATGGGACAATCTCCTCCCTCACCCAGCTGGCGATACTTTGCCTGATGCCCCTCAGGATAGGGTTGACTCTCCCGGCTGCCAGGGCACTGCTGACTCAGATTCAACTTGCCATCAACCAGGACCCCCAGGTCACTTTCCGTGGCACTGCTTTCCAGCATCTCATTCCCCTGCCTGTATGAACAGCCAGGGTTGCCCCATCCCAGGTACAGGATCTGGCACTTCCCTTTGTTGAAATTCACATGGTTGGTGATGGCCCATCTCAAGGTCTCTCTGCCGGGCCTCCTTGGCTTTGAGGGAGTCAGCTGCTCCTCTCACTCTTATAGCATCTACAAACTTGCTCAGTGTCCCTTCCAGTCCCATGTCCAAGTAATTTATGAAGCTGTTGAAGTGCACAGGGCCTAATATGGAGCCCTGTAGGACCCCACTAGTGACAGATCGCCAGTCTGATGTTACCCCATTCCTTATTACCTTCTATGCTCCACCCATGAGTCAATTGCTCACCCACTCTATGATGTGTTTATCCAGCTGTAGGCTGGACATTTTGTCCAGAAGGATATTCACTGCTTGCAAGAATCAGATTCAAATCTTCCTTTGCAGCAGACAGGGCAGACATTTGAGCTTGAATTTCTCTCGTCCTTCAGAAAGGCAATGGGTCAGTAGGTATTTGCTGTTCCTTACTTTCCTTCCAGTGTGAAGAGAATCACAGTCAACATCTCTAATCTCTTCTGAGAAAGAACCTCACTTTGGCCTTGCTCCAGAAGAGATGGTCCTTTGTCTGTGTCTGTTCTACTTTCACTACTCATGGGCAGATCCATGATCTGCCAGATACAGATCTAGGTTCTGTCTAGATCTAGAGCTGCTGTTGTGACTTTGTGTATTTCTATCGTAAAAATAATTTTAATTTCATAATTTTCAGTGTATCACATCAAAAGGAAAGACCTTTCTTTAAAAGATTCCCTTTTTATATTTCTTTTGGTCTGTCTATTCATTATTAGGTCATCATCATCATCATCTTTACAGAGAGGTTTGAAGGAGAAGACTTTAAAAAAACATCAAACAGGAATTCACTGACAGTAACTCAGCAATGGAAAAACAATAGTTTATAGGAAAGAAATATGAGAGAAGCATCAAGTGTGGAAGGAAAAGAGCACAGAAAAGGAATGTACAGATCAGTACTCATAGGTGAAAGGGTTAACAGAAGCACTTATGCAGTATAGGAAAAAAATCTGAATATTATGAAAAGTGACAGAACAGGCAATGATTTTTTATGATATAAAAGTAGATAATTTTCCTATTATTATCCTCATAAAAGAGTTAATTTCTAAAGAAATGAGGTCATCAAACAATTCAATTCCTAGTAAAGATTTCAAGGCACCTTTCCTCTGCGCTTCACTAGCTCCCTCTTACGAGATAAGTCTTCACCTTGTAAACTTGCAGGCTTAGAAGACATGTTTAAACATGCTCTCTGCCACTCCACAAGTCTGCCTATCAAAGGCTCCATTTTGCAGCTGACATCTGCCAGAAACTTCAGGTGTCCTTTATGACTGATTTTATGGAAGTGCAGATGAGTGGGATTTACTCACAAAGGCTGAACACAAACCTTAGCATAACTCAGTGCTTGTCGGGAACACTGGGGCTTTGTTCAGAAGTTAAGTCTTACCTCTTTAAAATAGGGCTGTTGACTTTTCCCGTTCTTACATCTTTCTTTTTTTGAAGTTCCTTCAAAGCAGCACAGAGACAGGAATGTGTATTTCTTTTTTGTGTTTGCTTCAAAGAGTTTCATTAAACTCATGAAGTTACAATGTTGAGCCTACAACATAATGGCGAGACGCCTTGTAATTCCTCCTTACAATTAAGCTCTCACTTGACAGATTCTCCCAACCCCCAAGGGCTGTTCTCAGGGAAACATTAACTATCAGGAGAGTGAAGCAGATTTCTGTGTGACATTAAAGTTGAGTGAAGGAGCTTAGCATAAAGCCAATGTAAAGCAAAGTAGGTGAGAGACTGGCAGATGAATGAAGAGCTGAACCTTTGGTTTTGTGAACCCTTAGGGCTTTCTTTGTTTTGGATCTCTGCTGACCAACACTTTTCTGGCTTCTGTCTTTTTTGCTGCCTGTTAGGTGGCAGGTAGTTTCAGATGAACTAAGACCATAGTGTTTAGGCCATGTTTAGATTCAGTGGATTTAAGCCAATTTGCAGCAGTCCAACACAACAGCCATACTGACCTTTCAGACAACAAACCCAAAATTTAGAGGAAGCATTGTCTTAAACTTTCCAATTCTTTTACATGGAAGTTAAAATACAGTTTTCCTGTTAATTTACTGAGCTTGAATTCCTTGAAGATGAAGAGTTGGATGTTTTGATTATTACAACATCCCTTCCTTTGGCCTCTGGACGTGCAACTTGTTGTGCTTGGACCCATTCAGAGCATTGATCCTGGTTGCTGTACTTTTACAATGTAACACTTCTCTTTTCCCCCATCACTGGCTCTCCCTTCTCTTGAATTGCCTTCAATTTTAGGGTCTTTTACAGGTTTCCAGCTCTTTTTCTGTCTTTACCTGAATGCTAACTCCATGCCCATTGAGTGTTGTTCTTTCAGTACTTACCTGCTCTCAGGCAAGGACCTTCGTGTTTCTTCTCATTTTCACAAGCCTCTACTGATTACCAAGCTTATTTCTAACACAATGCTTTATAATATTAGAACCATTTTTGGTACAGGAGATTGTCTGGGAACTAAATGTCAAGTCCTTCACCTGCCACATGACTGAAGTACAGCTATTGTGAAAGCTGACTTCCAGAAACATTTGTATGTCCCGCAACACTTTCTTTATCTCAGGGTGCACTGGGAAAAAGGAAAATGAACAGGCTGGTGACTGAATGGATGGTTCAGATGTCCCAAATGGATCCTGTAAAGCTTAGGGTCAGGGACTGTCTATTTTCTGCCTGTGGAGTACTTATTAGAGAGGAAATGTGTTTCATTATGGCAATCGAATACTATGAAAATAAACCCCATCATATTATAAAACCCTTGTATGTCACAAATACTTCCTTCCTACTATGTTGCCTTTTAAAATCTTGTCCCAGAGCCCTCCAGGAGCAGCAGTAACTTATACCTTTTTAGGTGTAATTGTTTACTAAAGGTGCAAAAAGCTGTATATAGAGAGACTGGGCCGTGTAAGATCAGTTATCCCCATTATTCCTGAAAAAAATCTTCTTTTTAAGAACCATGGACTTTCACATTATCTAATCTTGTTTTCTTGAAATTTAGAAATTCTCTGTGGTCTCTTAATTTGCATTCCTACCACAGTCAATGGAGGGGATCACTCTTCTCTAAAGGGCAGTTGTTCACATTTCAGCACCGGTGGGATAAATGCCTCCACACATGCCAATACCTCTCTACTTTTACCAATTAATAAACAAAGCACTGAGATCAAGTTCAGTGAAACAGTCTTCTTATGTAGTTTGACTAATACAAATAGTCTTATAAAAAGCAATTCAATATAGTAGGAGCATCCCAAAAACCAAAGGTAAAGGCTGTTGAAGATGTTCCAAATTCTGTTACCTGAGCAAGTCTTAGCTTCCCCATTTTTATGTCCATTGTTAACCCACATTTTCATTTTCATTTTCACTTTGACTAGAAATATGTAAAATCACAATCAAAACCAACAAAAACTATATGGGTTCAATACTTTTACATATTTGTTCAAGTGTAAGGTACAATATATAAATGTCTGAAAAGAGCAGAAAAAAATTTGAAATAGTATCTCTGACTTGGCTTCTTAAACTAAAGAATCATGCCAAATCCAACAGCAAAACATAAACCTTTGATTAACCCACCAAGGAAGAACCATTGTGGTAAGAGTTATCATAGGCCCTTGGAATATCAAGTTGATCTGCAAAAAACACATGAAGATGAAATAATACAATTTCCACTGACTCATAATTAAAAACACTGATGCAGTCACCCTATCCAGACTTTGGGTAACATGAGAGGAGTTCTCTGGTTAAACCATATCATTTTAGTGCATTAATTTATTATCTCACATACAGATTCTGCTGAAGTTATGCACATCAGCTAGTACTGGATTAGCAGTTCTCACTACACAGTTCATATACCTGTCATAGGTAACAGGGTGCCTTTCCAAAAGATAATATGCCAAGACAAATCTACCATTCAAGTTATCTGAATAGGAAATGTACAGTCAGTAGCACTTGGCCTTTCATACGCTAAACCCTTGACATAATCCCAAACACAATAAAACTGTCAGAATATTTCTTCTAGTCACTTCTAATAGGATATACGTTAATTAAAACAAGCAATGGGTAATAGGATGCAGAACTTGTTCAAGTGTGCTTATGCATAGAATTTCAGAGATGAGAATTCCTCCAGATTTCTGCTTTGTACTCAACCATCGGGTTTCTAAAACTTAAATGATAATGAGGGCATGTAGGCGGATGACTTAGCCTTCAGTTCAGAAAGTACCGGTTATACACCACAGTCAGGTTTATGTCTCCATTCCACTTTAAAATTTTCCAAAACTCAGAGCATTAATTGTCCATTTCTCTCTGGCTGGAGCTGTGCTGCTGAACCTTCTTGGCTCTCTGGAAGCGCCTCCTATGTGACTATGTGACTATGAACCATTTGGTTAATAGTCACAAAATCTCAGTTCTAGTAGAAAAGATATCATATATGCATTATATAGCTACCCCCCCACAGCTGAGTTCTTTAGAACATTGTAGGAAGTAGGGAGGATTTTATAAATAAAATATCGGTACTGGATGATTTTTAGAATACATTTTCCATCATCTAAAGAGAAGGGAGGGAAAACATTCAGCCTGAAAAACTGAAAGCTTCTCTCCCTCCTCCTGTGAAAGAAGCTATTACCTAGGTCATCCACCCTGTCACAAGTAACAGCATTTCTACTGCCTATGTAGATTTTTTTCCATTTGATTGCACAAGCCAGGAGGGCTAAAAGTTCAAGTGTTGGTTTCCTGAAGAACCTTTGTCCAAAACTTATTGGCCTAGAGAACAAAACTGCGAAATTCAAAAGGTTAATTACTTCCTTTTATCCTGGTTTTTTTTTTGTGTCTCCCTCAGTGAAACAGAACTAAATCTACATTCACATTTCATCTTTATAATATAGACTGATTCACAGTGCTTAGTATTTGTCACCATTGGTCATGATACATTCAAGCTGTTTGCTATCTGAATTTCATTGACTAAAAAAGGTATTGAATAAAAAAGAACTTTCTTTTTTTCAACTATAAACCAGTGTAGAATATTTTTAATGTAGGAACTCATATCAACTGGTATTCAGATCCATAGTTAAAGTGGCTCCATTTGTTCTGTTGGTCACATGAGTATTTTTTGTGAATATGAATCATAATGTTTCATCATATAAAGAACTCAATAGTCAAGATAATTATTTTAAATTTAGTGAAGTTTGTCCATTACCACAGGTGTCCCTAGTAACTGTATTCTATTATATCCTAAAAAGAAACCCTCATAGAAGTCAATGACTTCAGTACAACAAGAAAAAATTTCAGATTTTTTTTTCACTTTATTTTCCACCCCACCAAAAAATGTATCTGCAGACTTTGGCAATCTAAACTCACACAGATTATTGCCACAGTGGATAAAGAAAGACGTAAATTCAAATTCATTCCCCCCTAAAAGTTTAAACTAGGTTTTGGGGATTTTTTTTTTAATTTTTTTTTTTATTTGAATTCATATTTTACGCCAAAGACAAAATTATTCTAGCTCAGATCAAAGCTACAAAGGAAACATTTCCTCCACATTTTAACATCTCTTCTTACCCTTGTTACCCAGGGTAGAGGAAAGACTATATCTTTTGATTTCCCCACACATACACACAATTCCTTACACGGAATCAGTGAACATAACAGAGGTTTAGGATGGCTCTATTTTTGTTGTTTCTTGGTTTTCAGCTTGGGCTTTTGTGTCTTTCCTGAGTCTGAGCTTGTACAAAAAAGGCAACACAGAGCTATAAAATGTGAGAGAAAGATATTATGCTCTCTAATCTTTTGGTTTTCCCTACTGCACCATGGCATCCTCCCTCTTTCTCTTCCTCTTTGGCGTTACAGTGAGGCTAGAACCAAAAAGAGCTCAGATTTGCTCTCAGAATGGAATCCAGATTGCTGTGCTAGGTGCCAAGATTTTCTTTGCAACAGCAAGAAAAAAGAAAAAGATTATACTAAGCTTCAGAAAAGTAACCCAGCCAGTCCCCTGAGCAAACCCAGTTGATTGGGAGATCTAGGCAACAGGAAATATATTAGAAATACAAGTGGTCTGTTGTCTGAAATTTTACCTCTCTCTGGAGCTTAAGTGCATTAGTCCCAACTTTTGTGGTTGCATATTTAGTAGTAAGCAAAATAAGCCACAAGCCATTCGGAGATCCTAGGATTAACTGGCATGTGACATTTCAGCTAAACCCTCCCTCCAACCACAAAAGAGTAGCCACAACAGTATGATCTATTCGCCTGTGTTAGCTCCTGAATCAGATCTGGACATGGTTCACAAGGGTGCTCCTTGGCCTGGGCCAACAATTCAGCTGCTCCTGCCAGGGATTTCTCTGTGTGAGTTATTGTATTACAGTTCATGGGCACATGACTTGGCTTTGTCATATTCACCGGTGTAGATGGAAGTTGTAAGGTATCTTAGTCATCTCAAAATAAAGGAGGCATAGACACCTTGTCTCCTCTCAAACAATTTCACTAATTATTGTGCTGCCTTTTAAGGGGAAGGAGACCTCAATCTCATATCTTCTTCAGAGACTCCAGGTCTCTGAAGGGTGATTATTAAATTTTTCTGCCTTGTTCCTATGTTGCACATACACAGTAAACCTTGTCTGCTTGTTTTCTCTACTTTTCTGTAATGATATCTTTGAAAATACCAGTTTACATCAGCTTGATTTTTCACGGGTGGAACTGCAGCATTCTCATCTTCAAAGTCTGAAGTAATTTATATCTCTCTTCTCTTCTATCTGAACTTTGCCTGGGACAGATCCAAATAAGTATTCTATATCTTTAACTCTTTAGTTGTTTTAGGAATTTGCTATGACAGAATTATTTGCTCCCTGTTGTCCTCCTCACTGTATGATCACTTTGACACTGAGGTCCAAAGAGGGAGATTAAACAAACATTAATTACTGTTATTGTTACCATCCCCAAGGTAGCAATATGGAATATTTAGCATTTATGTGTAACATTTAAGTAGGGAAAAAGATAAGCAATTGCTGTGAACAGAGTAATCCCATACGAGGCTGGAAAAGGAAACAGCTCACCTGCACCTGCTGTTTTGTTCTCTGTGGATAATCCTGAACTCGGAGATCGGGATGTTTTCTTACAAGCATGCAAATTAAAGTTAAAAAGTTCTTTTATGACTAGAATTGAAGCCTTGAGGATATACAAACATTATCTAATTCTACATAACTTGCAGAAACATGATCATCAAGGAGTTCACTTGAGCAGACATTCATAACAGCAATTAAACAGCAATGAAGCACTCTTAGCAAACTGGCTCTCCTATCAGCATACAGAGTTGTGACAATCCAGGTTCTCATGGAGAAAATTTCACCACAGTTACATAAAATTACAAGTAGCATGGAGAGGGCAATGGTTGTTCACTGTTTTCCAGCACAAAAACGAGGGCCTATCAAATGAAGCTAGAGATTTAATCGAAACAAAAAGAAATGGTTCTCTGACAGAGAGTAGCAGTCCTGTGACATTCCTTGCCAAAGGACATTATGTACACAAGATTTTTATGTGTATTCAATAAAAAATCAGTCATATATTTAGAAGAGACATCTGTTGGGGCTTACCAAACAGAAAAACCGCACCAGGCTTAGGAAATTCCTTATACTGAAAAGAGCAGGAAGACTCAAAAATATGATGTGGGAAGGATCCTTCATTTTTGGCTGCCTGCTTCCTCTTCCCTGGTATGTGCTTACAAACACTGGTCCTCGGATTTGGCTGTTGGAAGTGCACCAGCCCATTGGTGATGAAACTTGAGACACTTTCTCAAATGTTATTCTTCTTTCAAAGGGCTTCAGAGAAATTATGGGGAGGGAGGAGCCTACTCTGAAGGTGCTGGGAATGCCACATTGCAGCTGGGAGGCCTTGGGTGTACCCAGAGCCCTTGATCCCTGCTGCACGTGATCGCACAGAGGTTAGTCTGGGTACTGGTCACCGGGGAGGTGGCACTGGGACTGGTGGGGTTTTGAGCACTTACTTCTGTAAGTGTAAGGGCTCCAAGAGCCACTCTGGTCATGGCATAGGAGTGTTTTTCTTCTTATGATGCAGTGTACAGGGAAATTTGTGCAGGGTGAGATCTAGGGAAAATGATCTGCCATTAGCACAGCCCATCCACTGAGTATCATGCTCCTCCTTACACGCTCATTCTACTATTCAATTTAATTCATTTGCATGTCATTTTTACAAATTATTCCCATTAGGATGAGTGGAAACTATCCAGAATGAAGTCCTAGGCTTAATCAGCAGGCAAACAAAGAATGACCAAATTGTGTACACAGTTCACTGGTGTTTACAGTAGTGAAGGTGATGTTACAGCCTCCAGCACACTGAGCAGTTCAAGAACACATCAGAGGAGGGATGGTTCCTGCACACTCAAGCCAGCCAACTGTTTCCACATTAGGAAGGGAAGAATAGTTTAGTCATCCCTTTTAAACCTGTTGCTGATGTAGGAAGTATAGACAAGGATCAGCTTCCAATATATGGCCTGTGCCAAGACTGAATCAGCAGGGAGAGGATGCAGTTCTGTAAGGGTTGGACATGATATACCCTTAAACCATTGCTTTGCATCCTGCTCCTGGCCCCTCGGGCTCCTGGGAAAAGTGGAGATGGATCTCCCACTTGAACTAGTGCAGCTGTACATATGCTTTTGATAGAACTTGCCACAGATACAGAAATTCAGGCTCCCTATTCCCAGCTCTTTCTCCAAGGCTAGAGACATGTTTGCATTTTCCATCCTGCTCTGTGATTCTAGACTAAATGGCTCAGATGAGGTAGACAAAGCAATGCCTTCTTAGTGCATCCAGAGTAGTATTCATGTGGAAGGATCAAGTTGCTCAGTGATGTCAGGGATAAAACAATTTCAGGTAGAAGTTTCAGCGCCTGGAAATTTTAATCCATTAAATTTAGCTGCTGAAGGTCTTTGGCATCTTCAGAAGGAGGTGGTAACTGCACAAGAGTTTTAAGAAAATGCTGATTTTAGTCCAGTGGTTTCCATTGCAGCAGATGAGAGCATTCAGGGCTGTGCTTGACCTTCAGAATGAGCTATTCCTCTGTACCACAGGAAATCCCTTGACAAGCTGTTCCAGCAAGGGGCTGGGAATGACAACGGCAGCCAAAAGGGAGGAGAGCTATAGAAAGGTGAGGCAGGGAGCACACTGCAACAGCCCTGAGGGGTCACAGAACATGAAGTGTGCTTTATGTCACTGTGTCAAAATTATCTCCCCATGGGATGGCTGTCTCCTGGTGTACAGATATTATTGTTATGGAGGGGACAGACTACTCTAAATCCTCAAGTGGAGGAGGTTAAAATAAAATAGATCATATTGTAAGTCTGAAGTTAAAATAGAATAGATCATATTGTAAGACTTTCTGTCCCAAGGGCAGTTTATCATATGTCTGGAAAATAAAAAACTTTTTAAATCACTTATTTTCAAAGGTTTGTCCTCATCTGTGCAGCAGATTGTAGATATATATGTAGATATATAGAGCAACAGCTTCCTTGATTTTCCTGTGAATTGCATTTATATGTACTTTTAAAATAGAAATTTTCACAAGGATGAAGGCCCACCCTCATCAGGCTATCACTCTGGTAGGATAGAAATATTTCAGTTAATTTGCAGTTTTCAGAGTTGACTCAAGAAAGAATAAGTACCAAAAAAAAAAAAAAAAGTAGCCTCAATCACTGATATCATAGCAACTCTGATATGTGCATAGTACTCCCCCTAACTGGGAATTCCATGAGAATTTTCTAGTCCTTTATAAAAGCAGCATGATTCAGAAAACAATTTATCTATCTCAGTGTAGATATTTAGAATTTTGGGCTCATGTCTTCCTGTATTTTATAGTTCAGCTATGTATCCTGTTCAGCTATCCTGAAACATAATGCAATGAATCTTTATTATTTATGCTACTACTGTTATCTAGAACACAATGAAACTGCAATTGGATTCATTGGGATGAGCAGGGTTAATTTATACCATTAAAAATCTAACAGTCTGCAAGTAATTGTATTATACACACTGAGATTTTGTTTTAATTTTTGTCAACATTTCTTATAATATATATACAGTTGTTTAACTAGGTCAAGAGGATAGATGGTGGATGATAACTTAAGAATACTTTCCTGATAAGCAGTTTGAACAACCTTTCTACAAAATTTGATAGGATTATAACATTTAAATCATTTGTAATGTCTTAGAGTTCAACTGGAGTAAAACTCATAAGATAGACCATAACTAAAATAATTCTTACTGATGAACAAAGTTTTGAAGCCAACACTTATACTTGATTAACTACAGAACTCTTGAGGTCATTATTTACTTTATAGGATTGTATGTGATGTATACAATAGGTGAGTTATTGCTTGTACCTGTTTAAAAGTTATGAGGACATTTATAATACCAAAAAAGGCAGTTATGTTTTGTTAAGTCATAAAACACAACCAAATAGATGCAAAATAATTGAAAAAAAAAAATTCTAAAGGCATAAGTACTGATTAAACAGCACTGATTAAAATAGAGATCTACTGTGCCCTGGACAAACAGGGAGAGAAAAAGTACCTCTAGAGGTCATATAAGTTCAAGTTCTCCACTGGTAGCAAAAAGTACCATAACATCAGGAAAGGTCTGTGGAGCTCTAGAGGTTGCTCCAGCAAATAGTTTTAATTTGTGTATCTGCAAAAGCCATCAGCTGCAGAACAACATCAGGCAGCCTGGAGAGATTTACTGTCCCACCTAGTCTTGGTAAGGAGGAGAACTACTGTTGTGTCTTGACGTGGCTGCACAGAGGCACAGCCTTCTGCTCCTAGCAGCTCCCAGTCACAGCAGGTTTTGTGTATGTGCAGAGAGTGTGAAAATGGAGGGAAAAGACATTCCCTGATTTGTTAAACTCAGGCTCATCGTCAGGATGGACTTGTTATGACAGTTCCATATGGCTAAGAGTTTAGGTTTATCCAGCCAGTCTGTGAATTTTGTGACAGTATGGACTGTGGTTTGCCATCAGAGCTAATTTTTGGCTGGTTTTAGGTCCTTAATATTATTAAATAGAAAGTCTTGTTGTGCCTCTGTTTTTCATGTGTATCAGAGTATCAGTGTATATCAGAATATGAATCTACCAGGAAGCAGCATCCTCAGTAATGTCAAGTGGTTTGTCCCCAGTTAATTTTCTCTAAGGTAACTTCACACTAGTTGAGAAGTTTGTCCACTGTTTTTGCTTGAAAAGGACATAAAACAGAAATGAACTAACAGAGTTCAAGGGACCCTTTTAGACTGACATTTAAATAATGTGTTATCAGAGAAATAAAAAAACTTTTTCTAATTGTTGCTTTCTTTCTACTTCATACTTATAAGTCTCCCTCTGATGTTTAAATATACATTGATTTTATTAATTTGTAAATAAAGACAGTCTCTTTCCAGACTTTTCATTAATGTTGATCCTTACAGTGTTCCCACATCAACAGCTCCTTATCAGAGTTTTATAGTATCCATGTCCCACTTTTGGTACAGTAATCCCATTTATTCGTTGAGATTATCTTTTTGCTCAGAGTGACTTTGTGCCTGGTTTATGATTTGTTTACAAGGATCTCCCTAGTTACACATATGTTGATGTAAGCTTTTGGATGAACTTTTCAGGCAATCCTCTTGGGGCTAGAATTCACCACACCTTTTTGCTGAGTGGTGTCCTCCTTTGCAATAGCTGCCAACTCCTCACATGTTTTAAACTTGATGTGGGTCATATTACAGCACCAAGAAGTCAGTCCCAGAAAAGATTCCTACACCATTACTTGTGATGCAACCTCCTGCTGTTGTATAAAAATGACAATCATATCTTTGCTGTTGAAAGATGCAGTAAAGCTTGAACAGTAAAGCTAGAACATCACTAAATTATTAAAAGTAGACTAATAGTGACTTTAGATCAGGTAAAGACTGTGGTTGTACTGTTTTGTGATAAAACGGAAAAGGATATAAGAGATCACTTTTATAAGCTGCAGACACAGATTTCATTGCAGATAAGGAAGGAAATTATTTTGCTTTGGCTGTGCACACTGAAGAAATATTTCATTGAATCACAAATTGTCCCTACTCTGAGCGTTTTTGTTGGGGAGAGGTTGAAAACAAGTTGTCAGCACCTTACTGCTGAAAGACTGAAGGACTCACAGCTCTACACTGGGCTTCTGAGAACACAACAACCTGCAGAGAACTATGCAGATTCAACTTGAATTCAAGATTGCTTTTTTTATACACCCAAGAACCTAATATGCAACTAGTAAAAGGCCCTAAGGTAACCTTTCTGATTTCCAGGTGGCTCTCCAGAATTACAAATCCAGTGTCATGTCCACTCTGTGGAGTCTCAGACTGTACAAGATGACTATGTACAAGCAACTGAACAGATCCTCTAGTCTTCACAAACAACCTGGCAGGATACACATTAGCATCTAAGGTAAGGAGTAAATAAAATATTACACCTGGAATACTGTGAATTTAGACTCTCCTGACTTTAGAACTAGCCTGATAATATTAAGGTGACCTGTCATTATCAACAGCTTTCCCATCTTTCTCTTAGCTATACAGAAGTAAACCAGAGGATACTGAAGTTGAATACTGAAAGCTGTACTGGCAAAGCTCTCAGAATTTGACAGATTTTTTTGTTTTTAAGACCCATTTGCAAAATCCAAGGGTTTTTTAAAAGGTTTATTTTCCCCTCAAGGAGTCTAAGCAATTGGTGCCAGCAGGCCAGCTGTCAAGTCCCAGTGTTATATATCTGTGTAGAGGGAAGCTGGATTAATGGAAAAATTCATAAGAAAGCATTTCAGTGTTGAGATTTCCAAATGGTTTGTGTTAATAATAAGGGGGTGGGGAGAAGCAATTTGAAATGATTGATATCTGGTTCTGGTTTCTCAAATCTGTCTAACTGGACCAGTGCTAAGACATGTCACACAACTATGGCTTTGTGATAAAGGAGATTTATAATTCTTATGGGCTCTAGAATAGGTAATGAATTGATTGCATGACATTATCAGTCTTTAATAATACAAAAATAACAATATAGTCATTTTAAAATCAGGATGAATACATAACATCCATTTATATGGATCTCATTAACCCCATAGAAAAAGAGATTTTGAATGGGATTTTGAAAGCTAATGATTCACTGGAGAATAGGGAATTTAAATGAGATGGATTAAAAGGACTAACTATCTAGAACATCTGTTAACTTACCAGTCTTAAAATAAACTTATGACAACAGCAGTATGTGCAGTCAAATCTGCCAAGTATCAGTTATTTATTAAGTGTGTTGAAGATTTTAGATAATTGCTTTACAAGAAATAGTTATTTTCCAAAAAGATATTTTACTGAAGGATCAGAAAATTTCCCCTACTAGTCTACTATTCAAGTCCTTCATGTACTGGGATCTTAAACTTAGAGTGTCAGTAATTGGATGATTAGTTGTGCAAATACAATCATTTGTTCATTTTTCTAAAGCAAAACTGTTTTTTCACCCAGTCTACTACATAACCTCCTCCTCTGTAAGCCAGAACATTAAGACTTTGCTCAGTGCATTGTCTTCAGCCTTTTTTCAACCAGCAACTTCCAAAGGACCAGCTCTCACCTGCCTCTGGGCAGGAATAACATCAGGCATTAGCACAAGGGAACGAACAAGCCGGACAGGAGCTTTGCCAAAAAGGACCTGGGAGTCCCACTGGACACCAAGCTGACCATGCACCATCCCTGTGCCCCTGTGGAAAAGGCTGGTGGTATCCTGGGCTGCATTGGGAAAAGTATTGCCAGAAGACCAAGGGAGCTGGTTCTTCAACTCACCTTTGACAAGACATGCCTTGGGTACTGGATTCTGTTCTGTGGTCCCTGTACAAGACAGACATGTGTCTGGAGCCAGCAAAGGGCCACAGAGAGGATTAAGGTACTGGACACTGAGAGAGCTGGGAATGTTTTTCCTGGAGAAGAAAGGGCTCAGGGGGATCTTATCAGTGTGTGTAGATATCTGATGGAGGGAAGAGACTTGGAAAAAAGAGGAAGCCAAACCCTTCTAAGTGGTGTCCAGTGACAAGAGGCTATGGTCATAAAGTAAAATACAGAAAATTTCTTCTAAACATTAAAAAAACCACCCTCCCTAAACTTTTTCTTTGAGACTGGTTGAACACTGGAACAAAATGTTCAGAGAAACTGTGGAGTCTCTATCCTTGGAAATATTCAGACCCATATTAGACACAGGCCTGAGCAACCTTTTCAGAGCAGGCTGTTGGACACGATGCTCTTCAGAATTTTCCTCCAATCTCAACCAGTTCTGTGATTCTTTTGCTTTCACTGACAACAGATACATGTTATTCTTTAAAGACCAGAAGGGAAAAACATTTCTCTTTTTGCTTTCAGTATGACAGCAAAATGTTTTTTCCAGTGATAAATCAGATGCACCAGTTTACACAGGAATGCCAGATTTTTAAAAAGTGGAGCCCGCAGACATTTAGGCATCTAAGTAGCCAATTACATTTTTAAAAATGTTAAGCTTTTCTTCGCAAAATGCTATGAAAATCAGGCCAGTATTGGTTTTGCACCCAGGAATCCCTGGTGTACCAGGTGGTCCCTTCACTATTGAATTCTTGTGCATTTTTACATAAACTGCTTTTCTGGTCCTGTTTCTGTGTTAGCCTGAGACTCAGGCAGTCATCTGTATCACTGGAGTAAACATTTTTTTTTCAACTTTCTTCAGAAAGAAAGTAAATGGGTGGAAATCAATCAGACTTAGAAGAAAAAAGGGGTCTGGAGAAACAATAAACACTTTGAAATGTAATTTGGACTCTGAAAAACTTGTTTGTTAACTAGGACCAGGTGACAAAATCCTTACTGTCTCTTCCCTCCAAGGTGATTTTGTTATGTTGCTATAAATTTAAAATGTGTTCTTCTATTTGTTTGTTTTGGCAGGACTGAGAAGAGTAATTCATTAATTGTCATCCGGAAAAATGGAAGCTCCTACAAATATGTTTTCTGAGATGAGCCATTGGTGTTGGGATCCTGATCAAATTCGCTTCTTGCCGCCACTTTCCTTAGGAAAAAATGTGTCTACCAGAAAGATATCGATCAGAGTTTATGCCATACCTTAATGGTGAGAGCACTGTCTGCAGAATATGCAGAGCTGGGTTTCATTTCCTGTTCAGTCTGAAAGGGTCCAAATTCAGAAAGTCTCCATCCTAGGAAAGCTCCTTAACTCTGTGGCTGAGCTGGGAACAGTCAGACACTTGCATCCCTCCTTTTAGTATTATGCTATTAAGCAAAGGAATGAAAGATTTATGAGCTCAGCAAGCAAAACACTAGAAGAAGTTTAGTCTTTCAGCTGAAAATGAAGAATTTTATTTTGTTTCCTGCCTTGGTCCCTGTTTAAACATTTTACACTAAGCAGTTGTTAAATGGAATACAGAAGTGGGAGCCCAAAACATCTTCTGTTCAGCAGGGACAGATTCTTCTTTTGAGCACTGAGGAGGAGAAGGCCACAGTGCCAAGGGTTAATTTGCTTCCTAGCATGTACGAAACTGGGGTTCCAGGTCTATTTTGGCATTAAGGATTCAAAACTCTTTTCCAGAAGACTGCCTTACGCACAAAGGCAGATGAGCTATTTTGGAAGGGGATAACAATCATTGTTTTCCAGTTGGCCTAGTGTGCAATTCACAGGCCAAAAATAAGCATAATCAAAATGGAAGTTACTTTGTATTGCAAATTTGGGGCACACAGAAAACCTAGTTTCTAAACTCTTCTTTCTTATTTTTTTCTCTATTCTGATGACTGTTTAATGTAAACTACATAAACAGCTAACAGAACAGGAAATTGAACTCAGACATAAGTTGAAATCATCTGAGGTGAAAGAAACTGTGAAACCATAAGGTCCTCCCTTTTGTTGAAGAGTTGCATGAACGCCCATCAGTTATGAAAATTCTGGCATAAAGATGGCACGGAACAATTTAAAAGAGGAGGGCCTGATTTTTTATTTCCCCCTAAAATTTTCATGGAGCTTTCAAATCAATACAAGCAACTTCATTCTAGCTTTCCACAGCACAGATTGGATGGTGGCAGAGCACTCAGGTCCAAGCTTGCAATTGTTGTTTTTGACAGGCTGCTCCTGGGCATCTTTCCTTTTATTGTGTAGGTACTGAATTGCTCTAATGAGACACCTTGTTCTCCCATGTTCTGTACTCAAAAACTTGATACCCAATTGAGGGCACTGTGGTCTAGCTCCTTGAGGCAGAACCTCCCAGTGAGGCAGCATGCTGCCCAACTTGGAGGTGTCTCCTCCCTTCACCAGCCCGGGCTCCAAACTCTGCATCTGTTTTCTTGCCTAGAGGATGACTCTAATCAGACTTATTTGTGTCTTTTTAATACATATGCACAATTGTTTGAAGATTTCTAAATGTTGACTTACAGCAAACCCATTTTTTAATTCCACAGTAAATCTCCTGGCCCTCATTAAAATGAATAACATACATTTATATGGGTATAATTCATTTTGCGTTAAATACCGCTACAGCAAGAGCTACAGCTGTAATACATCTTACAAGGTAAAGATCAACAAAAATGAATCTTGTGTGCTGTACCTTTGGCAAATCACTGATTCTTTCTCCAGGTTGAGGCAGGCATCTCAAGAGGGGACAAATATTTCTAGAATCACAGTAAATTAGTTCAACAGTAAACATGCAGTAATGAATTCTTAGGTTAGAAGAACATGCTCTTCTATTGTAGAAATTGGCCAAGGTATTTGGGAAAACTATTGAATGCAGTCAGAAAATATCCCAAATGGTACTGGAATCTAATAAATGCAGACATGGTTTTCAATCCTTTCTTCATAGCTCTGTGTATGTGAAGTGGAAAAGGATTTAAAAGGAAATTGATGTTCAACAAAAGTGAGGGTGCTTTGAAAGTACAGCTCCTCATGAACCTGACTGCATTTTCATGGTTACCAGATGGTTATCTCCTTGTCTAGCTAAAACCAGTCCATCTAAGGCATATCAGTGTATCACACATAGTAATTAAAACAAGCACAACTTAAGGGAGATAAACTGAAAACCCTGACAGCTCCTCAGCTGGTTTAAATCAGTATAGATCCACTGATGTCAACGGGCTTTTGCCAACTTACACAAGCTGAGAATCATGTCCTGTGTGTCAGTGTTTGATCCGAGCCCAGCTGGGACTCATTGCAGCTGAGGTGTGAGGTGAAGAAGATGTTTCTAAAAAGCAACTCTATTCCCTTTATGCTAGACTATCTTGGTGTTGAAGTGGCTTCTTTCCTAGTTTAAGGAGCAGTTCTGGCTGCTTAGGTACCTCCTCTGGCTGCTGCAGTGAGGCAGCTTTCAGGTCAGTAGCACAGAGAGAGCCTCACAGGAAAGAACCCGAGTGAGGAGGTGAAGGAAAGAACCATCAGGCAGTTACAGAAGGAAAGCTGAATGTTGCTGCAAGCTTGGCCACTAAGCTTCCTGTAAACAATGGGCAAATCTAGTTGGCTTCAAATTATTACCCCATATTTTTCCAAGTCATTGACTAACTTCTGAGTCTTGGTGTTTGACATTCCATCTGAGTCACTTCAGAACTTTATATCTGTCCATTCATCCATTCATTCTCCTGGTCTGTTGCCTCTGTAACAGTATCAGAACAGAACTACAATTTATTGCAGTGCCTTTTTGGATCTCCAATCTCCATCAAAATTTTTTTCATTCTTGAGAAAAAGAAACCAAGCTCAAACCCAGATTTCTTAGCTCTTCCTTCCTCAAAGGTGTTTGATGTCTCGATTCACAGAATGTTTTTAATTAGTGGTCACCATCTCCTGATGTCAAAACAAACAATCTGATTCTTGTTAATTTTTTCCCACATTTACAAGAAGCTTTTGTGGTCACAGAACAGATCTATTTAATTCATAAACTTTTCCTTTCCCTTTTTCTACAGATCTTTCTCCCTCTTTCATTTCCATTAATTTTATTTTTTTCTTTCAGTTGCCAGTATTAACGTGATTTGTTTGGGTCACTGTTCTTCTGTGCCACCTTCATTTTTGTTTCCCATGGCATATGAGGTAAAACAAATGGACCAACAAACTAGTGTGGAAAATGAAAATTTATTTCTTCTTTTTAAATCATGCATATTTTTTTCTGTGATTCATGACAACAAGCAAGATACTTCCTCCTTGATCCATTTAAATTTGTTGCAACTTTTCCAGTGAGAAAATTTTAAAGAAAAAAAATAATCAACTGTCTGCTTCCCTCAGGAGAACTCTAAAAACAAATAAATAATTATTTTTAATTTCTACTTTATCAGAAACCAGTCTAGTTAGGCTATTTTTTTCTCGCTTTTTTTTAAAAAAAAAAAAATGTTGAATGAAATTCTACATGTGTGGAGGACTGTACATTTATCCCACATATACAAATTCATGATGATTTTTCATATTCTTCTGGTAATTGTCGGTATTCTGTGAAAATTTATATTAACATCCTGTTCTTATCTTAAATTCTGCTATTTTATTACCAGAAACATTCATCTATGTGAGTGTTTTGAGTGACCAAAAACTGTCTATTTTTTATTACCCAGAAATATTGGAGATTAGTAACTCTGTCTTCAACAGATGGATGGAAACAATGCCGATAGAAGGCAATGTAAGGATTTATATCAAGCAGCATTGCAGTCTGACTCTCTTCTCTTGCCAGCAGTGCAATATCCAGATCTCACACACACAGTTTGCATTAAAGTTGGTGGGAGATATTTTGGTGGAGACAACCACGAGGGCACGTATCACCCCAATGTGTTTGACACATGCACAGCTTTGCACCAGTCGTGGCAGAACACTCTCACACAATATCTGGCCAGGTTGTCTCAGTACTCAGAGAAGGGCCAGCTATTCAGTCCATGCAAATGAACACATCTCTGTTGACAGATAGTTTGCATGATTTTGTCTTGGCTGGACAGCTGGTCCTCAGGCTGCCACAAGGGACACACCTTCCTTCAAAGCAGCTCCCTTCTTTTCCAGCGGTTATGATAAGCCTGGGAAAAGGAGACATAGGCCAAACGTGAAAATGAAACCCAACATCTTTAGACTTAAAAGTTGAATTTGGATTTTGACCCTGCCCACATGACTCAAGGTTATTGAAAAATTCAAGGTTATTCAGGCTTCTACAGGGGAAGGTTTGTCCGGTGTAAAACTCTTGACACTGTTTTCTGTAGACTTATATTTTATATCCTACAGCCCACACCCCTTTCTTCCAAAGAAATTTCAGTAGAGGAAAAATGTTTTCTACATATACCTGCTACTTTGCTTATAGTATTCTGACACTGCATACATGAAATCTTGCTTTCTGTTGAGTGTGCCCCCTTGAAGTCAATGGTGTTAGCACTGGATCACTATTGACAGAATATGACCATGAATGTACACCTGTATTTATTTCACAAAAACATATAATTAGAGAAGAAAGCAGACACTAAAGATACAGAAAACAAAAATGCTTGTGGCTTACTTTTTTCCCAATTGCTACATATTACATATTGAAATGTGCCTGAACTGTTTTACTGCTCGAAGATATGCAGTGATAGTTTGCAAGGGGAGACAAGGTAGAAGGAAAGACATGCCAAGGATATGCAGAAACAAAAACATTTCCAGACTGGAGTTTCCTTATTTTTTTAGGATCAGTCCTAGAAAAATATGTATTTTGGCTGGCAGGTTTTGCTTCAACCTACTTCAAGTGCAACCTTTAGTGTGATCACAAGCAGGCCGAACACAAGCTGTTATAATGCTACTGATGACACTGGTTTACATCTCTGTTGAATCTGGCCCATGATAACTAAATCACTGTGCAATTGATGAAAGAATAAATTAAGGAATAAAGACACTAAACTAAATAGCATGCTAAGCCAGACGAAGAAATGTAAAAAATCTAATACTGAGATGAGAGACTTAAATTAGTGACAGTTTTCCATTTTTAACTACTGGAAACAAGATCTATTTCTCACTTCTTTGAAACATAGTGAGTTTCAAACTGCTAACATATATAAGCCATGCTATGTACCTAATTCTGTAATTAATTCTGTTAATCACACTCTGCATGAGTTTAATTTTCTTGAGAATCACTAGTGTTAAAAAGGTTATTTTTCATTGATTTAATTTATTTACATATTTATACATATATATATATATATGAGACAAGTATCAAGCACATATTAGTGAGAAAAGCCTGTGTTGTGTCTTTTGTTCTTTAATAAGTCTTTGTAAATGACCTGTCTTGTACATTATGTGTGTCAGCTTCTACTTTCAGGAATGTGCACTCACTGGAGGAGAAAACAGCTTTCTGTGAAAGTGTCTTTGTACTTGTCTGAATCCTTTTCTGAAAAATACACACAGGGAGAAATGCAAATGTGGGTAAATGGGTGTCTTGTTTTGCGTGCTGGGGACATACACTATTGTCAGGAATTCAGGTGTGTTGTACTGTGTGGTGCTGAACAAGAACTACTGTGCAGGTCCATAAACATCACAAATCTCATCTGAGATCAAATCTGGTCCATAACTGTTAAGTTGTGTTTTCACTAACACCCCATAGTGCAGTCTTTCTATCTGGCTATTTTGAGTTTTAATGGTGATGTATTTTGCCAAAACCCAGATGGAATTTATTATGATTTGAACTATTGTAGAATCACAAAAATATGACCTTTTTTAAGATTATGCTGCTTTCTTAACTCTTTACACAATTAATTCTGTATTTCTTATGACTTTACAGTAAAAACTAAATGTTTCAGTGGCAGAGAAAAACTAAAAAAAAAACATTTAAGGATACACTGGTGTACCTGAGGTTTGCAGAAGCCTAAGACCTAATTTTGGCTCAGTGTAGCAACTCTGTATCTTTCATAAAGCTGTTTGGTCACTTGATATTTAGGTTGTGACAGTTAAAAATTTACCATCTGACACTGAAGTGATATGTTTGTTGGGTTTATAGCATAAAAATAGGATCATAAGCTTTCTTGAGGTGTCTACCTGGAAACTGTTGGAGGCACAGAATCACAGAATCATTAAGATTGGAAAACACCTCTAAGATCACCTAATCCAATCATTAACCCAGCACAGACAAGTCCACCCCTTAAACATGTCTCCGAGTGCCACATCCACACATTTTTTGAACATTACCAGGGAGAGTGACTCTCCTGGACAGCAACTCTCCTGGACAGCAACTCTCCTGGACAGCCTCTTCCACCCTTTCAGTGAGGAAACTTTTCCTAGTGTTCAATCTAAATATTTCCTGTCACAACTTGAGACCATTTTGTCTTGTCTTTTCTCTTGTTACCTGGGAGAGGAGACCGATTCCCACCTGGTTGCGACCTCCTTTCATCTAGTTGTAGAGAGCAATAAAGTCTACCATGAACCTCTCTTTCTCCAGCCTAAACAACTCTACTACCCCTAGCTGCTCCACATGAGACTAAATAAAAACAAAATTATTTATAAAGTTGGCCCAGTTCTAAATACTTATTCTTCACTCATTTAGGAATTTCCTGGCAAGGGTTAACTAAAGAGTTTGTGACATGTAAATGCAAATTCGGGGAGTTAGCACTGGAACTATCAGCTTCCCCTGGGCAAGAATTGGGATAAATTATTGAAGTGATAAATGATCCCTCTGTGTTGTCCATAATCCCAAAACTAACAGCAAAGTATCCAAAGGGTTAGCATTCCAAGCAGAGAAGAATCTGCAGTTGTTCCAGAGAAATAAAATTATGTCATCCTTGCAGTTGCTCAGAAGACATGGGACAGGGAAGTATTTAAGTGAAGGAGAATGGGTCAGATCCTCAGCTACTGTGAATCACTGCTGTTGCACAGAGCTGATTAGATTAGCCAATTAACAGCACTTGGTGCTATGCTCAAGAGACTGATAGTCAGAAATTACTAGGGAACAGGGGGCTTTACCCTTAAAACCAGTTTTAATCTCATGTAAATTTGATACAGAGGTTCATAGTTGATCAAATCAATTTAGCAGTATCTCTCTTAGAACAAGTAAGAGTTTTACACAACCTCTCTTCTTCCTTTGATTTTCCAAAGTGCACTTAACTTAAATCATGTTTATCTACTGCAACAAAATTAATAAGTTACGTCCCAAAAGCTTTAAATTTGTGAGAGGCTGAAATAGAGTGGTAGCCTACATTCGGTGCCTATGGAAAAGTGTCAAAACTATTAAAAAATAACCCTGCAAGTCAAGAGAATTGAGAAAAGGAAGAAAACTACTGAAGGTCTTTCCAAAACAGGTATTTTTCAAAAATTGTGTCATTACAGCTAAGGGCAGTCTGAAATTTTAGGTAAAACTTTTTTAATTTTTTGAGGTAAGAGGTATATTTTTAGTTTAATTTAAAATGTTTTCCATATTTGTGTTAATTTTAAATCATTTTTTTTCTCAATTTTATTAGTTTCAAAACAAAATATTTTATTATCTTGGAGCAGTATGATTTCATTGAGGTAACCTTTTAAAGATGTATTCTGATATTTTAAAACTTTCGCCCTGTTCCCTCCAACTTCCATTTCAACTTTCTCAGAACCCTATACCTTTTCCCTTTTTCTTATTGTTGCTGAGATGCAGAAAATAAGAGGTTATTTTAACAAATCTGTATATTTGAATTCAACTGAAGTTCCATATTTGAGGTGATTTTAATATCTGATTTTAAAAAATAAGGAAACACAAAAAGGCAGTAATCATGCAGGTTAAATATAACGATGGAAAGAACTAAGGAAAATCAGAGGAATTGTCAATACAAACACACAGTATAGATTCAATATTGTTGTCATCACAAAACATTTTACTCTAATTTTTAGTGGGAAATGGAGAACCCATGCAAAGAAGCTCTGTTTTGCCCGAGGGGCCTGGACTGGTTGGAAGGGTCCCAGCTCAGACACCCTGTCCTTCAGCACAGGTTAGTGGCTGCTGCCACGACCTGGGACAGATAATTTATAGGGTTTTTTGGGGTCTCTGCACTGTTATCCACTCTCCAGGCCTGTTTTAAAATAGATTTATGCATATGGACATTACAAGCAGATTTCCAAATTAGATTACTGTTTTCTTCCTCCAAGTTACTTGGAACAACTTGCCAGTTAAAAGAGTGTTTGTTAATTGCTTTAAAAAGAGCATTTCCTATTGACACCCTGTTCCTTCTGGAAAAAATACATTTATTCTGGTTTTGTCAGTGTCATATATATTGGATCTTTTTTAAAACCTGATAACCAGATTACTTGAGAAACTGGAACGTTTCCAAGACAGCCGTTTCAAGTTTCTTGGTAAATAGTCTGTACATTGTATATATTTGTGAATTGTACATTATTTACTTTATAAAGTCTTCTGATCTTCATAAATCTCTGCTCACAGAGTAAATTTTGAGGCACTGTTTCCCACTTCTTAGGATCTGGCCTATTCATCTCTGTAATACCACACATGTAGCCACATGGAAAAAGGTTCATGAGGGATGTCTTTGAAGTGCAGCCATCGGACATCAGATGGACCTGCTTTTCAAAGTGAGAAATACAGACCATGACTTTTTATTTTCTCCAAGAAAGAAATTCAGAGCTTTGTTTAGAGTCTATCCTGACACGAGCACACACTTGTCAGACATCACTGGATGACACCTTTTCAGTAATAGGAAAAAAAGTGGTGAAAACAGTGAAATCTTATTCTTGTATATGATTTGAAGTTTGGGGGATGATTTTTTGACATGTTTGATGGTGGCAGTTTTTGTTTGTTTGGGTTTTTTTTGTTTGGTTGGTTTTTGGTGGGTTTGTTTGTTTGTTTGTTTGTTTTTAAATTATGCTATTTGACTGGAACACTGTAAAGAGAAATGATCTGTCATTCTTGGTGCTCACTTTCATGCATGCTGGTAGTTACAGATAAACCAAACCTGCTGTGCCCTCCTCAAACCTGAGCAGAACAGGCAGATTGAATCCCAGCTTGTATCTGAAAGCTGCCAAGCTGCATGAGAGCAATACTAAGCCTGAGCTAGTAAGCCCTGGACATGAAGATTTTTCTATGGGTGGTTTGGCTGTATGCTCACAAACCAGTCCCATTCTATGGGACTTGTCGCTGCAGGCAAGAATCACTTTGACATCCAAATTTCTATCTTCACCAAACTGTAGGGATCTATAATAGAATTATTCTTCTTTCATCATGAGACTAGACATCACAGGGTAGCTTAACAGTCTTTGTGACAGAACCAGAAGCTGAAGCCAAATCTCCCATACAGGCCTCAACTCTTGTCACAGTATGGGGTATCAAGAGAAATTTGACTGAAGTCAAATTGTTTTTCTTCTAAATATCTAGTGCAGGCTGAAAAATTAGGTATGAGACCCTAAGAATTCCCACTGTTTAGCAGGTATTTGCCCACTCTGCAGTGTCATTTGGACTTAAAAATAGCATCCTTTAAATAGAGCCCGCTGTTCTGGAAGAACAGTATTTTAAGCTTCTGATGCAAAACACCTCAAGGTTGGCATAAATTCAAAATCACACTTAGATCCAAAGCCAAATTTTGTACTGTTCCTCAATAAGCTAAGCCAAGGAACCCTCTCCTAACATCTGTGGATATTGGGGTATTTGAAATCCAACTCCAAATTCCAACTTAAGCCACGCTCTAAAGTAAACAAAGTTAATGGCTTGTCAGCATGGGGCTATAAAACAATGTGGGTACTGTCATAATATTGATGTAAGGAAACTTTAAATATATAGTCATTTTTCTGAATATAACAGTGGCTTTTGCTTTTAGGGAAAAGTCATTAAATCAGTATGTCCAGGTTATGTAGCAGCCAGAGAAAATATACAATTGTGGCAGCCAAGAAATTACATGGAAAAGAAATTGTGCCTTGACCCACTGACCGCAGTGCCAAACAGTGACTGCCATGTAGTGTTGTATCACCTGGGTTTATACCCACATGCTGTAGCTCACAGGCAACAGTGGTTGTATGGAAACAGGAGGAAAGTGCTTGACCTGCAGCACTCAAGGGACAACTGGAGTATGAGCCAGGCAGAGAATTTGCTCTGTTTGAAAAAGTAAAGAAAACAAAAAGGAGATACTGTACTGGAATATATCATCTATTTTTGGTTTGTACCCATGAGGAGTTGTTGTCAGCAGGATATCATTAATTGATGAATCAAGGTCAGTTTTAGAGTCTCAGGTGGAACTTCCCAGGTGATATACTAAAAACTCAAAGTGTGGTTATTGTTGTTCACCTGAAATCTCTGCAAACAAATACAGAAATTCATAAGGATTACCTTTAATACAACATAAAATAATCTGTTTTGAACTGACTTAATGATTTCCAACTCTTGGAAAGTAAGCTTAATTTACTTTGCAATGATCTGTACAAGCTGAGTATTTCAGCCCATCTCTGTAATCAATTCTTTTAGCTCCTGAATTAATTTATGTCAGTATTCTTTTATTTTCTCCAAATTTTGTCAGTTCGTAATACTGAAGTGCCAAAAATGTATTTTATATTAAATAATCCTTTTGGATCTTTATTTTGCATTTTTAATCTACAACATTTTTAATCACTACAACATACATTTTTAATGTGAAATTGTGGCCAAAGAGCTTTTTTTCAACCACAACAACAGCTACTCAGCATAAAACTTGTGCTTGAACACATAATCATTTTGCTGAGTTTTCGTGAAGTGTGCTCTTAGACCATGTTCCATCTGTATCCATATTTTGATTTATACCAGTAAATAATCTCATTCTCCTTGTCTGCGTTACATTAAACTTAAAGTTGTACATTATGGGATGAGTTCAGATAAAGATTTGGACTGATTTTAGAGCTTTGGAGAGATAAAGCATTAATACTTTCCAAAACTTTAGCAATGATTTGGATTTGGGTAAGGGCCCAAGTCTGATTATGTTTAAATATTTTGACATGCATGGTATTCTGTTTTATAAGATAGATAGATCATAAGAACTTCATTTGTGCTGTTAGTCTACACTATGGGAAAAAATAACATGTTTCACCCATATTGAAGATATTGAGGATGAATAGATCACAGAGCAAATCATGTTAATATATAACATATCCACACAAATATTGCAATTAAGAATTTACAGATGTGACCCAGGAACAGGCATTAATTCCATGAGAGGTAAGTTTTATTAAACCCAAGATTCCAAATTAGTCACTGAGTTTTCAGCTTTCTAGGTTAGTGTGAACAGATATTGCGGCAACATATCACCGTGGTAAAAAACTATATTTTTAATAAGGTTGAAAGGAGTGGGAGTAAAGGTTGAACAGCTTTTCTCCGTCTCTCAAAATTGAGGCTGGACAGTCTATACTGACCCTGTTCTTGATAAACTGGGATTCTCTGAAGCCCCTAAGCTTGTTCGGTGTCAGTTTTGTTTATCTCTAGATGCTCACTTGGGACATCTGTCCTGATGTGCATCTTGATTTGTGTCCTAAAGCTGATTCAGCAAAGTCTGACCTCCCCTTCAAATGCAGTGTTAAATAAAATTCATAAAACTTTAAGTCTCTTGTAAAATTGGCCCAGAGTGCTACAAACCAAGAGAGTAGAAGTTCTGCAAGGTGAGGGACAAGAAGGATTTAGCTGACACCACTGGTTTATCCACATGCCAGCGGATACTGTGAGAAAGATCTGACAAAATGGAAGATGATCACTTTCATCATTTACTAATGCCTTCTTTAAGAAGTCTGAAATTGTTTTATCCTATGTATACATAGTTCTTTAACAGTAGATCAAGGAGCATCTAGTCAAGAACTTACACCAGAAGTTCAATGCCTTATAACAAGCTGACATTTAGCTTTCTTGCCACTCACTTAAATATTGACTGAAGTGCTCAGTCTTTAAATTTTGCACTCCATCTGACTTGTTTTCCTGAAGATGACCACAGAGAAAATGCACTAAATGTGAGATAATAATAAAAGTAATATTTCAGTTATTATGTGAACCTCAAGTTGATTATTTTTTTTAATCTGTGACTATATAATAAAAATTGCTTGTTTAATCCTGAGCCATATTTCATAGAATCATAGAATGATTTGGGTTGTCAGGGACCTTAAAGATCATCCAGTTTCAACTCTCTAGGGTTGGAGATCACCCACTAGATCAGGTTTCTCCGGGCCCCATCCAACCTGGCCTACAGACTTTACTGTAAGTATGGATTATCTCTGCATCACAGTTGGTGTTATCCATCAGAAAATACAGGAAACACCAGACTAGACTAGAACCACATTCTTCAGCTCTTTCTGCTGATTGTGTACAATACTGGGATTTTTGAGAAGTTGTAAGAATTTCTGGACAGGAAGAGGTGAGCAAATCTACCTTACTTCTTTCTCACCCTTTCCCTGCATTCCTACTTTCTAATACTTAGAAACTGTCTTAAATCCATATCACAAATGGACGGATGTAACAATTAGTCTTGAATAAGACATTGCTCTATTTCTATGTTTCAAAACCAAACATGAAACCCAGAGCCACAAGGCCTAATTCTAACTTTGGCTGCTAAATTCGATTCTGCTTTTATAAATCATTGCTTTGTTTAAACATTGTCATTTGTAAGATATTCTTAAGTGTCATTAAATTGTAACACATAAAATTAGAGCATAGAATCATGTTTTATGTACAAGTCTTTAAAATTAATGAATTATGAATAAACTCCCTAATTGCACTGAAGTACAGATGGAAGCAATCTTCATGAAATTATAAATAATCACCATGCTGCTGATTGCAACAAGTGGAATTTAAGCTTGCCAAGCAGTCTTAGAAGTTTAATTAAACATACTAAAAAAGCAATTTGATGCTTTAAAAGCCAAACTGTTGCATGGCACTGAAGCAAATCAAAACTTCAGTTAGGCTTGCAAACCAATCTTTGCTGCTGACATCAGAAATGCCAACATTCCCAGTTTAGAAATTTTACACTTTGCAAGTTCAGTGCCTTGAATAAATGTAGGAGTTGACTTTTGGAAATATTATTTAGGTGAAGACATACAGATAAGCAAGAATAATTTTCAGACATTACGAATTCACATGCTTAACAAGATCAGTAATTTTATATAGTATAGAGAGAAGAGACCCTTCTGTAAAGTAAGAAAGAGTAAGATGTGCCAGATGTCATCAGGCGAGTTTAGAGTTTATGGACTGTAGAGAAATATAAGGAAGCTTATGTTTAAGGTTGTCCCTTGGCCTTTCATGACCTTTTGGGTCTGTGAATCTGTTTTAGAACAACTAGAGCAAGAAGAAAATTTTGGCAGAATCTTGGCTCCATATCTCTCCAATGAACTATCAACCCTGCACAGACGTGTAACCTGCTACTTTGCTCCTGGTAGACAATCTCTTCCTTAGTATGTTCTTCAAGTACTGCAGCTGAGCAATGCAAGGCAAATGTAGTGCTTGGCTTGGTAGGTAAAGATCCCCAAAGAAATTTATATTTTATGAATTTATACTTGAGTTAGGACATAAATGAAGCTGAAGTATAAAGGCTGAAAACTGTGATATGAATAAACTTCATGCCAATGCCTCCAAATCCCACACTTTTGTGGTGAATCTCCACTTGACTTCTGGGGTCTGTTTCTACTTCACATTTAGTTGAAAACAGCCCTAACCTGAGAAATTCAGAGATCATTTCAGGTTTGTTAACAGACATGTCTGGAGCCTTTTCAGGTATCCTGTTCAGGTTTTTCTTCCAGTCTGCACAGAATTTTTTTGGTAGGTATTTTTGTATGTCCAGCAACTTTAGAACATGTAAAATCAGGACAACTTGAATCAACCAGGGAAGTGACCTGATCCCTCAGTGTTTACTTTCTATCTAAACCTAATCAATATTGAGGCAAAAAGCTACTTCCCCATCTGAGCCTTTGACTGATGTCCTACGGCCCTTTTAAAGTGCATCTAATGCATAGAAAGATGATGACTCTTAAAAAAATCCGTCTGAGACAAGCCCTAATGTGTGGACATTGGATCAGTAAGTAATTGCAGAGGTGGCTTTTAATATAATAATGTACCACTTACACCACTCTCACAGGAAGCGAGGAAACTGATTTCCCTTCCTTCCTCAGACAGAGGGGATCAGACCCATATTTCCTCATTCCCAGGAGGGTGAATGACAACCAGAATTTATGTGAAGAGGGTTAATGGGGGAGGGCAGAGGCACCTCCTACCTCTCCAATGGGGAAATGGATAAAAGATTTACTGTCCTCAAGAGTGAGTTAGAAGAAAAGAAATAAGATGTAACTGTGTAATTTAATGGTTAGGGCTCAAGAAAAAGGGAGTCAGATTTTGTTTCCTCAGTTAAAGGCTTAATTTGTGTTTTCCAATAAATGGTAGTTAAAGAGAATGACACTAGAAGTTAAAATTCCGTGTTTTCAATTGAGTGTCCCTCTTCAGAGTGTCAATCAACTTTTCTTTTACCCTTGTTTTACTAAACAGAAGGTGTAAAAATGTTCTATTGTCATGTTGCTAATTCAGAAAAATAAAATATCCCAAATGAGGGGACTCAGGGAGGACCTTATTGCTCTCTACAACTACCTGAAGGAGGTTGTAGGCAGTGGGGGTTGGTTTCTTCTCCCACATAACAAGTGACAGGAAGAGAGGAAGTGTCCTGAAGTTGCACCAGGGAATGTTGAGTTTAGATATTATGAGAAATTTCTTCACTGAAAAGGTGGTCAAGCATTGGAACAGGCTGCCTAGGGAAGTGGTAGAACAGCCATGAGAGGATGTGGCACTTGGGAATATGGTTCAGTGGTGAACACAGTGGTGCGAGGTTAATGGTTGGACTTAATGATCTTAGAGGTCTTTTACAACCTTAACAATTCTATGATTCTATATCTTTTCCCCTGGAAAAAAAAAAATTGATGTCTGGATGGCTGAGAAATTAGAGATGCAGATCAATTTTTTATTCATGGAAATTGAGGACTGAAATGTATATCCTCAACTGTGTCTTTAAAACTGCAGCATGCTTTTTTGGAGGAGCATGTGGAAGTGGTTAAATTTGTAATTAGAAAAAGTAACAATGCAGTTTGAAAAGACTGTTAAGTGTCTTCTGGTACCTCCCCAGTTCACTCCAAAATTACAAGCCACATGTACACAGGCAACATCTGAAGCACACCTTAGGTTTTTTTGTTATATGTTGGTTCTGTAGCTGACTGTAGTACATGTGAAGAGATTTTGGATGCAGCACAAAAAAAATAAATGGGCAAGCAAGAAAGTCACAATTGCTTTAAAAGATCATACTTTCACATCTGCATTACAGGATATTTGGCAATTTCTTTTCTCCGTAGAAGTGGCTACATAATGAAAGTACCAAGTTCCTTTGATCTAAAAAATCTCTGTGGGATTTAATAATTTATATCAGAATTTAACAGCACAATTGAAACCCTTTTTTATATACTGGAGTAAATTTGCTTCTCTTTTGTCAGATCAGCTCTACTTGAAACAGAGACTTGCTATTAATGGAACTGAACTATATTTTAATGTCCCAGATATTTTGGTGGTTTTCATTCTACCATATTTCACTCTGGTCTCAGTTCAACAGAGATCTTAAACACATTCTTAAATCTAATAATTTCAATGGGACTGAAGATCATGTGTAGATGTTTTATAAAAATTGGACCAGATTATGGACTCTTCTTTATGATAATTTTGATGAAGAGGAATATATTGAGACAGATGCTTTTTCTTTTGTTTTCTGTAGTAACTTACTCTGCTGGTTGAATATGGAATAAAGCAAAAATATGAGGGTTAGAAGAAAAAATCTTGTGGTTGTCCTCTGCGTAAAGATATAGTAATAGGATTCACACATATCTGATCTAATCTATATAATACATGCCCTCATTTAAGATAAGACATCTATGTTTTCTTTAGTGCTGATGGGTAGAAATATGTATGTTTACAGTTCAATTCACTCCTCCTTGATACAGATGCCTGAAACAGTCCAAACTTCTGTACTCCAGGAGTGTCTGTTCCTCCTGTCTGACTATGAAGAGGACTTTCATTTGCACAGTACATATCTAAGTGTGATGGATGAGGCGACATGTATCCTATGGAGCATTTAGAGTAGAGGGGAGAAGGACTGTCAGACCAAGGTGCTCCCCATCTACCATCTTGTCTCTGAGACTGGGCAGTTACAAAGCAGGCAAAAGGGGAAGAAACAAAGGCATATACAAAAATATCTGAGTCTATCAAATTTTTCAGTAATCAGTGGTTTCAGCGTTCCCTGATCCAAATTTCTTTCTGGCAACTCATGCTTAGTAACACCAGTTGATTAACTTTCCACTAATTTCTTCCCATTTTACATCCATGTATATTTCTTACCCCCATGAAATCCTGTGGCCATGAGCTCTACAACGTAATTATATGTTGTATGGAAAAAAATACTCCACTTTGGTGTATAGCTTACTCCTTAATGCTTTCATTATATGTCTGCTAGTTCTTGTCCTTTGAGATGGAGTGAATATTCATTCTGTTCACATTCTGCATATAGTTTATGACTTCAAGCCCTCTGTCATTTCCCCCTATCAGTCATCTTTTTCCAAGCCTAAGAATCCTAATGTATTTGCTCTTTCCTCATATGGAAAGCATTCAGATCTAGGCATTAGTGATGTGAACAGGATTTTTAGAAACAGAATTTAAGTGGCTTAAGTATAAAGAAAGTTAACAATGGCAGGGGAACTAGACTTCATTAGAACAAATCCTCACCCTACAGTGTGATATACAATAAACCCCACACACAAATATTGAATGCTTATTATTCATTGTGGAGTCTATTATATCAAATTTATGTTGCTATTGTGGATGACTTTTATATAAAACAAATTGAAACTGGTTATTGTTTTGGCTATTAGAGAAACAAAATCATTCAAAAAAATCCCCAAACCACTAGATTACTTCTTTTATCTCCATTTTTATATATGAGACCCTTCATGTTGGAATGAAGAGCATGCTGACTCTTCATCTCTGTATTAACAGTTACAAATCAGCACATATCTGATGGCCATTTGGTTATCTCCATCATTGTGAGGAGATTGTATTGTGGCATGAATTGGTGGACTCAGTCCAATTCCTAATTGAAAGAGTCACTAACTCACAATGACAGGAGAGAGCAAACTATTGAACAGGCTTGAAGGTATTTCATCTCCTTTAAGTTATTTTTGTGATTCCAAAACCAGTGGGGTAGCTAAGCTACTAGGTTTGTTCCTGTTATTTATTACGAATATTAGTGCACCCCCTGGAAGCTCCCATCAAAAACGGAGTCCCATTGCGGAATAACATCTTGGTTTCCAACATATTTTATGCACACTTCACACAAGAAGTGTGTCTTCCAAAGCAAAACAAAACAATGTGTTTTACATGATTCGCTACGCTTTGCTGCAAGAAATACAAAATAATTGAGCAAGACTGCAGAAACACTCCAATACTTTGTTACAGTTTTTAGCTGTACTCAGCAGAATAAAGTGACCCTGGTTCACAAACTCCCAAACTGCGTTTGTGAAGGTGAAATTAGACACTGAAAGGTTTCTGTAGAGAATATAACTCTGAAGGCTGATGTTTTAAATCAGTAGAGTTCATGCAAAGATACAGTGATTGAAAAACGAATGCCCTTTTCTCTATGATGTGTGACAGGTTCAAGTTACTGCAATTTTGCTCTCAGTGGTCGTGTTAGAGAACAACATATCTACAGATTATCATTCACATTCACCATCTGAATTTGCATGGTATGTAAGGCCCTGTGATTGTCAGCTGTTTAAAAAGGGGAAGAACATTATTCCCTTCACCGAAGAATTCATGATACAAACGAGACATGGAAATAGGAAGGTGGGGGTTCAGGTGAACAGACTGGCAGGCCTGCTGTGGTCTTGGTGCACTGGCAAGAAAATCCTGGTCAGGGAAACTTTACTTTGGTTTCTACTCTTTGGCAGAGCAGAGCTCTGCTGAGCTGCTCTGTCTCATACTGGAGCAATCTTCAGCCTGCCTCTGCAGTCAGCATGAGAGCATTTACCAGCTCCATGGCCGTATAAAGCCCAGAAGAGTAATCTGTGACAGATTTGATGACAGCAGGGGAAATGCTCATGAGAATTGTAATTGTAAGGGCTAACTGCAGACCCAGATAGCTCTCAGCTGATGAGCAGGAACAGCCCAAGAGTCAATGGCTACTCAAGCTTCAAAGATAAGAACATGCTCTGATTTAAGAGCCTATTTCTGTGGGCAAGGCTGTGAACTCTTTACTGCTGTTGAAGACATCCATCAGCCCTTTGAGATTAGTGGGACTAATCCCTGATTAGAAGGGCAACAGTCTGACTTAATGACACTGATAAATTTCTGCTTCTGTATCATCATTTTTCCAAGCATGCAGAGGAAAAAAACAAAAGTATGAAACATTTAGAATATCTCCACTAATTCCATATGCAAGAATCAAATATGGTTCTGAGGATTTACCTCTCCAGGATCACTTATTTCCTCATTGTCAGCTTATTTCAGCCTGGATGCATTTCTGTATCCTGGCTCTAATGCTGGTTTTGCCTGGTGTGATTCCCATGGATCACTCTATACTACAAATAAGCATAAGGAACTAGAAGAATCTGGCTATTTACCGAAGAAGAGAAGAGAAGTTAATGTGTATTACAGAAAAGGTCACCTTTAGGCATGTTGCATTTATTTGTCACATCCTTTCAGTCTTTTCTGTTCTTTCTTAAACTCACTGTAAGGTACAAAGCAACTTCATTTAAATATGGTAGCACAATTCACAAATTCATGGGTGGTGAATGTTCCTTTTTTGCCTTAATTTTATGAAGTGTAATTAAACACCTTCTAGATGCCTCTGTAAATAACTTAGATTAATGCAACTGTTCCACAGGTGAACTGATATAACTGCTCTGCACATGGACTTGAGGATATTTGCCATGACTGCTTGGGTTTCCAGCTTGATTAGCACACAAGGATTGGCTTTCTTTTCTGGTGTCAAGAAGGGTGTATCACAGCAAAATGAGAATATTTTCTTGGTTAAACATTTTACCCAGTTCAGTCTGGGATTTTTAATGACATCCCTTTGGTGACAGAATAAAAATTGATCTCCTTGTTTCCTGGGCTCTTCTGGAGTACTACCTGCAACACAGAGATGATTAAAGCAGCAAAAGTCTGGCCTCAGCTGAGAACAACAGCAATGATCATTAAAGATTTGTTCAGTAGAAATCAGGTTATATTTAGCTCTCATCTGAGATTAGATGGCAATAGTTAAGAGATAATAAAAATTTTGGCTTAATTTAAACATGTGACTAATCCCATAGCTACTCTAACCTCTACACTGCCACCAAGGACAGCGATCACAATTCAGCAGCCAGACAGTACCTGCTATCTGTGATAAAGTCATTCATAAAAATGTAATCCCAAGAAGAAAAATGAATCTTCTCAAGTTGGTTGTTGAAACACACCCTTCCAGTTCCAAATTTTTGTATCCATTTCACTCATAAGAAAATGGATGTCTTTGGTGTCTATTTCTCAGACTAAGAAGACTTTAAAATAGAGCTTTCACAAGTAATTCCTGTAACTGTGCTATTCATGGATTAAACTATGAATTCTCTGCAATGAAGTAACAGGGACTAGTTTAATTTCATCAAATTTTCTTCTCCAAATTTCAAAGTGGATACTTTTGAAAGAAATGTGCAAATTTTTCCTCTGAATGCTATATCTATTAACCATATTTTTGTCTTATGTGTGAGAGAAGGAGATAAGGAACTCTGCATCAGATAAGCCTAGTTTTCTGTGGTTTGAACTAAAAGTTCATCACTGGAAACTACAACAGCTCATCTTGGTTATGAAGTGGCCTAGAAGAGGGCCTAAACTAATGGTTACTTCAGTGTGGGGTTTGTGCATACTTTGTGTATGAAATATAAAAATGTAATTCAAATGTATTCATATTTCATATGCCATAAAATCAAGGCAGTATTACTCTATAACATAACACAAGCATGGTGTCATAAGATGAAGCAGAAAAACTCTCAGGCCTGTTTCTTCAGTAATGCTTGTGTTTTGGTTCAGTCCCCAAGGTTTCTGGCTTATCAGATGCAGACAAAGTGAAAAGAAACAGTACCAGTGAAAACTGTTATAGATCCATACATCGCGTGATGCAGTGTGGAATGAGACTGAAATGTGTTCTTTAATAATGAATACTAAAGTCAACATTTATAATAGGAACAGGAGATACTGAGTTTTCTTTTCATTTGAGGGTCAAGAGTTAATGTCATATCTCAGCTAGGGAGCTTAGACATACAGTGCCCCATTTATTACCACTGCAGTGTGTCAGTCGGACACTGGCAGACAGTGTCAGTACCTGGCACAGTTTCATAAGAAATTAAATATTTAAAAAGACATGATCACTACTGTACTAAAGTTTGATAATATTATTTCCAAGGTAAACTGCAACATCTCTGACACTAAATGTTTCCTAGCTGACAAAAACATTTGCTGTGAAAAATGACATTTTTTTGCCTTGTATCCATTGCTTATGGAAAGGAACAGAGTTGGAAAATGCTGTCCTTCATAGCATTCACTAAGGCAAGGGTGTTCTTTCAGTCCTGAACCCACCATATTCCAAATCAATAAGCTAATAAGAGAAGTTCATTTGTTCATCTTCATATTTGTGTGCATGTGTTCATAAGAAGATTGATATTTGACCATGAGTTTTTGCCAACCACAGACTTGTTCTGTCAAGAGCAGTTGAATAAATAACCAGAGAAATGTGCAGAGAGCCACGGGCACATTATTATGTATACATCAATAACTGAGGTAAAAATAGGACGTTAAATTAAACAAAAGGCTCCTTTTTTTTTTCTGCACCATCTGCATGGCATCAGTGTTTTCATTCAGTAGTAATGTGAAATTAAGATTTTTTTCTAGATAACTTCTGAGTATTTCAGTTAAAGTTAAGCCTCAGTTGAACAAGGCATCACTTGCATGCTCAGTGGTGAATACTGACTTGCATCTCATGCTCTTTAATATTCCCCATTTCTTCCTGCATAGATGTGGAAATCATGGATTAATCAGAATTGCTCTGTTATCCAAATGGCTGTTACTCAAAATGCCTTTGAAATTATAAGAAATCTGGAGCAGAGGCACTTCCAGATGGTTTTCTAATATAATGATGTAAGAAAATACTGAAACCAGGTCAAATCTCCACTTACGTCTTGTAAACCACTTCTAGTAAACATATTCTGCATATTCAGATGGTCCACTGTGGTTGCTAAGACACACACAAGTTTTGGCACATCCTATTCAGAGACTTGAGATACCACCTTAAAGAAGTGAAAGAGTTTAAAAACTTGCTTATATGTACCTAATTTAAGACTTTTCTGAACTCTCCATTGAACAAGGTATGGAAGTTTGACATTAAAATCACAGAGACATCTAAGTTTGTGGGAACCTTAAGAAATCCTATTGTATCTGTTGCTGTTGCGTGACTTCTGGTGAGGAGGAGACCACCCTCTTTTTTTTGAGAGTGTCACAGAACACAGCTTGATTTCTGTGAGCTGGGGCCAACTTTCTTTTTTTTTTTCCTCTCCCTGCTCCCCTCCTTCCTTCCCCCCCACATGGTGTCTGCTTTCAAGATTGCTTCAATGGCCAGCATTGTAACATACAGAGATGGATTTCCACAAAATTAATTTCAGCACTTGGATAGGAACTGATTATGAATCTTTGTAGTCCTAGAGATGAAGTTATTAAGACAGAACTCAGAGTGGAATGAAGCCAAGGTTCTGAGTAAGAGCATTGCAGTGGTGGCGTAACAGAATATGGTATGACTAAGAGAAATGACAGAACAGCCGTTTTATACCATTTGTTAGTTTCTTCATACAATAAGAGAACACAGTGGCACACGTTAAATCAAACCAGGCCTCTAAAGAAAGTAGCGAAACTACATGTGTGATCCAGGGGGATTTTGGGGTGAAAGGTATTTGGACAACTCTTAGTTGTCACAAATCTATTTGAAATACATCCATACTATTGCAGTGATTTCTAAAATGTTTGAAAGAACCGTTTAAAGTTCTTCAGATGTAGCAAGGCAATATAGGCAACAGAATTTGAAAAATTGCAACAGTGGATGTAAGCAACTTAAGAAATCGTATATTCCATTATACCTAAAACAGACTGATAATTTTCCATCATATTTTTAATAAAAATATTTTTTTCTCTTAGGGGGAAATAACAGTAGAAGAAGGAGAGTGATAAGTTCCTTAATTAAACTAAGGTTTGCATCATGCACAGTTTCTTATGGTGTTCAGTTAACAGCATTATCCACATCATTCTCATTAACATAATTTATCCTATTACAGGTGTTACAAGATTAAATTTGTTCTAAAAAACTATGGTTTATTTTTCAAATCAGTATTTAATGTTCAGAAGTAGCATTTATCAGTTAAACAAAACAAAACAAAACAAAAAACAACCAACCAAACAACCAAAGCAAAATCAAACAAAAACACAAACAAACAAAAAATAAGTCTAGGTTTTTAACCCCAAGTGTTTTCAGCTGAACAAAATAAAGACAAGATTTAGACAAGATACATGTTCAGGATGGATTAATTTATTCCCTCTTCTGTAATTCAGCAGTACACTGTGTAATACTACCACTTGGAAACTGGAATAAAAAGGCTCAGTTTCCTCATCTATCTGATTTACACTAGGGATTTCTATCACATCCCAGGAGAGGAATCTCAAACATAGAAAAGCAGATCTATTGAAGGATTCATAATCTGTAATTTCTGCAGCATTTAGGATGAGATAACTAGCTGAGACATAAAAATGATCTGGTAAACAGCTGAGACAATTCCCTCTTTGAAGTTGGCTATATCCACAGATATGGATAAGTATGTTGTGGAAAGCAAGTATTTCTCATTCTCCTCTGTTAGTGCTGCCCATATGTCCCATACTCTTCTAGCTGTGTGACCTAAGCAGTTGGCTGTAATCCCACTCTCAGATATTTAAGAGTTTTGTATAAAGTCAAACTGCTTCAAGGGGAAGAATCATGGGAGAGCATCAGGCATTATTTCATGGAATCATAGAATGGTTTGGGTTGGAAGGAACCTTAAAGATCATCTATTCCCAACCCCCCTACCATGAGGAGGGTCACCTCCCACTAGACTAGGTTGTTCAAGGCCTTACCCAAACTGGATTTTATTATCCTGTTTCTTTGCATTATCTATTTCTGGTGAAAGGATTTAATTTCTGTTGCAGGTTACATCTATACAACCCAATGGCATGCTACCCAGAGAAATAATTTTGCTCAAAACCAAATAAATACATTATAACAGACACACACCAAAGTCATCAAACTCTTCTAAGTTGCAGCAGCTTTATACCAATTTCCCTGGGTTGGTTTCAAGGCAAGTCCTTTTGCTCAGGTCACTTTGAATCACAGCTGCTACCAGAGTTGCTGAGGGATAGCTCAGGTAGAAATGGGTTTGCTTTTTGACATAGCATTGAAAATGGTGCAAATTCCTGTGAATAATTGTGGGACTCTAAGTTTTGGATTTCTGTGTCTGTGTGAATTTTTCTATGATCAGTGAAGAGAAACAGAAACTTTTGTGGCCTGATTTATCTCACCTACTGAGATATTTCAGATGGATTGTTAAAATATTCCTTTTTATGTCCAGTTATTGCAAAGAGAACATCTATTTCAGCAGCAGATGCTTATGCTGAACACGGATGAGAAGAATTTCGCCTTAGTTGTCTGCCACTTGTTTCACACTTCTTGCATACGAAGAACACATCATTATACTGGTCCTGAATGCACCAGTCAGAATTCACTAATGCATGGGGGATTATATAGCACAGAGGAAATTCATAGATGTGAAAGAGTTAAAGTGACAGTATGAATTTGATATTATGAGCTGATAAAACAAAAAAGCAAATAAAGCAGCAGAACTGCAGAGACAGAAAAGGTTCATATGTGCTGACATGTCTCTTCTGGCATAGTTTAGCTTAATCCACCCTACTTGCTTTTTTCACCCTATTCTTCAATCCTCCCTTCCAGAAACAGATTTAGGTATCCCTTTATCTCTGTGAGACTGTACTTCAGTTACCTTCATTAGTAACTTATTCCATATGTCTCTTTCTCTGAGAGTGAAGCAACCCTTCCCAAGTCCCTGTTTGCTCATTGTTACCTAATATTTCAATTTAGTCCCTTAGTTTTCCCCTCTAAGTAATAATAACAAAAGTCTGCTGTTTAAGCTTGCTTTATATTTTTACTCATCTCCCTTTCTTAACACTGAAAATTTCAACTATGCCACTTTCCAGGTTTTTGTTTTCCATGGAGAATAAGACCAGTTCCCACAGATTTTCTTCAATTTATATATATATATATATATATATATATATATATATATATATCTAACATTGAAAATTTAAAGAATAAAAATCAAAAATTTCATTTTTTTCTGTATCACAGAGAAAGAACTTGATCCTGAAAAACACACTCTTTAATCAGGTGATTAATCCAATTAATCCAATATAGCAGACATGTAAGAGTTTCTAAATGATAACTTGGAGAACAGAGAAATATATTCTCTGAGACATATTCTCATGTCAGGTAGTCATAGTACACATTGGCTTCTCCAAGTCATGTCACCAAGAATAGATGGAGTATTACAGTATAAGGAGGATCAGCAGGGAAGGAGAAAGAAAAGTTCTGAAAAGCTTTGAATAACTCTTTTTTTTTTTTTTCATTTACAAAGGCAATATTAAATATAATTATTTTCATATACCTTCAAAGAGGATTAAAATAGAAGATATAAAAGTGGAAAAGGGAGAGGAATAAGAAACTTTTTACTGCCTGATTCTCTTCCGTCTTACACTGAGTTTTGGTTTACACTGGCATCTCTCCAGTGGGTTGCTGTTGATTTATACCTTCATTTGTGAACTTCAGGATCTGAGAACAGGCTGCTGTTATGGTTAATACACTAGACTCAGATTCAAAAATCTGACCTTAATTCCCTGTGCCGCCAAAAATGTCCTAAGAAAGAACCTAAGAAAGATGTTTCCGAAAGCAGATATGTGATTTTGCTAAGTTGCTTAGATACTTTCTCTGATCAGTTTTCCTTGAAAAAAGGGTTCTTGGCTGCATTCACAAAGAGATTTATAGGTCTGCATCTTTTGATGCTAAAATGAAAACTGAATTTTTCATGGACCACATTTTCAGCTGCTCAGCCTTTTCAATTTGCAAGCACTATAGGTCCATTTCCTCTTTTTTATCATGGTATGTGGAATCATCTTCAGTATAAGAATCTGCCTCAACTTCAGTTGTGCTCTCATCTCTCCCATGTTGAACTGCACACACAAAGACCTCCTGCCCAGTAGGGTTGAATCATTCACTTAGTGTTCTTCAGTGTCCTTGGAATATGAGTTCTGCACAAAATATTGATGAAGATTTTACAGTCCCAGGTTCTGCTATTAATACATAGCTCAGGGGTTAGGACACTCATGAGTAAAATAGAAAGGCTGACTTTCTTTTTAGCTATAAGGAATTTGAACTTAATTTGCCCTACTGTTTTTCAGTTGAAACTGCTCCAATTTATGCACAATAATTAAATATTAACTGGGCCCAAGACAGTGACTTGGTTTACTTCTAGTCCTTGTTCTACAAACCAGTTAATATAAAACAGGGAATATATTAACTAGAAAAAGAAATAGGGCTCCTGTGCTGACCTAATTAATACTTAAATACTCCATGCAAAATACAGCTTTTTCCACAGGAAAAAAGGTGCCTTTTTATATCTGGGTCACATCAAGTATTCTCTTAGAGAGCAGCATAATGGATTTGGATTACTTTAGGTACTGTGAAAGAATAGATTAATTTCAGGCAAAAAAAATATAAAATCTCCAGGAGTCAGGCATAAAATAGGGGGATAGAGAGTGGAGAGGGTAGATGTCCTGCAATCCTACAAATTCATTTTTCTCTGTCTGTACTTTGAAAGACAAAAAGAGACCTTAGAGATCTACAACCTTAGGGTAAAGTTGTAGTGCCACTGGATGAGTTCTTTTTTTCCTAGAGGCCATGATAGGCAGCCACAAGCCAGGGGATCTCAGAAAGCAGGGTATATTAAGGATGCTTAGATACTATAGGCAGTACATTTTATATATATGACCTCCCAAGGGAATTCACAGCTTCTGAAATAGTTATATCAGCTTTCCACACAATGAAGACCAAAAATAAGAACCTGAAAACAGAAAGCCAGAATTTTGAGTGAATAAGTGCCTATAGTCAAAATGGAAACCCTTAGGAGAAGATAAGGATTACTTAAGTAGTAAATCCTTCCATGAAAAAAGAAAACAAACCATTTTCCCTTCCGTAAATGACTCAACACACAGAGAGCTCTGACATTGGATTAGATAGCTCAAATTCAAATCTGACTTAAAGGATTTGAACTTACAAAATGTACTTTTACTGTCTAAATTCTCAATCAATCAAACTCACCGAGGTGTAGCTCTTGTTGAAACATGACTATAAATAACATCTAAGAGACCAACCAAGAAAATAACCCTCCTACAGGTGACTGTCATACTTTCTTGAGAGACAGATTTAATTGTCTAATTTAGTACACACTTGAATACCTCACAAGAGGTGAGAATGTTTCAGAAAAATCCGATTCTTGCCTCAGACGGTATTCTAGACCAAAGGACAAGACATCTCTGGCAAGAGGAACTGGACTGGAAGCCTTGCTTGTAGCAGGTTGTGACATGGTTGCACAAATATATCCTGCCTGAGCCACCCAGTCATTTAGCAGACTAATGCAGAATGGGTCATGGACCATGGCTCAGCACCTCCACACCTTCAAGGTGCACACGCCCTTAGGAGCGTACTTTGAAGGCCTAATGTAGAGAGGAATTAATTTCCTACAGGAGTTGTTTATTTCTTCCACTTCAGTATGGAGACACCAGGGACATGGAGTTGAGTATCCTAGAAAATGTCTTCTTTAAGCTCTCTGTATCTCATAAAATAAGGGTGATATTTTGTCCTACTTTTATCCCTTCCAGTTTAAGCTCTTTCTACCCTGTACTACCCAGCAGTAGTCTTGTGGCATTTCTCAAGCTTGAGGCATGTGACAACTATTTGCTACTTGAACGAAAATACTAACAGTAGTATCATATTGAATCAGTATTCTTCTCAATTTTTGATTAGTTTAGGCTGCCTGTGAGGCCTAAATCATATAATTAACAAATTTTCTATCAGAGCTTTTGCCTAATTTGGCAACAGATGTTAAAATGTGATTATATGCTGTGAGCTGGTTCTATTATAAAATGGCTCTATAATGCTTTTATAGAAAAAAATCTTAGTTTACTTTTCTTGATTTCCTTGCAGCATGACTTATGTTTAACACCTCTGTTTTCCATTGTCAGCAAGACCAAGTACTTCCAAGTGTTCTTTTTACTGATCAGAATTTTATGAACAGTACAAAAAGCTCACAACAAGCTGGTATTCATTACTAGAAGCACAGAATTTTAAGATTAAATTTATAGTTTAATAACTCACTGATATTTTCACCAGGAATGTGTTCACTGTTGGGTATCCAGTTAGTTTTTTAAATTTAACCCAGCCATCAGAAATTAATGCTTGTTTTTCTGAACTTAATCTGATTTATAAACTACAGAGGATACACACACATGTCCACACTCTATCATCTTACACAAAGTGCAAATGGTAAGTGACATGACATTGCACAGCCTGTTGCTTTAAATCAATATTGTCAAACCCTAAGAGTTCAAAGCAATGGCTTACAGGAATTCCAGGAGCACACACAGCATATTGTTTCTTTTACTCGTGCTTCTGAGCTCAGAGTTTCAAGCCTTTCTCAGCGATGGAGAAGAATAACAAGTATTTTCTGCACCGTCAAAAGAAGTAATTGTCAGCAATGCCTTCTCACTGACATAACATACTTGGACTACATAATGCAATACTTCATGGTCCAAGGTGTACATGTTCATACATGCATGTATAAATAAAAATATAAATGTACTCATGCACCTCTACATTTGACTCCATTAAGCAGCTCCACACAATGGAACAGTCCTATAAGTAAAAGCTTTTCATCGAGAATAAATATACATAACTCTGCTGAACCCAACACAACTATATCAGGTGACACTCAATAAAAATTTGGCCCAATATCATGTAACACTACATAAAAATTTGGCCCAAGTCTTCTCATCTTGACTTACACAGTTTAGTAGTCTCTCTTGTTATGTCAGCAGCTAGGTTTCAACTCATGGAAATGGTTACTAATTCTACCACCTTGATGAAAATATTTGGGTTGAATACTGTTTAATTCTTGTAAACCTAAGGTGACAAGAAGCTATAAATACTCAGATTTCCCTTTAAAAGAATGTTCTTAGTAATGAAGTAGCACAGATTGAATCAATGTATAAGTAATAGAAATGAACAGAACCAATCAGTGTAGGGACAGATGGGTTTTTAAGCATATTTATTAAACTGCTGAGGAGATTGGTGTAACTCTATAAAAGGCAAAACCAAATATTCCTTTCAAAATATAAAAAAGTCATGTGTTGAAGGGAAAAATTATCTGACTGGGTTTGTCATTAGATTTTAGAATATAATTTAACAACTAAACACATTTTTGAAGGAAAAAAATGTTAGCATGTTTAAAAAAAAACCAAAAAACAACCAGCCCCACCTTTGTTTTCCATTCATTCTCAAATATTTTGAGGCTGAGACCAATTCTTTTTTTTTTTTTTTTTTTTTGTGTGTGTGATGCAATATTTTTATTACAAGGCTTTATCCTATTCAGCTGCTGGTGCCTCTAAAATTGTCCTTTCTTCTACAGACTACAGACATAAAGAATTCCAGAGACATGCCATGTAACACGTGAGAAGACAGTATATACCAAAACCATGTAGGTTTCCCTAAAGCAAAGCTAGATGTTAATCTGAGTTGAAATTTATCCATGTTTTTGATTTGACACAAATTTTGAGAGGCTTTGACTCCAGGCTGGGTGAAGAACCACTTACTCCCAAAGCCATATTGCCAGTGACCTGGGCATAGGCCAATTTAATTTGAAGATCAATTAGCTTCAATTTACACAATTAGAGATCCTTACCATTTGGCCAAGAAATGATATTAAGGTTTGTAAGCTGGGAACACAAAGGCTCAATAATCACTATCTTTAATGACCTCCCCAGAGAAGGCTTGAAACACCACGAGGATCAGAATTTAGTGTTCGTGGGTGCTCTTAGCAGACCAGCAGGGAACCTGGTCACAGTCTGTATTTATCAGTGAGACTCTTTGGAGTTAATAGCAGCATTTGATTTAAATTACACACAGATACAAATAACTACCAAAGGGGAATGTGGACCAGTGATTTTCAAGCTGTATTTGCCTTCCTCTCCTCAAGAAGAAATCCTCAAACATATGTTTCCCAACCAGGACAGTGTTCTTTTAGAACTTTAGATTCAACATATTTCCACTAATTACAGTCAGTCTGCTTTAGGTTTTTTCTTCATTTGTCTGGAAAGCATTCAATATATGACATGATTTCTGTTTCCTCTGCATCAGTTATTCTTATGCTAAATGGAGATATGAAAAGCACAGAGAATTTCCCAATATCACTTACTCATTTGCACAGTCTTTTACCCTCCCACACTGCCTGCTGTGCTGAAAATCACTTGTCTTCAGTTACATAGTTAGTTAAATAGATTTTCTTTAATCTTAAACTATTTCAAATGTAAATCTTGAAGGTCATGATATTGCACCCATTGAAGTCTTTCCAATGTGTAAAGATGACCCAACTACAAAGAAATATTCCCAAGAGAACTCTGTTTCAGTGGGGGAGATGAAGGCATTGAGCTAAAGGCTGGTTAAAGATGACAGTATTTCATGAGTGAGCGTGTTCAAATGTAGATGGCAATGTTGTACTTTTCCTGCCACTGGTAGATCTCAGAAGGTCAGTCTCTATGAGACCAGAAACTTGACTTTACCGATGTGTCCTTCTTTGTCAGAATAATTAACAATGAAATTATTTTTTAAGTTTTCAGGAGGCCATCAGCAATACACTATAGATCTTTTGCTTCTACTTTTCTCACAAAGCTTTCTGTGAAGACTCCCCATTGCCTTAGACATGGTATAATAGGACTCTTCAGCTTTCATCTTGCACATGGAAATGATAAACATGGGGAGTAAATGGAAGGGGCTGTATGATCAGGAGATCCAACCCAGTGAATATTTCCCTGTAGACTGTTGTAAACCAAAAACCATCAAAATCTCCAAAACTTAGAGCTGGCACTAGTTGTTGTGTATTACTGTTATTGGGGATTGGCTTCAAACTGAGAAAGGGGAGGTCAATATTAGATATTAGGGTGGTGAGGCTCTGGCACGGGTTGCCCAGAAAAGCTGTGGATGTCCCATCCCTGTAAATGTTCAAGGCCAGGTATGACACGGTTTTGAGCAAACTGGTCTAGCAGATGTCCCTGCCTATGGAGCTAGATGATCTTGGTCCCTTCAAATCCAGTCTGGAGAGAAAGTAATGTATATCATGAAACATGATATTTTCTGACAAACAGACACTGCTGCTCACAGCTTGAAAAATGTAGGAGTTTTCAGTGGTCCTTTCAGTAATTAATAAGTGTATGAGAGTTCCATGGTAATATTAATGTTTCAGTCACTTAACTTGGTTTTAATTCTTATTCCCATGAAACATTTTCACATATTTTCCAAGCTAAAATAATAAAAGCCCAGAGGAAATGCTTGGATGTATTATATAACTGATAATCCGTAGATGTGTTTAACTAGAACTGTAAACAACTGGAGTTATTCATATCCTTTTACCCCTGCTCTTTATCTAGCTTAACTCAGGAGTGAAAAGTAAGATTTGAACAACTGATTCACAGTTGATGGATTTGCTTTCCGCATTTTGGTATGTCATGGTAGATTTGGAAATGGAAACCTTGCAAGTGAAATAATTTCATATTGCTGTTAGTATTCTCATATACCTCTTTCCCACAGCTTTGCTGGTGTTGCTTTCAGTTAATGTCATGCAATAAATATTTTGTGAAATATAGAACATTTCTGTGGGTTTATTGAGGTATATTTAAAAAAATATACAGCTTTACAGCATTTCCTGAAGGATTTAACCTTGATTCTCTCTAATGAGCAAGTAACACTTATCACAAACCTGAAATGTGTTACTGTAAATTTTCCAGTGGTTATAAAACACCTTTTTTTCCAGACATTTGATTTAAAGAGCTATTGCAGAAAAAAAAAACATGTCCTGGACCATTCACTTGCTTATAGAAAATCAGAAGCCAGCATGTTAATCTGGTCACCATTTTTAACCCTGATTCATTTCTATGTGACCAAAAAGCTCTAAAGGAATAACAATTTAAAAATATATATTTTAGATTAAAAAAGTCAAAACAAGCAAATTCTTGTCCATGGTATAGCAAGTTAATTCCTCTAATACTAGAATATAGAGATGAGTCTGAACTGTATATTCATGCTAGACCAGAAGCAATCTCCAGAATTATCTGATCCAACTCCTCGATCAAAAAAGGTTTAATTAAAGCAGGTGCTCATGACCTGTAATTGTTGAATACCTCAAAGTACAGAATATGTACAAACTGGGCCTTTTTTCCAATGTTTGACCATCTTTCACTAAAACTAAAATAAAATCATAACATGAGAATTTCTGTTTTGCACCTTGTATTAATTGTCTCTCATCCTTCAGCCATGCACCCCTAGGAGTCTGTACATCATTCCATTAAGTACTTTTAGATTTATTTTCTTAAGATTAAATAAGACAATTCCATCCTTAGAGGTCAAATTTCACTACTAGTGTCACTTCTGTATTACAGTCTCTTATAAATAAGGAGAAGTATAAACCCTGCAAGTAGGTACAAGTAGGAACTTCAGCGTCTGTAATTTACACTGAATTAAATTAATCTCTTTTCTTGGATCATGAACTTAGCCTATGTCAAGACAGCCTGTATCTCAGACATCTTTAGGCTGATACAAGATTCCTTGCTGCTCCACATAGACATACCCAGAAGGCTCCAACAACTTCAGCTTTGATAATTTTTTTTTGAAAAATAAATAAAACTGTGACAGAAAATTAGTAATTAATTAATTTGGAAAAAATCCTTTAAAATAACTTACAACAACAACAACCTTGTAAAATAAAAATGTAGCCATAAGTAGTTTTGAACTGAACCTCAACCACTGTCACATTTCAAAACCTGGTGAGAAAAGCATGTTACGCATATTAAGAGTGTAAACTTCCAGTTAAGAAATATAATTCTCACCCAGGAATTCCTCTTGATGAACTAACACTAACTAATATGAAAGGTTAGTACTCAGCAGAAGTCTGGGTTGTGATGCTGTCCTCTGCTACAGGTTTTCCCATATGAAATTGCTATAAAACCCAGTGGTTTTGCTGTGCTGTGCAAAAAGCCTTTTTATGTCAAACTATGTCTAGGTGAGATTTGCAAAGCTCTTCTTTCATATTTCCCTTTATTTTCTGCAGAAAAAAAATCCAAACAGTCAGTATCAACACAACTGTAATCTCACTGACTGCTTGTTGGCTATTTCATGTCCTGTTAACTGATAAAGCAACACCCAATTAAAAAAAGGGTATTCAGACCACAAAGCTGTTAGGGTTAGTTATTGAAAACAGAAGACATCTTTATCTGAGTCTTCCCATAATGTCATAAGAATAGAAACAAATACATGTAGACAACCAGATGATCATATTATTTACAATTTTCCTTTAAAATCTGGAAATTTCATGGAGAAGTTGCATCATGAACTGATCTGTACTTTTTATACAAGAAATATAATCTTATTGGAATATGCTTCAGGAAAATATATATGAGGAAAAAACCAAATCTTGTGCAAATTAAAGGAAGTTTAAACAAGGATTTGGGAATGATCTGCTGCAAAGAGGTAAAATGTCAGCAAAATTAATGCAGATAAGTTAACTTATACCAGTAGAAGATCTGCTCAGAATTTTTTCCTATAAGAATTCCAATAACTTTTTAAGGATCAAATTACTCAGTTCTCCTGGAATTGTATGGAAAACATTGTGACATTTAGATAAATTTCTTGGAGAGATTTTCAGTATTTTCTGGATTTGAATAGGCTGTGAAGATCATAAAAACCTCTCTCTGAACCAAATGTAGTAAATTTAGAAATACAAACACATAGCTGATCTTCATTTTCTTCATCCTCAATGAAAAAGTTTCAGCTCAATTGACTCTGAGTTCTGATTAATTTCTTTATACTGAAAATGTCATCTGTCCACCTCTCCTACACATATTCTTGAAATATGTATTATATCTATATAATACATATTTCAAGAAAAGATTGAAGAAGTTCAGGTTTAGTAAATAACTAAATCCTCAAATACTGGACTGTGATCGCAAGAGTTAAGATTTCTCAGTAACTTGGACCCCAGCTTAAAGACCTTGCACTGAAGTTGTAGGCTCACTAAAGCCAGTGGGATTGTTGTCACTGTTTTTCCACAGCTTTGGGATTTCAAACTTCCTTTGAATATATCTTGTAAAATATTCCGTCAGAAACTCTTTCTATCAGATTGAAATTCTCCCCCCTTTATCACGATATGGTCATTATCATCTTTTGCTTGGGCTTCAGACTGTGTTTGGAATAAATGTAGAGAATTACCTTCTGTTGCTCCTCACAGGTGGCATCAAAATAACTGATTTTTTTCACTGGCTGTTCTCCATACATTAGCTTAACTGTGTTGCAATAGAACAATTGGGAATAAAGCCCATTATTATCCAAGAACCTAAGCGAAGAAGTATTCAGCCAGCCTTGAAGTCAATAACAATTGTACACTTAATTCCTTTAGGCTTTTTTTACTATTTCATGCCTCCAGTTGATAAGAAAGTAAAGTTTTTTGGCCTCTTTTATAAAAATATATTCTATAAATCCCAGTGTACCTTCCATTGCAAAGGAGCTCTTCCCTTCTCATTTTCTAACTTCCTTAATTTCATCCACATGCCTCTCACCAGTGTCTGGGGCCAGACTGAGAAGTGAGATGTGTGTCCAAATGTATTTCTAGGAACAGACTGCAGAGCCTATCAGGCTTTAAAACTTGATTGCCCATCAGCTGCTCTCTGCAATTGTTTGCTTCTTTTCTAACTTTAGCAGAATACAGAGAGGCTTAAAGCCGAGGTTCCAATGTGTGCATTTTAACTCTTTCTCTCCCTTTTTTATTTCACATTATTTTTACAAGTCATTCCTTAGCATCTGTAAGATGGGATTGTAGCCCTGAATTTCTGCAATTGGGAATTCCCTGAAGTACTTTAAATTCATCAATGCTCACACACATGAAGAGGTTACAACATATCGTAACATCAGGGCCCAGCAGTCTGTTTGTTAGGACTTTTCCATTTTGTTCTCAGTTCCATCTCTGTGTTGATATAGCAACTTGCTCTTCGCTACAGATGGCAGGGAGAAAACCATCCAGTGGAGCAGCTTTTCATCAAAAAACACTGTTCCACCAAAATAAGAATGTTCTGTGAAAACATTTCAATGCTGAATTTATTTTGTTCAAAGGGAAAAACAGAGGGAAGGATGCACAAAGAAAGGGGCAGGTCTGGAGTCTACTCTTCCTTGTCTTAATACTTGATTCTTTTGAGACAGTGACAACATACTCTTGGCTGTAAAAGTAGTATCAGCATCAGGAACCCACATATGGTCTGCTCCTCCTAGCCAAGATATAGAGGCACACAGTGGTGGAAGAGGCTCGTGATCCCTCTGGCCCCAGGATCCTTGTCTGCAGCAGTTGCTGCAGTGGTCTAGCTTCAGCAAAAGGGTACAGAGGACATGGACTCTGCTGAGTGGTTTGGGCACTTGGCTTGAGAAAAAGTAACTCTAGATTTCGGTAACTTGAAGTGAATTTGTACAATCTGAATCTTGCTACTCAAGAAATTTCAAGAATCCTTCTTTATAAGCACGTGAGCTCAGCTTTCAGATATTTCACTTAGACGTGCATAAAACTGAAGAAAATCTTTCCTCTAGACTAAAATGTTATATAGTAAAAAAATATTTTGCAAAGTGATGAAAAAAAAAAATAGGTACTTCTTGCTCTCTAGCATTAGAATGTGCTGGAGTTGCAATTACATATAGACTTTCCCAGATCCAAATAAGGAATCAACATTTATTTTTCTTTCTCTTCATTTCATTTTAAGACATTAGTTTGAAAATGAATCACCAGTCCTTCAGCTAAATATGGTTTGTTCCAAGCTAGCATTTTTAAAAATAATGGAATTTTATCTTCTAGTGTGTCAAATACATATATAAAAAACGTTTCACGCTGTAATCTATTAATCTGTGACCCTCATGCATTTTAGAATAAAAAGAATTGTTTATGCATAATTTTTATGGTGTAATTTATTCTAATTGGAACACTGTTGCATCGTTAAGACAAAAAGTCTGATTAAAACAAACATATGGGAAACTCAGAACAGATAATTACCCAGAGATCTCTAAATAGAAATGTTATGCACCTCCAGTCCTAAGACAACATGTGTTTAACAGAAGTTTGAAAAACATGTTTTTACTCTTGATTATACTGATCAATGAACTGTTGTCAACCGACTGAATGTCCTGGGATAATATTGATGTCCTGTACATTTTTGGCATGTAAGAATCTCATTTGTAGTGACTTGAAATTGAATCAAGCGTGTCAAAGGGAACTAGAGTGCCTGTATCATATTTCTAAAGTTTAAGAGAGCAGACAACATTCTCTTTTCAAGCTTAATTAATATAGTACTCCACTAAATGCCTCCTGGTCATTGAAAGCATCTTTCCAAATGCGTACATTTTTATAAGAATCTAAGCTAGAACAGATACTGACAGGGCATATTTTAGAAGGGACTAAAAAAAAATTGTGGATGTGTAAACTCTAAAGAAAAATGGTGCCTAGGCAGTGAGTTCAGCCTTAAATTTCTGTTATTTTTTGTTGATTTTTTTAAAAGGGAGAATGAAAAAAAGGAGACGGAGAACAAACTCTGTCTCAAAACAAAACCAAAGAAAAGGGTAAAAAACCAATGTCATCCAAGATGATCAGATGTTACTGATTATCCTGCCCTCTCAAGATGCAGGAAAAATGGAGGAATTAACTCTTGTCTTCACAGTCATTGTTTCTATCCACCAATATATTAGAGATACAACAGTCCAAGTAGTAAAACTCTACAGGTTTTCTGTTAAGCCCAGCAATATAAACACACATTGCAAAGAACAGTCCTTGGGGGACTTTGTCAAATCAAAAGGTTGATCCTGGCCTTATAAAGGGGAAAATAATGCTATGAAGATACATTCTAAATATTAAGAAATCCCCTAGGAAATTTCTCCTGGGCATAGCTTGTGATTTTTGACCAAGTCAACAATATATAATGGACTGTGATAGGATACTCATCTATCAAGGGCAGAGGCAGGGAGAAGGACCAAACCTATCTGCTTTTAGGGCCCTGATTTCAGTTTATTTTTCAATTAGAGACATGTGACCTCTGTGTGAGTATCATACACTTGTAATAATTAAAATTCTGGGGAACCATCATGTGAAAAAGGTCAGGGAAAATAATATTTTTCACTTTTCCTGTGGCTACAAAATATTATAATTGTCAAGGTCTTGTGTCAAACTGTTCTTTCAAAATCTGCCACTGGTTCCGATAGCATCGGTATTTAAAGCTGGAATTTTGAACACACCTGGAAAAATACATCATGAAATTGTAAAAACAAAGGTTTAAAATGGAGACTGGCCTAAACTACAGTGAACTATTTTTCCTTCTCCTCCAAAAATGTAAATGTGATTGGGTTTTGAGTCTCCCAAAGCTCATACGATCCCTCTTTTCTGTTAAATTCTTTCATGCCTCAAAGCTGCTCTAATATCAGTTGAACCTGTTTGAACTCCACACCCAACAGAGCCTTTGGCAGTTGCTTGACTTTCAGCTTATATAAGTGACTATACCTAATAATTAATTTGTTATTTTACCTCTACATCTTAAAAAAAAAAAAATCTACATTATGTCAAAGAGTGATAAAATCAGTTTCTTTTCTTTTTGTGGATTTTGCTGTTTGTATTCAGTTTTGCCCAAAACTCCATCTCTATGTACAGATAAGAAGTGAATTTCAAGACCTTGGCAACGGTGTCAGTACACTGTCAACAGACTTTAAACAACGTAGAAAAGTACAAGTAGGTGTCCTTGGGCTTGCTGACACCTGCAGAACATTTTTGGTCCTAAATTTCGGTCTAGACTCACTTGCTTAATACAGGCAGTCTGAACACACTGCTAGAATTGAGTAGCACTGCTCACTCAGGGAATAATTAAATGAGTGAAATTAAATGTTAGAATAATAGTTTGCAGGATTAAAATGTTTTTTCTGAGTGTTACTCTAGCAGTCCCGGCATACATAATGTATTCCATAAAATTCCATCTATAATTTTTTTTTTAAATACAATTGCATATATTGTGAAGAAGTTTGTTTTCTTTTTTTTTTCTCAATTCCTCATTCCTAAAAGTTTTCAAATAGAATTTTAAATTCCATAGCAGTTCAGAAGGAAAGTGCATCACACATTCCCTCCACCTTTGATAAAAATACAAACAGTTTCCAAATTGTTTGAAAAATTAAAAGAATTTTAAAAAGCCACATCCAGACTCAGGTTCTTGCTGTCACAGTCCTATGTATTTAATTCTAGGCAGTAGAAGTCATCTGCTCATATTGACCAGAGCTTATTTTAGGGAATTATTCACATGGACAAAATTTAGGGAAGAATAAATTACCCCAACGTCCAGGGCTGTTGTGTTACATGGGTGAGGTGAAACATGGGAGGCTTGTGCAAATCATCTCAATGTTAGAGTTTGAAATGACACAATATTTCCAATTTCCAGCTACAGTTCTTGAAGAAGGAGCATATGACGACTCTGACAAAGTGAGAGAAAGTGGACAGAGAAGAAACGGATTTGCTTAGAACCAAACTGCAAAATATGTGTGCTTTGGATCTGTATTTACATGCATACACATCAACAACCATGTTTAGGTACATATAAACATGTATGTACGTCTTGACATGCATACATTGATATGTTATGCTCTCAATACATAAAAATTTATTATTTTGAACATATAAACTTATGAAGGTGTTTCTTGTAGAAATCAGCCTCTGACAATTGGTCATGAAGTCAAAAAACTTGACCTTTTATTTTTTTTTACTTATATCTTTACTTTCTCCTACCACTTTTTTTCCCTCTCTGTATTTTTTTTAAAGCCCTTTTATTCAAACATAAGCTGTCTGCTAATATGTAAACAGGATGGAGGCATTTACAAGTAAGATGACCAATGTGCCAAATCAAATAACATTTGTTTTACCAGGGGAGAGGAATATGTTAGAAGAGAAATCTGTTTTTACATTTAGAATATATTGAAAATGTTTGAAGGGAAGCAGAGCAATCTCCCGCAGTTTTCTCTCAACAGAACATACTGTGTCACCAGTAAAGTTGTGTCCAAAAGCAACAGTTTTACCTGTCTCTTCTTCCAATTTTCCGCCTCAGTTTTTCTCTTCCTTGAAATGGTTCATGGAGAAACCAGAATAGTTATAAATCAGTGAGTTTGCAGCAAACACACAGATCAGCTGCGTGCTGTGCCTTCCTCTGAGAGCACACAGCACACTGAGCACCTCTGAAAGCCAACTTGCTTCCTCTGGTGCATCACTAGGGGTCGAATTCCTTTGAAAATCAGTCTGCAGTGATAGGGATGCTTAGGACGGTTTGACCCTAAGTGAATGGAATTGTAATAAAAACTCTGCAAAGCAACAAGCACTAGGAAAGTTTGTTCATTCACTTGTTCTCTTAGAAAAACTGCCCAGTAACATTAGTCCCTCGGCATACACTTTCCATCTTTATAAGAACAATTTGACACTTTATCCTTAAATTTGTTCTTTCTAAATTTAAAAAAAAAAAACCAAAAAAACAAAAAAACAAACCAAATCAAAACATCCCCTATCCTGTAAAAACCTCAACAGTTTTAAAAGTTATTAATATTATTTTAAAAGGAACGGTTATTTTAGAAAATCCTTTATATTGGCTTCCTTCTTCAAGAAGCATTCCAAGATAATCTGCGAATATTATTTTTTTAGATTGTGTCTGTGAGGAACAAGCATTTCTAGATGTAATGTAAAATGAGTGGCACACACTCATCTGTGTCCAAGTATATCCATACCTGCGTGAGTGATGTGTGATAAAAACACTGTATTTTTTTGTGTGTGTTGGAAGAGGGTCATGTACTTCCTTCTCATAATGTATCTGCTACAAGATATAATGATGGCATTTTTAACAAATACCTCTATGGTAAACATGTTTTAAGTCTTGGCATATTTACATGAAAAGGATTTTACATTTACTGGACTTGTTCCTTCTCATTATTACTTTGCCACTAGATAGTTTGGCTTCCACTTGCCTCTTGATTCTGTTTCCAGACAATTCAATTATGGCAGAGATAGTCCCTCAAACTGATGGGAGGTGTGGTGAATGAAATGTGTATCAAAGTTTAATAAAAAGTATTTCTGAAGAAAAATTAATTTAGATATCAGGATTGCCCTTTTATGAGCTTGTATCCTCTGATGGCACACATCACAGGCTTGAGAAAATGATACACTGTCAATAATTATTCATCATATTGTTGACTTTTTAAACTGCATTATCTTGAGTACCTCTATTTGTTACTCCACCTCTTTCTCAAAACATTTGCCTGCCTTAATTGTTTGACATTATAACCAATATCTGCAGGACTCATTACTATCTCTCTTAATCCATGCATCTTTTAAAAGAGTACACTTTTAAAACACAGAAAGGTGATAAAACTCTAAAGAACATGTTAATGTGGCTCCTGAGGACTGAACTACACTGATTTCTTTGCTTCCTCTGAACTCTGAGCAAGGTTCCAGGAAGCCTTTTCTAGACACCCACATACCTGAAAGGAACTTTTCTTCTTAAAGCTTGGATTTTCTTTTGGGTCTTGTTTGGATGTTGTCTTTCTGCTTTTCACATTTTCAAATAATTTATTCTTCTTTCAAATAATTATACTTCTTTAGTAGTTTCTTACTCTGTTATTGAATGTCCTGTTTTACTGTCTTACTGCTTTGCTTTAATATGAGAGGTTTTATTTGTGCTGATGCGTGTATACACTATTGACCAGCTCGCGTCTTTTGTGCTCAACAAAATTGATTTTCAGTTTGCCAGCTACTCAGAAGATCACTTGACATGACTTTGTGCATTTCTGAAGTGAAAGAAACAAGCTTTCATCAGCTTTTTCATAATCTTTGCACCAATAGCCCACAAAGTCCTATGTTTTGCCCTTTAATGTTGACTTACTTCAAGCTACATTTGGTAGATGCATTTCTGCCATCTAGTTTTGTATTCTATTTTACTTTCCAGTTTAAATTTTCCCTTTTCTTGATAAATACATTTTATAAATTAAATCAACATGGCCTGACCCAGCGCATATTAAAATGCCATTTGAATCAGTTCCAAATTCAGGTGCTTATAAAAACAAATTTGAGGAGCAACTGTAATTCCAATCCCTCCTATGTTATGTGAGCAATTTAAAATTATGGAAATACTTCCAATTTTATAGGCAATTTGAAATGGAAAACAAGCAGAGTTCTGGGCATGTGCTCTGTATATAGGGATTTTACAAATAGAAATGCTTTTAAAGTTAATTTCCATATGCACCCAGTTACCTGGTTCTGTACATGTTCCAAATGAAAATTGCACATTTATATTTTAAAATTCAAAATGTTGCCTTTATTGGACTCCTAGCCAATAAAGAGAACATCTGCACTATAACTGCAATCTGTCTGTTCAATTTGTTGTAAATTCACAGATCATATAATGGTTCTATGTATTTACTATTTTTTCCATATAACACCACACATTTTCGGGGGAGAGGAAGAGAGAAGGCTAAGTATTCGTTGGCTCCTTAGGCAATAAAATTTTATAATAAAATATCTAATATTCTACTTATGCCTACATACCGCTATAAAATAAGAACACATAACCCTGACATGCAGACAAATGAGTCTCTATGTGTCATATTTAGGTTTTCTTTATTCCTTGCACAGATGCATGTGATCTTGCTTGATTGTATCCTTTTCCTGCCACAGTGAATCTGTTGTTTACAGCAGATGGAAGCAGTAAAGAATTAGGCTCAGCTGTGAATATCAATGGTAGAACTTCACTTTAACAATGTTGCTGTTTATTCCCACATTAAACAGACAACTATTTCCTAGTTTACACCTTAAGCACCCCTACAAAATAAGAAAATTGTATAATCAAAAATTAGGAAAGATTTTCTTCATAGTAGGAACAAATCTTTAGCAAACTAAAACTATCTTGAGTCAGTATGGTTTATACAGACCTTTTGCGATGATACCTGTCTCGGAGGATAAATGTTGCAGTTAATCAATAACACAGCAGAGGCATATTAGATCATCTTAATGTGGACTTACCACTGTAGGCTTACCCTTACATATTCAGAAGCGTCTAATCAATAACAGACAATTAAATAGATAACAATTCTAAATAAATAATAAAACAATTATTAAGCATCTAGTTCCTTCTCTGAGGAAGCTGTGGTAATACTGTGTATGAAAAGACATGGAAAGAAAGGTTGTTGAAAGCTTGTGTTTTCCAGATCTTGTCTGGTGTAGTCCACAAGAGCTCCATGGGTGGATTCCATGTGCCAGGTGTCAGCAGAAGATACCAGCACTCACCAGGAGCTGGGGTTGCTGGAAAGAGAAGATCCAGGGCATTCATGACAGTGGAGGACTATAAATTAACCTCCACATGGCCAGGCAGAAATTTGGCAAGGCAAAGGGCTATGATAACCCTGAAAGCGGAGGGAAGAGTGGTTCATGTTTTTCAGGAAGTTATTTGTTAGAAGATAAAACATTAGATATTTTGTTTAAACCAAAATGGAGCCAAGGGTCTAATGGGAAAAATTTAAACTGAACATCACAGAGAGACCAAAGGTGCAGAAGGGCACAATGTGCAGGATTACACATTCTTTAATGACAAAATTAAAAGTTTATTCCTATGCAAAAGAGAGTCAGTAAAATTTCCTTGAAGAAAAACATGTTCAAAAGACATCTAAAAAATATCATATATAAAAACTAATCAAGGGTTAATAATTTTAAAGACATTTTCTCCAGCACAAGAAGTTAGTAACCAACAAAAACCAAAGGTTAAATTATTGTTTTAAAGGAATGCTTTTTAGAAGCACCCCCCATTTTCATCCTGTCTTTAAATTCTTCCCCAGGCATCCATCAGTGACTACTGAGAGAATATGTAACTGGAAAGACTATTGCCAAAATCTACAGCTGTAGCAAATGCAGAATACTAGAAAGTTCAATATCAAGTAAGCATACTCTTAATGAGAGTGCAAATAATTGTTAATATACATAAATATGTGTTCCTGAAACTTTCAGAAAACTTTCAGAAAACTTTCTCTAAATTAAAGCAATTTTGACCTCATGATGCCTACTGTGAGATGCCAGTCCTTCCAAAAAGAAATGTTAAGGAGCTGGACAGAGGCTCCTTCCACATTTCTGCCACAGCAGGCATTTCACTGCAGATGGGATTTTTTTTTTTTTGCATTTTCAGTGAGTCAAATATTAATTATGCATTCTTGTGTAATTATATGACTCATGTCACATAATATTATATTATTATAATATGGTATTAACTAACATACAAAGCACAGAATGTATGGGCTGTATGAGAAGGAGCCTTGCCCCTTATTTGTCAGAGAGGTGTAAAAGCCTAACTTTAGTACACGCAGCCCGAATTTCTGTTATCATTTCACCATAACCAGCATTTCTTTGTGTGTCTAGGGCTCACTTTCTTTCCATCCAGCTCAGAACTCTGAAATCTGAAAGATTCAGAGGTTTGTATTCTTCTGTCAATAATTCTTGTATTATAAATTAGTGAACACAATCTAAAATAGAAAGAAAGGATTTTTTTTTTTTTTAATGGCATGACATTTTCTGTTTGTTTGTCAGCTTCTTCATTAGATATTCCATCATAACCTCAAAGTAGCTACATATTTCCTCTGGGATAATATCATTCAGCTAGTTGTGGAATCACCCAGAAATTTCATCATTCCAATGTCATTTGGATTTTTTTAAAATAGGCTTTATTATTTTCCTATGATTTCACCCAGATTTTCTCCAATCCTAATTTACAGTCTGGTTTTGCATTTCAAAACTGAATTCTCAAATGTGAATTAAAAGCAAATATTTGAAAAGCACATCCATCAATTATGGCTGTGGTCTTCCACATTTCTCAAAGGCAAGTTCTGCTTCAGAATGCAGTAAGACATTGGGTTTCCCTTGTACTTGGCGCTGGTGAGGTCACACCTCGAGTATTGTGTCCACTTCTGGGCACTTCAGTTTGGGAGATACTGGAGTGGGTCCACAGAAGGGCAACAGAGCTGGTGAAGGGTCTGGAGCACAAGTCCTGTGAGAAGCAGCTGAAGGAGATGGGGTTGTTTAGCCTGGAGAAGATGAGGCTCAGGGAAACCTTGTTGCTCTCTACAACTACCTGAAAGGAGGTTGTAGCCAAGTGGGGGTCGGTCTCTTCACTCAAGCAACAGGAGAAGAGGGCATAGTCTTAAACTGCATCAGGAGAGATTTAGGTTGGACATTAGGAAGAAAGTCTTCACAAAAATGTGATTAGATATTGAAGTGGGCTCCCTATGGAGATGGTGGAGTCATCATGCCTGGAGGTGTTTAAGGAAAGCCTGGATGTAGCACTCAGTGCCCTGCTCTGGTTGACACAGTGGTCTTGGGTCAGAGGTTGGACTCAATCTCAGAGGTTTTTTCCAAACTAATTGATTCTGTGAGTCTGTGAATTAAGACAGTCCTATCAGTAAAATTTTTACCAATATGTCTCACTATGCCTTGAATACCTGTCCAGATCTCCAAGAATTCAGTGCATTTGCCGTTCATCCTACACAGGAGTTATTCAAGAGTCCAGGTGTGATGAAACCGAAAAAGTGAAAAGTTGCAAAAAACTCACAGAACAGATAATAAAATTAAAAACAGATGTATAATGTAACAATTTTGGACCCCTTTAATTACAGTGAAGCTGCTGAAGCTGCTGAAGTGTTTCTGTGGTGACTTCAGAGGAAGACCAGGTGATGAGTTAAGGCAAAAGTACTAACGTTTGAACAGCTAAAATTAGGGTGAGTTAAATGCCACCTACATGCTTATGAAGGAAATGTGAACAAGCTCATGAATTGTTAAAACTGCAGTCGGTCTAGAGATGGTAAGGTTTTGTTGAAAGAAGGGGAAAGCAAGAAAGAACACTTTGGCGATTTATTCAACCACCCCGTCCCAGACAGCCCTGCTGTGCATGATCAGGATGATTCATTCAGTCAGTCCCAATGCCAAGGAAAACAGCCCTTTGCAATCTGAAATGAAAATGGGCCGTCATGAAGTTGAGGAACAGCACATTTCTCCAGGGTGGATAATATCCATGCAGAAATATCTACAGAGTCAGAAAGGAGACTTTAAGACATTTAGTGGATTATTCATCATTGTTTCTTTCAGAAGTGAGTTGGATGGCTGCTTTTCAAGTGCTGAAGCAAGAACAATCATGTAGTGTGGATATTTGAAAAAAAAAAATCCCAGTAACTTGGACATATAGTCCCACTGGATTTTGCTAATATCTGAGTGCAGACTATTTATTTAATCACACCAGCAGAGGAAAACACAAGTCTACCAAATAATGTAGTGAAAGAGCATTCTTGGCATGATGACCAGGACTTGTCTGTCACGGACAGAAGAAAGCTGATTGCACAGCTTAGGAGAGAACACACTGGGCAGTGACTGTATGAGATGCAAAGAGATAAATAGAAAAGGCAAAGATTGCTGAAGAAGGTTAGAACAACATTGATCTGCCAGTGGATATTCATATGAATATCAGGAGATACGTATATCTCATCAGTAGCACATGAACAGGGTGTGGTTCTTGGATTCGTCCTGTGCACGGCCAGAAGCTGGACTCAAAAATGCTCTTGAGTCTCTTCCAAGTCAGCATATTCTATAATTCTATGATCCTATGAATAGCAGGTGTATTGAACACATGCTGCTCAAATGGACTTACTAATAGGACCGTGCTTATGAACAAAATAAACACGTACTTGTGTGAGAGCCTGAAGTTTATTGCAGCAGTTTCTGCAATAAGATTAACTCAATTAATGGCTATGCAGACTGCTACAATCTGTGCTGAGCTAAAACACATGTATCTGGTGACTTTGGGTCCAAAAACCTGCAAATCCCTTTGCATTTTATTCAGTTTATTTGTTATGGTTTTATCCTATTTATTTTGATTGGGTGACATTTGTTTTTGCACAGAGCTCCAGGTACTTTAGAAACAGAAGTTATATATATATATATAAAAATATTTCATTATTATTACTGTTTCTATTACCAGATCTGTAGGTTCAGGAAGTGGCTTGGAGAAGTTTCCAAGATGTTAAGCAGAGTTTATATCAGTGAGCAATGAGCAGGAGAAATGGGATAGAACAAAGGTGACATGAAAGGAGCAACTGCAGAGTAAAAGAAAAAATCTCAGAACCATTCAAAGAATAAATTTGAAACCTTCTGAATCTGCAACAGACCTTTCTACCACAGGGCAAAACAGCATGATGAAGGAGGTTGTGAGTTAACGATTACTGTCTTAAAGTTTCACTATCACCAGCCGATCTAAGTCTCATTAGCATCATTAGGGAGAAGAAGGAAATAAGGGAACATTTGTCAGATTTAGAGACAGTTCCTAAAGCTTCCACACGTGATTTCTGTTCTGCTGAAATATTAGTTCCTATCAACACATTTAAGATGACTGTTTCACTTGGAATCCATGTCTAAGAGAAGGTCTTTTTTAGGACTGAGATCAGAAACTGATTTAACTTGTAAGGATGATTGTCACTTAATAACACAGACAAAAACCTTCACACAGAACTCAGTTTATGGGACAACAGCACAGTGAAATGAGAAAAGTGTGACTAGATATGAGAGAAATACTTGGAGACATGGCTACAAAGCTGTCTTCCAATGAGTTTTTGGGACCTGATCTGGAGTTACTGTCAGCGCCCTCTGAAGACTGCAACTGGAGATTCTGTATTCACTGTGACCAAATCAGAAATTCAGGCACTTTTATTGAACCTGGGTAGACCATTTACCAGTTTTCTAAAATTGGCCTGTTTTCTTCCATAATTTTTTTTTTTTTTTAGTCAGCTAGTTTCCCTCTATCCTTCGTCTTCTGAAATTTACTGAAAACTATGCAAACAAATCACAGACATGGGCCAGGAAGAGATTCACAAATGTACCTCATTTTGCGTATGTCATTAATTTGAATGGGATATCTCATATGCTCATCACATTTAGACAATTATCTTGGTGGCAGCCACTGGTTGTTAACTTACTGAAGCTTTGAGCCGCCTTCTGGTAGGGAGGTATTTGTACGATGTGACCAAATCACACAGCAATGCTTTTGTTAGTTCTGACTTCAAAACCTATTTCTGACTTTATGAAAACCATTCCTTTTTTAAATGAATTTTCCTTAGAGATTAAACAAATCTCTATTAACATCCTGTGATTCAGTTTGTACGGAAATCCACTTAAAAACTCCCCAAAACTGTATCAAGAAAGTAGCTAAAAAAGCACAAGTAACTACTTCCTTCTTACACCCTAATTCCTTCTCTTCTTACCAGAAATCCTCTAAAAAATGAGATACGTTCTGACAAAAACTGAAATTTGAGTGTTCTTTTTAAGTAGAGAAACGGATAATGCAAGAAACAGAGAAAAATAAGATGAATTTAGTTGGATTTCTCCGTATCTTTTTAATCAGCATTTATTCATACTTGGAAAACCACTTCCCTTTTGAATTCTTCCCCAACATGAAGGCCAGAAACTTTCATCAACATTTTACAAGCATCACTGAAGCTAAACAGCATACTTTTACTGGATGGCATCAACCCAGTTAGAACTTCAAGGAGATTGCAGCTGAATGTGTTGATGCAAAGTTGCGATGAAAGGAGAAATAATTTGTTATTCTACTCAGAGATATATCAAAAATGTGAGCAGTTGTTGCTTTAATTCAGAGCTGAATGTTCCCAAATAATTTGGGGGACTGCTTGATATTTTGAATGTCTGCCAGCTGTAACATCGACTTGGAGAAGAAGACTTTGTCCAAAGTTATTCCTCTGCAAACCTTGAGTTATTTGGGTTGGGATTTTTATGTAGGAGCAAACGTACATGGTCAGATTAAATGTTCATCTAGTCCAGTCTCCTGTCTCTGACATGACAGTCAGTGGACATGTCGGGGGATGTCGTGGTATGAACAGAGTAAGGATATAGTGACACTTTGCAACTATGGTCCTCCAGCTTCCAATGATATCTCCCAGCCCCAGGACTTTCTCTGCCAGAAATTATAACCTTGTGGTTTTGAGAACATTATAGAAACAAGTCCAAAATTTGTAATGATTGAATCCAGCTTTTTTTTTTTTTTAAATACATTTCATAATTCCCCAAACTATTGGAAATATGTACACCATTTTTTCATACTTGATCATGGAAAGCATAGATATTTCTCTCTTGTGTCTTATGATATGTCACAGGAATGCACTCCCTTGCAAGTTTCTGTAATTTCAGGTTTCTAGCAGAAGCTGCAGTACTTCAAAAATATACATAAAAAAAGAATGTGTGGTTTGGACCAGTGCCTGCCTTACTGCAAGAAAGAATTATCAGAAATCTCACAGGGAAAATTATTCTTTTGAGATTTTTCCCTTCATTTGTAATAGGAGTCAGGTACTTTGTACTTTTCTTAGCTATTTCATACTGAAAGGACAAAGTGTATTCCTACTTTTATAAGAATTTCAGTTTAAATTATACTAAGATAAAAAGAAATAATAAAGGGGTCAAACTTTATACCAAGGTACTATTCTACTATTATTTATGTAGGATAAGTAATTACATACATATACTTATTTATATATAACCAAGGTGGACATGAGGCCACTATGATGAAAAGATGTAGGTTGTATAGATGCATACATCAGACACAGTTGTGTTTTTTCCCGATGTTGACATGCAAATTAATGTAGGACCTGGTTTTGAAACAGATGAGTCAAAATTCCTGCCAGGCCCCTGACTCTTATGATCTGGAAGCCAAATCCTCATAGTCCTCAGACCTCCCTCCAGATGCAGAGTATAACTGTCAGCCACATAAATGTGCGTTACTAGAAGGATTTTGTTTATATCTTGGTATAATGTTGCATTTTATATGTAGTTAGTCTATAAAATAGACACAGAGGAAGGACCACAGAGAGAAATTTACCACAAACATTCCTCTGTTTCTGAGAGGTGGTGGCACAGCACAGCTCAGATTCACATTTCCCTGAGGAATGAGGTCTTCTGAACACTGTCTAAGCACTGTCTAGGGAAAGGCACAGACCAAAACCAAGCCAAAGCCTAGCACACTGCAGAGATGAGCAGGTATAAGTCCCTGAGCCCTGATCATGCAGCACTACAGTACTTAAGGGCTTTTCTGACAGCCAGTAGCAACTCAGACTCCTGTGGTTCCTGACAACGTTATTAAAAAGAGCTGTTGGTGAAGATAAGGAATAATTTATTTATAATATAACCAGCCCTACTGGAAGGCTTGGGTGTGCAAGGGCAGCAAGACCATTATTTGAATTTATGCAGTTTAAGAAAGTAATTTCACAGCTAACCTTGGAAAATAGTGTAGACCTCGTCATCACTTCATTTTCTTTTAGTATAGAAGTGGGTGGCTATATTTGTTGTGGAAAGCTTGTAAAAGTAAACAGTGCAATTATTTTAATCTCTTAATATGTTTGGAATTAGAGCTCATGGCTGTTCAAAACACTTTAGTCACTGGGGTTTGAATAACACATATGCCATAGAGTCAGCAAATGTCTACCATATGAGTAACAAATATAGAATGATAAAATAAATTCAAAAGAAGACCTTTCCAACCCTGGATACCCAAGAGATAGGAGAAGCCAAAGCAACAGCTGTCTTCAGCAAGAGAAAATCTATTCAAATATTGTTTTTCAAAGGATTCCTCTAAGTAAGGAAGATTTATTTTACCATGGGCATGCCAGAAATGCCATGATGTTAGAAAAAATATTAGAAGAGTTATCTGAGACCCAAAACTCCACCATACCGTGAGCCGGTTATTAAAAAACAAATAAATGGATATGTCAATCCTCAGACACGCAAAGGAAAGTAAAGTAGGAAAGTTTTTGCCACATTTTTCCCTTTTGTCTAGGATGTATTAATATCCTATATTATTCAAAAAAAGAGATTAAAGCCAGACCATGACAACCATAATCACACTGCATAGTGAATTACTCATTCCCATGCAGATTATTGAGAGTGCTTCTGGATTAAAAATGCCATTCACAGGTGGTTAGGTATGGTAATTTTACTAATTGTGATTAGAAAAAAACACAATACTCTATAAAGTAAAGCACCCCATTGGTGCTTTTTATTAAGAAGATGTGCATCTTAAGCCATATTATTCCATTTGTTTATTATATGAGATATGGCAAATGTACTGAAGTATGAGAACCTTTATCCTCAATGTCTTAACTCAGAGCTAGGATTGCTGCTGATTCTTTCAGTTCACCGGGATTCAGTTAAAAATTTCTGAGAAGAAAGGCACGTGTTAAGGTTAAGACAATAAATATGACATCTACTTGCTCACAGGCATAAAAGTGAAATTAACATTTTTTTAAGATAGTGTTTCTCCACATGATTAAACTCACTTCCTAAAGCACAGTTCATGTACACTGTATCTTTGGCCACAGGTGTGGGGTTGGATCCTATCAAATGGCCATTTCTGGTCTCTGAATATATTATCAAAAAGTTCTGATGTCACTCTGTAGTCTACTCTTGGTCCCCCAATCAGCCATCTTGCACAGGTACAAGCTCCTCTGTGCTATTTTTCAGTATCAACCTGCTTGTTTATCAATTTCCACTGAAACTTTCATTTGAAGCCAGCTTTGTAATTTAATAGAACATCAATTTAAAATATATATTTTTCCCAGGTAGATTTCTGAGCTTCACCACAAAACATCCATGAAAAAAATTTAACATCTACAAAAAATGAAGAAAGTTAACACAGAAGAGTCAGTCACAATTTTGGGGTAAAAAACAATTTCCCAGAAAGTATCACAAAACTTTTGAAATGCTGTCAGAATTTTTCTCCTATTGATCATGATTACTGTGTTTAGAAAGCACAAAGAAGGAACTGAATACCACATCCAGCACTAATGAAGTAGCCTCCAAGGAAGATAGACCACCTTCTATAAAGTTACAACACAGCACAAGAGAGCAAATTCCAGAAAGGAGTTGTTGAAATACAGCATTAAACTCCTTTATAAATCATTTTTAGTAGAGCTTTTACAGGTAATTAAGGAGGGTGAAAAACCATAGCAATTTGGATTAGATTTGGGACCGTATTTTACAATCTATTGTGTAATTCCTTAGTCTACATGAAAAATTTCTGCTTGAAATTTATATTCCAAATGTGAATAATATAGTCCGTAAGTGAAGAATAGCAGGAATAACCTGATGAATGGAAGTAAAGATATGATTGTTCTCCCTGAAGTTTAGGATAAAGTTTGAAGGAGTAAATACGAACAGAAAAATCTTTTTTTTTCTTTTTTTTTTTTTTTTAATCTTACACAGCAGGAAGCATGAATCACAAAAAATATTATATTGCATATGATACTTGTTTAAAACTTTACTTGGCTAATTCAGTAGCACACAGCCGCAGTCTCTTTAAGCAGTATAGACTTAATAAATCATTATCAAGGAGAGAGAAGCTGAGAATTGAAGAAAGCAAGGATCAAGCTAGTGAAAACATATGAATGTGGTACAGTTTTCTCAAAATAAGTGTTCATTTCATTTAAACTTGAACAATCAAGCTATCAGAGATTATCTGATATCTGTGATTTTATACTCTGCTTGCCCTCATAGGAACTTACCGTGTATTAGAAGGTTGGACAGTGAACTCTGCAGGGTCTTGTTTGAGAATTGGCTGTTCTGAAAGATTTAAATACAGTTTGATGAGATCAAATTACAAAGGAAGAATTCATCAGCATCAGACTTAGAGAGTGTAAACATCTATATTTTACCAATTAATTAAAAAGGAAAAAAAATGTGAGATTGCGGAGAAAGTAACAAAAATATTCAGAGATTATGAAGATTGTACCTGAAGATGTATTAAGTACGTCTTGAATTTCATCTAATCTTGACTCACTTCAGCTTAAAGTTTTTAAACTGAATTTAGAATATTCTTTTGCATCAATGGCATTTGTAGGAAACTATAAAAAACAGTGACACTCCCATCCGGACTATCCGACGTGAGCAAGCCATGCTGTGCTGCTGATCTGTTTGCATTCTGCCTGGGGACTGTCTAAGCAAACCTTTGCATATGAATGACTTCAGGAAGCAGGAATCAAGATGCACCTGACAAATCCATTTTCAGCTGAAGTGGCTGGAAATGGTGTAGGGCTTTAGAAATTCATCCACTAAGAAAAACTAATGCTTCTATAATGGGAGATGGATTTGTGATGGTGTCTTTCTAAAGACTGAGGTCATGTGGGGCCAAGAGGAAAAGGAGGAGCCCAAACACACTGGGGACTTTATGTAAATCCTGAGGCCAACTCCTAAAGAAAAATGAAGTCAACAACAAGACTTCGTGTGGTTTCAGTGGCCCCCAGATGTATATTTGAACTTTTGCAGGCCTAGTAGGTCTAAACCTAAGCTCCTGACTTTCGTTTATGATTCCTCTGGCAAAAGCTGCTCTATTCAACAACTAAAATGAGACATTGCTAAAATCTCCTTGGCAAGTAACTAGTACATTGGATCTGCCTTTCGAAACCATCCACAACTGCAGCTCATAAGGATCACTTCTTCATGCTATTTGATAGGAGATGAAAAGAGGGGAAGTCTGACTGGGGTTGAATATTGAAGAAGGCGATTTTAGTCTTAATAAAGGAAGGACGTAATTTTAGAAGTTCAGAGCTTAGAAGTTTAGAACTTCTAAAATGTACACATATATGCGTACATGCATATAGATATATAGTATGTATATATACATACATATATATATGCACATCATGTGTGTAAATGCACATATAAATCTACCTCTACATATCTAAGATTATAAAAATATTTTTCCAAATTGTAACAAGTTTCTTTTCTCTGAAAACAAACCATTAAGCACTCTGCAAGTGTGCCAAATGCTGCTTTAAATAAAAAGAGAACCACTGACATTGTTTCCAGCCTGCCAAAATAAACCCACCCCGGCTGCTGAGATGGAGACCAATGGGACATATGTGTGTGATAACCTCATTCCAGAGTAAATCCAGCCTCAATGCTAAGGTGTAATTTGAATAATAAAAAAGTTTAATTAGCTGTAAATCAAAACACATTTTATGCCTGGAAGGCAATTTTGAGCTTTCTTCTTCTTCCTACTCCCTTCCTGTATCCTTCATTACAATATAATCAATTAGGAATGAGCTTGAACCAAAGCTGGGAAGCCAAGAAGCTCTAAACACCAAAGAAAATTTGAAAATGTGTATATCCACAGTCAGTGGATGATTACACACTTCTGGCAGAATTTTAATAAGCCCAGTTAAAGTGTGTTTTCCCCAAAGTGTGGGTTTCACATGAGTGGAACGGTTTTTGCCCTTAACTCTATTAGTAGCAGCTTTCTATGTGATCTCCTACTCTTTCCTACTTGCAAAGTAATGTGCTGTGCCTTTAATCTCCTGCATAATGGTTTATGCTACAACACTGAATACACATTTGCAGTTAGCAAGAATGCTATGGTCAGCAATCACAATTGGGCTGGAAAGCAATAATGCATTAAACTGCGATAAATTAATCACTTGGAAACTTGTGAACATGTCCTAAGGAACTTATGGTTGCCCCTTAGAAGAGTATTTTTTCCACTCTGTCATTTTAATAGCTTTAGCCTCTCAGCACTACTGTGACAAAAGCAAATTCTCTTTTCTTTCTTTCAGGTTTTTTGCTAAAGGGAAGTTAAGGCGAAGAGTGGAATGGTTACGTAGAATTCATACGTCTGAAAAGGAAATTAAGGCTTAATCTTCCCAAATTTATATGGATTCACTAATTTCTGGACAACTTTTCCTCTTGGATTATTTTCAGCCACAAGTCTTTAGGCATTTGGGAGGATTAGATGAGAGTGGAACTGTATTAACTTTAGGAATAAAAAAGACCAGATTCAAATAAAATAAAGAGTTGGCTGAGATCCTTCTTCAAACCTCAAAGCCCTTCTGAGGTTTGAAAGAGTTTAGTATACTCCTTTTATTTTCTTCATCTGCTTCAATGGCACTTCCTGATACTGGGGGGGAGGGCAAGGGGGGGAGCAGAATAGTGAAAATACTATGTGAAAAGCTGTGGTTTCAGTACATTTTGCCAAATGTACAGTCTTTTTTGTTGAGGATTTTTTTTAAAGATTTTTTTAATTTTCTATAAACAGAACAAGCAATACCAACAAAGTACACTCAGATACCATAGATATCTAAGCATCAGGCCTAAAGAATGCTGTGGTGTGTGGACCAGAGACAGCTCCCTGGGCTCCAGATCTGCAATCAAGCCCTTTGGATGGACCTTGGCATTGCACAATGGCTTCAGGAAGGCTTTAGGGAGCCCATGAATGGAAGTGACATTGCCTGCTTAAAACCTTTCATGGTGGTTATCAAACATATGGAAAAAACTGCAGGATGGAAAGAAATGAGGTACAAATTCACTACCAATGAAATCTTTCTATTTTAATGGTGTCCTTTCAAACATAGTGTCTGACAGTCATAGAAACACCAGAACCCCTTCTGGGATGTCTGAATTAATCAGATGTTGGTTATACATTTGTCAGATCATTGGAAAAATATTTTTAAGAGCACATACATGAATATGCATTTGTATTGTCACCATCAATCTCACAGAAATTCAGAAATTAAAGGAACATCTCCTTGCACTGCTCAGGTGAAATCATACCTTATAACACTTGATATACCAGATACCTCCTAAAGTGGTAAGAGTTTTGTTCAGGCTTTTGAAATAAACTATACTCCTTTTATTGAGGTTTTTAAAGAGTCCTGCATGTGTTCAAGGTGTTGCAGAGTCACCATGAATTTTAGGGTGTATTTGACAATTGCATTTTTTTTTACCTAGTTAGCGCACATTTTAGTATATGTATATTATAATCACAAGTGAGAGTTTGTGCTTGAAAGATCCTGGCAGGTTTTGATCTAGATGAAATAAGTTACTTCTATCAGCCGACCATCTAGAAACCTCAGCAATTCAATTAGCACTAATTGAAATGGTAATTGCTAATGTCAGTTCAAAGGCCATAAAACAAATGAGCCTTAAATCCGAACTGTTCCCTTATCTCCAGTACTTAGATTTATATCCTGGAAATGCCTATTGACACAGAAATGCATTTGTTGGCAATTTCATTGGAAAAATTACTGGAAGTGTATCAAGTAAAACTGGAAGAACGACTCATGAACGTACTACAAGGTATAACTCTGCCCTGGTAGGAAGGAAAGTAAAATGTCCAGATGTCAGATGCTGTTATTTAACTACTTCTTAGTTAAGATTTTAATTCAAGGGACTAGTAACTGGCACCTAGAGCCATTTTTGATGACTCAAAATCCTGTCTGATGCCCAGCTGCTGCTCCAGAAGGTCACAGGTTTTCTGAGAATCCTACATCATTTTTTGGAACTACAGGTATGGATATTTGGGATGTCATGGAGCATCTCAAATGGCAGTGGATACCAAAGTTGAAGCAAATGAATCATACTCATGGTGCCTAGACTCTATTTAGGGGAACAGAGTTCTTTATTCAAGGAACCAGAATCCCAGTTTCTGACTGTAATACTGAGAGGCTGCCCACATGCAGATAAGCAGCGTGGTTTCAGATGCCTTAGGACACCTGGTCTGGCTTCCAGCTGCTCCAGGAGAGCACAGGTCTCCCATAATTCACATCCCTCAGCAAATATCACAGGTGACCCACGGCACCCCAAACGGCACAAGATACCTATGTGTGGACAGCTGAAATGAGCCCATGTATTTCTGAATTTGGATCTATATATCACGTTTAGTGTTAGGGGAAGTTAATCTTGTCATTTATCACCTGACTTAGGAGTATCTTCTGGATGTGTTCTGTGATGCAATACCAGGAATCCATGCAAAAGAGAGGGCATCGGTTTTCCATACTGTGGATACAGCACTCCCACTCAGCTTTGAAATCGAGAATGTGGACATGAGAGTGACACTAATACGTGTGGATCTCAGCAGTTTAAGACTAACATTAACCTCTAACCTTGTCTTAGAGAGTTATTTAAGCAACTGACTTGGCTGGATTATTGACATAAATCTATTTTCGAAGTACCCATCCAGAGTTATCATGTTATACTCTCAGACAGAACAAATAAATAAGGACACAGAGAATATAGGGCCAAATCTTCAGCTGAAGAAAATTTAGCAAGCACCTGGCTAAATATCAGTCCTTTTAACAGAAAACTGGTTAGCAGAAAATCCTTTTCTGCAGTTACTGTGGGGATATGTGTATACATGACACCTGGGGTGCTCCAGAGGGAAGTCATAGGACAAATGAGTTTCCCAAACTTGTAATTTATCGAGGCCGTGGTCCAGAAAGACATGTAAGCATCTCAATATCTTTCATCATTGCTGTGAAAGGGAATAGGCCTCCAGTCTTGCAAGAGCTTAAATATCTTATTCTAGTTTGTCAGAAAACTACTTTGTCTGGCTGATCTATAAAGCTGCTCTACCCAGCTGGAAAACGCCCTGCACTTTTATGTCCTATATCATTCCACTGCTCTGTTTATTTTGCCCATTAATGAAAATGCTTTCAGAGTGGATTAGATATAATCAAAATATTATGATCTCCCCACCTTCAAGGTTTGGCAGAACATAAAGCACAGGCCAGTATAGCTGACCAGCCAAGGAATAGATTAGCTGTGATAGATAGTGTCATGTTGCTATTGCAAAACAGTTCCCTGCATGTGTGAGTGGCTGGAGGGAATGCATTAGAGAAATAAACTTGCAAAGAAAATAGGATATATTTGTAAACACAGAATGCTCATCTAAGAGTTACACAACCTAACCACTGCCTATGAATACCACTTGATAACTTACTAATATACACAAAATATACTTCAAAATGAGGATTTAATGATAAGATGACAACACATTTCCTAAATGAGTCCAACTTCAGAGAATATCAGAAGGATTACCAAAGGTGGCAATCTATGAATTAAAGAAAATGTGTGTTAAAAGTTTTTGAGATGGCAGCAACTTTATACATAAAATTTATTTTGACCCATTGCTCCCATAAGCAATGAACAGTTCCATATTTTCTACACAACAACAGACAGAATTTTTCTGGTGGATGTAACTGCAAGCTTACAGAGTGTAACCTTTGTATTAGGGATAATTATAATGATCAAATCATCATAACACACTGAAGAACTCTAAATATGAGCAGTGCCATATAAAAATAAATGAGAACACAGTGTATATTCGTATGGTTCCTTCTCCAGAGGCAAATAGGGGATTAAGTAACTTAATGAATGACAATGAAAAGACAAAACACTGCAGTAAAATAAGTCCTGCTGCAAATACACACAACCCCACTGACAATCAAATCTGTTGTTGTCCAGAACCATATTTAGGATGGGAGGTCTCCATCCCTACACTGCATTCATTACTTCTGTCTCACACATTGCTCCATTGCTTTCACTAAATGGAGCATGTAATTTTCTTAAATAAGTGCTTGACCATAAAAAACTCCAAGCGTATATAGAGCATGGCATGAAAAAAAGAGCTTCCTACTCTGATCGGTGCCTTTGATTTCACAAGCCTTATATCTGTCAATAATCACATTCAGAACACATTTATTGTAATTCCCCAAAGCACTGCATTTATATGAGTGAACAAGCTCCAGTTATCAAAACGGAGTTCTGAAGTGGCTCCACAGTTAAGCTGATGTAACACACTTGATCACAGCTCTTGAGAAAGTACCAGCAGGTAGATTTCAAGCTCAGACAGCAAAGCTGAAAATGTGAAGTTCTTGCTAGTAATCAAGTTCTTTGTGATCTGGATTTACCTGGGATTTCTCTGCTGGAGCTGTAACACAGAATCCAACCTCTCTCCATATTTTAAGAAAAGGCAATACTCAGATATCCTGTCATGCCAAAGTTCCTACAAAGTTAAATGTTACAAGAAGAAGTCACCAGAAACTCCACTGACACATTCTTGGGTTCTTATTCCCCAACTATCAACACCAGTTTTCTCTTTTGCATGCTGAAATTCTTGCCTGGAATATTTGCTCAGATATTTCAACAAAACACCTAGGTGCAAACAAGAAGTTGCTACAGTACCAAAATTTCTGGGAGATTGGCACATTTGCTGTGTCCAGTATAAATTGAAAATCAAAAATTTTCTGATGGGTCAGAATAAGGTTAAGATTTTGTTTACTTTTAAAGCCATTATGCCATGAATACATAGTTTTCATTATAGACTTGATTACATCAGCATCATAATTTACCATTAATTGGCAGATCACGATATAACTGTTATTTCCTGCTAGCAATTAGGAATTTTGAAAGTATGCTTATCTCTTTATTTGTGTCCAAAGAAGTTTCATCAACCTCAGAAGCACTTCTATCAGATACATGGGGAGGAAATCCATTCAGTCTGAGTGTCAGGGGGAGACAGTGTTGAGTACATTCCTTGAATTAACTGGATGTTTGCAGCAGCCTTCAAAAGCCACAGTGGGTTCCTCCAAAAGATGTCACTTCACTCCTGAGGAACAAGTTGCCTACTCCCATACAAATGTAAATTAAGTTGATTTGGAAGTAATTGAGACTCTTCCATGCATTTTAGAAAGAGTTAGATTAGAAGTATTATCCATCTTTGCTCTGATTTCACAGCATGTAGAAATACTAGTGTAAGCAGTAATGAGTACAAACCCAAATGACTACTAAAAACAGTCCAGATTGAATGAAACTCGACTTTAATCTCCTGTGCATCTTTACCCAGGCTCTTCTGGGATGGCAGTGCTGTGTTTGCTTCATGGATGCATGAGAAAGGCGTTCAGATAAATGGACACACATTAACAGTTGCATGAACTGTATGCAAAATAAAAATATAACCTTTATTACTGTTAATCCTACATTTAACTGAATTAACTGAAGCATGGAATCAGGGTTAGGAGAAGAGTATATTGCAGAAAAAAAAAAGGTCAATATATATGCATTTAAATGTGGAAGAGGGTGGAAACATATGGTTAATAAAGACAATGTGACATTCCTTTCTCTCCAGTTCAGAGTAAATAAAACAACTCTACTTTCTTTCCAACAAATCAATCAAACCACACCACAAGTATGATGATACCCTATTGTTTCTTATGGCTTCCAGAAATACGAAGTTATGTGTGTTTTGCTTGGCACAATTGAATCTTCTGCTCAAATCCCACCAGCCAGGTCCCAAGCCTTATCTTTCTCTGTCAGAATCCTCTACAACTCATTATTTTTCATTTGAAGAATCTCTCTGAAACCTTTCCTGCACTTCTCATTCCAGACATCTGCAGGGATGTGGTGTGTTTTGGAGCATGAGGAAGTGCTGTTTATTTTCAGCTCCCTCACTGTCTACACCCAGCAGCCTCTAGTATTTTTAAAGAAAAGTTGAAATATTTCCCTCAACATTCTTCTCCTTCTGACTAACTGAAAGGAAGGCATGGGAATTCTATAGTGAAGTGCAGGCAAGGACCAGGACCAAGGACATGGCTGAAGTGCAGCTCCTGGGGTAAGGAAGCAATAGGTGAGGCTTCTTACTGTTTTCCCCCCACAATTTTCTGTGTTTACAGAAGTTTGATCCAAGGTTACACGGCTTCACCATATCAGACCTGACCTTGAACACAGGCTGCTAAACCCTAGGAAAAAAGAAAGGGGTCCCTGTTGATGCACTTAAAGACTTGACACCTCCTTGACCATGATGTTGTTTACTTGTCTCTAAAAATGTCCTTCTCATAATGCCCCAGAATGGACACTGAATGGCAACAGCTCATGTTCTCCTCACAGGGGATAGGTGAGCGTTGGTCCTGCACAGCTCAGTGGCTGTGGATCAGCAATATGAGCTGTGTTGCAGGCTTTTCAGGGTCTTTTCATGTACCTACAGTGGTGTTAAAGAGAAACTGAGATCTGGCTCTGCAAGTCACAGACTCACAGAGCCACAGCATATGCTGAGTTGGGAGGGACCCACAAGGATCATCAAGTCCAAGCCTCAGTCCCTCACAGGACCACTGCCAAGAGTCACACCATAACAGTATCATCCAAATGTTTCTTGAATTCTGTCAGGCTTTGTGCTGTGACCACTGGCCTGGAGAGCCTGTTCCAGTGCCCAAACACCCTCTGGGGGAAGAACCTCTTTCTAGTATCCAACCTAAGCCTCCCCTGATACAACTTCAGGCCATTCCCTCAAGTCACCACAGAGAAGAGACCAGTACCTGCCCCTCCTCTTCCCCTCACAAGAAAGTTATACCTGCAATGAGATCTCCCCTCAGTCTCCTCTTCTCCAGACTGAACAGACCAAGTGCCCTTAGCCACTCCTCACACAGCTTCCCCTCAAGGCTCTTCACCATCTTTGTTGCCCTCCTTTGGACACTTTAATGTCTTAGTCAAGCTCAGACAATTTAAAATGGAACTTAAGATACACTCCAGCATCTATTAGGCTATAAAAGATCAAAAGTCAAGGAATGCAGAATTCCCTTATTCCAAGGGTGTCAGATTTTATGCAGTTAGAGGACAAAGGAAGGATCTTTACCTGAACTGCTTATCATAAGTGATCTGCTAAATAATAATTTCTAATTGAGTTGGACTTCTATGCCATTGCAAATTCTTACCTCCATTTTTGTAGGTGATTTAAACACATCTTTGTAAAACAGAATGGTGGAATTCATTGTTGTAAATATTCATGCATAAATATTATTATTCAAAACCTAACACCATTATCACATGAATAGGAAACAAAGGCCAGTCTGGATCCAAAAAGTCTTCCAATTTCCACATTTCTGTGCTTTAATTAACATTTACTCAAAAGAAACCAGATCTATCCAGTGATTTCACACTTAGCAGTTTGTCCTTCTTAAGACCTTCTTTTCATCCAGTCCAGTAGTAAACTTGTTTAAACCACCAACACGGCTTCAGCTGTGTATAGAAACAAACAACACAGAAAGGGACTTGTCAATGTAGTTGGTCTGTCACTGATGTTACAAGAAAATAATGCTAAAGTTTAAGGAAAAGAACTATTTGCAGCAATGATGGTTAAGTGTTTGTGAGATGGCAGGAGAGTTTGTGAGACAGTTTTGGCAGATGAACTCTTGGGATTTTGTGGGTTTTCTTTAAAATTTAGTTTAGCAGTAGTGGATGCAGTTGCTGCACTTGAATGAGTCTCGTAGTGCCTTAAAATATTTGGTGTCACAACACGTTTATTTCAGCTACATTAATTGCATCCAAACATTTCTGTTTAGTCCCACAGGAAAAACAAGATTGCTGGGAGTCTTCTGTATGCTCATTTCTTCTTCCAATTTCTCATTTGCTTGAGGCGAATGATTTTCTGAGAACCTGGTATGTGATTAAAGATGCAATAATTCTTCCCAGAAAAAGCAATAATGCCATCCAACAGTATCATATTCCCACTTCTTAATTAAGGTTCTATGCTTTTGTTATTCATTGACAGTAACCAATATACACATACTTCTGCATAATTGTACCGCAGGTTTGTTAGGGTCTGTGCATATTGTATATGTTTGCCATTTGGAGCTCACGTCCATCCATGCTTGACAAGTCATTTCAGTCTTAAAGAGTGAAACATAGTAAGCTATGGGTAATGGCAATTGAACATTTTAGAGAAATTGGACTTTATGAGGATCATCATTTTTCCACACTAATTACAGAACACAAATGTTCTGAATACGAGCTTGGGAAGTGTACAGTAACAACTGAGATACAAATTTATTGTATATACAATGTTGAAATTCGGCTTCTAATATTACTGGATATGAACTCCAGTTTAGTTTGAGTAGTGTAACTTGGATGTCACTCTGGGATTTAACATGACTTTCTAACAGAAAAGTTTCTGCAATCAACAACAAAACACAAAAGTGTGAAGTTTAATGACTATGGTCTAGAGTTCATGAGAGACTTTATAATAGTGCCTAATTTAAAATGTCCTGTGCAGCTGCATCTGTCAAGGTATATTTTTAACAAAAAGCTCTGGAGACTCTTAGAACCAAATAGATTTTACCTCAATTTAAACATTTAATTGAGACATTTGAGAAAAGAGTATGGTCATAGTAGACTCTTCATTAGAGTTAATGAGGGCAGATAGAGACCTGCTGAAGGCAAATTAGTTGTTAAGCAGATTGGAAAAAATAACCTGGCTTGTGCATGGAGCTTAAACCTCCTCTGAGATGCACAACCTTCTCTTGCCTATTGACTGGCACCTGGAGAGGAAGGAATCCAGCCTCCAGACTACTGCTTCTGCCTACTCATCCTCCCCAGTTTAAATATTTCAGTGTCGATTCTGGATTATGTTTATGCTCTCTGGCAGGCAGGCAATTTGGATCCTGCTCCCTGCTTGGTCTGAAAAACTACAACTCATTTCTCTGAAAAGTGACCTAAACACCTAAAATTGAGATTGCAAGCAGTCTCTGTTGACTCCCCCTTCTGAGAGTATATCTCTCTGCAGACACTAATGTGGAAGAAAAGGAAAAAAAAAAAAAAAAGGGAGAGAGAAAAGAAAGACAACTGACTTTAGCTGAGGTACAGCAGCAGGTACTGGGCTAGGGACAATGTCTTGAAATTAAATCCAAGAGTTTCAAGAATCTCACTGCCACCCAAATGCTGATGGTTTACACCCATTTCCTTTCAGCACTGAAATACTTAGTCATAAATGGATATTCACATGGTACAGGAAACACTGGGAAAAATCATCACCTATGTCCTGGTGCACCAAGGACAGTGCTGAATAAAAGTCATGAAAAATAACATTAGAGATAAGTTCTGGGTTTATTATAGTTCAGTGTGATGGATTCATCTAAGTTCAGTCAGTGAGTTGGGAAAATATAATCTTCCAATTAATTTACTTTGTGTCCTTATGTGATTCTCTTGTTCTAAGAACAAAATCTCAGTAAGAAAAATCTTAGTAAGCTGAATTTTTTAGCTTTTATAAGGATCTTTTAGTATTAAAATTTCAGCAACATTTATAAAAAGAAGGGAGAAACTTGATAAATAAGTTTCAGCAGTATAGTGTGAGGTCCCATTTCCAAATTACAAAAAGATGTCCATTTAGAGCAGGACCTCAAATTGTAACTATTTATAAACTTACCATAAAAAAATTAAATGGAACAAATTTCCCTTTAGGAACTTACCAGGCTATGCCAGCTGCTATTAGGTATCTCCACAAAACAGCTAAGGAATGATAGAGCAAAAACCTTAAGTATACTCCTAATAATGAATTTAATTTTCTCGTGTTTATTAAATGTTGCTCTGTTACTGAAATATGAGTTTTTAAGTTAACATACCTTTTTTAATTCTAAATCTTTTTATAAAACTGATTTTGAATAATTTTGGTGCTCCTAAGACATCTGTCCTTTAGGGTAATGATTTCTAAGAGCAGGAAACTGAAACACATTCAAAGCAATCAGAGCACTTGCACAGATTCCCCAGGGTTCCTAAGAAAGATCTTGGATGGTTGAATGAGCTGCTCTGAGTGCTGGTAATTCATGGATAAAAAGAGAAGACTGTAAGCTAGCTAATATTAGCCAAGACAGCACTGTGGTGTCCTTATGTTTGAACCGTGAGAGCCCCTAGAGAGTTCACAACATCTGCCTAGAACTCTAACGAGGTTAACTCTGCCTAATGCTCACTCAACTTTTGTTAAATGAATCATGACATAATGGCAAACTAAGTATTCTACTTCCACAGCTTTATGTGCAAATCACAGAGTTCAGCTATAAAAGTCTCATCTCTTGCCAGATATTCAACATTTATTTTTCCTTCCATAATTAAGAATTACAGTCATAATAAAGAAAGCTCAGTTTGCTCTGCTGTTATTCCATGGCATCATAATGATGTGAAACACAAGCAAGCAAGGTTTTACTGTCTGATATGGGATGTCCAACATCCTTTTAAACATCTATCGTACATACACTTCTTGTGGGTTGTAAAAACCCACCTACTAAAACTGTCTCTGTAATGAGACCAAAGAGTAAAACTCAAAAGAAAATGTACTTTTGTCAGAGTGGAATGGAATTCATGTCTGATTATGCTGTCTTTCTAAAAAATCATCGCCATGATATGCTCTGGGGAATCTCTGCAAGGCTTTCCAGTCCATATGAAAATAAGCTATTGAAGTTAGAATAATAAACAGTTAATTAACCAGTCCTTCTGCATTGTAGCTACTGGATACTGAAATAATAAAGAATTCTCACAAGTCATATTATCAACTTCACTGTTTTTTGAGGTTTTTGTGTTTTTTTTTCTTTTAGGACAGCATTGTGAATTTTTTAAAAACAAATTAAGCAATATAGAAGCACAGTTGTTTTATGTGCAGCTTATAGTTCATTGTGTTTAATTCATTTTTGCCTCACAGAATTACCCAGTAACTGTTTGCCCTCAATATTTTTTAGATAAGTAAGAAATCACTAAATGGATTTCAGAAGAGTGTTCATGGCAATTTTGGGGCTTTGTTTTGTTTTTAAGCCACAATTCATACTAAAATTTCACTAGGACAGTTTTTGAAACAAAAGGCATTTTTAAAAAAAGAAAGGTTTTAATTGTTTATGAACACTGCTGCAATCAAGGGTGCTCTCTTTTTAATCTGCATTGAGATTCAGACAGTACTCATCAGGTTTCAGCACCAGAATTTATGCATGCAGTCTCTGTCAGAAGCATGGGCTCATTCTATAGTTAAAAAAAAAAACAAACAAACAAACAAAAAAAAAAAACACAAATGGAGAACTACACAGGGAGTTTGACCTGTCTTCAGAAAGGTCAAATCATCTTTCAGAAGTGCCTGCATCTTTGTACGGAAGAAAAAGCAAACTTTAGTGATGCATTTAGTCCAGAAATCTATTTTAACTCATGAAAGTACTGCCAAAATGAATGCCATCCTAAATGAGAAAAGAAAGATTTCTAAATGACTTTGTGTGTTTCTGTTCAGAAATTTTGATATTTTATGTATCAATTAGCTATATCTGAAGAATTTATGGACTGCAAAAATAAAGACATTACTATGCTCAATTCCGAGTGTAACACAGGCTGTGTGCTCCTGTCTTTGGGGCTTAATTCTGAAAAACACACACACAGATATGAGGTGCCCTTACCTTCAGCATCTCAGTAATCTCAGTGAAACCAAAATTAATTGTGACTTCAGGCTTAGATTCACAGAACCACAGAATTTGGAATTTGGAACATTAGTCCTCTGTAGATCATCATGTTTACCCCCCTGCTCAAAGCACGGTTAAATGGATCAAGTTGTTCAAAGTCGTGCCTAGACCAATTTTGAATATGTCCAAGAATGAAGACTCCATAGCCTCTCTGGGCAACCTTAAATATCTATTGTTTAATTCTATATGCTCCTTAACCTTGGTATTTTAATGGATTTTTGTAGGTGTAACTACTTTGGTAATTTTATTCAGAGATACGGCTGCAGCTACTGCAGATGTATCAAAATTAGTTTTAAACTACCTATTTTGGGCTTTGGTGGTAATGTAATAGCAACAGAAGGGTGCTGTTAGAATGAAATAATTTCACTTTTGTTTGATTTCTTCAATCCTGCTCTCCTCTGTTCTACAGAAGCATGGTTCATCAATATGTAGGCAGTGCAAATTATTAGAAATATTTCCATACTAACAGAATTCAGCCACTAGTGCAAATGCTGCAAAAATTATGAGGAGTATTTTTGTGTTTTGAGAGCTAAATCCTTCATATGTTCCTTTTTCATGTTTTTATTTTTGGAAAACACACTTTACTGATGAACTGACTGAGATGTTAGAGGAAATCTGTCAATCCTCAGTCTGCATATTCATGCTCTGCAATAAAGTGTGATCTTTTTCTCCATGTCTCTCCTCCCATATGCAACAAAACAAGTATCCATCTATTCCAAATCTGAGGCACTTCGCTGTGAGCTCCTTCCCCAGCACTTAGCTGATTGCTGTCAATTGACTGTGCTGCTCAGTTCCCCTGAGTCTTGTCAAGCAGGAGTGGCTGGACAAATCATTTTCTTTGGATGATCATGTGCAGCCTTAAGGACAAGCTGTCCTAAAAAGAAAGATTAAAAATTACTTATGAAAAAGAGAAAGCAAAAAAAAGAAGTGCATTAAAAATAAGAGAAGCAAGAAAACTCATGTTTCATCTAATGGAATGATAACATGTGATCTAGTAGAGCTGGGCTGCCTTTGTAGTCAGAGAATACTACATTTTTAAAGTTCAGTTCAGTCTAAAGTATATACCTGGAACAGGTTAGACAAGTTATCTTACAATTTCTCCCTGTTGACTGCAAATGGAGCTCAGGGTGACCAGCTCAGCTATCGACACCTATTAGTGCAAATGCTTAGAGTTAGGTGGGACAAATCCCACCCTAACAGTCTGCAAGAGGATATCGTTTCCAATCCTCTTATTCTGTCTCTCTTTCTCTCTCTGGGGTAAGAAGGAATTTCTGGGAAATCTGGGTTGTTGCAAGAAAGGAAGTTATAATTACAGCAAAAAGCTTTGGGTGTATAAAGAGCCGAGGAATGTTGAGGTCTCAAAACACCTGTAGCAGCATCAACAAAAATGGATTGCTTTTGTTTCCTAGTATTAAAAGGATAATTATTTTTATTTTGTTATGCATACTTAGAACAAGACAGTTGTTTAATCCTCTCAAAGGTCTGTATTGCCTTTTACAGAGGGCAATAACTAGCAAACCATGTGGTACTGAGGATCATATCCTCCATCATTAGTTCACTTTGCTTGAGATAAAGTCCACACTGTGTTACCCACTGTGCAGAGGCAACATGAGCAAAGGAAATTCATGAAGGAACCTGTATCCCAGCCTCACTGCACAGAAACATTAACAGGGCAATGAACCCAATGTTATCCTCAGTTATAGAAGATAACCAGAACTAGCTTAGTTCAAAGATTAGAGACTTCCCAGGTTCCCTGCATGAGGGAAAGGCTTATATAAAGAACAGAAGAGAGGTAACTTTCAGTTGACTTCCAGAGGATTCAGTTTTTCCCTGTTAAGTCATTCTGGGAATAGAGTTCTTCCATAAATTAAGCCTTTGTGAAGATATGTAGGATCCTACACTGAGGAATGAAGATATATTTCCTTTTTTCAGGATCAGTTAAATGTTACGAAAGGAGCAAGAAAGTGAAGCTACACGCAAGAAAGGATACATAGCATGTTGCTACAACTTCCCAGTAAAGAGGTAGGTGAGTAATAAAGCTGCAATTCAGTAGCGATGCTGAGACAGGGCAAAGCACTGGCTTGTTCTCCTCCAATGAGGTCATTTCATAACGTAGATTGAGTTTATTAAGAATAGAAAGTAACATTGTATTTTTCTCTTTTACTTTGTAAGTGCTTATGTTAAAGTCTTAAAAAGTCTGTTCTACTAAATCTGCTTGCTGGGAACTACACAATACCATATATACTGTATTAACAAGCCATCTGACCTCTTTAAATATGTGCCTATGTAGTCTAATAATATTAAAGAAAGAGATTCAAATACAAATGATAGACTGTTTTATATCTATGTAGAGAGAGAATCCAGTCATTAGGGATGTGGGATATGGGGAAAGACACTCGACTGTGTAGGTCTGGATTAGAAAACAGCTTCCAGTTGCTTCTGTGTTTGGTGCTGTGGAATTTATTGGCTTTGTTCTTGTAAAGTCGTAGGAAAGCTGGTAGGGAAGAAACATAAAACTCTTTGAACCCCCAGCAATACCAGGTGTACAGGATTAAAATAAAACCTTTAAAAAGTTCATATCAAGCAGACTCTATGAAGCATATAACTCTGATCTATTCTTCCCTGGGTAAAAATTCAGTGAAAGAGAAAAAAATGATGCAGTGTGTAAGTACAGAAGATTTACAATTTTCCCTTCTGTATTTGACATCTAAATTGGATGGACATGGGCCAGTGACTGGAAGAGTAGAAGTTACGTGGGACAAGTTAATATGCATTGGCACAGAGCTTTGTGTTCAGGCTTGCTTGCATAGCTCCTGCTGTTGTTATAGAAAGCTCTGGATATCCTGTTATAAGACTCATGTACTTTTGCAATCCATACTGGAGAGTTTTACTGAAACTAAATAATAGCTTTATTCTAGTAATGACTTTTCTAAATGCTCTTCTCTTGCCATAGCAAAGTTATTTGAAAAATATTTGTGTTTCAAATTCAAACCAAAGAAAATTGGATATGTATGTAAACAAATACACTTTTTTTTTTTTTCTCCTCCCTTTCTGTTCAACTATAACATTTAAATGCCTTAAAGCCATTGCTCCAAATGACTGATTAATATGCCAGGTCCATTTATATTAATAATGGAAATATTTTGTGCTTCTTTTGCTGACCACAAGCTGAATACTAGTTTACCATCATGAAGGTTTGTTAATGCTTTACTGTTATGAAGTTGAAGATATCCTCCTTTTATAAATTGGAGTATATATGATAGGATCCATTCTCCTTTTTCATTCTTTGTCATCTTCCTGCTCCAGTATCATTAGGTAGTTTTGTGGCTTGATTCTGATCATGTGGCTCAGCGTATATGTGCATCTCAATCCTCCAATTACAGTGATAAGTGTTGTGGCCATGGTTAAATGTGTACAAAGGAAACACCTAGCAAAAAGAAACACTTTATCTCTCTTTCTTCAGCTGAAAAAAAAATAGGAATATTTTCTTTTTTTTCTGGAAAGTAAACCAAAATTCTGATTTGAAGACTAACTGTGCACTTGGGGTAGGATTCATCCACACATTCAGATAGGTAACTGAAGGGTTACAGCTAGAGTTCTATATGTGAGTGTCTCCGTTTGAGTGGGACACAAGTGTTTTGTTGAGACCAAACCACAGGGGAGACCCAAAACTCCTCCCCC
>JAWWES010000041.1:6915942-6951619 GCA_035583135.1 Lophotriccus pileatus
GATCTCAAACCAGCAAAATATCAAAGGAAAAGGGCTCTTTAACTGTTTGTGGTACATGTACCTTGCACTCTCATTCTTTTTTCTACCTTCATTCAGCAGTCTGCAATGCCTCCAGCCAAAGCAGGAACAGTCCTCATGAGCCTTGTACCTTCCCTGACTTCTACTGCAAGACAGGGGCAAAAAAAAAAAAACAACCCACAAATGTGAAAACCCTCTGGATATGTTTCTCTCTTCACCTCATCTTCAGGGGGAGCCTGGTGAACTTGGGAGGCCAGGCAGCCTTTAGAAAGATGACTAGAAGTGTGGTGGATCCCTTTTTGCGTGACACAGGCTGTTCAAAGGGACAACTAGTACTTAGATACCACAGAGATTGGCACTCTCAAATGAAAATACAGGGAATGAGTCCAGCATGCCTAAAAACCTTGCTTTCTGCTTGTCAGCTGTGACATTTTAAAGTGCCAGCACTGTATGTGAGCTAGTGAGGCTCGTGGGAACCCTCAGATTTCTGACTGCAGCACAGCTGAGTGACCTACCGATAATTTGCCTTTACTTTAAAAGTTCGTTTAACTTTTCATCTCGGATCTGTCCAGGCCCATACAGCAGTCAGAGGCCCCTGCTTCAGCATCACAGAGTGAGCCCCAGGCACTGTGAGGGCTGACCACAACCGCTGAGAGATGTGTGCCCACTCTTGGTGGCTTGATGAGAGGGGAGCGTTGGCACTAGCAGGCTGAGGGTCCAGATGTGCTTCTACAGCCCTAGGGAGTCCCAGATAGGAATGGAAGGAAGGGGATGGGACATGATTCACAAAACCAGGCAGTGACCTCATTGCATTTCTAGTGGAGAGCAAATGAGAAAGGAGAAAAACAAGGCAGCCTTATTATGAAGCCTTATTGTGAGTTTTCAGTGTTGTAGTGGTGAATGCTAGATGAGGTGAGGACTCTGTTAACATTCTGTGGAAGACTTTGTTAGGTTCTTAGTGTGTCTTTCTATACCTCTTAGAACACAAAAAATGTTGACTCTGACTCTCTTCTAAAGAGTCTCTATAAGATCAGACTTCACTGAAGCATTGTGTGCATGACAATGACCAGGGATGTCCAGGTCAGGGTGGAGTTCAGAGAAGAGCAGATAGTTGAAAGGAAGAACATGATTCCAAAGCCTTGGAGAAGCAAGTCAAAAGCTTGATGGAGCCAGACTATAGCAAAGGCATATCTGCCTATTATCATCACCTGCAACTAATTTAAAATCTGAAGACCTGCTGGGACCTCAAGGCAACCCACCAACTATAGCTATGATTGATCAAGGCACAGAAAAGCTGTCCTTTTGTTGTAAGTGTTTTTCATTTTTTTAAGCAAAAGGCAGCAAAAGCTGCAAAGCAGGATGGACCAGAGCTTTTGCTAAGGTCCCTCTGGATGCAGCTGAATTTCCTTCTCACTGGACTAGAGTCTTAAGATACCTATAAAGTGATGATTAAGTATCTATGAAGGAGCCAGACATCTGGGTTTTGTTCTCATATGAGATAAAACATCCTGTATTTTAGGTGAGTGTCCTGATTACTGCACTATTGTGTTCAACTATGAGGGGATAAAATCTCCTCCCCTTCCTTAAGTTTCTGAAATGCTCTTTCATGTCTAGCACTAAACAAAGCATTTGCTTTCAATGTCTCCAAATTTATTACTATTTCTTGAATGAACAAAGTCCAATTTACAAACTGCATTAGTTCCCCAAACTCACATACTGAGTTAATAAATAATTTCTAGGAAGGGAGAGAATAGCTGCTCTTCTTTCAAACAAATTGTGGTGGCACAGTCAGGCGATTTCCCTCAGGGCAATCTAACTCACTAGTATTGTGGATAATCTGTCAATCCGATTAACTTTTTGTACAGTTACCTGGAATTTAGGTTGTGAGAGTACTGCAACTGCTGCTTTACTTTTTTTCTTGCTATTTTATCAATGCAATAGCTTTTTTCTTTCAGTTACCAGTTGTCTGTTATTATTTAGATATTCAGTGCTCCTGAACTTTTACTCAGAGAGTGCTGGGTGTAATTGGTTCTTATTTCCAAAATACAGATATTTCCTAATATAATGAGATCACAGCTGACAAATGCTATTTTCATATTAGTAGCAATAAAAAATTAATCAAATTATAGTGAAAATAAAACAACTAAGACTTTCCCAAATGAAAGGGCAGTAAGTTTGCTTCTGCATTTAGAGATATTTTTCAATCTGCAGATGGGAGATTGGAATCATTGCCAAAGCCCAGTGGTAGCATTACCCAATTTGCTGTGCAGTGGAATCGTAGAATTATTTAGGCTGAAAAAGACCTCTAAGGTCATCGGGTCCAACTGTTAACCCAGAACTACCAAGTCCATCTCTAAACCATGTTTCTAAGTGCCACATCCACACATCTTTTAAATAACTCAAGGGATGATGACTCAACCATTTCCCTTGGTAGCCTGTTCCAGTACTTGACACATTCAGTGAAGAAATTTTTCCAAATATCTTATTTAAATCTCTATAAGTACTTTAAGGCTGTGGTGGTGGCTACTATAGGAAAAAAAAATTTATAGCTGAGAGATGGATAATATGATCAGTGTAAGCTGTTTTTATTACTTACCACATACTCCCATACTCTGAAGCACAGCAGTATATTAGGAGCCCAACCTGGACTGATATTGGGCTGCATTTTTTGTTTATGGTGTGCTCTCTGAGATTTAGTGCATGCTCCAGGCTGGAGCTTGGCAGGCTGTAAACACCAGAGTTAAGGCAGAGAATGAATTTTTATCTCTGCGTCACCAGGACAGGGTGGGTGACCACAAAGCCTTGTGTCCACCCAGCCATAATGCTGAGTCAGGAGTCACATCCAGCAGCAGCTCATGGCATGGGCTTTCCACATCCCCTTAGTGCTGAGTCTCAGCAAAAAGCTGAAAGAAGGGGACCTGAGTGAAACCACAGGAGCAGACTTCTCCAGCCAGCAAAAACCCTCTATGTGACATAAACAAGGAGGGCAGAAATTACCAGTAGGATTTCAGATGCATTAGTTTACTTCAGGCACTTACTGTGGGGAAAAATGCATGTCAGGGGAGCAGTAAGTACAAACACACAAAGCGTGCTCTAGTTGGCTTTGTAAAATTAATCTCTAAACGCAAACATACCAGAGCTATTACAAATTGTAAACCTTGTAGTGTGCAGGGTTTTTCCAGCCTGTTCATAATCCTCCTCTCACTGGCAAGTGCAGAGAGATATGAAAACCCAGAGTTTAAATTGTGAAATGAGCCACAAAGAAAGCAGAGATGCTGACTGGTGTAAGTTTTGGTTTCAGGGAGAACAGCTTGTGAGCGTGACAGGGATGGGTGCATGTGTGTTGAATAAATACTGTTTCTTTTCTCTTTCCTCCTTCCAAGTCCATGATTTGCTCTCAGTCCTTTGCTGTGCCTTCACCTGTTACCTCTGAAAAAATGAAGAAATTAATAAGAATAAATAACTATCCTGCTTTTAACTTGGGCATGTTTCTACCTCTTCACAATCCATTCATTCAAGCAGATGACTGAGAAAATGAGTGGGTGAAGCATTGGCAAGCAGTGCCAGAAAAAGCTGAGGAGGTGGTAGGTACTGAAATCATGGGGGTAGCAGAGGAAAATTCCCCTGGAACACTGGTCTATATGTCCCAGTCCTTCAGTCACTCCAAAAGACTGCTCATTGCATTGGTGGGAGGTGCTGGGATTCCTGGTGAGAGGCCAGTGTGTCTTTGCGTCAACTGTTGCACAAACTTACAGTGAAAAAGCTGGTTCATGCCCTGATTTGGTCAGAACTGCAGACTCTGTAATCAGTCCTGCTTTTTGGATGCTGCAACAGTAGTTTAAGATACCACTGCCTCCCTCTGTTTTTTGCAAACTCTCTCATCAAGCTGGCTATCCTTCCCACATCAGTAAATGCCACACAAACATCCCTTACACTGCTTATTACAAGCCTCAGGGCCACCCAGCCCATTTTGCTCCTACCTGATCTTTTACCACATCTCAGTTATAGAAATGCTGAGTCCTAGGTCTTGGGCAGTCAGGAAGCTCGATGTATTTGGTAGACAGCTTCAGTGTATTTGCTAAATCTGCCACAGGACACCTGAGTATGTCTCAAAAGCAGAAAAAAATGGCAGGATTTTACTTGACCTAGAAGAAAAATATAGTCTAAACACTGGAGTTGAGAGACATCCACATCCACAACAAAAATTCAAGATCTCATATAATGTTTTAGCCATGCCTTTAGAAGTGAATCTTTATACTTGGAAATCATGTAGACAGTGCATAATAAATGTTATACCGCATAATTAACTTCATTCCTGTAGGATGTGTGGTGTTCATTTAGTGTAGGTGCAAGTTATGAAAGGAAGAAACTTCAGGAAACAGGTCCTGCTCACAGATCAAGATACACAGTCTGCATGTAGATTTTGGACATTTCCCTCTCACCACTAGTGATCTAGTACACATTGGCCAAGGAATTATGCAGCTCTCCATAAAGTGTACACATTTTGATCACCTGGTAAGCTCTATTAGCAGCACTAAGCGACTGGGATCTTGGTTTGGTTCAGCTGGATACTCACAGGAAGCTAACATCATCTGTGGTGATGCAGGAATTCTGCCTGGTCATCTCCTGTCCCTTGAGGAGGCTGCACGTGTCCCTTAGATGGCCCATGTCCTTTCTGCTCCTGTCTTGAATATCATCTAGCACCTCATGTGGTAAAAGACAACCAGATTTAGGCAGCTGAATCCCATCCCGAGTATCTGTAGAGACAAGCAAGTCAGTAGAGTGAAATGGTCCCATGAAAAACCCAAATGAAGTCTAGGGGGTGCATATTTTTGCTCACAGGGACAGAGTCTGTTGTAGATGTGAGGATCACAATCAGTACACAGTAGTCCTTGCCTTTAGGAGTTGACTACCCACCAGTGTCATGTTTAAATCCAATGAATGGTTCTGCCTGTATGTTTCAAGACCAGGTGGAACTGTGAGTAGTGAACCAGAGCTGCTTGTGGTTAACAAAATTCTTACAGTAACTCTGGGAAGCTTACATTGGAGCATATGTTGATGCCTAGCTGACTCTTTCCAAATAAGAGCCAAGAGGAGCTGCCTCTTTGCTGCCAACACCAGGATCAAGTACACATTAATTTTTATGTATTTTGTGTGTACATTGGCTCTGGGCCACTGTTATGCCTGAGGTGAGATAAAAATCACCAGCTACATCTGCTCTGGAGGTGCAAAATTCTTCAGAGTTAGGTGAATACTCTGCAAACATGATGCAGAATTAAGGGTAATCCTGATGTCGACAGGCAGGCAGAATGTATTACAAGGTGTGATGCACAGGCTATGCAATAACATGGTAAAGGTGGTCCCTGTGTCTGTAAATATACCTTTTCCAGAAAAATTTGGGAGATAACAGCTACATAAGCAATACTATGGGCAAGATGACCAGAGCAAACAAAGTGAAGTCAGTCATCCCTGTACATACTTGGAACCACAGCTCTCCTTTCACCTGAAAGTTTTGTAGATGTCTGCTGCTTTATTTTCATGTGTGTGTTCAGGGGTGCCTGCTTTTCTTGTAAAATATGTGTTTGAATTCTTAGCTTTAATAAGACCTCTGTGCTCAGTCTTTTGCTCAGTCTCCAGGGATTCACAGCGATACCTGTTACTTTGCTAGTGCAAAACACATGATTTGTCAATGACACTCTACATCTTACTGGAGAGTGTGGCACACTGTTCAGAAAGAAGTTAAAATTTTGTATATTAAGAAAGGAACATCTGTTCTTATCTTGGTTAGGATATTTGGATGAGGAGTCTTATCTCTGAATCCCTAACAGTGTGATATATTTTCATATACTTGAGTAATTAGGTACAAAAAAACCTCAAACTAATTATTCAACTTTTACCTTTCAAGTTTTTAGAAGGTCTTGGTTAACTTCAGGTGAAATGTTTGGTTCAGCCTCTCTGGACAGGCCATGTGACATATTCTGGTAGCAGGAAAGGGCTATATGCTGTGATACTTCCTCTGCACGAGACTTAGACTATCTATGTTGAGTATAATCAATTTGTGTATGCAATAGGTCTTATTTCTCTGAAGCATGTTGGGCTTGCAGCAGGTTTTACATATCTACTGCACACAGTCACTCCCCATTTGTGCTCAGTCACCTTCTTCCTTAGTGGCCTATTTGGAAATGCTTAATTGATCTATCATTTTCAAAAGTAGCATCACCAAAGCATTGATGGAGATCTCTCCCAGATGTTTTATTCCTCATCAGCAATTCTGGGAACTCTCCAGGACCATCCTGTGTTGTGGGCAATTTCCATGTCCCCTCTGCTGCCTGGTCCTTATGTCTCCCAAAACTTAAGGGAGGAGGAAGATACTTGCCAAGTAGCTGCTCAGTGAGAAGGAAAACAGCAGCCAACATCTGTAAGGCAGTCAGAAACAGCTTTCTAAACAGCTATGACAGCTGTACTGCCCATGCTAACATAGACCATGACACCTCTCATTTTGGGACCACCAAGCCTTTCCAAACCTTAACCAGAGACCAACACAGTCCAGGCAAAAGTCTTTAAAAATGTGAGCTTGAGACAAGAAATGGTAAAAGGCCCAGCTCATGTTTATGCCAAATTCATAATGTAGACAAAGGCACAGAGTTAAGAATCTAGAAAAATTTGAGCTGCTCTCATTTACACACACACAATTCAACATGGCCATCATTTAAAGTACGTTGTTTTTCAAGAACTCTATTTTCCCAAAGCAAGAGTAGACATGTCATCTAGTAGTTTAATGAGCCAAGCTGCATACTTGCAAACAACTTATAAGAAAGCTGTGAGATGATATCAGAGCCTCTCTATAACTAATATTAAACTTGATTAATAAACACCTTCAGGCAGCATTTATTTATATTTTTGCATTCAGACCATTTAGGAACCTATTACTTGGAAACTAAATCCTTAATATCTCTAAACTGCAAGACATTTCAGCCTTTTTCTGTATAGAAGCACACAGAAAAATATCTAATTTTTATTTCCTCTGAAAACCAATCCAAAGTGTACTATAGTAATAATAAAAAGATTTTATTCCAGAACCCTCATGACTGCATCTCTAACGTCCCAGTACAGAATTGCAGCTGAAATCCAGGGCAATATGAGTAACTTAGTTCTGGTGTTCCAGCTCATTTCAATATTTTAATACAACAGTCTCTAAAACAGTGGGGAAAATATGTTTTTCACAGTGCACCTGCTGGGACGATGTGTGAGTCACTGGCTGGGAGGTGTTTGTAAGTCAGCTATCATGTAGTTGCAACATTAACCACACATCTTATTACTGTCATCCCCCATCAAGAATATGAGTAATGTGGAAAGAGACACATAGAAGAGAATAAATATACACTTTTGTTCACTTACAGTAAAACTTGCCATTTTGAACAGAAGAAGACAGAATATCTCCAAAGTAATTTCATCCTTTGTGTGAGGCACCTTCTGTAACATCAATAACCGGAATTTATTTACCTTATAAAAATTATCTTAGAAGCATCATTCATCCTGTTATGCTTAAAATTATGACTGTGTTTCCAGTAAAACCCTCACTTTTTAAACACATAGAATTCAGCTGTGCAAATCTAGGAGTTGAAATGAAAGTACACATATGGAATCGCCACTGTGGTGGGGTCTCATACAGAGAAACGTACACAAAGGTTGCAGGGACCTGGTAGCCCTTACATTACAGAAATCCTCTACGTGGGCAAAAAGGCAGGAGGAGAGAGATGGTTTCCACTCTTCTGGCTCTGCCCAACACAGGAGGCATATGGAGTCACAGGGAATGGAAGCCAGTGGTCTCCTCCCTCTCTCAGGTCCCAGAAGCCTTCGGGGTACACCCCAGCTCTCATCACCCGGACTGGAAACATTCTAGTTCAGTATGTAAATGGGAGCAAGCAGCTGGAGTATTTTTGCCCCTGGGTTGCCCAAGCCCAGCCACCCTGCCGTGGGCCAGTGGGCACTCAGGCAGACGGGCTGCCCATGACAACAGATCCTCAGCAATTGCAATTTACAGAGCAGAAGATTAAAGCAAATCAGAAGTGCTGATACTTTATTTTAAAATACTACACCACAGGCAGTGCTGTCCTTTTTCCATCGGCAGCTTAGTAGAAGGATCTTTTGTCACAGAAACTGTACTGACCTCATGACCCCTCCAAGTACGTCTTCATTAGTGTTTTAATTCACATCAGAAGTGTGCATTTGAAGCAAGTTGCCTATTGTCCCTTAATATTGTGCTTTTGGTTTTCTTGGAGAAGCAGTCCCAAGGCACAAAAACTGTTTCTTTTCACTAAGCCACAACTGTTTTCCTAAACCAGAAGATACCGTCTGGGAATGCACTAATGCCAAGGGGCTTCCTGGCAGATTACAACTAGTTTGAAGTTTTATCCTATAAATCCACCCGTCTTGGGCTGGATTTCAGATAATGAACGAAGTGTTGATACTTGCAGGTTACATCTCTGATTTCCTGGAGGATTTGGTTTAGCTGGATTTTTTTTATTAATGTTGGTGCTAAAGAAAAAAATCATCATCCCATAAAAATCTGAAATTTTCAGCTGACAAAAGACAGAAAGACCTGAAAGGATATATTTTGATTGATGGTGTTGAAAAAACCAAAATGTTGAATTATACTAAACACTGGCTTTTTTAATTCTATTCTTCCACAAGGAGCTGGTTTTCTTTGCTCTAGAACATAACCGGTGCTTTAGCTGCCTGGGAAAAAATAAATTGGACTTTTCCATTTTCTTTCTATACTGTTTCCTTAAATCAGGGAAAAATCTCTTCTGCCATTGATTAGGTTATTGTAGCAGTAATGTTATTTCTTGATATATTTTCCTTAGTATATGTTCATGTTAAATTCATTCCACTTAAGAGTCAGTAGCTGGAGAAAAGATAAACCTGATGGAGAGCACTGCAGGTGTTCAAAGTGGTAGTTCCTTGGGGAGCTGAGCAGCAGGTTGAGAATTTCTGTGCCTGCTGGTGTAAATATGGAAACCATCAGAAAGTTAGGGGTACATCAAAGGTCTGACAAAACTTTGTTTGACTAAAGAGAAGTATAATCAAATCCTCACAATCTGCACTTATGTGGTGGTTGTTGGCCATTTAATGACACGTTAACTAAGCACAGCTGACTAAAACATCACTAATTGGTCAAACATATATAGCCTGCTTCTCAGTACAGTATAATATAACATTTAAAAGCACATGTGTTTTATATCTGTCTTCAGAAGCTGTGTGTGAAGGTTGCATGTAGGTTACAGCACTGTATAGCTCTAAAGTTTATGGAGGTCTTGAATATATATACAAAGTATGATACAGGTCCTGTCATGAAATTTTCAAGTAGAAATTACTTTTTACACATTATACATACTGAAAATGAATTGAAAAATTTTCATATTTGACCCCTGTGATGTACACTGTCACAAGCTGGCCATACAGGCTAGCTATCTCTATAAAGGACTACAAACAGCAAATAAAATACTTTGAAATTAGGAAAATGAGGCAATAGTAGTGTCCAGTCAATAAAAAAACACAAATTACTGAAAGGATTGTGCTACCTAATACAAGATACACTTGAGATTGCCCAAGCCTTTTCAAGACCAGAGTGGTTTGCAGTCCTGTGGATCAGGGAAGATCCCAGACAAATGCAGATCCTTCCCTCTGAATTCTCCATGTATGGGAGACTCCAGTCTGCACCATCTGTGGAAGGGAGCCAAATATCATCATTTTACAGGTGAGAAAATGAAGCCCAAAGTACTTCCTTGGATTTCTGGCAGCAAGTCTGTCACACAGACAAGAGTTCAGCACAGTGCTCTTGTCCCTAGTCATGTCTTTTTGTTTAAGTCCTCTAAGAAATTGGAAATTACTCTCTTAAAGAGACTCCACCACTGAGGGGAAAATCAACACAATTGTAATAGTTTCTGTGAACTTGAGTTTATCTTAACGGCTTCTGCCTTAGAATAAATGAAATTTGATAATTAATAGTAATATGCCATAGCTGACAGCAATGCCAAAGCTTATCAAGGTTCTTCAAATGTGATCAACTCAAACCTAACATGCCCTAAAAAACTCTGACATCCTTCCTACTGGCTCGCTAGAGGTTCAAATAATAGTCAAGTCCCCCTGTGAAAGAAACAGCTTTTTTGACACATATTTGCTAGAAAAAACCGTCCCACTTGGCTACCTTCCCGTAAGCTGGCAGACCATGTGGGAGTGAAGGTGTGTTTGACATTTAGTGTCACCATGAAGGGCCAGTGGAGTTGCCTTTTTTCTAAATAGTGGAGAAAATGTGTTTTTCAGAGTTAGCTCACTCACTGTTACCATATGTAGAAGGGAAATGATGGGGTGCTGACTAACACTGTGGGGAAGCTTGGAAAATCCTCTGAAAACTGAAATAGGAGACTATCTTAGGCATTTCCTTCACCTCTGTCTTTTAGGCGTTTTCTCTTCCCATCTGCTCAGCCTACAATTGCTCCTGTGTTCTGCCTTCTACATTGCTTATTTTGGGCTTCTGCTGGAAACTGTCTTGAAACTAGAAAGGTGTTTGTTTTAAGCTAGGCAAAACATTGGAAATACATGACTAGAGTGACAGGAAAAGAAATAACTATTTGAATTTGGATTTTTCCTATTTGTAGTTTCCATTCTTTTCCCTAAGTTAAAAATGTGAAAAGAAACATTTAGAGACATTTTAAAAAATGTACAGTTTTATATTTATGTTCTCACAGAAGCCAAAGAGGACTCACCACTGACATTAACGGGACAAAAATAGAAACACTATTATCTTAAGCAATGACATTTTAAATTTCTGCTTCTTGGCACTGAGAGAGAAATACAAAAAGGAAATGGCCACAAACACATTATTGTTATTATGATCATAGTTCTAAGTTATAAATTAGAATTGCTAGACATACTTATTCATTTCTGTATTCTGGTTATCTTGTAGATAACCTGCCAGTGTGTTACCAGAGCGATCCCTGAGGGAACAGATTTTTTACAAAAGCAATGAAATGGAGACATTACTCCTCACAGAAAGGGAGGAATGACAAAAGACAGAAGCCTTTCATAGAAAATCACAATAAAATGGATGTTAGCATCCCCTTTGGCCAGTCCTATGTCATTTAACCTTATTTTTCCCCATGCTTTCTCCCCCTTCTCTCATGGCTACTTTATAACAGTAAAACAACAACTCCTTTCTTCTTCAGGGCAAAAATGTCATTTATACTGTTGGGAGGAAACTGCTTCTCCTCACAGCTGAAATTTCAGTGACATTTTTAATCTGTAAAGTATCGGTACATAACATTTACAGTCAGTGTGTGCCATGGGCGATTTAACAACTTATTTACTATCCCTCTGAGCTAAGTGTGTGAAGCTTTAAATGTGTAAGGAACAATGTATCAAAGCCCCCAAAATGCCAGTTTGTTTCAAAGAATTTCATTTATATTACTTACATGCTAAAGTACAAAAGAGGACTTAGTGCTCCCCATACTGTTTGTCGGGAAGTGGTGGTCTCCAACAGTTCACATTGTGCAAAACCTTTTGGGTTCACACCAAACAATTTAGTCCTGTCTGCAAGGATCCCAGCACTCATCCTCTGCTGAAGTAATATCTGTTTCCCTCTTCTGAGGCCATTTCTCTTTGGTTGGATGGATAGGATTTGTTCTTTCTTGAAAGAGAATGATGCTGAAGTCCCCAGAGATGGGTACAGCAGATCTGTGTTACCTGAGCGTTACTGAGCCCAGCCCTGCTGAGCATCAGAGCTGCTTAGGTAGGACGGTAAAGTATCTGTGCTGTCCTCATGCCCAAGCTCATGTATACGATGCCATACCATGGGCTTCAGGTGAACAGGTTTTCTTGAAAGGAAGTCCAGCATGTATCCCTAAACCCTGGGAGGGGATTTTCTGTGCAGATTTTACCATCCTGGTCCAACCACAAACACCAAGTAATCACTGTTTAAAAACATGATGAAGTCTTATGACTTCTGCTTTGCTCTACTGTTTTGAACATAATGTTGAACTACATTATTAACCAGCTGGTCACATGGAAATAAATACTTGAATTATGACCCTGTCTCTCTCTGGAATGTACAGGGTAATTATCAACTGTTTCCTTGCTAAGACAGTAAAATCTGTTTTCTTGTTTGTGTTTGCACAGCTTCTAGCACAACACTGTAACCACAACATTGGCTGTAAAACTAAATCTGATGGAAGACAAAAGCAATAAACCCTTGGAAATAAAGGAACATGTTAAATAATATACCATTTCTTAGGTGAAAATGTTGCCTTTAGAAAGGTGAATTATTTTCCCCTTTATTTTTCAGCTTTTGGAAAATTATTTTGTCAATGAACACATTGCATCTCACTCAAACATCTTGCAAGGGTGTCTTTTAAGGGTGGCCTGAAACTGTAGAACAGAGAAATACAAGTAGCATAATTATGGCTTTATTTTGGTCAGCTCATAAAATTGAAGGATTAGCTGTACAGGCCAGCTGTTACTCAGGGAGGTGGCTCGAGGTCAGAAGGTTATACTCTTGACTGCAAAGAATATCCCTGGACTAAGGAGAAGAAAGCTTCAGATAGTAGCAAATTAATGGTTTAGCTTAGTCTCTTAAGAAAAGAGAGTTTATGGGATCACTTATGTATATCTACACATTTTGTCTCATCTCCTTCCCCACAATACCTTTTGAATCCATTTGTCAAACTCAGGGCATTTTGACAGAGATCCGAGGTTCTCAGAGATATTTTGTCCCTTTGTGTGTTGAGGCAGCTAACTAAAATGGGAGACTGTATTTGTTTTCCACTGAGTGAAAGAATTTATTGGAGGCTTAGATTCATCAGAAAGGGTGAGACACAATGAAGTTGCCCATTAAAGGGAGAACTTCTATCAAAGTTCACCCTGGAGACCCCAGCTGTGTAGGATTCATCAATAAGAAAACAGAGTTATTAGGTAATAAGTTTTATTGTAGGGCAGATGCAGTAGTACAGGTAAGGAGTTTATGCAAAATATGTAGTAGTGTGTATACAGAGATGGGTGTAGTTTGTTGTGATCTGGCTCTACCTGTCCTTTGAGCTGACAGAGGCAGCCCCAGGGCAAAAGTGTGCTGACCATGCTAAGGCAGAGACTTGTTTGAGCTGATGTCTGCCTTCCAGCAAGCTCTTTGTTATCTCAAGCAGTGAATGATATCCCTAAGTTTGAACTACATGGGAAGAGAATGTGAATGCTCAGAAAACAATACCAACAGACATTGTGATCAAAACTTTCTCCATTTCAGTTTAATGGGGTTCCGTAACCACAGTTTGCTTAGTGGCCTACATTTATCCTGCTGTAGGAAAAGGCTGATGTTTAAATCAGGAATGATGTGAGCAATGAAAATGGGTGTTTGGGTTTTTTTCAGCTGAAAATTCTGGTGTCTAATAAAGAGAGAGTTTTGACTGGAATACTGCTTGCTGTCAGGCAAGAATTTGTCTCTCTTCCCCCTCTTCCTTCTGTAGATCTCTCTCTTTCTTGTGTTTTCCTTTGCTCACTCACATTTCCCTTCCCCTTTCCATGCTTTCCCCAACACCCTGATCTTCCTGGAACTAACTTTCCTCAGAGGCAACTGTGGCCAGCATCTAATTCCATGTTTATCTCCTGCTTTCTGTTTTTCCTGGAGCCATTCCCATTTATCTTCATCTTCCGCTTCTTGTGTCTGACGTGGCCTTGTGGGACATTCTCATCAGGCAAGGCCTATACATCACTTCCATAATGCTTTCTTAGGGATGAGTCTGCTCCAAGATCTACACAAGTACAGGGTGAGACTCTGGCTAACCCCAAAACTGCTTAACATCGTGTTCAGGATCTCACGTACTTGGTGAAACATATGCTGGGATCAAGGAGTCAGATCTGAAGGAGGAAAGAAACACCTATTCCCTCTGGGAAACACGTTGAAGGAGAAGCAGAATGAGCCACCAGATTTGGCTTGAAACTAGAATTGAGAGTCCCAGATCTCTTCCTGCCTCCTCAGCAGCCAAAGTTTTATTCTGTTCAATTTTCTCTATAAGAACATGTTTTTACCTGTTTCACCAACATAGCTTTGATGTGTAGTGCACATAAATTGTGTAATAGCATAAAACCTTCAGTAAAAAAACTGAGCTAGATCTGTCAAATTCAGTGACTTTGATCCTTGAACAACACATTCAGAGCCGGATGCCAAAAGTTAAGTATCTAAAATAAATATGAGGCTGGCTCATTAAAATCATGGAGCACCTTTCAGTGCTGCTGAAAATCAAACACAAAAGCCAACCAGAAACAACGGTTTCTGCCAGAAATAGAAAAAAAAAAAAAACACCAACAAAAGCAATGAACTAACAACCCACCAACCAATTTATACAGATCGTCAGACTACAACCTCAAAAAAATATATTTACATTTATCACTGCAATCTAAAATATGGAGGATCTTTAAAGCCATAAAACAGCAAACTGAAGAAATAGTATAGAGATTCACAGAAAAATGGCATTCATTTATATCTACTGAGCTTGTCATTCATGATCTTGAAAGAGATTACAGATTTTAAAATTTGCCTTACTTACCAGGCATGTAGAAAAGTCCAGGTGTTAATGGAAGGAAATGTGGAAGTTTTCAAATTCTTTCTTTTGCTCTCCAGACCCTTGAGGCAGTAAAAAAGCAAAAACAAAAACAACAACAAAAAAACCCCCCACAAACAAACAAAAAACCAACCAACCAAACAAACAAACAAAAAAACCCCACTCACCTCAAATCCCCTTAGTTCAGAGTTGCTTGAGACTGTCCCTGAGGGGGTAGTGCCATGCATATTTGAATGACAGATTCCTGGACAATGGGATCCATGAATATCCATACTCCCTCTCTCCAAGAGATCAGAAAGGTAGGAGATTTGACAGAATACAGCAGGACCCTTTTCACAGGATTATCTCAGAGTTCACTATCAAAACTATCTTTTCTTTTGGGGATTTATTGGGGCCTTTGTTGTTGTTCCTTTTCATAATGCACAGGGTTAAGAAGGTTTTCTGTCACTGTCAAAAAGGAATAGATTTGCAGAGACTGAAAGCCACCAAGCCTGAAGGTGCCACACATAAGGAGAGGCAGACTTTCCTGAGCTTGGGTTGTTGTGCTTGGATCAGGATTGTCCAACTGAAGTGAACAGCATTCCTTCAAGATGAATGTCTGTCCCTGTGTTTTCAATGGGCACTCAGGGAAGAATAAAAATTCTTGGCGTGACTTACAGAAGGTTGAAAGAACAGAAATAGAAGTAGGAAATCATGTCCCCTGTGTGGAGGTGAGATACATCTCACCTCATTTCAGCTATCTAGGGGCTAGGCCCTGAGTTTAAACCATGTCAGTACTCTGTAGTTTATGAAGAGACAGTCACCTACAAAGGACAATTTATCTTCTCCAAGGGCAGATGCGTATAAGGGATGAAGAGGAAATCTGTCTTTCATCAGAGACTACTGGGGGAGCCCAGCTGATGAGCTGAGGCCAGATGCCTAACCTTTAGACAGCTGATGATAAAGGAGATGAATCTGTGACTTTATCAGAAGATGAGAGGTGATTGTACTGCTGTGTGACCTGACAAACAAACTGGTTTCTGGAGGAATATGTGCTATTGATTTTTTTTAAGTCAAGCTGTTTTCTCTTCTGATAAGAAAAACACATCAATATTTGATACTTAGTTCACTGGACAGCCTTTGCATGAGTTTCTCCATTAATTTATGATGATGATTTTCCTGACAGCAGAACTGGAATGTGTCTAGTGAAAATTCCTTAGAAAGGATGAGAGAAGAGAGGACCATAAAAGACACAAGTTTGCTATTAAACTGTGTGACCCTAAATAAGTGCTGCTTTAAGGATCAGGGTGTTATACTGTTGCTCTCAAGTGTCAGGTTTTTTAAGTATTTTGCAGAACATGGAAATAATAGAATCATAAATTATGCTGAGTTGGAAGGGACCAATCAGGATCATCAAGTCCAACTCGTGGCTCTGCACAGGACATCCTGTGCACACCATGTGCCTGAAAGAGTTGTCCAAAGACTCCTTTAGCTCAGACAGTCTTGGTACTGTGACCACTTCCCTTAGAACACTGTTTCAGTGCTCAACAACCCTCTGGATGAAAATCTTTTCCCTGTATCTAACCTAAATCTCCACTGACTCAGCTTCATGCTGTTTCCTCGAGTCCTGTCACTGGTCATGAGAGTGAAGAGAATGAGGCTTAGCAGTGCTTCATGCAGTCACTAGAATGGATGGAATCAAGGCTCTTGTTGACCCCAAAAGAGTACTAATGGCACAAAAAAAAAACCATACCAAGCACTGCAGGGCTTTCTACCATAACCCTCAAACAGCTTCAAAGCTAGATCTAAGAATCATAGAATCACAGAATCATAGAATCATAGAATCATAGAATGGCTTGGGTTGGAAGGGACCATAAAGATGACTTAATTCCAAGTCCCTGCTGAACACTTTTCACTAGACCAAAGTCCCACTTTAAGTAATGAGGCAGCCACAACTTCTCTGGACAACCTTTTCTAGTGCCTTATCACCCTCACAGTAAAGAATTTGTTATCTAAACCTACTGTCTTTCAGTTTGGAGACATTCACCCTTATCCTGCCACTACATGCTCTCATCTCTCCCCTTCTCTCTTGTAGGGTCCCTGCAGGGGACCCAGGCTGAACCATCCCAAATCTCTTTTCCAGGCTGAACAATACCAATTATCTTAACTTTTCTCATAGGAAAGATGCTTCATCCCTCTAATCATCTTGGTGGGTTTGCTCCAACAGATGGATGTCCTTCCTGTCCTGTGCTGGGGACCCCAGAGTTGGATGTTTAAGGAGAATAATACAGGCACCTTAAACTACCTAAAATCCACCTTTCTTGTTCATAGTTTAAAGATTCTTACATGAAAGCTCTTCACACCCTAAGCTACCCAAACATCACACCTTAGCATTTCTTCCCTATGCAAAGCATCCTCTTGCAGCTATGCATAACCTTCCAGCAGACTCCTCTGAAAGGCTGATTTTTCAAAGGGCATTTAACACACACAGACAATCTCGTTCCATCACCCAGGACAGCTGAGTTAGCCCTGGTAACAGTAACACCTCCTTGTTGACTTCTTACATAAACAGAGTGGTGAACCTCCGAGTCCTGGGCTGTTCACATGAGACATGCATGATGTATTTGCGACACCTCACTAGCCACAGGGCTCCCTGGTAATGACAGTACTGCTAGATAACATAAAAATACAGGAGCAAATGAACCAGCTACTGTCGTTCATGTTACTCTCATTAAATCATCCTTGATGTCCTTCAGCTTAGCACATATTGGGGTTGTGGAACCTTCAGGACTTTTCTTCTCAGGATCATTCCTTCCTATGAGCTTTTTCAAATTTGTCTTTCATTTTCGTGTTCAGAGCTAACTGGTTTGCTGCATAGGCAAAATTACATCCATGCTCAGTCTTCTGAACTAGTATGGTAGACACTTGTTCTTAGGAGAAGGTCCTGAGCTTTAGACCAGCAAGAAGTAGAAGGTGACTGCTCACAGTCTTCAGGGATCAGATTTTTCTGATACAAGAACCAGAGTTTTCTGGTTACAACCCTGTGCTCTTATTTCTCTAATGTAGTTGTGTAAATGACCCAACTGGCACACCATGATTTTTAAGTTCAGTTTCCCAAAACTTTTTGTTAGAAAATTTGATTTCTGTTGTACTAAGACATTTCTGATTTCCTCTCCAGGAGATCAAGATATCTAAAAATGAAGTGCTTTTGCATTTAACTTGCAGACAATGAAGCCTTTCACTGGGCCTAGCCCTTTCCCTATAAATCTTGTCAGTAAAGGAGAGGAACTAACTTGTCAGTATCTAAGCCATCTACAGCTACTTATGGGTATAACTGGGCAGGTGTGGTGTAGTTTTGGGTTTCCTCCTATATGCCTGTAGCCATATTACTCTTTGCAGGAGACAGACAGGAAATTTATAGCCATGCAATTATAGAATAAGCTGAAATGAGTCCTAAGGAAGCCTCTATGTAAAGGAACCCCTGCAGGAAGAGAAAATTCTATCTAGTTTTCATGTTAGTCTTCTGCATTGATAATCAAAGCAAATATATCTACAGTAACATCCTGCCTGTTAATTTACTTGGGAGTGTTTTCATTTTCCTGCCTTTGGTGGAGAAGAACATCAAAGCTGCATTAAATCTGTTGATTCTCATACATCCGCTTGACGAAGTAAATTCAATTTCTACAGAATATTTTCCATCAAATAATGATTAGTCCCACATTAAATAACTAAAATAACTACAATCAGTTGTCATAATTAACATATTGAATTCTATTCTTTCTTCAACTGGGGCATCAAAAGCTGTTCGGTTCAAAGGACATGAATTGTGACTTCACGAGACAATAGAACTATTTATAACACTTTTAATACATGATAAAAAATTCTACAATCATATGAAACAAAACACATCTAGTCTGTGTTTCTGGTTTACTCAGTGCGCTGGTCACTTCGCTAATTTAGGCTTGTGACTGGCTGCCTGAGTTCCAGGAGGTCAGCTATTAGCTCTGCTCCTGCTGCTGGCATCAAAATGGAATTAGCTGCTACACGATTGTATGTCCTTACCTGTCCTTGTGCATCTTACAAATCCTTGTGTCACCTACCTGAACTGGAGGAGTCAGCTGGAGCCAGGACACCACTGAGGCAGCTCTCTGCACAGAAGGGCAGTGAATCCAGTCAAAGACACTTTTGTACTTTTCTTATAAACGCAGGACACATAAAGGGATTTTCTTTCTTTTTTTTTTTTTTTTTTCATTAATGTGTATTTGGGGAAATGATTCTCAGAAAGTTTTCTTTTAACATTCTATAAAAAAAAAAAGGCTTTTAGATTAAATAAACTCGGGACTACAAAGTCAGTCAGTAAAGCAGATGGTAAAAATTAGCGTTGTAATCAAAATACACATTTTGATGTTTTCAGAACATTTTCGCTGTCCCAATTTCTATCTGTTCACTATCTGTTCAGCAATCTCAGTTGGAGATTTACTTTCTTCATGCTGGTCTGTGAAAGGGGCTCCTTGATTTGTTTGTTTATCTTTTTTGAAAAGTCCAAATCTTACAGTTTGAGGAAAACATCCTCTCGCTCAGCATAGCGCTCCCCATCAGCTTTAAAAGCCTGTCAAGCATCTTTCTGTAGTTCTGATTTATTGAAGCCATGCCAAAGGTGGACAGCACAACTCTGTGCTTACTTGACCAATTCAAATGGGGTGTTTATGGGCAGACACTGTGGCCCAGAGGATGTTATCTCTTTCCCACCCCCTGCCAGGATGGAATCTGACACTTCTCACTTCGTTGATGTTTTCTTCTCCTTTGCCCCTGGCTGTGGCTAAGTGATTGTTTATGGCAGATACTTTAAATCGTTATCACCTCCTGGGCCTTTGAGCACGGCTACACAATCTGCTGTTGCATCAAGGAAACTCTTCTCTCAGTACAAAAAAAAGGCCACATGTTTATCTGGTGAGATGATAGTCAAAGTGTCTCCTCTAATATTTAAAAACAAACAGAGAAGTGTCCCTGCTCTGTCGCAATGAGCACCAGCTGGATGAAACCGAGCAGTATTCCTGACACTCCTGAGTGCATGACTCAGGACACCTTGGATAGCTATCTGCTGTTTGTTTCCAAAACATTAAAAAAATACCCAGGGAACTTGAAGGATGATAGAATATATGAATAAGCTTCACGAAATATGGCTGTGTCTGTGGCACTGCCTTAGCACTTTAACCCCCGGGTGTCTTCGTACCAAGGAGTGATTTGCTGCGGTGACCATTCAGCAGTGACCCCAGCAGACAGCTGGGCAAGGCACCAGGAGGTGCTGGGGGCACCAGGAAGGTCACGACCTCTCTGCCCAACTTGGGAAAGCAAAGCTTGTCGTTGCTCCCAGGGGAAAGATAGGAGTACGAGGGCTGTGATTACTGATTGTCAGCCAACCATATGCAACCTGGGCTGCGTCAAAAGAAGTTATTCCCTCTCTCTACTCTGTTCTTGTGAGACTTCACCTGGAACACTGTGCCCAGCTCTGGGGACCCCAAAATGAGAAGGACATGTTGTTGCTGGAGTGAGTCCAAAGGAGGCCACAAAGATGCTCAGGGGGCTGGAACATCTCTCCTGTGAAGACAAGCTGAGAGTTGGGTTTGTTCAGCCTGGTAAGGGAAGGATCTTATAGCACTTTGCAGTGCCTAAAGAGGCTACAAGAAAGCAGGAGAAGGACTTTTTATGAGTAGTGATAGGATTACGGGGAATGGCTTTAAACTTAGAGTAGGTTTTAGATAGATACTACACAGAAATTCTTCACTGTGAGAGTGGTAAGGCACTGGCACAAGTTGCCCAGAGAAGCTGTGGCAGCTCCATCCCTGGAAGTGTTCAAGGTCAGGTTGGATGGGGCTTGAGCAGCCTGGTCTAGTGGAAGATGTCCCTGACAATGGCAGTGGGGTTGGAACAATATGGTCTTTAAGATCCCTTCCAACCCAAGCCATTCTATGATTGATTTTATTAAACCAGCCTCTCCCTGAATCATCAGTGACTACAGCTATGTCCCTTCCAGATCCCTGAGAAGAAGCACTCTTAGGAATGTCTTCACAAACACACCCTGGGTCTTGCCTCCTTAACTGTGTCTATTACTCTCTTAGTCCTCATTCTCAAGGCAGCAACATTCAGCTACTTTTAAGGGGTTGAAAGAGCTTCAGCAGGCTCAGTCAACTGTCATAGCAAATCTCACAGCTCACTAAGGGTTTCTAGCAGTTGTCAAGTAGTTTGTTGGCAGAGTTCAAAGGAAAGAATGGAAGGCGCCCTCTCAGTTGACTGGCAATAATTACAGAACTTCTCTTACACACTGAGGCCAGGGATATATTCTGGAAAGCTTCTATTTGAAAAGGAATTTGAAAGCAGAACTCTCACCTATTGAAAGTGCTCAAGTGTGTGCTGAATATGTGCTGAATGGAAATTGGACCAAATTTCCAAGTCTTAGGAGTTTTAGATCACTTGTTACTAAGTGAATGAGAAAAACACTGCCAAATATTGCTCTATAAAACCCTAAAATGAGAGTTTGTTTTAGAATCCACATGGAATTTTGTATTGCAATCAAAGTTTAATGATTTGCTTGATAAGGAGCTGGTGTTGGTGTAGGAGTTGATGTAAAGGTTTAAATTCTGCTTCAAACTATTTTCCTTAGGGCTTTGACACTGACCAGAGCTTTTTGAAGCCTTTTTCTAAAGAAGTGGATGCAGAGAGGAGGAATGAATAGGGAACAGTGATTAAGAAAGAAATAAGCAGGTTTCATGGATACTGCCATTGTTCAAAGGGAAGCTTGCTGTCCAAAAACATTACCATCAACAGAAATGTAATGGGTTTACATTTCTGGGTAACCATACAACACAGCTGTTACCTCATGTCACTGTTCAATATATTGCAGGTTTAGTGCATGAAATGACTCTGACATCTAAACTAATCCAAAACGTAGTAGCAGGAGTAAACACAACTAAATAAAGAAGTCCTGTCTGTGGCTTTGAATAATTCCTACTGTTATACTGCATTGAAAGTGTTCAGAGTTGTCAGTACAGCCAAGGCTGACTCTCAGCATGGGTGCCTAAGAAATGTTTTGAGCAGCTAAAGGAGCTGCAGTTACAGTTCAAGACAGAGACACAGTAGTGGTTTTGTCTTGTTACATTATCCTTTTCACAGTAATTGCCTGACAAAGACAGTAGTGGGGAACAGCATAGGAGAGTTTCTGTTGACTTTGCCCCTGTGAGCGTGAATTAAAGGAATATGTCTCTGTGCATAGCAGAAGTTAAAAGGTAGCATTGTTTCCAGGCTTGGGCTACCAGGGACCAGACATGGACTATAATGATCTAATGAGATTTACATTTTAAACACTCAAAGAGAGCATGAGTCTGGCCCTTTCCTTATTCTCTTGACTTGGCATTTAAAAACCTCTCCATATTAAATATGTTACCTTTGAACTCATGTCTTTCCGTCAAAGTATTCCTACTGTCATAGCTACATCCCCAATGCTTAACCCACCAAGCTAAGTCTGAAAGGACATTTAATCACCCAGCTCCAAAACCTTGTGAATCTGACCTGAGCAATCACATTTTCCCTCTTTCAGCTTACTCTGACATTCTCCTCACTTTGACTAACCTGCCTAAGCATTATTCCACATATTTATTTCTCAAGGTTTATAAATAAACTATTTTCTGCCTCACTGCAGTCTCCAACACAGCTTCACATCAGCCTTCCTCTTGCCCAATGTGGTCTATATTTTTTTTTCTGTATAATCTGATCATTGTTTACCCAGCTTTGTCTTCTCTTTTCACTGCCTCAAAATCGTGTATAGTCCATTCCTTTTTGTCTTTCTTTGCTTGCCTCTCCCTTTAATAACCTCAGGATGTGAATGACTCCCTTAAAGTGTATTACTTTTACTTATTCTTTTATCTCAGCATTACCAGATCAGACAGTCAGTATGAAGTTATTTTTACGATATCTCCCTTTTGACATCCTAGTGCCAGTTCAACCTTCAGTGTTTCTAAGGAGACAGAAGTACCAATTCTTCTTGATACCTCTTCCACTCGCTCTTCTCCATAGCTGTTGGAAGTTTCACCTCTCTATGTTCACATCTTTGAAGTAATTTGACTGTCTTCTTGTCTTCCACACTTCCAGTTTTCAAGAAATTTCTATCGTCTCCTTGTTTAATAGCATCAGGTTTCTCTCTCATCAAACTTCTGTTGTTCTGCTGTTAATCATGCACACACCTGTGTTATCTCTTGCCTCAGTTAATCTAGGCTTTAGCTTTCCAGATTTTTTCTGGAGTTGTAGATATTAGGTTTGTCCATACCTTGCCTACAATGTCTCCTGTGGATCAAAATATTTTTCACTATTAGAGTGTCAGCCACTGTCAGGTTCTTGTCCAACTTGGTATTTAATTCCTGTGGCTGAACAAAAATTTTAAGGGATGATTTGATACTAAGTTTTTAAAGCTTTTCTTCCCCCCTGTGTTTTCCCCTCTGGGCACTAAAATTATATGCAAAGGCTGATTCCAGACTGAGGAGAGAAGAGATGACATTACAACATGTTCTTTGCTAAATAGACCAGAGTTATGTAGGATTTGAAACATTCTAAGTCAATTATTAAATACTTGATGGAGTATTTAATAAGAGCAAGAGATTTCTTACCACCAACTCTAGTCTGAGAATTCTTTTCCATAAACTCTTCGAGCTATGACTGCTTAATTTTGATATCTCCTGTGAAACCTGGTCTACTCTTCAAAATACTTGAGTGCTCAATTAGCAAGAAATTAGGATCTGGCTATCCAAACTGTTAGATTGCAGAGTTCTTTCCCTTTCTCAATTCAATCCTTCTCAGTATGACAGACAGAGAGGATTTGTAGTGTAAACTATATTTCAGATTATCATAACTATTGAGTTAAAGGGATCCACTTGTTCTATGGATGTAAGAATTAAAAGTTAACACATAGGACTACTATCTAAGTAACTTTCTCATTTTTTAATTTGATAATAGTTTTGGAATGACCAAAGCACATTTTATACAGTGATTGGTTTTTGAAATCCAGCTAATTCCATCTAATGTAACTGAGATGCAATCTGACTTTGGTGTCATTCTTATTTGTAGTAATGTACTCTGATCTGTGTAAATCTAAAAGAACCATAGGAAGAATATTGAAGGGAGTTATTGGTATTTTTATCCTTTTGTTGGAAATCTAGAAGAGATTTGTTTGTTTATTTTAGTTTGTTTTATTTTCCTGCTTGAGTAACATTATTTAACTGTAACAGGGGAAGGAAGGGGGAAGGGGAAATAAAGAGGAAAAAAAGAAAAAGCCTACATCTGTGGATTATGAATACAAAGAAATGATGTATTTAAATTTTGCTTCCAGCTGACAAAAACTATGCACAAAGTGAAGCTCTTTCGTTAGGAAGAAGGATTTAGAAAAATGTGTCCTCACTGGAACTTGGTCTCTAATATGGCCAATGCTTGAGAACTTTAATTGCCCTAAGGAGGGAATTCTGCTGTACCCAAATTTTTATTTGAAATATTAACCATCATGAGTAGGAGGAAAGGATTATCCTTTCATTTCTGCCTTCTAGATTGATGAGCATTTCTTTTCCACTAACTGTAGTCACAGCTACTTGTTAAAAGGTTTTAATACACAGTGCAATGGAAAGAAACATCAGCTATGCATCTCTGGGGAACACCGTTCATACTGTCTTAGATCATAACCCAAAATGAGCTGTTGATCTTACCAGCTCTCGTTTCTTTGCAGTATAAAACCACCACATGGTTTGGCACAGAAAGAATTCCCTGTCCAGGGAAAGCTCTGGCTTTTGAAGAGTGTGGCAGGTTTAGTATATAACTAAACACAAGAAATACACCAAGACTAGTGTTGTTTAAGCACTGAACTAATTTGCACATGGAAAGAATATGTTATTTGTGTTTTCTACCACCAGCTACCTTCTTGGCTTGATTGTTATTTCCTTGTCTTTTAATTCTGTGATCCTTTCTAATGAAGGGTTTCTTATTTCCTACCAGTATTGTGGAAACAGTCTAGTCAGAGTATCTATGAGTTCGTTGTCTAGATGTCTGCATCATTTAGCAATAAACACAGCTGACACTGTTTTAGCTGATCAGCTCAAATTAAACCTTCCTTCCCAGCAAACAAACCTGACCTGAAAGACAGTAACACCTTGGTCTATTGCATGGCCTCTCATTATTTTCTGAAATTAACGTTAAATGAATAGGGTGTTGAAAAATGTTGTTTTGGCTCCTGTGCATGTGAAACTTGATTCTGCCCTGAACTGTTGGATGCTAATTAAACTCCTCACTATTGGAAGTCAACACACAATTACATCTTCTATGTCAGTGTCCAAATTTTGTGGAGGAAGTGTTCAATTAGCATTGTCAAATGAAATTGTAGACATTCACTATATAGAAGGAATCTTTTGTTGTTTTAGAGTCAAGTGGTGTCAAAGGCACAGCAGGAAATTGCCATTAGCCAATCTGGACTTTCTCAACATGCAGCTCTACATCCCATAATCATCAGCTTCTGAAGGAGAGCAATTTAGGTAGCAAGTCAATCACATCTGTAACTTTGGCCAACCCATCTATGGCATGCATCCATAGATGGGATGAAGATTGCTTATACATTCCAGCTCCTGGACCTACTGCCTGACTCTTTTCTTTATCAGATGTGCCAAACACCACTGGGACACTGCTGTTATTTTGGAGGCAGGAGATTACTGGCTTATCTTTAAAGTTACAACAACTGTTTCATTTTACGAAGCCTATATTGCAAATATTCCAGGTCGCATTTGGTAATTGATATTTATTGTCATGTCCAGGAGATGAAATTGTTTAAAAATGGAATTAATATTCAAACGGAAGACTGAGTCATATGGAATGTTTTTAAACACATTTATAAAGATGTGTTGAGTATAAGCCCACAGTTCACTTCAAAAAAATCAGTATTGGAGCCATGTGTCATGTTCCTCCCATTTTTCAACCCCACAAGTGATGCTCTGTGCTGTGGTTGCACGCAACAATTGTGAAGTTGTAAGCTCTGGCTGACATTGTGCAGCAGCTGTACCACAGTGGGGGAATGGGCTTCCAAATTTCTCCCTCACTCAGCTGTAAGGAAATTTAACTCACAGATGTATTTTTTTCGGTAGAAAAACCTTACAGAACTTAATGGAATGAAAATTTTAGATGATGGTGCTCAGGGTAGACTGTGCCCTTGTTAAATAAAAACTGCATCTATTTTAGTTTTTAAAAAATGAAAAGGCTCAGTGTTGAAAGGTGCTATAAGGATTGATTTGGTTTCTCTTGGAAATTCAGGTTAGTTGTAAGATCAAGGACTAGAATTAAACAAGCTAATTACTTACACCCAAAGATGCTGATAAAATGTATCTTCATTCTTACTCTTTCTCTCATTTGCCTTTGTATATGTGTGAAATGATTCAGCTTAGATGTAATTTCTGTAACTTTCAAATTGAATTGAATGATTGGAGAAAATAGTACAAATAGTACTTTGTTTAAAAATGTAGTTTATCTGGAGAGGGAACTTTGCTGAATATGAGTAGATATCTATGGGTAGCCATAAATATCATGAGGTAAATGTTATCTTAAACCAGCTTTGTGTATTTATTGCCTGAAGAGGATACATCAAGAGATAAAGTTAAATATTCCTTTAGGTTGTAGATACAGAGTACCATAAAAGATTGAGTATGCTGCTTCTAATCAAATGCCTTAGTGAGGTTTAGCAAGGCTGCCAAATAAATTCCCTGATCTTAACCTTGCTATTTTTTTCATGTGAATTTGCCTTTACATTGGTTTGAATAATTGTTGAATCTAAAGCCAGGCTAATTTTGGCAAAAAAATCCAGAAATACTGAAAGGACTGATATATAGGGTGATAGAATCATAACTCAGCTGACAGATGGAACAAATTCTGGTATGCTGATCCGTACGTGTCCATTGCAAAATCATCCCTGGCTCAGAAAAGTAGTTCAAATCTTCATGGAGTCCTTTTCAGTTGTCATATGTCAGAAAACCATGTGTTCTTACCTTGAATAGCCATGAAAATTTATTTGAAAGTAGCTGTTGAGTTATAAGTTATGTTCAGTCTACTTCTGGTGACTCAGTTGCAAATCCATGATGACAGAATAATTGATAGTATGTCACACTACTGATGAGATAATGTCATTACTGATCTACACTGTAGTAACGCAGCAAACATCATGATTACTTCTCTACAGGTGACCTAATATCCACCTTCTGAAAGAGTAATAAATAATTCACCTTAGAAGGTAAAACACAGACAAAAATAAACCATTTTAAAGAAAGCTGAAGCCATAATTTCCATGTTTTATGTTATTCAGCCTTTAGTTATAGTATAAACAATCAGCATTTTTCCTAATTGGTAGAAATACAGCTATTTTTGCAGTACAGTGGAAAACTGGTTATTTGATTTTTGTAACTTTAAAAGAAGATTTTACTAGATATTAAGTGTGTGTAACTTCCCTTACAGGTGAGATCAGAATAATAATACGAATGTATTAACATAATAAAAAGGATCCAAAATTGAAAAAATTGTTCTATGGGAAAATTCAGTACTTCAGGAGAAGTTTTATTCTAAATCTAAACAAAACCCAGAAAGTCTGAAGTTTCTCCTGGAAAACAAAACTCCAAAGATTCTGACACTGGGGGTTCTGACCCTGGCCCGGGAACACCTGGATAGTGCTGAAGGAAATAAGCATTGGCAACATGGGGAAGAAAGATTTCCCTGCATGAAATAAGAAGCCCAGAAGACCAAGATAGCCAGAGAACTCTCCCACAATTTTAGGTCATCCACTTTTCTGATCCAAGTCCCCTCTGACCAAGATGTTCCAAAGAAAAATTATAAAGGGCTAGGTAGACTCATATTACAAAAATAAAGATTCAGAGATATCAGTATAATATCCTGGGAAGAAAAAAGGCTCTACAGGAATCCCAATTAAAAGGTTCTACTGAAAATTTTCTTTTTCAGATCTTTTCTCTTGTTTTATTCCTTTGATTGTTCCTGAGAAAAAACTTTAAGTTATGAAATTTTAATTTTTCTCTCTGCTGATGAAAATAAATAAAAGTTGTTGATTTTAGTAACACACGGAGTGTATACAAAGGCAAACAGGATCAAGATATAATTCAAAGGCTTCTTACTTGCTCAGGTGCTATTAAGTAGGATTTGAGAATTAGAATATGGCAGTGTTTTTCATACTGATTTTTACAATGTGTTTGTGTAAAGGATGATATATGTTTTTCTGGCTGTTTGTTGTAATGACCTGGAGATCTCTGCATCTGATAAACTCACCTCTCCCTATTGCAAATAAGTGGAACACTAAATCTATTTTTTTCTTTTTTCTTTTTTTTTCAATTTATACAAAATAGAATTTTTTAATGTGCAGTTAATTCCTGGCCTTTTTTGATGTCATGGACAAGTAAGTGTCCAGACAGTACAGTTATCAGTACAACTGAACACTTTATCTATACTGTTTGTGGATTAGGTATCCAAATTAACCACTGACTCTTTCTGATCCAGTCTGGATTTTCTTCTACTGGAGAAGAGGGAATATTTTTTCTGAAAACTCCTGTACAACACAAAATATTCAGGTTACTTTAGAGCTTTGTTCAGTTATTAAACAGAATATAAAGAAAAGGTAATACACAGAGGCTAAGGAGCCAAAGTTAGAAGACCAGATGAACAACTTTGGTAGAGATAGTAACAGATATGTAATTTTTGGCTCTGCTGTGTGATTTCATTACTGAGAAATTAATACCCCCCTGAATTTCAGTCTAAAAATACTTGTAAAAAAACCCCCTATATATACTGTAACTTTCATGCCATACTGTGATTTTTTCCATTACAAATTCTGGTTTTGAATTATTTTTTAAATATTATTTTTTATTTTATTTTATTTTATTTATTAGGTCTTCAGAATTTCAGCTCATGTGACATGACACTCAGAGCAATGGAAAAAAATATCCCCAGCTGGCTCTTTGTCTATTTTATGCCCTAGCTAAAAATGCCTCTCTTCACTGACATAGTGCCACATGCCATGAAATGAGTTTCCTTTCCCGGATTCTTGGTGTTATTTGTAAGAGTGTAATTAACTTTGTACCTTGGTCATGTAAGTAGCTCAAAGAAACAAAAGGCTGTGTTCAGAGGCTCCTGTTTTTAACAGAGCTATAAGTCATGAGCTGTGCCATTCAGTGCTTTTAAATTGTCTGGCAAACTGTTAAGAACACCAGTTAAACCTTCTAGCTGTTCAAATGTCTCTATTTTTCCCATATTATCCTGTTTGTATGATTCCTGCTATATGCTTGTTAAAATTGACTCTGATGTAGTCTGGCTCCAGAAGCCTCCTGAGTCTGATTGCTCTGAAATTGCTTGAGAAGAATTAGCAATCAGGAATAATGCATGTAATATTGCTGGCATTAGGTAAGATGAGTGCAAGATATTTTGTGGGTGGGTCAGGAAGGGTGGAATGAGAAGTTGGGAATAAAGAAAAAAAAAGAATATTTCATGGAGAGTCCCTGTAAGATAAAAAAACAGTATATTTGTTGTACTGGGTTATTACATACTTTTACTGATCCTTTAGGAAGAGCCTATTACCATCAGTCTCTATTAGAGATCCCAGGGATGGATGCAAAAGTTAGGGATGGATACCAAAATAATCCTCTGCTTTTGTGTGAATTTAGTGTCTTGTGAAATGGTGGTTTGGATGCTACAAGTTATAGTTCTGATTCAGATTTTCATAAGCAATTAGACCTCTTCAGCTTACATTCACAAAGGGCTGGATGCACCCTTATAATTCAGGAACATTTTCAATAAAATTCAGTTTTATAGCCTGTGTTACCCTCTTTTTTCTCCTAGGCTGAGTTTGCCTACCTTCTTTTCAGGTCTGTGGATTTGCAGGTGTGCTATGTCTCTTAAGAGTGGGACCCTATTAAGTTTTGTTTCAAAATAAGGAGTGTTAATTATGAGCCTGAAAAATAATCTTTCAAAACCATGACATTTCGTATTTCCATTACAAAATATATAAATAAAAAAAAAATAGAGAATGTATTTCTACCAAATGAAAATGTGTTAAATCTGTTGTGGAACTCTGATTCAGTTTAACAGCAGGGTTGCATACACCTGAGAGACAGGTTTGTAAAGGAAAAGCTTCCAGACACTACTTTATAAAAATGATAGCAGGCACTACTATGTTGAAGACAGAGATAACAGCCCAGTTAGGGATGTTTTTCTTTCACTGTAGTCACATGCAATCTAAAACCATCTCCTGAGTTTCGTTCTTGTATCAGATCCATTGTGAATTTTTCCTTCTATGAAAATGTAAATTCACTGCTTTATATTTATTTTCTCATGAATTTACACTTACTGTTACTCTCAAATTAGATTCATTAGCCATCTATAAGATGAAGGACAGCGTGGTCTGAGTTAAACACAGTGATGTTCAAAATGCAAAAAGCATGGCTTGCTCTTTCTGTCTACATCTATTACTATTTTGGCTACTGTAGTTTGTTATTATTTGACTAGTACCTGTAGATGTTATTAGTCAGCATATTAACACCTTTTTTCTTTGGTTCTGCCAAGAAACCCATTCATTCTAAATTCTTAATGAGACCACCTTTCATCTTCATTTATGTCTTGCTGCAACATTATGAACAGAGAACAAATTGTCAGTGAAAATCTTATTTTACTCACCCTACCATTCTCCTTCCCCTCCCTTTTCTCTTTCTTATCACAACTGAAACAGTTTATTTAGTACAGTAGTCCTGGAAACAAAGATAAAAATTGTCTTAACAATTCTGATAGCCATCAGTTGTTCACCAGACATTACAAGACTGTCTTATCTCCTAATTACTCAGGAAGGCAGAAGTTGAGATTTCAGGGCTTTCCTGAAATGCAGTGAATTCCTATTTTAGTTGTACATCCGTCTTTTCCTTCTGGAGAAGTAAGAAGATGGTAGAAAAGTCTTCCATGAAAACCACTATGCAGCTTCCTGACCAAATGTTTTTGAAGTCTCTGATCCTGAAACTGGACTTCATTAGTGGTAAATACAGACAGCTCCAGAGATGCAGTGAAGCCAGTTAAGGTCTCCTTGAGTTTGTGCGTTGTAATAGATGATGGTAACAGGAGCCCTAAAACCAAATGCCTGTAAATCCAGAATATAAAATCAGTGTATGAAAGGAAAAGACTTGGAAGATTTAAGAGTCTTTAGGAATAAAACCTGACAGCAAGTTTGTTTCATCACTCTCAAAACCTATAGGAAAATTTAAAAAGATTGTTCTCGTGAGGTGATAAGAAAGGGAAGGTTAAAATGTGTGAAGAGAAAAGAGGAGGTGTTAGGGATGGTATGAGTTTGCTGGATTGAGTGATTTGGCTCCTAAGTAGCTGTGTTGAGTGATGAGGAAGGGAGAAGGAAAAATGGGTAATTCCGTTCTAGTCAATAAAATGTTAAGGAAAAGCATTGCATGAGCAGCTCATTCTTTTGCAGACTGATTCCTCCCTGCTGAATGTAAGGGTAATAAATTTTGGTGTTTTCAGGAGATTTTTGTTCCAGGAAGTGTTCCATATTTTTATCAATGCTGTTGAATGCTGCATGTAAACAGTTACCAGGAAGGGTAAAGTGATAAGAAAAGGTTTAATTTACTGATGGAAAAACTGCATGGACAAGGCTTAAAGAAATTCAGGTCGGTGATGTTACTTTGATCTAACATCAGCATATTTCCTTCTTTATAGTCAGAGAAGACTATAGACCATTCTGCTCTGCTTAAGTATTTCCAGTTTTTGGAGGAGAAACCTGCTCTAACAGAATCTAAAATAGCCTCTACTAAACTTGAATAGGGTGGGGGTTTGTTCTGCTGTTTCTGAACAACCCATTCTTATGAGCAAAGGTTCTTCTCTGAGAGGAGATCCAGGGAACTTCCAGCCCATCCTGGAGATGGGAATAAAAAAAGGCTGAGGTACAATAGTGAAACAGAAAGAACTTGCTGTATTATTTATGCTCAGATCTTTCTAAACAAATCCAGAAGCAGCCAAATTAACCATTTGGTCCTGACTTGTTCTGTTCTTATTTGGATAAAATGCACAGTGATAAATGAGCATGAGAGAGGTCAGAGAGGACAAATGGCATATTAAATAGTGAGTTACTGTCATATTTTCTATCCTTTGCAAAAATGTGGCCTAATAGTATCTGAAGGCCTATGGTTGTTGAGTGGAGATCTATCCTGCTCTTATGACACAAAAAGTTATGAAGGATGGGGATTCACATTGTCACAATGTTCCTTTCTCTGTGTTTCTTCCTGCAGAGCAGAGCCTGACCTTGTTTTCTTTTCATTTACACTCATGAAACATAACTGCAGTGGGGAAGATGGAGCCTTTATCTGTCCGTCTGTATGAGATTTGACCTGTGATTCATAAGGAGTGATCCTCCCTTTCTGACCCTTTTCCTGAAGGCTTCCTGCTCAGGTTTGATTGATCAGTGAATGCATTTTCCAGATATGCTTTTTTGCTTTTTTTGCTTTTTTTTCTTTTTTTTTCCCTTCACCCTCCCCTTCCTCATTTCTGAAATGAAGGAATGAGGGGGAAGAAATGAACTGTAAAAGGAGTACAGAAGTAGAGATTTGCTGAATGACAAGAGCAAACTCAAGGAGCCTTCAGGTAAGAATGGAGTAATTGGACAACAAAATATCATATGACTTCCGGACATGATGTGACAAGCATTCATATGATATTCAATTATACATGTCCAAATACTACTCTGTCTTCAACCACTATTCTGGGACCTCTCTCTGTATCATTTAACTCACAGTGAAAGATGCTTTGTTCCTTTAGGCATAGAGGGGTTTGTCAGACATCTTTCAGCCAGTGTTTAGGAGGAGGGGAGGACGTTGTTTTGCAGCCTGCCTCAGCAGCACTGCCTGTCGTGGCAGGTATGGCAGGTCTGTGACATGGACTGCCCACACAGCTGTTCAGCTTCCTCTTCTTCCGATGTGGTTTTGATACTTCTGCATCCAGTCGTACTTTCCTCAGCCCATCAATCTTCCTGAATGCACATCCCTTGGCTCCTTGACTTTCAGTGCATTCCAGTAAATGGCTTTTGGTTTTATAGTTGCTCAAGACGAGTATTCATCTCCTTTCAGAAGTTTTAGGAGCCTCAGCGCTTCTCTGAAAATATGGATGAGGGAGGGAATTGGGAATAAGCCCTAAAGAATGCAAGATCAATGTGGTGCCTGAGATCTTTCCTATATGTTCTGTATTTCCCAAGCAGCAAACACAGAGCCTCTTCTTTTTCTTCTTTCTGAATCCTCTGTTTAGGCTGGAGGAAATCTCTCCGCAACACAGGGTTGCACACGGTGTGATAGTCTCAAACCTCTATGACTGATGAAGATGCAGGGGATGGGAGTTCCTGTCTAATGACAGTGTGAGATTCAGAGTAGCTTTTAAAAAAGCATTCTTTGAGTTAGGCTGATTAGTGCTGCTCTGTTGTTCAGAAATGTCTGTTTGTATCTAGTATGTTTTTAAATGTGCTGCTATTTCAAACTTTAAGAAGTATCCAAAATCAGTTTTCATAACAACAAATGGTGTATATGAGATACATTATGTTGGAGTCTTTACACTGGGTCAGTCACACAGGACATTAATTTTCTTAATATTTCTTTTTTGCTAAAGAAGATTCAATTTCTCATACCTTTATAAAACCTGTAAGTACTGGGTATAATCTTTCTTTTTTTATAAAAAATGATATGTGCAGGTGTCTCCTGACACATAAATGCATCATGTCACGTAAATCAGTTTTGAATATACCTCTTAAGACCATTTTTGTCCAGATCTAACCAATGTGGCATAAGTATAACAATTGTTCTGTGTCTTTGGGAAGGAAAAAACCTACCATTTATTCAAACCCATGAAATTTTATTCCTTTTTCTGATCACTATAAGTCATTAGTAGACTTAAAATACCCACTGGAAGTGCCTACCTCAGGGATATGTTCTGTGTCCCTGTCCTGTCCCTGAACACTGAAAGTGAACTGGAATCCTATTAAGGTTTATACACAGGCAGGGTACAACTGGAAAGCCTTTAAGTCACTGAAATTTACAGCCACTTGAGCAAGTTGTATCTCTTCTTTCAGTGGAAGCAGAAAGCTGAATGTTGTCTTGATCAGAAGAAAAAGAAGAGGGAAGATCTGTGGAAAGTCAATAGTAACTGTTGTCTCCTTTCCTGTGACTGAAGCACCTCTAAAAGAGGTTTATTTGCATCAGATAAACCACAGAACATTATAGTCCTGTAGCTAAACAGAGAAAACACCCTGGGAACTACACTTACCTCTGCACTGAGAACCTGTATGGTTTGAACCTTTGGCACAGGGAGGCTTCTCTCCCATCCAGAGATGATGGAAAAAGTACAAGCTAGAAATTTTTGTGCACACGCAAAGCAAGAAGATCCCTTGTTCCTTTGGGTTTCTCTCCAGAAGTCTTCTGTTGCATCACCTTTTCCTATTGTAAAATCCTCATAGTGGTGTTATGTGCAGTATGGAATTCAGTCTGCCTCACTTGCCAGCCATTGTACTGGCTTTTTTTTTTAGATTTTTGCTTATTTGTTTTATACTTTTCTTTCTGTGGCTTTGACTCTGACATAAATGTTTATAGAATTTTGGATTTCTTTTTGCTGAAGGCATTGGTTTTAATCAGTATAAGCTCCTGGGAAGTCATCAGTCCAGAAACCAAAATGTACTTTTCCCTGTGTATGATAGCACAAGAGAAACACAGGAATCTGTTCCCACTTCTAAACTAGGAGTCATTTCCTTTGCTCTCTGTACTAATGCTTCTCAGACCTAGGCCAAGAAAGCTGTATAGCTCTTATATCTGCACTGTTGACCCCCATAAGATCAGTGAATATGCACAGAGATGTTCTATGTTATATCTTAGTGAACAAAGAATAGAAAGGAAAGTAGTGACTATTTCCAAAGCTATACTTTAGTTCCAGCCTCCTGCCATGGGCAGGGACAACTTCCTTTAGATATCAGGTTGCTTAAAGCCCCATCCAACCTGGCCTTGAACACTTCCAGGGATAAGACATCCACAGCTTCTCTGGGCAACATGTGCCAGTGCCTCAAACCCTCACAGGAAATAATTTCTTCCTGATATCTAATTTAAATCTAACTTTTTTCAGTTTAAAGCCATTCCCCCTTGTCTGATCTCTACATGCCCTTGGGAAAAGCCCTCTCCAGCTTTCTGGCAGACCCCCTTTATGTTCTGGAAGACTGCTATAAGGTCACTCTGGAGTCTTCTTTTCTGAAGGGTGAACAATCTCCTCAGCCTTTCCTCATAGGAGAGGTGTTCCATACCTCTAACCATTTTTGTAGCCCTACTCTGCGTTCACTCCAACAGGTTTATGTCCTTCCCATGCAGAAACCCATCACCTTCATGACCTGGTTCATTGCTGAGATGGAACAGTAGCCTATATATCCTATCCAATATCTTTCAAATGAAAAGTTCCCAACTACAGTCCCAGGTGCCAACTCCTCACTTCTCCTTCATACCAGCCCTGTGGTTCAGACAATGCTACCCCACGTGTGGCTGCCCCATCAGGTTTTAATCAGTAACACTGATCTGCTGGTGGCAGCATTTTGTTTTTCATCTGTTCGCCCACCACAATAATTTACAGACAGGGGTATAAATATTGGATCCCCATTTTCATCCCAGTGAACCAAAGGTATTCCAGTGGAAGGGAGGAGGAGGGTATACTGTGGACAGTCATTGTCTGGGGGAAAGAGGTGATGGTATGGGAAGAGAAAACCAGAGGTCATACACCTGCTTCTGAGAGCTTGTCACAGGGCCAATGCTCTGGGCTTTTCTGAAAGGGTCTTATGGACACTGTTAACATGGCAAATTAAACCTGGGATCCTTTCCCTAAAACTTTTCATCCCTCAGATACATACTTTTCCAACACATTCTTTGTAATATTCCAAGAGAGATAGAATTTATATTGAGCACAGCTGTCTCTTCAAGACTCCAGAAGCCACATGTTCATCT
>JAWWES010000041.1:6967694-6981004 GCA_035583135.1 Lophotriccus pileatus
GTAGTTTAGAGACATTAATATGCTTCTCTGGAAATACTTTTGACCTCAAGGTGTTCAGAGCATCAGCTTAGGACTGCTTTTGCCATGAATAAGAACTTTTTGGCTATAGAATCTGTTCTGTGAGGCACCATGGAGAGTGACCACTACAGTTTATTTACAGTGTGACACAAGACTTAAGGGAACACCCAGAAATACCTCAGGAAGAGGAGGGAATATCAGAAGACAAGGAAGACTACATTCATCATAGGTGAATAAGGAAATCCTTAGCTTGGAAGGAAAGTATGAGGTTTGAATATGTGTGTTCTAAGACACGCAACTGATAACTCTGACAAGAGTAGAGAATTTTTGTTTGATGGTATAAGAATGCTGGGATAAGAATGATGCCTGATAGGTGATATAACTTATTCACACCATGTTTAATAGTTTGACATAACTCAGAGAAAATGTAGTCCTTTTCTCTATGCTTTTAGTAGTTTTAGTAATTTATTAGTCTTTGGGCCACCCAGTTCCACCACTGAACAAGTTCCCTGTAGGCAGCAGTGGGGGGTACTGGAGTGATTATTCTTCAGACAGCAATAATCCAAATTTTTTTCTGAATAGGTCAGTCATTCTCAAACTAGTTTTCCTTTGCTTCTCAATGGGAGGCCTTGGGATAGGCACAGTAATAATTATTTGGCTCTATGGCTCCCAGGAACTACAGCCTTCTTTTGCTGCTTGTGCGGTCCATCTGTGCCCCTAATCAAAATTATTTCCACAACTGATAGATACTTTTTGACTATAACTGCCACTGTTTCTGGTGGGAATCTGCCTGGCAGTGTGCCCCCTCCTATTTATTACCTTCTTTGCCTCTAGTTTGAGAATTCTGATCTTAAGACCGATTTTTCTTATGTATGTATATGTATATATTTGGGTTTAAATTTAAGTTTAAATTAATTGGTCTCCTGAGGCTTACATGTTCCTCGAGGACTTTGGTGAATCATTTCAGACTTTTTGCCTTGCTAGTATCTTCTTTATTTTTCCCTTCTCTTCTGTCTTCTAAGTTCTCCTCATTCATCTTTGTGATATTAAGTTGAAAATTTAGGAGGGTGGGGGAGGAAAGGAATAACCCTTCTTTATTCTCCCATTTCTCTGTTTTACCTCTATTACTCTTATTTTAGCACTAAGAGGAACCATTATGATACTGTCATATTTTTTCATTGGCACAAATTCTGAGTTCTGAACAGCGTCTGTATTTACCATCAAATGACTTATTAGCATATGAATGGCTACAACCCTTGTTTAAACTGTTAGGTGCTCTAAACACACAAGAAGGTTTTTTTGGGAAGTGAGGGTTTTGGTTTAGCAGAAATTCAACAAAAAGGCAAGACGTACTGGCAAAGTGTAAAGGACCTTCTTGAATTAAATAGAAACGTAACAAGAGCTTAAAGAAAAAAAGGGAGAACCTTAGCAGAGGTAATTTTTTCTTTACTTTGTCTTGAAAAACCATCACAACAAGTTAAACCAGGCAGTCACAGGGAACCCTGCCTATGACTGTTCTGGGCTCAGCAAAAATGTTTTGTGAAATGAATCCTCCACTTAATCAGGTATTAATTGCTCCGTGTAGTTGACAGTGTGGTGGATTGACCTTGGCTGTCTGCTAGAACCCCCACTCAGAAATTCTTTCAATCCCCCTCCTCAGTACGACAGCAAAGAGAATGAGACAGAAAATTTGTGGTTTGAGATGAAGACAATTTAATGAGAAAAGCAAAAACTGTGCATAGAAACAAACCAAAAAGGTATTTATTCACCACTTCTAGTCAGGAGGCAGATTTTCAGCTTGTAAAGCAAGTCCTCCATATGCATAGCAGTTGCTTGGGAAGATAAATGCCATAAACACAAATTCATCCTCCTCGTCCATTAAGCTTTTATTGTGGAGCACAATGTCATATGCTATCGAACATCCCATCAGCTCTCCCAGTTATGTCCCCTTCCAACCTCTTGCCCACCACCAGTGTACTGGCCTTGCTGGGGGTAGTTAGAGAGAAGGGCTTGATGCTGTGAAAGATCTGCTCAGTAATAACCAAAACATTAGTGGTTTGGCACTTTTTTAGCCACAAACAGCTGGAGTGAAGAAAGATAATGCCATCCTAGGCAGAATTTGTACAAGTCCATCACCAAATAGTGACAAAGTTTTAAAAATTTGTAGTAGGTGATCAAATATTGTCAAGAAGTGCAGGCAACTGAAAAATGCTTTAGGATAAATATAGTAATAAGTTTAAGGAAATAAATATGATCCTGTATTTATGAGACATACTAGTGCTTTCAAGTATTTCCCTGACATCCTTCCTGACATAATTAATGTTCTTATAGACATTGGCTTGCCTACTGCAATGCCTGGCCAGAAAGCCGTCACATACAGAGAAGGATGATAAACAGAAATTCTGTAGAAGAGGAAAATTCTCTGGGATTAATTACCTGATTGGCTTCAGTACTTGATATGGACCAAGACAGCTCTTTTAGACTGAAGCTCAGTTCTGTTGTCTTTGCCCCAGTAGAGACTAGAACTATTTGAATCAGAAGTTAACATTTGAATGCTCATGTTCATATTCTGAAATTAAGATAAAATCACTTGGCTTCTCGAATTATTTCTTCGATCCAAGAGATTTACTCTTTTTGAAGGTAGAATTACCATTTCATGAAAATTATATTCAATTAAAATTCATATGTTGAATAAGTGCATTCCCTGAAATTTAAGTACTAGCAAGTGCAGTACAACTAAAGACCTGAGATAATTAAATAATAATGATAACAAAGAAGTATATTGGTAATTTATTTATATTTAACTCTTAAAACTGTGAAAAATAAACAAAATTTTCATCAATTTAGTGTGAGCAGGTGGAGAAAGAATGCACTATTAGGCAAATGTATAGCTTTATCCAAAAAGTCTTATATTTCTAAACACCATAATGTTTATATCTTGACCTTTCCAGAAAAAAACACTGGAAGATATTGTAGACGATAAAGTTCATTGTGAATGCTGTAATATCGAGACACAATCATAAGCTTTCCTATAAAAGTACTCTTTTGGGATGATAATTCTGACCAGCCATAAAAAATCACCAAGCCCCAACTCCACCTTCTGTGTCTGATACTGCACAATTGTACTGTCAGTCATTATACTCAACACTGGGATTTGATGTTTTCAGTGTGACTGGAAGTGCTTATATGATTAAATTAAGCTCATGAAAATACTGCCAGCTAGAAATCTTCATTGACAAAAGGAGGAAATGTCTAATACAGATGCACTTAACCCAGTTTAACCCTCATTTAACTTATGAGAATAAATCTTTGGGTTTTATCACTGTAAAGAATAAATATGTGTGTGTAATTGTTTTGAATAGGTTGGATAACAAAACCATTTAAACCAGTCCAGCACTCCAAACATTGACCATACTTTAATCACACTCACAAGCACTGGCAGGCAAGGGCCTTAAATTCTAAGAGCATGTCCCAGTGGAAACGTTAAAGACCTTGCCAGTAGAAATGGGCTATCTAATATCACATTGAATATAAATCTGCTTGGAAAGATCGTGATTATTCCTGGAAGTCTAACAAATTGAGGTACTTGGTTTTTGGTTATGAGAAAGCTTTCAAGTTCTGCAAGTGTTATCAGCCCAAGTTAGTGAGCCATGACGTTCATTCCACCTCATGCAACACTTTAGATTTATGCTAAATAGAGGTGTACGAGCACTTTTAATTTTATTGTTCCTATTTTTCAGTTTAACAAATTGTTTTATATATGGCTGAGATTGGATGAATTAAAATACAAGCTTTGGTGGTAATTGTAATTAGAAAAGCATGTTTTATCAGAAATAAGGAAATAAAAAAATAATTAATCTGTTACAGTTTTATATTGTCATTATCAGATCTAGAAAAATTACAATGAACCATACTTAGTATGTAATTTGAATTTGGCCAGTGTCTAGTACGATGGATTACTTCAAATAAATGATTTGAGTGACTGTTATCTGGTAAGACATTTGTAGAGGCCTTATGTCCGTATAAATGTTCATCTCAGACTTTATAATTTCTCTTGTGCACAAATAAATAAGTTATTGTTTGGGAGTAGAAGAAGGAAATTTTTCATTCAAACCATTAATTTTTTTCTATTAGACTAGTCACTAGAGTGACTTTTTACTAGAAGTAATTTTCTGTATGTCAGACCAAAATGGACTTCTAGGGAATAAACATTTTTTTCTTTGATGTAATAAAAGAAGACTCTGTGTTTATTAGTTGTTACCCAGGGGTTTAAAACAACGAATCTTCTGAACAAATCCAGGAAATACTGTTTTGGTTGAAAAACTACCAAATTTCTAATATTTGGCCGATCATTATGAGCTTCAGGCTATGTATCTGACACTGGATTGATACCACCAGTTACATTCATTAGTATTATCAATGTCCGTTTGTTCTTGGTAACTCCTAATTCTTTGATGTATTCTGGACAAGACCTAAAAGCATGGTTTGTTTTGTGCTGTCTTTATATGCTTTAAGAATTCAAATTATTCATGCAAAGTGGAAGTAAGTATTTGATATAACTGATAAAATCTAGACATTAAAATCTGTGGTTGGTCACCTGAAACTCTCTCTAGAGAGTTACTTAGCAGAGGTACATTTCATCACATCTTAAAATAGATGTCAAAAATAGGTCAAGTGTATCACACCCTGGAAGTCCTTATTTCTGTCTATTGACATTTATAAACTCAGCTTTTAGTGTCTGCTGCAGAAATCCGAGCACAAGTGTTTATACTTTCGTTGTCATATATGATTAGGAATTTGCAAATAGCACTGAAGTGACTGAAGAATCATTCCTGAGGCCTCCAATCGAAACCTGCCCAGCTGAAGCGAGAGTGTGTTGGTCAGAGAGGGAAAGGCAACTGACTGTTACAGTGGAGAACTCAATGGGATGAAAGAAGATAAAATCACAAGCAAAAGACCAAGTGATTCTTTCTGTGTCTTTCAGAGTTGCCAATAATTGACAGTTCTTGGATTCAAACCAAAAGTATTGCTACATTTGATATAAAGATAACCCCAATAGCTTGGAGGGAGTGTCAAGAGTGTATTTTATCTCACTTCATGAAACTGTGTATTTTTAAGTGATTAGTTCATTTCTGTAGAGTAGGAAAGAAAGGTGTGGAAAAATGACTGATTTCCAAATGTGATAAGAAAATAAGTTAGTGTTTAGTTTAGAAGATTGGTCTGACAGCAAACTTTAATTTATATGCCCAAAAGCCTTAGAAAATCTGGGGAGGGGGGAGAGAAACCTTAACAAAAATAGAACAACTGAATTCTGAGGCATAATTTACCTCCAATTAAGGAGGCAATACACATCATGCCTTGTTTTGAGCAAGGCCTATGGATGTACAGAGATTAGATCCAGTAGGAATTAAACCACTGCCTCTGGAACACTGCATATTTTCAGATGTGTAACACAGGGTAAGGAAAAAATTACATTTATTCAGCTGCATGAGAAAGAGAGAGGGAAAAAGACAAAAATAGAAATATATATATGTTGTTTATCCAATATTCAAAATAATAGTATCAGTACATAGGATACAAGATTGAATTATCATAGTTTAACTCATTACTGTCTGCCACATAACTCAAACTGTTTTCTAGACAATAATGGATATTATTAGCCCACCACTGGTTGTGAGGTCATAAATTAGTTGTAAAATCTCTAAACTGATTTGCATTGCCTCATGTCTGAAACAGGATGAGCTCAAATAACTAGACACATGTGAACATGCAATAACTTGTCTTATGTACTCAAGTCATTGAGCCATTGGACCTAGACACAATCAAAATCACTTAAGAGAATGGAGCATTTCTTTTATGTCTGTGGAAAAATTAATCTTTATTTCCCCCAGCAATGAGTTTGTAAACTGGCTACGACAACTTTCCCATTCCAAATCAACATGATTTTTGAAGATGAGAGCAAAGAACATTTGTGTTAAGAAAATGCAGACAGTCCAGTTTCTGACAAGTTATATTTTATTGCAAGAAGAGATTTAGTCCAATGAGATCAAAATCACGCAATTCCAAAGTATTATGTGGGTCAGAAATTCTGCAATGTTAATTTCTGTTTTTTTCCAGGTTTGTGGTTTGTTTTTGGTTTGTTTTTTTTTTTTTTCCTTACTCACAAAACCTGATGTACAGGGAAACAGGTCTTGAAGTTCATTAAAACTAACTCTTGTGCAACTGGACACAACTGAGTAAGTATTTCACTGAACAGTTGCACGTCTCTTCAAGGAAGACCATCCCTGAAGACAACAAACCCATGAAAAATCATGCAAGACTGATTAAATGCAGACTCTGTTCCAGAAAACTGAGTTTTGAGGCCACTTGTCTCCTCACTGTAATTCTAAGGGTTTAGCCCAGCTAAAGGTCTGGGTCTTCAACAAATCAGGGATTACAGTCTGCCAGATGAATCCCTCTTTCAAGGGAAAGCACGGAAGCTGTGCCTTGACCTTGTTTTACAGGGAGGGAGAAGCCACTTAACCCTCTCTTGGTGTCAGCAAAATGACCCTTGAACTGGAAATATTTCAAAATAATCTGAGTTCAATAGACCACTCCTGAATTAATGCTGTTAATTGATTTTCCAACAAGTTCAGAAGAAAAACATGAAGTATTTCAGTTTCTGGGTCTTTCAAATTACGGTAACTGAAAGGAAAATACATTCATAAATTTCTTTCCAATGAGAATTAACCAGGTTAGTGTACACACAGGGGTCCATTTAGAAAGAGAAATGGGAAGGAGTTTTGATTGTTCAACAGCCAACAGACTCCCAGCAGAGTCTTTTTGGTGTTGAAATACCACTCTAGTGTCTAAATGGAAAGCAAAAAATGATCTGTTTCAAGAAAATTCTGGTGTTGGTGTTGGCGTTGGGTACTCATGAAAGGTGGGACTTTTTAAGGAAACATGAAAACTTCCTATGTGCAATTACCACATGCTATGTTTATTCCTTTAAGTCTAGTACAGTTAAACATGAGCATGCTTGGCAACCTGTAGAAGAATCTACAATAAAAGGTGCAATCTGTTCCAGTTACAGTAACCTGCAGCAAATATTTCATAATTCAGAACTGTGGAGGCGTTGAATCCATACCTGAACCATTCACATTCTGAAAACACATAAACAACTTCAGTGTCAAGGAGTCTCTGCCCACAAAGTTTCATTATGATATTAAAATTCTCACTTGAGGCTTTGGGGCAGGAATGTTAACAGCTGAATTAGAATAAAGCACACACTAGATAGAGTTTATTCTTTTAGACTGACTTGTCAGAAGTAGTTTCACTTCGTATTCTTTCCATAGAGCTTGATGTATGAAATAAATGTATTAAATTAATGCAGTAAATGAAACTTGATTCTTTGTGTTTCAAACACAGATGTGTGTACAAATAATTGATTCTAATAAATGTATGGCTGTATTTTCCATGGTGCAATGACATTTTACATAGTTATTAGCTGCTAATGATGTTTTAAGAAACTGGATTTTTAAAAGTCAGGCTACATGGAACATATCTGGCAGCCTCAGAGAAATCCTGTCACGCTGAACAAGTTATTTTTCTGTGAGTTATCTGGTAAGTGGCCTGTATCCCTGCAGAACTCTAATGTAAATCTTTAAAAAAAATTGTAAGAAAACCTCAATATGATCACAATATGGTCCTGGATGTTTTGTAAATCCAACAACTCTTCTAGCCAACTTAATATTCCAGCACTGGGAGGGACTCCTCCCTGTGTTTTGGGAGCTCTACAAGTTGTTTCTGAAATTCCAATATAATCACTAGTTTTATACCAGAAATCCCATGGAAGAGGCTTGATTGGAATGCATGCATTTTAGAAAACTGTATGATTTTTTTAAAGACTTCTTTTTGCAGCTCTGTTTAGTGGAATTGCCTCCAACCTCAGCCTCACAAGTACACAAATACTTTCCTTTCCAACATGTCAAAATATGGTCACTTGTTCAGCTTCAGAAAGACCATATTCATATTCCTTTCCATGCTGCTTCTCATGCCACATCCACAGGGCTATCCCTTTAACTTTCAAACCATTCCCCGGGCTGCTTACAAATAAGCAAGCTAACACCAGTCTTAGAACTTTGACCACTATTAGTCATCCCCAGATAGACCAATTTTATCTCATTTCCTTAAAAGCCCTGGGCTGCCCATGTATATCTATTTCTCCTGCACTTTTACTTCTCAGCCTTGGGTTGAAGATCCAGTGTGCCTCCTCTCTTCACACAACATAACTACTGTGGCATTTTCAAAAAGTAGGTTTGGCATGGCATTTAGATCAAGATTAATATACTTACATGAAAGACATTTTCATGTGAGGTATTTAATATCCTTTCTTCTTTGGTGACAATACAGCCAACACCATCAATAGAATTTGGGAAGCCGTATAATTCGCATTTAAAGAGGCACAATAATTTCATCTCACTATCTTAGACTTCAGCATCTAAAGCCATCTGGGATGGTTTGGAGTATTCAAGACACAGCGATAGAACTAGCAGATTTGACACACTATCAATTATCTACTGAAGCAGCACTTTGGGTTATCTCAAACTACACTGGAAATCTAAATCGAACCCTTAGTCTAAATTCTACATTTCACAAGTAGAGGGTAATCTCAATTACGTAATTTTTTTCTGTCATTAAGAAAGAGAGCCAAAATATCTCTGGCAAAATATTTGGGAAGTTTGTATGGGTGCTGAGCTACCTGGAGCCCATTAAATACTATCTCTATTCAGATATATATCCAAATTTCTTTTTTTTTTCTATAGATACCTTCTTGGGGTTATTCATTTGTTCATTTGGTGGTCCACAGTTTGACAAATTCTAAATTTCTAAAATCATGCAATTCCTATGATTAGTGCCTGATGCCAAGGCCCAGGAAAATACAAGGCATGTGCCTACATTTCTCAGAATTATTTCCCTCTGAAACAGTCTGTGGTGGAGACCCATAGACTAAACCCTGGATCTGTGTTTTTGACAGTTCTCTATTCCCTGTACTTTTATCTAATGTGCTCAATGCTCACATCATATGAACTATGCAGAACTGGTACCTCTGAGCTGCTGAAAATGAGTTATTAATATGTTAAAGCAGATATTTCTGTGGATGTTCTTGCTGTTCCTCTGAATATCCTCCTAGTTAAATCCCTTGACCCCATGTATACATAAAAGGTAGCAGCTGGACAAGTTGCCTGGATCTTTTCTTCCAGAAGAGAACACTTTCTGAAAGACTGCTAAAGAAGACTTATTCTGATCCAGCTGGTGGTTAAACTGGTACTGATCTAGTAACTGCTCTTTTAAAACACACTTTCTACAGGACTGTAGCCTAAATTTAGCATAGTGAATGTTTTTGTTCAAAGGCCATGCTAGTCAACAATTTCCAGTGCTGGAAAATATTATAAAAATTACTGGGAACAGCAGGCTGTCTGTTTTTTCCAACAGCATTAGAAATTACCAGCTCTAAAATGAGACCCAGGCTCCCGGCTTGCCTGGAAAAGAAAAAGAACCACCTATTTCTCCAATAGAGAACTTGAATTAATTCTGGCTTCTGGTTGGAAACATAATTTTCTTTTCATTTTTATGTTCTTGAAAGTTTTTTTTATTAAAACTGGGAGGTGACTTGAGAGGATAATGCCAACTTTATGCTGCTTGTTTCCTGAGAACAAGAAAACTGGTTCCCCAGTGGAGACCTCATGGAAAAGTTCTGTAAGTCTGAGAGAGGAGAGGGAGTGAAGGAGAGACGGAAAGGGGAGAAAAGTAGAAGAAAGTGGGAGAACAGTAGAAAGAGGAGCTGAAAACAGAAAGCTGTGAAGTGGATACTGTAAAATTGTTGTGTTGCTGCTTCCAGGATTTTGTCGTTGCTGTGCTGGTGTTCATTCTGCACACTGGGGAAGGAGCAAGTTTGGAAAGGCAAATACAGGCAGAAATAGTCTCTGGTCTAACCTATCACAGTAGGTTGCTGGGCTGCTGTAGGGAGTCAATTTTACAGTGCAGATGAGACAAGTCTGGAGACAGGCTTAAGCATGGAATAAGGTGAACTCCAAAAGTCCCAGGTTTTTAAAGAAAAATGAGCGGTAATAGGTTGTGTAAGGTGTTGAAGAACATCTGAATTAGAGAATTTGGTTATTCTATTATGGTACATACATATACAACTGTTTTGTCTTCACTGAGTGATGCTAATTGAAGTGCCTTGTTGTAAGTTGATAATCAATATTCTTCAGAAGTGCAGATGACAATATTTCAGTGAAAGCTTATCAGATTCACCTCTGTGCAAATAGCCATAGTTAACTATCTCAGAGGCTCTAAGTAAATTTTAATATTTTCATAATTGCAGAAAAACACATTACTGAATAGGAAACTTTGAGGTAATCTGAAAAAGCTTCTTTAAAACCCCCAAACTCATAACAAACAAACAAACAAAAAGGAACGAAATCCTGTATGAGAATTGTTTCATTTTAGTTTATTCCAGCCTTGAATAGTTTAGAGAAGAATATTTTATTTAAGAAACATGTTTTAAGAATAAATCTATTCAAGTCAGCACTGGAGTAGTTACTTAATTTCCATTGGCACCTCTGGGACCTAAGCACATGATTCATATTAGACAGATGCTTAAGTGCTTCCCTGAATAGGACTGTGACACAGTGACCCAGCCCCAAAAGTGTATTAATGTATTATTTGCAGCCTCTATAATATGCCAGTAAACCAGAAATAAAATGGCTGCTTGTGCCAAAAACATCTCATGATATGTAGCTTGCAGAATGGTACATTGTAGGTTTACTACTGTAACTCATTTTTATCGCTGCAATTCAGCTGATTTCCTGAGAGAAAAGGTAAACAGGATAGAAGAATCGGTACTCTGTGATTCCTCTGTACCTAAAGAGATTTAGTCTCAAATAAGCTTAGGAACATTCCTTTTGCATTCTGACAGACAGCAAGCAACTAGAAGAAAGGCCATGCTATTCCCAGAGCTCCCAAACAGTAGGGAAATAAAAGGGTTCCTAAGACATAGATTGAAACTTTCTCAGTATTCAGCAGAAAATTCTCAAATGTAACTGAAAGACAGAAATACTCTGGAAGAATAAATTCATTCAGCAGCTTCTCAGTACACCAGTTGAGAAATACCCTCCCATATGACAACTGGGATAAGACAGATTTTGTTTCCTTATTTCTATCAACTTACATTGTAGGAGTTTCCAGTTTTATAATTAACTGCCTTACTCTTTTGCTTAGCTGTAATATCATTTTTCTTCCTATTAGTTCCAGAATTCAAACAGATTAGATAAATCTGGAGGAGTACATAACACATGTTCAAGCAAAAGACCCAAATAAATCAGTGGTGCAAGTTCATTAGAGGGTCTATAGTTTGAGAGGAATTAGGGGATTGAAAGACATGGTGTGCTTCTTGCTAAATTCCAGGGCTTGGTTAAAGGTCTAAAGGGAACAGAAATTGCTCCTAGATGGTAGTAGGCAATTTATGACTTAGAACTACATCGTCTCAGGAAAATAAATCTTGAACTTCTCTTTGCATTGGAAAGTGCTAAAGCTGGAAGACTAGGATGGAAAAAACCAGTGACATCTGGGATCTGGAGAAGGTAGGTGAAGATGTGCAGGAGATGAATTCATAAAGATGAAGTCCATCCTGTTTAAATGGATGCAGTGACTAAAGGAGCTCAGAGCACAGATGAATTCTAGCTGGGGAACCAAAATTCAGGGAGGTATCTTGAATGTGGAAATACCACACAGAAGATGGATCCCATGTGAGAGGGTGGAACATGGAGCATATACATATAGAGAGCGTATATATATAGAATGAGATAAATCTAGAAATTATGATGAAAAATATTATCTCCTGCAGGCAGGTATCATTGCTGTAATTCCTTCAGTAAAATACAAAGAGAGCAGAAGTAATTTGTGGCCATACAGGTTTGCATCCAGGAAGATGAGGCGAATCCAGGACACTCAGAAGCCTCCAGATTGTCTCATCAATGCATTTTTATAGAATTCCTTTAACTACCTTGATTTAGGAAGCAATAAATTTGCTCTATGTTGTAGCAGTGAACTAGTCTGTTGCATTCATCCTACAATCCTGATGAGCTATGACAGTGGTAACAGCATGAGAATTACTTCAGAATTACTTCAGATCACCTTCATACTCTCAGATGATGGAAATGTCAATTCAAGAATCAACCACACATATTTCCATGAAAATCAATTCAGCAAAAATGTAGTGAACAACAAATTGCAAAGGTCTGGAAAGTATTACCAAGGAAAGTGGGTGTGCCAGAGAGTAGTGAGGGCCATCTAATTCCTGTGGGACAGAGGAGACTCCTTAGGGTGAAACATCTCATCCAGGGCCAGTCCCCCTCAACCAGGGCAGGCCAGGGGGCTGCTGGAGCTGCCCCAGACCTGGGCATCAGCCACCTCCATGGGGATTGGGGCAGGATGAAGCCAGCCTGGGACATTGGCCTATGGGTGGGAGTCAGGATCCAAATCAGGCAGAAGGATGAGAGTCAGCCCCCGACGGCAGTGACCATGGGAGGTAGCAGGGATGGAGCAGTGTTACTGATTCCTGAATCCCAAGAAGTCCTATGAATGTGTAGCCATGGTTACATGTGCACTGAGGAACAAAAATGGCCCATGAATTTCAAGTTTTAAGTGTTGAACAGGTTTTAAGCAGCAAGGTTTAAATTACTCTGTTTAAATTGATTGCCATAGTTTATGAATTGAACCTTAATTTTGGTACAATTGAATTGTTAGCTGACTGCTGGAAGACATACATGGTTGTTTCCCATGTTGCTGCCAAATAGTCAGTCAGCGTTCACGTTACATTAATACTTGTTACTTTTTCTAAAGGGTTTACACCATTTGATTTGATTTTTTATCTGATTTGATTTTATTTGATTTGATTTTTTATTTGATTGATATTTTAATATTTTTCATGGAAACTGATTTTATTTTATATTGTTAAGATGGGCCTGCAGGTAAACTTTCTAAATCCTCTAATCTTCATTGAAATTACCCCAAGGAAATGGAGGAAGTGGGCTTGATTCCCACCTTACCCAGTCCAGCCATAGAAACTTGGCTTTGGTGGAGATTATCCTCCTTTGGAGGAGTTACACAGAAGACAACTGCTTTGCATTTCTGGGTTGATATAGATCTGAGATCATCATCCACCTCTCTCTTTTTTATCTTCAAAAGAATAAACAAAATTCCACAACCATTTAAATGAGCTTAATGTGTAATGTGTTAAAATGTTTCCC
>JAWWES010000041.1:6981104-7003302 GCA_035583135.1 Lophotriccus pileatus
CAAACCAACCAACCAAAAACCCCAAAACAACAAAATGCTCTAGATTGATTGCAGTTGTAATCTATTTGAGTGTCTAATGCATCACTACCGTGTTGCTTTGTGAATCAAAAGCCCTTTTTATTTGTATATGTTCTTTTATCCACTAATGGAATTTTCAATCAACATAAACAATTTCCTCCTTTGTTATCTTGTTATAAAATGTGACAAAGATCCTATTTACATTGGGGTGTCACAGAACAAAATTTCAAATATTGGAGAAGTAGGTTGTGAATGTCCACAATGTCTAATATTCAATGTAATGTTAGGTTGTCTAATACAATGTGGGATGGAAGATGTCTCACATAAAACAAAGACAAACCATACCCCTTATCTCAGTGCATTTACTTGCAAAAGCAGATCTGCTCTGCAAGGTAACATCCCAGGCAGTTATCTGTGTCTGAAAGCAGAGCAAATGAGTTTCTTTCTTACTTCATTTGGCCTTGCTTTGTCTTTCCTCATAAGCCAGATTCAGTATCAAGTGTACAATAACCATTTGGAGGTGAAAAAAATTAAATGACACAATGCATTTCTTGACTAAGATGCTTATCCTAAGGCAGAGCTCTTTTAGAACATGGAGCTTGGCACGGCAACATCTGTATTCAGGCAAGGACTGTGAGCTGGGTGATAAGACACTTCCTCCAACATAGACTTTTTCAATCTGTCAGATGCTATTTGTCCATTTCCCTGCATGACTGTGATCCTTAATCACTTAGGACAATGCTCATATAATCATCAGTGGAAAAGGTTAAGGGTCTTAATGTGCCGCAAGCTCTTTAAAAGCCTCAGAGAAGAGGTTCAGTGACTGAACAATATTATCTTACAGGCTAAAGACATTTTTTTTCTGCTTAATGTATATAACTAGACATGCTTTTACTGTAATGAACAGAAGTAACCCAAAAGGTCATTGATAATGTTCTACATTTATAGAAGCATCTAGAAATACTCCTATATCTTCACACCATCCATGTGGAGGAGTTTTAAAATCCTTTCCTTTCATTAGGTTGGCCAATGACACAATTTTTTCCGCTATGTTTTTGGAACATGGGTAGAACTTGGAGCAATAGTCAGAAACTAGGATGTACGTGGCTAGGCTGTTTCATGTTCTTCAGAATTAATAAAACTTTTACCTACTCAGGGACTTTAGGGAGACTTTTACAGTTGCATATATAGAAAATAATGGATATAGATAAAAGAACTCTGAGATTGAGGAGATTCAAGGAACTTATTCTCTTCTGTCCAATTATGAAAGCAGTATATACCTAACTGATATTTCAGTTCTAGGTTTAGTAGCATTGACATCTCACACTCTCTTTGTGTTTCTGTTTAAAAACAGTGAAAATCTGATGGCCTTCTACTATTGTAGCAGACATTATAACGGGTCACAAAACTTTTTTCTCTGAAGGGCCAACTTAGATATGACGCACACGCTAAATTAAATAGTTCCAGTAACAGGATCAGTGTAGCCAATTTGGCTTCAAATTGATATAAGTTAGCCTAACACACTGAGTAAATCCTCAGGGGGCTGGTGTTAAGATACCAGAGATACTCTGCCATTGACATCCAAAATACCTCCAGAAAGTAGTCATACATTTCTGCTTCAACATAGGCACATCTGAGGGAGAAGGGGGCTCAAGACTGAGTCATGTGGTTGTGGAGGCCTGTGAAGCTTTTGTATGCATTGTGTATAAAAAGAGTATTTCAGGGCCTGGGATGTCCATTTGGCAGTTCTTCAAGAATGTGAAAAGCAAGCTTAAACGAAAAATTCAATGTTCTGAAATAGCTGATTTTTTCAAATAATAAGAGATAAAACACTTCCCTCCTTTACTGAAAGCTAAACCTTAGTCCAAAACCTTAGTCCAATAAAATAATTCTAAAAGCAACAAAATCTCTCTTTTTCCCATATGCTGTGATCAAGTATATTTGTCATGGGTAGTTTGGAAAATGCATGTCTCTGAGTACAATGTACAAGATTTGTACATTGTAAAGGCCCAGTAAAAGCTTGGAAAACTGATCCCTACTCATTATAACTAGAGCATGGAACAGACAGATATCTGAGCAGCGAGCTAACAAATGACCCATTACAGAGGTTATTTAAATGTTTGGAATAAAAATGGTAATGCCTCTTCAGGTACTGCCAGTGGCAACTCATGAGCTTGAATATTCTGGTGTAGGGGCAGAATATTCAACCTGGGGAGAAGAGCCCAAACTACTATGTCCTATGAAGGTAACATTAATTGAAATCTATGTATAAGCCATTTAACTGGAACACCTTTATTTCCCCTTTTCTGCACTTAGAGGTTATCAGTATCTAAATGTTTTACACAATAACATTCAAGTTTGTCTTTCATTAGTGAGAATATAACCTACTTTCTTTGATGGTTATTAGAGTTCTGTATTTTTCTTTATCTTTAGCTTAGTATTTTAAAATAACCCAGTCACTCTTAGCACCCCGAATTCATTCACAGTAAAATCAGTACTTTCATATTCTACACCGTGAATGAAAAAAACCCAAAAACTAGTGGTTTTATGGAGCATCAAGTGTAAGGGGTTTTCACTGGAGATGAGAGAGCCTGAATTTCAGACTGGAGGAGACAAGAATTACCTTGTTCACCTCACATACATAGTGGAATTCTGTAGATACTGCAGTTTAGACTCCTGTGCAGTGACACATCCAGAAGGTGATTCAAGTCCCCCATTACAATTTCAGAATCACAGAATCACAGGATGTGTCAGGTTGGAAAGGACCACAGTGGGTCATCTGGTCCAACATCTCTGCTCATGCAGAGTCCTTCTAAAGCACCTGACACAGGATTGAGTCCAGATTGTCCTGGAATATCTTCAGTGAGGAAGACTCCACAACCTCTTTGGGAAACTTGTTCCAGTGCGTGGTCATCACACAGAGAGGCAATATCATACACTGAGTACAGTCTGTTAAATATGAAGTGACTTCATGCTGACTCTTCCAGATACAGATGCCAGATGACAGCTAGTAGTGTGCATACTTATAGGGTTGCTCATAAACATTCCTGTAAACTGAATAATGCTGGAAGTGTCCTTAAAACATAAAGGAAGACAATTTTTCCATTATGATTCCATGAGTGTGAAGATTCTGGAAAATTTTAATTATTGTACTTTATTATGAAATATTTTCTATTCATAGAGAAATGAGTAGGATTAATTAATACTGACACCTGAAAGACTAGGAGATCTAAGTATTACAACAGAAACACATCATCTTACTATACATCCCCAGAGTCAACCAATGTTCCTTATCAGTCACTGGATAAGAAATTCCACTATCCAGGAATTGAAAAGTTAAGATTGTTTCATGTGGTCCTCAGAAATCCAGCAGAGCAAACCAACCTAATAGCTTTGTGTTTCATTTCCCTGAAACAACTATTCTGGTCTTTTCACTTGGAGAATTTCTTCACTCAGTGGTGATGACTAGAGTTGGGATAACGTTTTTCTGTCTGGTCAATCTTAACTTTTGTTATCTGATACATGGACAAAACTCCATACAACCCAATCTAAGATAAGCAAAACAGAAACGAAACCTCGGTAAGATGGAAACAAACAAATGGGAATTGGAGAAGCATTGGGTGGGACGTACAGCATCAGCAGGCTTGCTCTGCTGAACAACATTTCAGCTAAAAAGATGAGAGCTTTAGACAATATCTTTTTTCCCCTCTATAATTCCACGTTCATTTTTATATCATGGGCATAAATGCAGCTGCTGCTAAAACACATAGAAACTTATTCCCATAAAGCTGAATTTGTTGCAGTACACAACACTTTTTGTACAAGTAGAAAAACTCAGAACAGTTATATAGTACAATAACTAGAGTTCTTTAGCAGAAAAGTTTGCCTTGTACCTGGACTGTATAAGGGTATAAGTGATGGATCTTCAGCAAAGCAAAGAATATTCATGGGAAACATGTGGCTGTACAGTAGGATTATAGCTAATATTGGAATAATTTAAACTTAAGTCACATTCTTTCTTGTAATTAGATAACGTGATTTCAGACCATTCTGACTTGTAGTCATTAAGGCTACTAAATCCTGAGAAAAGGTTTATGCTTTTAGATCTGTCTTTACACTGGTGATGACCCATTCAGGAGAACTATTAAATTAGCCTTCTTCATCACATTAGAGACAAGCAGCACAATATTCTCTTTCATTTTTTTCCAGACCTTGTCCTTCTGTTAGGTTTAATTCATAGCCCTGTGTATGAGGTCCACCATTTAACTGTAACCAGTCACTGATCATGACAAGGTTTGCCTTTTTTTGTGGGCAGTCTGTCAGCTGTCATCTGCCACATTTCACTTTTCACATTTAATTTTTAATTGGAATGTCAAGTTATAATCTTGATATTACCCTTTTACTTTTACTTATATCAGTCAGACAAGCTACAGAAAAAAACATATACCAGAGTAAGAAGAAATTAATTTTAAAAAGAACTAATGGACAGATTTTCTGAACAAAAATCACAGAAGTTTCCTTACTGTTACTTCCATGACCTAAATCAGAATGGTCTTGTGCCATACAACCTGAAATAAAACCACAAATTTTTATTTTGAAATTAAAAACTGGGAGGAAACAAAAACTGTTAACAACTAGGCAGTCAGTAATTTGTAGGACTCAGGTCTAAATTTGGATCCCTAAATTTAGGAGTCTATGGTGTAGATATCTTCAGGTGAGTGAGAGACATTGTTCTATCTCTCATAGAAGTCAATGGACAGTAGCACCTGATTCAGTCTTATTAGATGTCTGGAGGCATTTGAGATACCTTATGGCAGCTGCTTGGCCTCCCTCTGCCAATTGGGGATGACATGGCTCTCCTGTGAGCATTTTGATATACCTTTCAGCCCTGTGCAGCAGTCTCAGACTCCCTAAGGTATTTCAACTGACGTCAGACACCTTCATTTAGATAATTGAATACAGTAGAAGCTGGAGATCAGAGTTGTCCAAAAGCCAGATTGCCTAAACTAATCTAATCTAATACCATTTGAAATATTTCATAGTATCTCACCTGGGCTCCGGCTATCACTCTGTCTGAGCATACATCTCCCTGTTGTTCTGTATCATCTGATAAACAGCATGTCTTGCATGGCACTGGATGCATATATCATGCATGGGCCTGTATTCTCAGAGGAGCTGAATGGCTTTTCCATGTGCTGTTGATGGTATTTTATCAAAATCTCTGTTTATAATTATGAAATCTTTTACACCTACTGAATATATAAAAGTCTGCATGTATATTCCTAAATTTACACACATTTTAGACAATCTAAATCTGAGTCTGTCATTGAATTTTATTTATGACAGTCCTTTGATAGTTCTAAGTAGCCCTGCATAGGGACATGCTTTCCACCTAACCAGATTCAAATATACAGACTCAGGAAAAGAGCTGGGAGTGTCTAATGTATGGATATAAGTCAGCAGTGGACAACAGTAGCTGGTAGTACTCCACACTAATGCCTAAGAGACCAGCTGACCTGTGGTTTTGGCTTTGTGCTTCACAGTCCAAAAACATTCCTGAGTGTGCTCAGTCCCAAAATGTTGTATTTTGCTGCCTGATGACCTTGGTTAGACAGCAGTTTCAAATGGAACGCTGTAGAGGTCACCTGATGAGAGGCTGGTCTTAGTTATTGGAAGTAATATCAGGTGTGGAGAGATCCCTTTGGAAACAAAATGGTCCAGCACAATTTTTCCACTAATGCAACACGTGTTCTTAGTTTCATTTGCATGAAACCTTTTCCATTTGTGTGCATTTATGCAATTGAAGAAAAAAGGTAACATTATATAAAAGTACACAATGCAACTCTTGGAAAGCAAAGTGTGTATTTGGGAGAAAACTGTTCACATCAAGGCCTGGTTAGATTCTTTTTTCATACCAGGGCAACTCAATAAATCCAGTGACGCATTTTGTTCTTGTAACTGAGCAGGATTTATCCCTTGCTGTCTCATTTTTACAGCTGCATTAGGCACAGCATGTTTATCTTCTACCTGACATTGGGGGTTCTTTCAGAAATGCTTGATGTGATTTCAGTCTGTCTTTCTGTCTGCCTTGCAATAGTGCTTGATACTTCCAGGCATGGACCTCTGGTGTTTGAAACCTGAAGCATAAAATAAACCTCAAAAAAAATACCCCCCCCAAAACCAATAGCAGAACACGTTCAGAGTGAAGGAAACCTAAGCATGGAGGAACTCTCTGTTGGAATCTAGTGGTGAAGATGGGAGCTAAATTAAAGGGTCAGAGGAGAAAGCTTGAATCACGTTCAATTTGGATTTTTCTTTACTAAAGTGTTTGGGAACATTTCTGTTTACATTAGCTTGTTGTAACCTGGAAGAAATTATAGCTGTAATAATAATCATCTGTGAAAGTCTGAACAAACTAATTATGTTTAGGCATGCCTGGGCTGAGGTGTTACCCTAATTTAGGGCAACATTTTGTGGCTTAGAGGTGCAATAGTCACAAACCATAAGGAAATATTGAAGGGACTATTAAGTCTCCTTCTAACAGGAAGAACTGTGTGTGGTCCTTCATCCTACATGTACTCCCAGTAAAATGCAGAAATCACTGGAAAATAAAGATGATTAGTGGAGCAAGAGCAGCTCAACACAGTGAATGGTAGCTCACATTTCTGGGTCAGCTGGAACTTAGATGTGTCCTTACTATATTTCATGACTGCTGTCAAAACCTTGGAAATTGCAAATTGTGAATGGACCATTAATATAGAATGTCTGGGAAGCAGCCAGTTGCCCACGCAGTTGCTTCCCAAGAAATTAAAGGAGAAGACTTGAAATGTTTTTCGGAAGTACTTTGGGCAAAGAAAGACTTCTTTTAGTACATTATGCTATTTTTTACCCCACATTTCTAAGTTCACCTTCAGAAAACAATGTATTTGCCTTTTTGATTGCAGGAGCACCTAGATAGTTCACTATAATTTTACCAAGATGCTCACTGGGGGATATAATTTGTTTTTATTAATGATCCTAGAAACTTAACCTGGCCTATAAAACTGTCTGGATGAAGGATTACACATGTATAACTTTATTTACTCTTTTCAACTCTACCTGGCAAACATTTCACAACTGCACACTGCATTCCAGTGGAAAGCAATCATTATACTGCCCATGGCTAAGAGAAGGGTCGTCATCCTCAGCTGTTGTAAATTCACCAATCTTCAGTGAGCAACACTGATTAATCCTGATAAGTATGTGATTCTTGAAAGCTGTGGTCATAGATAGCATTGCAGATCTGGGATGGAAAACTTGGCATCACATTTCTGTTTAGAGTGGCACATTCACTTCTCCAGTTACCATATGTTTTGCATACCTTAAAATCAACAACTGACTTACCTAATCTGGCAAGAATAAACCAAAACAAAACAATAACCCTTCCCAACACTCTTGTGAAATGGAGGGATATTAGAAACAGGCCAGTGTAGCCTTTGTATCTGTCGTATCTTGCTGACTATTTTGCATTCCTCTGCTATTGCAGCAATTTCTAAGCATGAAACTTCCTTTTCAGTGGTGTGTGTGTGGGAAGTTACAAATTAGATCTATAGACAAATACAAATCTAGGGCAACATATTAGTGTGGATGAGAGAATTTTTCTATTCACAGAAGAAGAAAGAGTCGTTTTCACTAGAGCTGTCAGTGACTCCCCTATCCCACCCAAAATACTAGATAATGGCCTGTAGGAAAGAAATCTGTGCTAGAAACCAGCAGAAGTAGCATTAATAGTCTCTTTTACTTCCATATTTTAGAAAATTCTTTTAACACAAGTATGGTCCAACAGATACATGGGGATTTAACTGAAATATGGTCATTTCCCTCACATTCTGATAAAAACACATACACCTGAGCACGATCTTTTTGCAACATGTAAAAGTGTCTTAAGAAGAGAAATTCTGCTCCAAGGAGTTAAAACTCTAAGCCCATACTTTGTTCCTACTCTGTGTGACACTTTAAGCTGTCTTTTTAGTCTCCCTCCCATTTGAAAATTCTCTTGCAAGTGGGGAGATGGTTCTCTCATGATTAAATACAGATTTTAGTAGCTTGCTGTATTAACAATGTTTCTGTTTCTGCCAAATGTTGTTGTTGCTGTGTGTACCAAGAGCTGGCACATCTTCCTGAATTTGTTCTGGCACTTTTCAGTCCCCACAGTGTAGCAGCACAGGCTCTAGAAGAGTAATCCAGCAAAATGCCCCAGGGACAGAAATGCCAACCAACCAAAGCCTGACTTGAGTAATGTAGCCAGCATTACTTGAACTGTCCTGGAAAACAGGAACTGGAGGAATAGAATAGAATTTTACAGATGTTATTAAATAAATAAAAAAAAGGAAAAAAAAAAAAGGTTTGAATTGAGTTCAATTTTAAAACTAATTGAGTTCAATTTTAAAACTAATGTGAGCCTGAGAATGGAGCAGAGCATAGCTGCTCCCAGGGAATAGCAGGAATCAAACTGGTCTACATTTTTCCTGAGAGCATGAAAATGATTGATGGCAGCTCTCTTACAGGCATTGATTACTTTCTGCTTAGTGCTGGCTATTACAGATGAGAGCTGCCTGCCATGCATTCCCACCCACCTGGGGAAGAGGGAGGCAAGTTATGGCCTTCCCTCATCACAAAGCCTGAACATCTTCCAGATACGTAATTGTCCTCATGAGGGACACTGACCTGTGTCTTCCTTTGCAGGAGAGCAGGAATGCTCTGTGCCCATCAAATGTGAGATGGGAGCACACAAAGGCTTGAGAGCAGAAACTTGAGTGTAAAGCTGAAAATGTGACTACTTCACAACCAAGAACCCTCATTTGCACAAAACACCACAGAGCAGCAGTGTGGGAAGACACATTGAGCACAGGCTGTGATTTGAAGGCAAAGTTTCCAGTGTGGGCCTGGAGTCTGCTCCGTGGTCTGCAGTGTGCAATGTGGAGATCTCCGACCTGCAGGCAGCTTGATCAGGGTTGGGTAACTTAACCCACAGAGATCTCCCTGTCGCAGGAAACAGACACCTCAATGTACTGAAAGTAGCTTTGTTAAGCCAGCTTGGCCTCACTCTCCTGGGGAGACCAAACAGGTTCCAGCTCTGTTCCCACCCTAATCCTGGACTCTCAGAGAAGCTGCAATGAAGCCAATTTGCCACCCTATCTGCAGTATGGGAACTGCGGTTCTTGCTCAAAGTGCTCCAAGATCTGTAGCTAACTGTGAACTGTTGGTTTCTTTGTTCACTGCTCAAAAGAGCTCTTGCTTCCATTTAAGAACAAAATATTTTTCCTCAGATCAGCAAGTCATTTTTTGGCTCTATCCCAAATAAAATTATTATTGTTTATATTATTGTATTAATTTTCACTTATTCAAACATGTGAAAAGTCCTATTAAATAATTTCCAGTGCTTTTCAAGAGGCTTTAAAAAGAAATATAATTTATCCAGAGTCAATTTTTAACACAGTGTTTCTATAGAAATTAACTTATTTCTTTAGAAAGGACAGGTAATATTTTCTTTCTGGCATCCCACTGACATTTTGACACTCTTCTGCTTCCCTCTGTTCCTGGATAACACAGAATAACACTTAAGAAATTACAGGGGATTTATTTACAGAGTGACACATTCATCAGTGAGGTGGCAATAGCCACTATCGTGCTCATTGCAACCATAAGAGCTTAAACAAATTCCCAAACAGACAGCTGTGATGCCTACTGTCTCCAGCTGTGCTGCCCATGACTATTTTAAAGATAATTTACAATACTCATATAACAGCAAACTGTTACAATCTGCATGCAATGTAAAGGTTCCCTGACTAAACTAATAATTTTCCAGTACAATTCAAAATTATTATTAATGGCAGGGATCTGCATACCTTAAAATATAATTATATGCTAAATTTGTCTTCTAATTACTCCAAACATACAGTGTTTCAGTGAAAGCAGTTTGACCCTTTGGACTGTTTTCTTCTTTCTTGCCGAATTAATCCTGGCAGCTTCCTCACTCTAAGAATTCACAGTAGTATTGCATAGATTTCAATCATAGTCTTGAATCTGAGTTTAGTTGCCATGAGTGCAGCTGAGCAGTGTTCAAGTGTTTAAGCCTTTCTGCTACCTCAACACCTTTTCACAAAAGCAACTTCTCAGTGTCCACCAGGAATTAGCCATCAAAGCAAAGGCAGTTACCATAATCTGGGGAATCACTGATGCATCAATCAGGAAGCCTTTTTTCCTCCTTTATTTACTTGTTACCTAGGAAGGAACCCCACTGTTTTTATATTTGATTCTTCCTTGATTGTTATCTCAATAAATAGATTAAATGCTAGTGCTCTGTAGGGTCAGGCCATTCCTGCTGCTTGTTGTATTAAAAAGATACTGTCAGTTTGCTTCAAACTCACTAACACATGTGTTTCAATTTAGAACTGAAATCATCTCATACAGATCCAAATTGTCTTGTTGCCACCCCAGGGATTTTGCGAATTGACATTCCCCATCACAGCCTCTCCAGCTTGTGTGTTCCCTTAGAGCAGCCACTTAAATTCCTCCTTACACCTGCAATACTGCTCCCTTCAGAAAGGACTGCTTTCACTCTACTGGGATAAGTCAGAATAGAGTTGGTGGAGGCCAAAAGACTCTTTGAAAAAGACTTATTATATTTGGATTTGAATAATAGAGGCTTCTCTGCAAGACTGCAGGTTAAAGTCCACTTAGACCAAAATCTCTTTAGCATTCAAATAATCATTCAGAAAGGAACTCAGCCACCTAAAGAAACTCCTTTCCACTTCATCATCATTCTAGGAATCAAGCCCTGAGACTTGTCCAACAGTCTGATCCCATGGAGTTAGTTCTACTGGTGTAAGACTGGTGTAAGAGGAAAATCAGACTCAGAATTTTCAATTTTTCCAGCTATTAAGTGCCTTTCAGTTAATTTCCTATATTTTTTTGCTATTAATACTGAAAAATGTCACTTCCCTGACCTTTTTCATTTCCTCTTTTTCCATTTTGGTAATGAAAATGGAAGGGTAAGACTCATGGCAGCATTACAGCAATGAAATCATATTAACACTGCCTGCAGTTTTCCATTTCTGAGCACCATGCTCCCTTAGCAAGTTTGTATATATCTTCTTTTTGTAAATAATATGAACACAGAACATCTCTTTTTTTTAAATTTTATTTTATGTTTAAACAAAGCAATATTAAATCCAGTCATTTCCTTAGTTTCAAAATTAGCTCACTTGATATATCTCTTATTTATGAAAGCTCTTTAGCAGCTCAACTGAATTCCAGTAAAATGAAAGAAGGATGAATCAGGATTGGGTCATACCTAAACTTACTACAGATTAGTTTACTTTTAACAGTATAGTTTAAAGAATTATTTTTTACATTTTTACATCATACGTATGTATGCTGTTGATGTTACATTGTGGGAGTAGCACAATGAAACACAAGTGCCGTTTGCCTCCTCCCCAGGCCAATCATCTCATATATTTTACATTTCAAAACCTACCAACTTAATCTATTTGCAAGAAAATAGTCCTGCATTAAAAGATGTCCCTGTGAGTAAAGGCTACTCTGTGTAGGGCAATGTAAAATCTGAGTCCTTAAATTATAATGTTGGCATTTCAGCTCTTTGGTTTCAGATTCCCAAGGGTTGTTTCTACCTTTCTGAGGTGAAAATAGTAATTTCTATTAGAATGTGACAACATGTTTCCCTAGACAGTGCATCTCAGGGAATTTTTGAGAAGTTTGTGCGAAACTTCTTATTTGGTTCAGTAGTTATTGGGAGACTCTGACGGTCAGTTTTCATGGTTGCTTGGAATCCTCTGTGATGGAGAGTTCTATTATATTTTTTTTTTCTTATTGAGAACCCATGGGTTTAACATTCTCTGCTGCCATGCAAACAGAATAAATTGTGGCCATGGTATGCAGACAAATATGTTCCTTTGTTTGTAGCAATCGCATAAATCTGTGTGTATTGATACTGGTGCAGAGGTCTCTGATGATCCTGAAAGAGAGCATTTGGGCAGGATATCAATCTCTTATGATCCTGAAATAATGCCATGAGATCTTTAACTTCCACTTGAACAAGCACTAAAGACAGAGAGATGGAAACTTGGATTAACTTCTTATCCAAGTGACACCTCTTGCAATGTTTTTGACCCTTACTTTAAAGCTGTCACCGGTTGCCTTGATTTATGGAAACACTATCCTTTTAAATCCTCCTCCCTCTTATCTCTGCAGGCAGTTTCCTGATTTGCTTTTCTTTCTCTTAGATCATCCATATTATTTCTTGACAGGAGCTGTGTGGACAGCCACACTTTCGATGGTACTCAAAAAGAAAAATGTTCCTCTGTTTTCCAGTCAAACATAAAATATTACAGACAGTCTTAATAGTTTCACTCAGAAGACTCCAAAACTTTTTGTTTCAGGTTACAGAAAGAAAAATAACAATTTAAAAAAATGCAGAAAAATATCACTGCAAAACCCTTTTCATCTTACACTAATTTCACAAGCCAAGTTTCCCAGGAAAATCAGAAGTGTACTATAGTAACAGGATACCATTTCCATCATTCCAAAGAGCTTTCATCAGTAATAAAGAACCTGTTGGGCTAACACTGTTTCACCAACAAAAATAAAAGCTGGTCCCAGCTCCAGAGATTATGTTTATACTAGTAAATAGTCTGCAAAGCTGTGACCAGGAGCATCAGCACACCAATACCTCTGTTATTTAACAGTTGCCATGGTCCCTGCCACTGTTTTGCCTTGTGTTATTTAATGTTGACCAGACAATACCTGGGCACAGTTCAAAAGGCAGCACATGTCTGTGTCTGTTTCCCATGGGCTGTTTGGGTGTTTTCATCCTGGTGTCCCTTGGACAGAAACGAGACGAAGTGTGTGAAGTCAGGCCATGCCATGTGTCATCGGGGGTCAGGAGCACAGAACAGTCTTTGTCCGTTGTTACAGACACAGCCAGAGAGTCTGCAGCTGAAACACAAGAAAAGTGGCAACAGAGGAACACGGTGGAGTATCCGCCCACAGGAAAGAAATTTTGTGAGGCAATGCATCACCTGGAGAAACACTGTCTGTGTTGGCATAGCCTGGACTGTATTTAAAAAGAGCTTTTCAAGAATGTGGTGGTAAAGATGAAAGGAATAATGAAGCCCGGCCTAAATACTGAGAATAAGTAATAGGGTAGGATTTTCAATTTTTAATTTATAGGCAGAAATACAAATTTGCTTTTAAAATTATAAAGAAACAACCATTGGTAACATTGTTATTATCCCCTGCCCTTACTGGTGGCTTTCACGATTTCTGTTGGAGACACTCAAAAAGTTAATTCTGCTCTCATACAAAAAAAAAGGAGTGATGAGGTGGGACACGAATGAAGTAGAGCACATTTCTCCTACTCCACTGGTGGCTGCTTTGTGGAACCCTGACCTTTCCCAGCCGCTCATTCACACACACCCCATAAAATGCTCAATACTCTTTATTATGTTGATTTTTGTGCCATGGGTTAGGAAATGTTAAAACAATGCCAGAAAGGTAATTTTGCAAAGATGACTACTGTTAACTTGGTTACCATAAAACAGCCTTATGGTTGAAACTGACATCTCCTCTGGGATGTGAGAAACTCTAGAAATAGACTCATAAGAGTTTGAAAATAAGAACAAACAAGTTGTACTTGACGTACTTCTGAAAAAGACAACCACAGAGGTAATAAAACCAGTAAAAAAGTACAAAATCATAAGTCAAATATATCACTTGAATTTAGACCAGTGGTCTCTGCGGAGTAATAACTTGATTGACAAAGGCATTAAGTAGAAGGGTCAAATCCCCTCAACATGAAAATAATTATGAAATAAACCTACCATCAGCAAACTGACTTTCTTCCTGATATTAGTATTCAATGTTCTTTTGCAAAGAGATCAAAACTATCCCTCCTTGATTAATTTACATGTAAAATAAATTGGAAAACTGTGATCTAGAAATTGTAAGTAAATTCCTAAAGTTTTTCTTCGTTTTCTTGTTTGTTTTTTTTTTTTTTTTTTTAAAAATAACCTGGAGAAAGTTTAATTTAGTTTTGTTTTTTTTTTTTTTTAACAAGAACCTGGATAAATTTTACTTTCCTTTTCTTTTTTTTTTTTTTTTTAAAGTGGTGAAGAAGTGAACTTTAACATGAATGCCAGATCCTTCTGCAGACAGCACCTCCTGCTGCTCCAAACCAACTAAGTGGGTAAGATCACAAATAAATAGCCATCACAGTCCCAGTAGGCTCCAAATATGCTGAACTTCCACTCATTAAAGCTGGGCCTTAAGACAATACAATATGGCTTCCCCTAGAGATACTTTTTTCCCAAAAGAAAATAATAGTACACTGAGTATTTTAACTTTTTACCCTGTCTTGAGACTTCTGTAATGAAGCAGGGAAAGTGCAGCATAATTTCATTATGTCTTGAATATATACGCCCTGAATATTCACCTTTTTAGTCAATAAAATTAAACATATCTTGCAGGTTCCACACAGCTTCAATACATAACGAGCACAGTTACTCAGACTGCAGGTATTTTAAGAACGTGCCCAGATTACAGTCATCAAGAGAAGATAATTTTACTCAATATATTTATTGTGGCTTTCTTAAAGGACTTAAAACGTTAAAAGTCGAAGTCTTCTTTTTCCCAAAGTCAATTACCACAAAGCTATGGGAGAAAATAATTTTTTTTTTCCCACATGAAACTCAAGTTCTTAAGCTCTGTTCACACAGCTGGGCATGCAGAATCAGCAAAGCTCTTAAAAATTCCCCACGGAATTAATGTAACTTAATGGCAGAGCAACAATGGGATAGGGCTTGTCACAGACTTCCCAGTGACTTCCAAATAAAATAAAATATAAGAAACAAATAAAACGAAATAAAATAACCATTCGATTTTCTCTGACAGAGACAGTTGAAATGGTACTAAGTGACAAATTTATTCAGAATGAGACTGTAACCCTGGCTGTGTTTATTCCAATAAGACCACTGCCACAGTCATTGGAAGTGCAGTATGTGAAAATTCTCCATTGTTTCTGCACTAGTTTGTTCTGCTACAGTAGCTGAGGCAATTTAAAGGCAAACTCGTGGGAATTACTGCAGCAAAAACTTTAAATGTGAACATTATGCTAATATCACAAGCCAGTCTAATTTATCACTTCTGCAGCTCTTGAAGGCATAGTACTAGATAGTCCCTTGTCTCCTTTGAACTGCAGATATGCCTTTTCTTACTGTGGGGACAATTTTCAACTGATCACTGAGAGACATTTTGGCTGAGTATTTTGCATAATTTTACAGTTCTTATAATCCTGATTCTTTTTTAATAGAGAAAACTTGGCTGGCTCTCTCATATGAATCGTTCCGGTGTTGAAAAATGGAAAGAAGCCAACAAATGTTACAAAAAACCAGGAGGAGAACTGAGTTACAGGCGTATCCCAAAGAATCCAAACCAGTAAAACATCACATATTATTCATGAACAGTGCAGCCTCTTCAGAGGTACCAGACTGCTCCTCCAAAGTCACATTTAACATGTGATTGACAAGAAAACTGTCCTGTTTAATGTGTGATTGACTACACACCCTGTCTTGAAGCTGACTTGACTACTGGCAGAGATGGAGGGTCTCCTTTCATCCTACCAAGCCTGAGCACAGACAGGTCATCCATTATCTTTCCTGCTGTCAAAGCATCAGCTGTATCTCTATTCAGTTTGGGTTTCTGTCACCTATCACTCTAGTCCCCAACGACACAGCCTGGGGCAACTATCTGTGCTCCCCTTGTGCATTGATGGACACAGCTAGTCCTTGTCTTCTCCTTCTTCCAGACTTTCCTGCAGTTGTCTCAACTGTGAGAGCCACAAAGGTGTGATAAAAATTAAACAGCTGGCATAGATTGGGGGGAAGGCTGTGAAAATTGTAGACCTGTAAATTTGCTTATTTTAGTTCCTGAACTGAATCAAAAGGAGAGAGGGAGAAAAAGGCAGCCATTTATGACTAGGTGCAGGAGGAAAATCAGTTCAGAGTTGGAAAGATTAAAAACTGAAAACCTACTCCTTTCTCCCGAAACCCAACCTAAAAGGGAGTTCTGAAAAAAAAAAGCTACTACTGGAAAACAGCTTGATGCTCTTCTGACTCAATATACTGTCAGTGTAGGCTAACAAATCTTTGGTCAGGATTTAAGGTTTTTAGGATTTTTCAGGATTTTAGGGTCAGGTTCAATGCATCATTCAACCTGAGGCCATTTTGAACCTAATTCATCCCCCCAGAATACCATAAGTGCAGCTTCATGGCAGCATCAGGGTTCAACTCTTCCATGTTCTATAAATAAATATTCACAAAAGTGGAGCATAACTATTACTTCCCAAGAATGACTCAAAAAAAAAGTGGTTAGCATAACTAGTGCTAATATTGTTATATGGAATAATGTGTATTTAAATCAGAGTTCTCAAAGGAGAGACTAGAGGAACTTCCAAAATTTCTGACATTATAAGATTGCCATACTAATTTGAAATCATACTCTGTTTTATTGAACACTGAGAGGATTGCTGTGGGAGGAGAAAGATTTGAATTACTTTTTGTTGTTAGAAACAAAATTTGATCCTGTGTTTTCCAAATTCTGGATGAATTCTACTATGACTGAGTAAAATGGAGACATTGTTTCTGTTTGTCTTTAAGGCAGACTTAAGAAACTAGTCTTTTTTCTTCCAAACTCCTAAAATTTCCTGGACACAGAACTCAAGAGTTCCACCATTTCTCAAAAAAAGAAGGAAAAAAATTTGCCTAGATTTTGCTTTAAATCTTATTCTTAGATTTAATCTAACCTAACCTAATCCAAGCTTCTCAATTTTCTCAGATGCATGACACAGTTCAGGATCTCTTTACTGTGTTCACACATCACTGTTTTGCCATTTGTTTATTCTGAAAGTTCTTTGCATTACCTGATTCATACTGTAGCTATATGACTGATATATGGGCTTCCTGGTACAGTGAGGTAATAATTCCTGATGGAAGGCACCTTAGAAATTTTTGGGAATGTAAGGGAGAAATCTGAAGAAATTAAATCAGAGAGTGACAAAGTAGAAGATATTGTTTTTACTACCTGGTGGATCACAGTAAGACTGTGTTCTGCACTCATTTGCTGTGATATACATTATTTGAACAAATACAAATCCCATGGTACAATGATCCCTAAAGCCAAAATTGAATATTCGTATAGAACTCAAAGAGAATCCGAACACTAAAAATGACACACAATAACTAGGTGTTCCTAGATTAAATACTCGAACTGCTTACTTTGGAGATCACGTCTCAAATTAACATATTTGCAGATTGTGTTTTCCAAGGAGCAACAGTCTTGATTTCTATTGGTTGGGACATAAAATTGTTGTGGGAGGCTATTGTGGAGCATATTCTTTAGGTGAGTGTACTTCAGTTTAGATCACTGGACTCTGAGATGAAACCTCTGCTTTGGCAGTTTGCAAAGGTTTATGTTCTTCAGAAAGATGCAAATCCCCTCCCGCCAAAAAAAAAAAAAAAGATAAAAAAAAAAAGCCTTGGGAAAGGCATTGGCCCTGGATTAAGAATATCTTTTCCAATCACTTTTTTTATGAGGAGTAGAAAGGAAGGCTGGGGGCACTGCAGACAGAGAGGGAAGCTTAATTTGGAGGAAGGGAGACAACAGATCATTTCTTTTGTTGTCATGACATTTTACTGCATTTGGCATGGAATGGCTGTGCTGCTATAGGAATTTATGTTCATTCCTCATTCAAATGAAAAGAAAAAAAGCACATAGGTCTTTAAAATAAAAAGAACGTGCAGGAGTATCCACAAGGAAAATGACCTCTTTCATTTAGTCCAGCTTTAATAATGTGTAAAAATAGGAATTTACTGACCAACTAGTTTGGCGAAATTCTTCGTCTGGGGTTTGTCAAGCAGAGGAAGAAATCTGCTACCCATGTTCAAAACTGAAAAAGCGTAGGTAAGATTTTCAAAGCTTGGTGGGCCTCCAAAGACTGTTTTACTCAAGTTTCTAGTTATGGTTCTAGAATTAATTACAACAATTATCCATTCCTATCAGAATTTATCTAAAGACTCCCTGAGAACTGAACACTGGGCAGTCTTTGTGAGATTGGATTCACAGACTTGAAGAGCTAGTCAAGCGAAACCAGTGTCTGTGGAGCCTGGTGTGAAAAAACAAGACATCCCATCTCTGTCTTTGTCTCTTTCTGGTCTCATCTCAGAGATGGACCTATCAATGTCTCCATATATTTCCCCCAAAGTTCCTAGCTTTTAAAGCTGAGTGACAGCAACACTTGCACTAAAGAGGAGTTTAAATTTGCTGAACCAGAGTTCAGTGTCTGTGGGTGTTCTCCCAGTTAGACACTTGTGTGCCCATGGCAACTGACTTCTCATGATGTCCACTTTGTGGTGTTGTTCTTGGATGGCTGAAATAGAGAATGCTTTTAAAACTTTTTGCTTCACTTGACTGAGGGTGGAATGGTTCCAGTTGTGTAAATAGCTCCTGGTGCCCTTCCAGTTTTTCTCCTCACTACCCCATGGAGATACGTTTTCTTAAGCAGGGCATAGAAGGAGAAGAAGCTCTGTTGGATTCTTCCTCACAAACCTTCTAGCACTTCTCAGGCCTGAACTATAGTACCTCTATCAGTACAGCCCTTGACCTCTCCTTGAACAAAAAGAACCAGTTTTACAGCATTAAGTCATGGTTTTGTTGGATGGACAATTAAGAGAGATAACTGAATGCATGTGACTCTTGGTAGGACTTGGGCCTCCAGAGGCAATCAGCTAATATCCCAGTCAACTACACATTTGTCCCATGAGATAACAATTGCACAAAAAGGAATATTATCTAATTAACACATGCAGTTGGAATTTGATCTTCCGTTTTCCTTTGGAATATCTCAGCTGAAACTGCACTCACATCACTACAGGATTTATGAGGATTACACAAAGTGCTTTTTCCCATACACATGGTTAGCATGAGTTTCATCCATCAATGCAAACTTCCATAAGCCCTGTGAATGAAGGGTTAGACATGACTTTGAAATCCTATCTCAAGCAGCAGAAAAAACAGAAAGTGCATAGAATATAATATACAGTGTGTGGATATGCATTTTTTCACACTGTATAGTTGTAATGTGTAGTTTATGGTATTACATTGAGGCTGGCAGGTATAACATTTTGTATAACATAGTTTTCCTTTGTTTATTTTATAACTAAAGAGCATGGGAATTACAAACCATGTTTTTATAGTCTCTGTTCAAGTAATAACATCTGAAACTTACTGCTGATTTTAGAGGCTTGCTTCCCTCAAAATATCCAAAGTTACAGAGGAAAATAGTGAAAATTAGTACTTTTAATCTCCTGGCTCCTAATTTTATGACCATATGACTAGATGCTTCCTGGAAAAATAATGGAGAAAGGAAGTTGCCTTTGTTGTGGTCTGATATAGATTCCTTGTAGCTACGTTTGTTTCTGGAGTTATATTGTTGATGTCTACTGAAGATATGACACTGTAAAAAACCCATTTAACCAAAAAAATAAAATCATTCACTGCTGACTCACAAAAATTACTCTCCTTCTCCATAGACAACAGACAACACAGCATGCTGAGACTGAAAAATCTGATCAGACAAGAAGTCCATCAACCTTTCCTCATCTGGTGACTAATGTCTGATGCACATGAAGAAAAAAAACACGCACACAAGGAAATAGTAAAAATATAAAGTGTCTTTGTACTTTTATGGCCTTTTAGCTTTGTCAAGGTCTCATCCAGGCCTTGGAAAGAAGTGGACAATGCTCAAAGCTTTACAGTACAGACCATCTTTATTATTTCTTTCTCAGCACTAACTTTCTTTTCAAGCCCTTCAGTACACTTAAACCTTCTTCCCCAAGGAAGTAGCAACAGAAAAGTCAAGACAGAAAAAAATGTATTCTAGAGGCCATAGAGACAGGGTAGGCAGCAGAAGAATAACAGTTCACAAATGGAAGACTATTTATGAAGAGCTGATCTTGGCACCCTCTGGGTTTTTCATAGAGGTGAAAATCATGCCAGTTCTTGGGTTCTTTAAAAAAACAGTGCAAGAGAAAAGCCAGGAACACCCTCACTAACTTTGGAGGAACTGCCTTTAGTTCAGAATCATAAAATGAAGATCTCAAAAGAAGTAGGTTTTGAGTCCAACTTGTGTAACTTTAATGGAGACGTAATTTGAAGGAATGCTGAGCAATGACCTGGAAAATCAGTTACCAGCAGAGTTATCTAAGAGGTGGCACCAAAAATCTACATGTAATTTTAACAGCTGAACCCATGAAATGTAAAATCAATAGCTCAGAGAATTCCTAATAGCTAAAACAATCCTGTCTCCTACACTAGATACTGATCAGGATGCTTTATTCGAATAATTTCTGAAAAATAAGACCCTATAAAACATAATGTATTTCCTGGTAAAAAGATATTAATTGCATTTGTACCTCATTCTGTCCAGCTGGATTAAATTCTTGCTGAGCACATCAGACAGCTTTTATTTGCTTCTTGTCATGCTAAGTAAGAAGGCATTTAATACCAGAAAATAGCTTTCAAACTATATAAATCTTTGCAGCTGCAAAAGGACCCACTCAGACTGAAAAACCTTGCTTTTTAAAACAAACTTGCTTTGTTAACATGTTTTAAATCCAGATATCCAAAGTAATATTTAATCCTTGTTGTGTTTTCTCCCCTCTTACATGATACCCTTGCTCAATTATTGCAGTATATTTGATTTAGATTACAGGTCTTCACTTTTTGCTCAACACACTATATTTTAGGCATGGCAAAGTCTCACTAAAGCAAATAATGTAAACTTCAGATCCCACTTCACCTTCGGAACTTTTTATGGCAGGAGAACCGATGCATGTCTTGCACTATGGAATGATGTATAACAATAAAAATTATCAGAAAGTTAAATGAACAAGCCTGGATCAGATATTCTCTCAAAAACGTCATCATTCTGCAAAACTGAGAAACTCCATAGGACCCTCGGCATGTCAAAAAATTAATCAGTTAAATGTAGTGGGGCACAATCTAGACTTAGCCAAGTCCAGGCTTTAAAATTTAACAACATACTCTATTGCTTAAAACAAGATATCTGACAGATATAAATCTGTATTTGTCTATATTTGTCATATACATATGTAGACTTTATATTTTATTTTCATAATTCAGTTTTCATAATGAAAATATATCTGGATCATATGATCACCTAGTTCAAATATGATATTAGAGAAATGTGACTCATTTTAGACAATGTGGAATATTTTTGTGTCTAATAAGTTCATTAGAGTTAGAAATTTTTTTAAACTATCCATAAATTGAATTACAGACTATATTTTGAGGAAAAAATCATGAATCATAGGGAAAAAGGATTGATTTAGCCAACAAGTCAGGCTGAAATACTAAATGAAGAGAGACAAGAGAGCGCTGCATCTGGAAACCACGTGTTAGAAAAGTATGCTAATTCCAAGATTGGACTCTGGTTTAGGCTTCTCTGTTTTGTTCATTCTTGAGTTGTAACAGGCCTAAGCTTCATTGTTAACTCTAAATTCAGACAACTTTACCAGGATTTATATCATCTGTGTCCATATTCTACTATCAAATGAGCTGGTTACTCCATTCCTAGAAACGTTTTGATCACCTACGTGCTTGCACTGATTGCCCATTCTCTGTGTCAGCAAAGATCCGAGACAGCAGATTTCAGGTTGATTACCAGCCATCAACCAGTTATTGTATCTGACCTAACAAATTAGTTTTTCTGGCTGATATTAATCTGGGACATACCTTTCAAGTAGGAACTAAGATAAAACAACCAAGCTCATTTTTGAATGTGAATTTAAGGAACTATTTGAAAGACCTCACTAGAAAAAAAAATAGAGAGAAAATACATACAGGTCACCTGTATGCAGAATGAAAATGAACTGCCCTGCCAGCTTCTTGCTGAATTTCCCTAAATATTCCTATATCACTGTTTTTAGTATGAAGATTTGGACTTCATTCAACTGGTACTACAAAGTCATCTGCATAAAGATTTATTCATATAGTCTTCATTTCATGTGTGCTTTGATCAGGCAAGGTCTAGAAAGGAAGAATTCTT